>CM017896.1:12973102-14173102 GCA_008369825.1 Triplophysa tibetana | reverse complement strand
CATAGTTGGGATGACATCATTGGCAACACTGGTAAAATCATTTAGTAGAATTTATATTTTCCATTTACAACCTATATGATTTTTAAAGAATTGCATTAATTTTTAAAGCTTGTAAAGACACGTTTGTTTTGGAGTGTAGATCGTGCCATGGTGCCCGGGGCTCCTCCCCTCTTATGTGGAAAGGTTTCCAGAGATATCAAACAGGAGCTGGATAAACTCTCCAGTGATGTTCGAATGAAGAAGCTCAAATGGTTCTCTGAATGTTTCTCTGTAAGTGAATGTAAATTAAATGAGTTCATCTCATTTTCAATTTGTCTATGAGTTCTGTAAATAGATTTGCTCTCACTTTGTAGCCACCAGGTGGGAGTCATAACCTGTGGGACCTGGTCGCTGTGATCAACGGCCAAGATGATAGCCTTCTCCCACAGAACTATGGGCAAGGCATTATGCATATGAAACACCTGGTCCGCTTTAAAACCGTGAGTGTATTAAAGGGACAGTTCACCCAAAAATGAAAATTCTGTCATCAGAATCTCGACAACCTCGAGTTGTTCCAAATCTGCATGAATGTCTTTGTTGTGATGAACACAGACAAAGATTTTTGAAAAGTGCTTGTAACCAAACAGTTCTTGGTCACCATTGACGACCATAGTAGGAAAAATTACAATGGTAGTCGTACGTGCTTCAGAACTGTGTGCTTTCACACATTCTTCAAAATATCTCATTTTGTGTTCAACAGAACAAAAACATTTATAAAGCAATTTTTGTAGTTTTTGGTCAATTTTGGTAGTTTGCTATTACTGTAATCTTTAAATCTTTGGAATAGATTATGAGTTTTTCACCCTGTGTCTTCCCTGTAGTCTGAAGCACAAGAGCTGACTATAGTTAAGATGTCAAAGTTTGGAGGTGGTATTGGAGCACCCAGTAAAGAGGAGAGGTTAAAGAATGCAGCAGAAATTCATATAAGATTGGGTCAAATCCAGAGATACTGCGAGCTTATGGTGGAACTGGGTGAGGTAAAAACTGCTTAGTTTTTATTCATATTCACAGTCAAATAAAAATTTGAATTTCTCTTGGAATTGGATGATTTTATATATTTATGGTTGTGCTTTAGTGGGAAAAAGCTCTTTCTGTGGCTCCTGGCGTATCCATGAAATACTGGAAAAAGCTCATGCAAAGGTATTTTATACAATCCTCTGTAATTCAGATTTATTCTTATGTGTGACTCACCCAGGTTAATTTCTCATTTACTCATTCCTGTGCAGGAGAGCAGACCAGCTCATGCAGGAAGGCAATGACGACGTCATCCCTTTCTGCATCGCCACTGGCGAGGTGAAAAAACTGGTGAATTTCTTCACGTCTAGAGGTCAGCTGAAAGAAGCAGTACTAGTGGCTCAGGTACAGGACACCATGTTCTTTGAACCCATTTTAGGATCTTTGTGCAGAGTCGAGTGTGATGTAGTGTGTTCCTAACCTGCTTTTTTCAATCAGGGTGCTTGTGAGGGTAACATCCACGGACCTCTGAATTCTTCAATAAACCATACTGCGAACTCAGACAATGACAACATAGAGAAATACTGCGGGTAAAATATGCAAACTTATCCTTGCAATTATTATGGAGAGATACAAACTGTTTACACTCCTTTCTTTTCCTTGTTTCTGTGAGCAGCCTGTTGCATCGAGTCTGTAAAGAGCTGGCAGAGTGGTATTTCCAAGATGGCCACGCTGTGTTGGCAGCCTGCTGTCACCTGGCTGTAGATAACTCTGAAGTATATATTTGAATTGAAGTCTATAATTTAGTTTTTCAACTTTACATAATAAGTGATAATGTAATAATTAAATTTTTAGAGAACAGTGATGTATACATGCATTATTTTTATTGTAGTATAATTTAATTATAATGAAAACATAATGTCAAAAAGTGTTATAATGCTAAAAACATTTCAACATGAGTGTGATTTTGACCTAAAGACTTTGCATATGTTCTGTAGATATAAAACGTAAACATATTATGTGATTGTTTATAAAAAGGTTAATTTCAATTCTTATCATCCTTGTGTCAGCTGGCGATGGCCTCTCTGATCAGAGGCAATGAGTTGGAACTAGCAGTGTGCGTAGGCACAGTCCTGGGAGAGTCAGCCAGTAAAGCCACCCACTATGTTCTTGAGCTCCTGGCCAGGAAGTACATGACCACTGCCACATGGTAAGCATAAAAGTTGAGGGTTCAGATCAGTGCAGCCTTTTTGAGGTAACACTTGAAATTCACTTCTTAAAAGTGGGATCCAAACCAGATATGAATATGACACACCAAATCACATTTTATTTTAAACATTGCTTGCAACCTTCTCTAAATAAAACCCACTACTTATGATTAGTCATGCACAAAGGTGTGACATGATGCTAATCATGCTAAACATCTTATGTACCTGTTACATTTATCATTTTCCACCTCTCTTAGCTTTCCATCCGTGGCATGCAGGTATTTTTCTGCTTTCCTTGAATATCATTCGTAACGTTATGTTTTTTTAAATACATATTTTTAGCCAACAAAGGCCAGATTCACAAAACATTCTTAAGAAGAAAAAAATCCTACTTAACTACCATATTTTTTATTAAATTCTCAATTTTGTTTTCCCAAAAAATATTCTGAAAGGGGCAGTTCACAAAAAAAATGTTCACAATTTTTCACAAAAATGAAGATTCTGACATGATTTAGTCACCCTCAGGTTGTTCCAAACCTGTAAAAATGTCAGTATTTTATTCTTTTTATGAAGATGTTTTTAAGAAAATATTTGAGAATGTCTTATGAAGGAACATTCTTATGAACTTCCTATAATTTATCTTAAGAACAATCTTTTATTTTGTCTTAAGAACAGTTTCGTCAATCCGGCCCCAGATTTTCATTTTTTATTCTTGCATGCAATCAGTTTACTTCAACCATTGTTCAACCAACCAAATTTACAATTTAAACAATAAAAATGTATAACATATCAAAATCTCTACTTGCATGTATATGCTGTCACATCAATTTCTGTTAGTTGTCTACTATTGCTCGACATTCTTCACAATGCATTTGGTGTTTACTTTCTAGGGATCTTGCTGCCAGATTACTTCAGATGATCCCTGATAATGAGATCCTGTTAGCCAAATTATGTGCCTATTACCCTGGCAGCTCAGCTGAAATCAATGATCTGCACGAAAAGGTGATGACCTCACCTAATACATTCATGTGCTTTAAATCAAAAAAGTTTTGTTTTAAACAGTCATTTTTGTGGTTTATTTTCTTTCAGTGTGGTCTACCAACTTTAGAAGAATGTAAAGAATTTGCTGAAAATGCACATGCTGAAGGGGAAATCTTTCAAGCAGTGAAGTATTACCTCATGAGTCCAGAACCAGAAAAAGCTCTTCCCATTGGGATCTCTTATGTCAAAGGTGTGTGTCAGAAGGACAGTGAAAATTTCTGAAAGTGTCTAAATTATTAAAATATCTCACCACAAAAGATACATTTGTCACAACCTAATCCATAATTCTGCATAATTAAATGAAGACGGCACCAGTACTGTAACTTCGGTCCTGGACGACTATTATTAATCACCAGTTATATTTATCAATTTAGCTATTGCATAAAAATATATTTGTTGCATAAATATTTCTTGAAAAGTCTCAACCTCTCAGCACAAAACTGTTTGTTCTCTTGGTTGATGAAATTCTGTATTCCCTCACAGAGCAGCTGAGCGCTCCCGATTGGGCTGTGGACTCAGTATACCACATCCTAGATCTGCTAAGCTATATCAGAACAGACCGTCTTATTCTTTCAAAGTGTAGTGAGTAAGTAAATGACCTTCCCTTTAAAGCTGCTATCACAAGTCTCATTTAACTTTAGGTTCTGTGATCTCACTGTCTCCCTCTCTCTCACTCTCTCTCTCTCTCTCTCTCTCTATCTCTCTCTCTGTCTCTGTGTCTTTGACTAGAGAGCGGAATGAGTTGCTCATTCTCTGTGGGTATATTGGTGCACTGTTAGCCATTGGAAGACAGTATAAAAGTATAGTGCCAGCACTTTATGAATACACAAGGTAACTCATGGAAAACAATAATAATATGTTTGTTTTACAGTATGAAGAATCCACCTAAAACTGTAACGTTAAATATCAATTAAACAGTTTAACACACGCTATTATTATTTTCATGTACTTTCTTTAAGAGAACACAAAAGAAGATATTTTGAGGAATGTTGATAACCAAACATTAGTCCCCATTGACTTCCATTGTATGGACACAAAACATACTTTCTCAACATTTATCAAAATATCTTTTTTTTAATGACATGCATGAATAAATGACAGAATTTTTCTTAGGTGAACTGTTTAAGTCACAGTGGCAATGGACTGGACATAATTATTTAATACTAGTTCATGTATTTTCTATTAATTTTATAATTTACCTACCTAGGTTTCATGTTTTGTATGCATTATAATCATATAAAAGCCACTTTTGGTTTTTCAGGGTTAGTTTTGTACCTTGAAATAAAGCAATCCACAACATTTATATAGTTGTCTAAGGTGACAAATGTGCTCTTTCTCTCTCCTAGTCAGCTGCTGAAGAGGCGGGAGGTGACTGTGCCTTTACCGATAGAGCAGTTGTCCGGAGAGCTGGAAGCCTGGAGAGTGTGCACTCAATCTTTCAAGTGTGTACAGCAATACATGCCTCGTTCATATTGAACGACATGTCTGTTAAAAAACCTGCCTACACAGACAGCATTTTAAGGCATCAGATACTATACTAGACAGCACAATGATGCTGTATTGCAAACACACATGTAATCTAACTTGACTGCATTTAGCTGGATTTTTAAAATACTGATCGCAAAATCTTAATATGCTAATAGTATAGTAACCAAAGTTGTGTGAAGTCTGAATTTTGCCCTGGCCCCACCCAGACATGGATGGTAAATCCTGCAAAATTGAAAAAAAATTTAAATGATGAAAATGAAAATCAGATTAACAACATTATTCATAAATGAAATTATTTTATTTTCATTTTTTCACTCACAATGCCCTATTAAATTGAAAACGAAAATGCAATTGGTGATGTGACATTCCATTTTCACTAAATTGTCGAGGCAAGACTGTCAATATGAAATAAAAAGGCAAATGGCCTGCGTTAACTGTACATTAACATTGATTTTTAAAATCTTTAGTATATAATAAAGATTTTGTTTCATGAAGCTATGCAGTAATTTTCCTGTCTTAAATTTATAAAAACTTATTTTTATAAAATTGTACATATTTAAAAAAAATGTGAATGGATGGCCTGCCACAGTGCCCATGATTAACAACTTCAAAGGCAATTTTCTCAATATTTAGACTTTTTTGCACTCTCATATTCCAGAGTTTTAAATGGTTGTATCTCACCCAGGTATTGTCCTATTCAAACAACTCATACATCAATAGAACACTTATTTGTTCAGCTTTCAAAGTATGTAAATATCTCAATTTCGAATGGTTTCGTTGTCCAGGGTCACAAATGGTTAGTTCTGGTCTCGGTGACACACACCTGCACGCAATAGTGCTGTGCGTATTAGATGTTTTTTTACGATGACAGCTGAACTTCGAGAAGGAATTTAAAAAGGCGCATAATTTACAACATGCATTCATAATACAGTGCACTGCTTCGTATAACAATTGGCCCTTGTGATAATTTCAGTCTTTGGATGAATTTCACTAGGTTTCAGATGCAACAAATAAACTCTCTAACTCTCAAATTTGTATTCTTTTCTTTCATGCACACCTGTGGAACACGAACACACAGAGCTCCAGATGAAAGCACGTACGCCTCACCATCTGAAGCCCAGAAGCTGGAGTACAGCCAGCTGTTGAGTCGGATGAGAGAGGAGCCCATCAAGGGTCTAGAGGGTCCCGACTATGTTACTGGCTCCAACTTGCCAAGCCACTCTGATGTCCAGATTTCCTGCTTCACTGGCCTCAGGATACAGGTGGGTATCTCTTTGTTTCTCTTGTGTCTTTGTACTCTAAATAAAATGCCTTTTTACTCATATTTTTATTTTTCGTTTTGACCGGCAGGGTCCTGTGTTCTTCCTGGAGGATGGTAAATCAGCCATTTCTCTAAACGATGCCCTGATGTGGGCGAAGGTGAACCCTTTCTCTCCGCTGGGGACGGGTATACGCCTCAACCCCTTCTGAACAGAAATTACTGTGAACAGTGTTCTCTCTGGTGAGGATCTGGAAATTTAGCATCAGGTAGCAGAACAACATTCTCATTGTCTAACAGAAGCTTGTTGTGGTGGAACAACAGAAGGTCGTAAATTGTTGGAAGCGACATTTTTAAAGCTTGATCCTTCACCTCAGTGTAATTCATGATGTGCTTTTTACAGTGAGACTAGCAGAGCATACGTGCCATTTAGAACATCTAATAATTTTTTATGGAAAAAGAGAGACTGATGGATGCTGTAATGAATAGTATGAAGCGGAAAAAATAAGGATGCAGATGTTATGGTTAGGTATTAAGATTGCAGTCAATATTATAATGTTATAATAGTCATGTTTTTATTACCAGACTTGAGTAGAGGGTACTCATCTGAACATTTTTTGTGTTTTCCATTATGTATTTATTTATTTTATTTATATATATTTATTTGACATCATGAGAGATGATTTAATTTTGCAGCATTGACAATGAGCAATGAGGATATCATTTCTGTTGCCTGTTATGTATTCTTATTGACTAAAATATTGAGAATATATGTTACTTAAGTAGAACCAAACAGAAGTACTGAGAGTCTAAAACATTGCTGACTTAAAAGCGAATTGTAATGATCTCAATTTATGTTACGCGGTGTTTTAAGCTATGCTATTTCGTCCAATATGTGTGTCTAGATGAAATTAGGTAATATGTTTGTGAAAAGCGCACACACTGTATGGAATGAGGGACATTTTAGGGATAGAAAGCCTGTATGAATAGAGCATACAGTATTACTTAAGTACTAATATCAGTTATTCAGACTGGTACAGTTTATATAGCAAGAATTGTCATACTTAGCTGAGGACATAAAAGTGTTTGGAGAAATAATTCTATGAACATTAGTATTTATGCTAGAAATCCACATAAAGAGACTATTTTCATCAGATTGCACTGTGAAATGTATTTATTTGTATATATTTTTGTTGTAGAGTTTGTAGTATGTTTAAACTTCGAGCTTAAATTGGTGTACATAACATTATTTACATGATCACTGTCCATACGCAAAAGAGAGAATGTCATATATTTATCCTAGAGTTGAATCAGACATTAGATGGAGACCAGGTCCTTCCAAAATCTGCCGACGCTGCATGCAACAAGTGCCCATCTGTCTCATCTGTTCCTAATTCCTTAGTCTATCATCACAGTAAAAGATTAGAACAGAAAGAATAGCCAAAACTGTCAAATAATTTTTTGTGAAAATGACTATTAAAAAGATGTAAGTAACATTTTTTTTTCGATTTTTTTTTCATATTTAAAATATTTATAAATGTTTGCTGTTTCACTTAATTTGTCCAGCAAGAAATAGCAAAGCCATCAAGTTTTAAATATTTGCATTTATTTGTTATGTTTATTTTCATGATGTGTTTTGGCAAAAATGTTTAGATGACAATCTTATTCTCACAATTCGGTGATATAGGATCAATAGAACACTGCAAAAATCACAACAGCATCATTTTTGTGCATTCTGCTGTAATTGTTTCCTTGTTAAAGATTAGAATGATTAAAAATATATAAAGTGCCTTATTGCTTGCATTGCACAACAAGGCATAACAGTAGTAGTTTTATTTCCAGGTAAAATGGTATCATTGTAGACAAAGACATGCAGGTAACATTGATGCACATATTGTAAAGATTTCATTAAACAAAATAGAACTAATGTTTATCAGTTGCACAAAAAATATATAGTGTTTTTACTTAACTGAGGTTAAAATAAATGGCAAGTGTGGCAAGCTAGGTGACCTATCATTGACATTTATTAATGCACTTAATATTAGAAAATAGAGAGACATAGTGGGAGGGTTTTGTGGAGAGGTAGAGGTCTATCTGTACTGAAGGAAACTCTTCAGAAGATTAGGAAGTTTGAGATGAGGGATCAGATGCATTCTGGATTGGCCCATGTAGTTTCGAATGCTAAGTCTACACAACTGACACAGAGACCTCGGTGTGGCTGTCCAGGAAGAAAAAGAATCAGCATTATTAGACATAAATACACATCCTTAAAGCCACTCATTCAAATGAGAGGGAATATTAGGGATCACGGGTTGTCATGCCCCTGCTTTTGTGGGGGCAGCAGTGGTGGTCTTGGACGAAACATGAACAAAATGTCACAATATAAATCAACATAGTAATAAAACTAACTATATTAACTTTATTAAGTATACTGTATATGAATTTTGTATATCAGGATGTATTGTGACAGTTTTTGAAAATTATGTTCCGAGTTCAAATTCTTCTTATTATTTCTTGTTTTTTAATAAATTCAATATCTAAAGTTAATTTTGAAATGTAGTAGAAAACAAGCACAAAATATAATACCACAACAATTTAAGAAAGAATAGCATTACCCTCATAAAGCAGAAGCATGCTCTCTGCTGTACTGCTGGGTGGCGCTGTCTCCACCGGCCTCTTTAGCTCCACGTTGCGAGCGTTGATGTTAGCTCCAAAGTCTAGTAGCACTCTTATGATTTCTGGGCAGTCCTTCTGTGCTGCGGCGTGAAGGGGTGTATCCAAAAAACGTCCCTTCTGTACATTGGCACCTGAGATTAACATCCTTTAGTGGGTAAAAATACAAGACCATGGTGCCAGCAACCCCAAGTGCTCATAGTTGGCAATTTGGTATGATAATCTTAACGACTATACTTACCCAAGAAAAATATTTCACTGTACTTGTACACACTTACCTCCATCCAGTAGTGTCTGTGTACACTGGAGTTCTCGGGAGATACAGGCAATGTAGAGCGGCGTTCCTAAATGTGGGATGTCATAATCTACATCCGCTCCCCATGAGATGAGAGCCTCCACACATGCTGCCCTGCCTAAGAAACAACTTGTAGGTTTGTAAATAACTGCTTATAACTAAAGAAATATTGAGTTATTACCTTTGCTGGAGGCCTCATGAATAGGTGAAGGTTGGCATGCTTCTGCCTGTGGTTTTGCTCCATGTTCCAATAGTACTCCAGTGCAAGTGACACTTCCTGCTGAGCAGGCGTTGAACAGTGGGGTCACCGGCATCAATGGTGGTGGCATTCACCTACCACACACAACACTGTCATCAGACTGATCTGTACAAAAGTCTACAAACGACTATCAACAATATGAAAACAAAAATAAACATTTATTTTTAAATATACGTTTGCCAGGTAACAAGCATTTTGCTATTTTGCAACAATACTCGAAATGTTTCTCAAAATAGAGAACTGAGAATAACTACGACAAATTACATAACCTTAGCATCAACCAACTGAGACAGCATTTTTGTTGTACAATAAATGGAATGAATCTCCCCTTAATATCTATTGTGTGTACAGAATAGTATCGCATTATTATAGGAAGAGCAACAAATATTAAGCTTCACAACTATGTACAATGATCTTCCTATTCCCAGTGGGATGTGAATTAACTGTCAACTGAGTGCGTGTGCTTTTTCATGGAAGTGAAAATGTTCAAAATGTTCAAAAATTACTATCTGAATTCTGATGTTGGAAAACACAATGACAGCATTAGTTACAGCACGTTCCTGACTGAGGAAGATCTACAATAAATCCCACTCATACTCCATTCAACTGTGGCTTGGTCATATTTGTGTTAAGATTAATTTAACCCAATTGCTTTATATATAAGTTAGTTCTACAAAACAATATATAACTTTTGCTTAAAATAATTATATTAAAAATAATATTTCACATAACCTTGATTATTAACTCACATTGGCACCGGCCTCTATGAGAGCCCTGGAACACGCTACATGATCTCCGAGACAAGCTTCGTGCAGTGGAGTCACATGATCAATGGTGATGATATTTGCATTGTAACCCTGGTAAAGAGAAAGAAAGACTAACAAATGAGGGATACCACAAAACGTGATTCACGTGATTAAATTTACAATATTATAAAACATATTGATTTTTGTTTATCTAAAACAAATATTATATTGAAACTGCTGAAAGTATTATGTGTGTAAACCTGTGAGAGAAGGGTCTTAAGTGCCAGTAGTCGACCCTGACACGCTGCTTCGTGAAGTGGGGATCGATCCGCCCATGAACCTATGAGACACACAAACAAATGTACTGCATAAGGCTTTCATCTCAGATGTTCAACCCATACACAGGTTGAATACTCAAAATATACATTAAAACTAAACACAATTTGCTGTATTAGCCGATTAGTCTTATGAGCTCTGGCCTGATTCAAGAGCCTGGAATATATCCAGACAATCTGGTTGAAATTTTGGAGCACATTTTAAGTGAGAGTGGTGTGAGGAGGTGATTTTGACAATGGCCATTGACAGCTGTTGAGAGGAGAGCTTGTGAGTGGAAATAGTAAGCCATTATCAGCTACTGTGAGAGTGAATCAGCTCTCTATAACACAATAAAGGTCGACTTATTTCAACAGTTCAGCTGTTGCAATAAAGACAATAATTAAATTGAACTTGGCTGAATTTTTATTAAAAGTACATGAATGCACTATTTTATACATGACTCTTAAAGGTCTTATATGATGCATGGCAAGACCTGGGATGACAATCTCTTTTGATCCCCTGACAACTTCCCATTTTACAAATACAAGTGAACAAATTTTGACGGGCAGATCAGTTTTCAGTAGCATTAGCAAATAAACATGTTGCATATATTAATTTAGTCAAGCATTAATATATTTTATCTTCATACATCGCTCGCATACACTGTAGGATTTAATTCTGCTATTTTAAAATCTGCTCGGTGATCTCCTGCCCAGGGTTGCCAAGTCTGCATTTTTAGGCTGCGTAAACGTTCGCCACATGTTGTTTTTAACTCCCCAGGTTTTTATTCATCAGCTGTCATTTTTTAAAGAATAAAGTTTGGGCTTTTAACCTTATGGTACAGTAGGAGAGAAGACAGACTCAAACTCGGGTCGCCTAAAGTGGAACTGTGACATATTTGTCGGAGCACTGTCCACAAGGCAATCGGCTCAGACATCAAGTGTCATTTTTAATGTAAGATTGCCACAACAGTATGACTACACTGACTCTAAAGAAGTAATTCTTTGTCATGCTTAACAGTGACTTTAACATTTGTAGGAGTGGCATACTTTACATTTTGCTATCTGTGGTCATTGGGCTAGTTGTGTTGCGCATATCTGGCTACCCTGCACCTGCCACGAATGGAATTACAGCGAGGACTACTTTGGTCAAATGGAGGTTAAACTCCCTCTGAGGTAACAGAACAGATCTATTAATAATGCATATACATAAACAAAATCTACCATGAGTTTGATGTAGGCAAGCCAAAATACAGAAGGATAAGTGTGTAAAATCTGATTGAATGGATTGGTTCTCTCATCAGAAACCGCTACAATAATAGTCAGGATGGAAGCAATTTTTCCCAACGATACTTAAGCTAGCAACAATAACTCTAACATTGCAGAAACAAATGCATCAACACAGACTGAGCACACCGGCAAAAACAGATCTAAAAACAACAGCCTTCAGCCATCCTCTACGTGCGCGCATAAACACAAACTTTAAAGAATCAATATTTTTTATTTTTATTTTTAATATCTAATTGATGTCTAAACAGTACATACACAAGGAGTTCCTTGTGTGTTTCCAATATTTAGACCTATATATAGCATGCTCAATCTAGCTACAACGTCATATGACAACTGCCTTCTGCAACTGTCGATCCCCATACAAAAGAAGGCCTGAGAGTAGGAGGTTCCGCTCTATACGCTCTATACGTACCCATATCTCCATCGCCCCATGGCACATCTAGCCATTCATGCACATACGCCATTACCTGTGAATGAGAGGATGTCGTTCATCTTGGGTAGCAATAGCAGAGCCCTTCACGGTGTAGCTTATTTAAGCTAGGGAGATGGGTCAAGATTCCAGGTTGACATGTTGAGCTTTAGGTCACTGCTGTGCTACAGTCACTACACTACATTACTTCGTATTACTAGAGTTTCAGTGGAGCCCAGACGTCTTAGACCACTAGTTGCTTGTAATTGCTTCTATTTTGCATGATTTATATTTTTTTGATTTATATGCTTTATGGCTGTCATATATATATGGCGGTGACTGCTTAACAGCAAATCTGAGAGAGTGCTTATGAATATTCATGATCCTGTTCTGTTCATGCTGCAGCAGTGGGGCTCTGTGGAGACTAGAACCACTCTAGATGAGAAGCAACATCTTATTTAACTAGTCTGTGGGGATTGAATACTGTCACTGGATACGTTTTCAGAAATTGACTGTACATAATGGAGCAAAGGATAAAGTCTACAGCGTGCTGTTTTCTGACAGAACAAAAATGTTGTAGCCTACAATGTTTCTCTGGTGGGCTGGCTAAGTGGGTTCAAATGTTGCCAAGCAAATTTAACTAAACTTACTTTTGAGTAATAAGACTGGGTTGAACCCACTTTTTTTAAAATGCACCAAATGATAAACTATTCATTTATGTTAAAATACAGCATAAGACAATACACAGTACACAGCGACTGCTGTTGTGTATATTGTTTGTATGCAACCATCGCAGTACTATTTCATAACCCACTCTGTAAGGTTTTGAAACTGTTTTTCATGATCTTCTCCAGTTATATTCACATACTGTATGGAAATGAAATATTAAAAGATAACATTGTGAAAGGCTGACTGTCTATAATTAATATAAGAAATATTGTATAATGTAAATGTATTGTTATCAAAATGTTTCTGTCATATGTATGTTGCACTTTACTTTACATGTATTGCGTAACAGTTTAAAAGTAATTATAGATTTAAGTACTGAGTTATAATACTTAACTACTTACTATACTCACTATAGGGTTTAGGTTTAGTTAGATATAATTATGCAACATTTATACCACATACTATATTAATTACACATAAAATGTTTAACAAGGACACTGAAAAATAAAGTGTCAACTTGCCCATTAAAGTATATTACACATATTGCTATACAAAGCCTAATGGAGGCTAGTAGTAATATATGTATTTGTAATATATTCTATTTTCCATATTAACCTAATATTTATTAATAAAAAACAACATAGTAATAGTACCGACCAAGGAGTACTCCATACAGTAAAATTAATTTAATGTAATAATACAAATATGAATACTCAGATTTTTCATTTAATATTAACTTTTTCACAAATATACTATTTTTAATGGAAGGTCCGCCCCTAAGCAAATGCATTACTGCAAGGTGACAACAGGGCGCAATATAAAGGCACATTTATTTACGCGTTTTGCTAACTCACCTTGACTTGTCAAAATACCCCAGCGCGATTTCTTTTTAGGTGAAAAACCGTCGATTTCCTCTCGCTTTCTTTTCTTTGGAGTATTTTCTAAGTACTCGGGATCCCTGCAGGGAACTTCAGGCATGTTTGCATGAGCTACAGTACTGTATGTCCTCTATGCACAGGGAGCCAGTGCCTCTTTCCGATTGGCTGTTCCGGCTTGTTGTTTTTGCACCGGAGTCATGTTTGTGTCAAGAAAATTATTATTCCTACTATGGCGAAGTCTAAACTCTTAAATATTAAAATATAAGACAAGCCTTCGCCATTGGATTTGTTTTCTGTCCGCAGAGTGGCGTCCAATCAGCGTGCGCACTTTATGAACGTCACGTCGCGTCATGTAATTTATTTTTACTATGAGGCAATCCTTCGCCGTAGTGTGTTTTCCTCCATTTGCGCGCGCAATATTATTTATATCTCGGTTTAAAATTACAATAAAAAAAAATTTCAAAAAATTTCATCATTCATTCATTTTATTATTTATTTTATATTAAATGTATTAATTTATTTCATATCGTTTTTATTACTGTAAAATGTATGGCTTTAAAATTGTATTTGTTTTCAAATGTGTTATTTGAGCGCGATATTGTTGCGTTGTTTAGAGGTACCTCATGTTTTCTTACGTCATTCTGAGCTTAGTCTGACAATCAAAACATTATCATAATGGTCATTGAACATATGCATTGTTCTAGTGAATATATAGCTGCCTATGATATATAATAACATGCATTTTATGCTTAATCGAATATAAATAAGTTAAAAGCAAAAAGAATACATAACTGTGGATGTGAAGTACAATCAATCCCTGCATGATTGCTCCAAACATTTTATTGTAAAATTGGGTTAATGTTCTTTCAACATGCAGATTTAGCAAAATATCCAGATATAATAAACAAAAACTGCTGGGAAACTCGGTTTGTAAGAATACTTGCTGGCCCAGTGTTTTACAGAGATTGTAGGCCTACATGTGATTACAATAATATGGAAAACTCGCCCCACGTACATTGTACAGTCATGTATCCCACACATACATGTACAGTATGCCAACTTACTGTGCCCTTGTCCAAAATCATAGAACTCTTCTGCAATCCGGGCCGCCTCTTTACGGTTTCCTTTAACCACATAGAAGTGGGTCAGTATATTTAAGGTGATCTTGACAAAGAGCTTGAAGCAAAAGAGAATGAAAATTGAGAGATAGACGTTAGTATACTGCAAGCCAAAAGGCCGCTCCCCCAGAATCTCTGTCATTGCTGCCACTCAGTGACTGTGAATGTTTTGGAATGGGATCCAGGGATGTGTTGATGGGGATCATATGCCAGGGCGGCCCATTTATTCCCTAAGGCAGCTGGACCCAGAGTAGATATGAGATAACGCAGTTGTACTTTCAAATAGTGGAAAATGGGCCACTTATCTGAGGCATAGCAACTAGTTTTGTTATTGTGGAGGGGTGTATTGGAATGTTTGTCTCATGATACATTTTCACAGCTTTGTTTTTGGTTGCATTATTAAAGTATTTTTATTGTACTATCATTGATACATACACTCCAGCCATGTGTTTTATTAGGATTCAACCCTCGTATGCTTGTTTTGGGAAGTGCCAAAGCATTTGATTGTATCCTAATAAATCAGAGGTTATGTTATATTTATAATGTAGATATATTTATTTAAAACGATAAATAACTTGCTCATTTTGTATGTATGTGGACGCTTCCTGCTTGACTGTTGTTGCAATGCCACGTCCCGACCACCGGGTGGCAAAATAACAACTTTTTAAAATGAAACAGGAAGAAGGTCTTGCTTCCGAATCATCTTTGAAGCGACTCACTTCCTGCTTTGAAACCTTGTCGTAGCATTTTCTTATTCTGTATCTCTCTTTTGCAATTTATTTTATTTGCTATAATCGGAACCAGACGCAATTATGAACACGGTATTATCGAGGGCGAACTCGCTCTTCGCCTTCTCTCTCAGTGTAATGGCAGCTCTCACATTCGGATGCTTTATTACCACAGCGTTTAAAGACCGAAGTGTTCCGGTGGATATACACGTATCCAAAGTCATGATGTAAGTTAACGGTGCTCTTTCTGATTCTGCTACCAAAAGAACAGGGAATAAAAAATGTTAGGAATGGGACCATGCATCCTAGATCATTTATAAATGTTTATCTTTGGGAACATATGGAGGTTTAAGATGCAGAGCCGATGTCCAATAACAGTGCAGCACGTCAACTATGCAAATAGAAAAAAGCGCGAAATGTTGTCTTTGCATGGAGAATATTAACTGTAATATGAATTGTGGCACATTTAAAGATGTTTGAATGAAAATTTAAGTGAATTCATAATTTACCCTTTCCTCTTAAGAAAAAATGTGGACGACTTCACAGGACCAAGAGAGAGGAGTGACTTGGGTTTTGTTACATTTGACATTTCTGCTGATATCCTTTCAACATATCACTGCTGCAATAGTATGAACAAATGTTCAGTTTAGCCAAAACATATTTGCATTGTTTGCCTTAATCCCTTTATTACATCTTCAGCCTATATTCGACTGGAATGTAAAGGAGCTCTTCCTGTACATGTCTGCTGAATATTCAACCAAAAGCAATGTAAGTCTTGACTAACCATTCTGTCTAACCAGAGAGATTGTGGCCATGGTAAATACAAATGTCAAATATTTCATTTAAAGGGATACCTTACACAAAAATGAAAATTCTGGAATTATTGACTCACCTTGGAGTTGCTTCAAATCTCTTAACATTTCTTTGTTCTGATGTATACAGAGAAATAATTTTGGAACAATGCTTATAACCAAACAGATCTTAACCTCCATTGACTCCGGAGGAGAAAAAAATACAATGGTAGTCAAAAGTGCCCCAGAACTGTTTGATGTTCTACATTCTTCAAAAAAAGTATAATTTTTCCTACTATGGGAGTCAATGGGAGGCAAGACCTGTTGGTTATAACCATTGTTCCAAATATCTTTCTCTGTATTCATCAGAACAAAGAAATGTTTACAGATTTGGAATAACTCCAAGGCGAGTAAATTATGACAGAATTTTCATTTTTGGGTGAAGTATCCCTTTCGGTAAATCTTACTGTTTGTATTAATACAACTTGTTTTATTGTACATTTTCATATGTCTTACTAATTTGTTGTACTTCTATAATAAACCTTTGTTTTTCCGTTTCTAGGCACTTAACCAGGTGGTGCTATGGGACAAAATTATTTTGAGAGGTGACAAAACCAAACTGAACTTGAGGGATATTAAATCCAAGTACTTCTTCTTTGATGATGGGAATGGTCTAAGGTTAGCATGTTTATTCAGATTATTTTTTGACAGTTATAACATTTTGTTTAGTGACATCGAAAAGTTTAAATTGGAGTGTGAAAAGACAACATCAAATGTAACCAAATTTAATCCTTTATTTGTAAAACATGTATGTTTTTACCACAGCATACAATACTGTTGTGCTTCTTTAGTTTTCTGAAAATTCACAAAGGGTGCAATCTCAAAAAGGCCTAAATTGGTTTCTCCAGTTCATGTACTGCAGCTGTTATAAAAGAAAAACATTATTTGAATATTCCGATACCAGGATTTATATTGAACATATTAGAATTGAGAAGTACACATGGTTTCTTGTCTCTGTGAAATGACTTGTATTTTATTCTCCAAATAAAGGGCAAATAAGAACATCACTCTCACACTTTCATGGAATGTGGTGCCAAATGCTGGAATCTTGCCATTGGTTGAGGGATCAGGACACAAATCTATCGCCTTTCCCGAGACATACGAAACTGCAAAGACCTACTAAACCGTTCTAGTTTATCCCAAACTGTTTGTAAATGTTATGTGTACGGGTTTCAATAAAAGCTGGAAATTTGTTTTAATGAGTGAATGTTGTGTATGGAGTTCTTGTTTGTTATAAGCTAAAATTTATATTATAATTTTTGACAACATTTTAATGTAGTGTCACGATTACAGTTTTTCCTCAATCGCTTTAGCTGATTTCTCAAGAGACTTTTTTTTCTTATTGAATTAGGCAAATTGCATGTGTTGTGGCACATGTGTGCGAAAGGTTATGTACAATTCTCAACAATATGCACAATTACAATATATGCACAGATTCTCTGTGAAACTGTGAAATTTATCCAAACTTCTCAAGATTATTTTATCGTGTAAACATCACATTCAAAATGATCCATTCAATTAACAAAATCTATCAGGCATGCATGTACAGTATATTCTGTGAATATCTATGGCATGGTAAGTTTTTAATGTCTGCTTGAAATAAATTGAAATAAATTAACTGGAATAAATCACTAAATAATATCAGCCAACTAATCAAGTAGATTTGGAAGCATGTATACTGTATATGGAATTTCCCCACAGCACTATCACTTATATTACAGTGTTTTGGGAATTTTCTCCAGAATGTTGGTGGAAAGTAAACGACCATCGGCCACAAAATCTACTGTCTCAGCTATATGTCATGAATGCTGCTAGGGAGGACATTAAAGTTACAGTAAGGGAAGGGTGCGCCCCTTTCTTCCCGGTTTATTGCAAGAAAAAACATCAGATGCGATGAATTTTCGGCCGGACCAACAAGAGCGATTGGATGTAGTTTTTCATGATGTCATTTTGTGTAACATGTATAGAATATTTACAGTTAAAACAAGGACAACAATTTGTTAGTTTATATGTAACACATTTCGAACAAAATAAATTAACTGGATACATCTTTTTCTGGGTACTACGTACTGATTATTCCCAGTTAATCTTCCCCTGCTGTAAGCTTTGTAACATTTTTGTAAATTACAGTAAACAGTGTCGTAAAGTAGAGCATAAATGAAATTTGGATTAAAATACAATTTTCACATGTCTGCTACTGTGAAAAACAATCGAGGGGTTACATAAGGTAACCTAGTTCTATGAATAAGGTCAACACGCCACAGTATGGGTCAGCCTAGCTAAGGATGAGCTGTCAGGAGATGGTATATCAAATAAGCCACGTCCCGCTTGCTACCCCGGCTATAAATACGGGCGTGAGCCACCACCAAATCTCTTTGGCCGAGTAGCGAAAAGTACTCCCCGAGTGACCGCGCCGTGTGGCGTGTTGACCTTATTCAAAGAACTAGGTTACCATATGTAACCCCTCGTTCTATTTCATTTCAGTCAACACGCCACAGTATGGGTCAGCCTAGCTAAGGATGAGCTGTCAGGAGATGGTATATCAAATAAGCCACGCCCCGCTTGCTACCCCGGCAATAAATACGGGCGTGATGCCACCACCCATTCTCTTTTTTGCCTCCTAGCTATCGAGGTAAGCTGTTCACGGTAAGATTTCCTTATGGTATTTAAAAGGAATGTATGTGATTGTAAGATCGTAACGAGCGCATTTTCGCTCGAATTTGTTTGTTAACATACACGTTGTAAGAATATCGGAGCCTCTGCACCCACGAGGAGGTATGCTACCGCTAGTCTTTGTGCTTACTTTTTGTTAAGTTATACGTGCTGTTTTCACAATAACTTGATCATAATCGCCAGAGAAATGCCTCTTCTCCTGCGAAGGGAAATGCTACTGCTAGCCTTTGTGTTTATGTCTCTTTAAATTTAAAGTTGTGTTTTCACAGTCATTAATTATAACCATCAAAGAGGAGCCTCTTCTCCCGTGAGGGTGAAAGCTACTGATTGGCGGGGAGCTGTTGGGACTACAGTTATTCAACTCACAGAGGCCTCTTTGTTTCTGGAAACAAAAGCCATCTTCTGGGTTCGACTTTCCTTGTTAGAATGCAAGAAGGGCAGTCAGATTTAACTCCTGCAATGCCTGCAGACACGGAGCCACTCCAGTTGGGACAGGATCCACAGGAGGACAAGGTCAGACGTAAACAAGCTTACAAGCGTAAGTATATACAAGGTGACCTTGATCAGCTGCAGACGCAGATGCGAAGTATGTAGGAGACACTAAAATCTCTGGTGGAGGCTCAGCAAGAGGCTAAAGAACCTCATGGCTTGGGTTTTGCAAAGCCGAAAAGGCACCGCCACGATCCGGATGAAGTTTCGCTGGTAGCGTCTGGCAGGTTTGGAAGGGATGAATGCCCCGAGCATTCTGAGATGGACGACATTTCTGACTCCGACATGGGTGAGTACTCTACCCAGGACTCCGACGCAATGTCTCTGGACCCTTCAATCAAGGCAGTGATCGCCAGAGCAGCTGTGCGAGCAAAGCTGCCTCCCCAGGCAGCCTCAACATCAACATCAGTGTTTGATAGAGGCCCTCAGCGTAATAAATCAGAGGGGTTGCCAATCCTTCCTGATTTTATAGCTGAGTTGCAGTCTTCCTGGAAAGCCCCTAGCTCCACGGCACTTCCCAGGACACAGCTGGGTAACCTGGCAGGAGCAGCGACCCAAGGGCTGACTACAGCTCCTCAGATCGGACCAACATTTGCTATGTTGACAGGGGCTGTAGCTAGGACGGGAAGGGATGCTACACACCCTCAGAAGCAGGGTAGGATGATTGACAGTCAACTGCGGAAAGCCTATCAGGCTGCTGCCTTGTCAGCTCGACTGGCATGCACAAACTCTCTACTATTGGTGTATTTGGAGAGTCTGTTACAGGATTCGTTCTCCTCCTCGACAGAGGAGGAAAGTATCCCTGAATCTTTACGAGTGGTTGATTTGCTGCTCCGAGGCACAAGTGCACATGCCCAAGCCCTGGGGCAATCCATGGCCAATGTGGTCCAAGTACGTCGTCAGGTATGGCTTTCTAATGCCAATCTGTTGGATCAAGACTGCATGGCAGTCATTGCAGCCCCACTGGTGCCCGGAGAGGTCTTTGGTCCCCCGGCAGAAGCTGCCTTGGAACAGTCTCGCAGAACGAGAGAACTAACCCGATCAGTGGTTAGAGCACCAGCTACTCGTGGTCCGCGTACATTTACCGGGAGTAGCGGCTGGGCTCGAGCTGAATCATCAAGCCAGGCACTCGTAGGTCATCGTCGCTCTGCTGCTCAAAGAGGGCCCACGGGACCAAGCCAAGGAGCTCGACAGTCCTTTCGTAGGACACAACAGTCAAAGCTCTCCACTACACGTGGAGGAAGAAATCGTTCATGACGGTCATCAACCTCTGACTCCCCGTTTTTCCAGCCAACATCTCTTGTACTGAAGCCAATGCACTTGATGTCCATGGGTAATGAGTACATTGGAGTCCGGTTACAGAATCCAATTCAAGTCAAAACCACCACAATTTCAAGGGATTGTTCCCACTGTATTGACAGGAGAACTACAACGCAGGTCTCTGGACGAAGAGGTTTCAGTGCTTTTAGGAAAGGGAGCTATAACACGCCTGCCCTCAGCGATAGAGCAGGGATTTTATTCAACCTACTTCCTCATTTCGAAGAAGGATGGCGGTCTCCGGCCCATCCTGAATCTCAAAAAAATTCAATCGACACTTAAAGCGACTGAGTTTCCATATGCTTCGTCTTTCAACCCTTCTCGCCTTCATCAGAGAAGGAGATTGGTTCGCGACAGTAGATCTCCAGGATGCCTACTTCCACATCCCAATTCACAGAGACCACAAGAAGTATCCCAGGTTTCACTTTCAGGGAAACTCTTACGAGTACAACGTTCTCCCCTTCGGTCTGTCATTGGCCCCCCGCACATTCACCAAGTGTATGGCTGCGGCTCTCACTCCACTCCGTCGCCAAGGTCTCCGTATTGCCAATTACCTGGACGATTGGATAATCTGTTCCCCTACAGAGGCACAGGCCAGGAGCGATACAGGAGTGGTCTTAGCCCACTTGCGGGAATTGGGGCTGACTCTGAACACCACCAAGAGTTGTCTCACTCCCAAGAGAGTTGTGACATTCCTGGGCTTGAGTCTGAATTCGATAGTGATGAGAGCGTCCCTGACTCTACAGAGGCAGTCAGTACTGAAGAACCTCCTGTCCGAGTTCATCACATACAGACAAGTAATGGTGAAGACGGGTCGGAGACTGCTTGGCCTAATGGCGGCAGCCAGTCAGGTGGTGCCATTGGGGTTGCTTCACATGCGCCCATTGCAACATTAGTTCGCAAAATAGAAAGTAAGTCCATACGAGAATGGACGGCAACTGATCCCCAGAGACCTGGATTGTCTTCCAGCGGTCAAATGGTGGCTCTCGACTTCAGGCCTGACGGAAGGAGTCAAGATGGGCCCATTATGGTCAAGAGAGACCATAACGACAGATGCTTCACAGACTGGCTGGGGTGCTGTCTGGCGAGACAACCCAGTACAAGGGGAATGGGAGGCCTTGTGGGTAGGAGTACACATCAACCTCTTGGAGTTGGAGGCTGTATTTCGAGCTTTGATCCACTTTCTGCCTCAGCTTCGGGTGAGACAAGTACTTGTTCGTTCCGACAACACAACAGTTGTGTCATACATAAACCACCAAGGTGGAGTACGTTCAATGCCCCTACACAGGAAGGCCCGGGATCTCCTTTTGTGGGCACATTCTCGAGGTGTGTCCCTAAGGGCTGTGCACTTGCCAGGACAGGACAATGTAGCAGCCGACCTCTTGTCCAGGGGGGGTCCCAAGCCAGGGGAATGGCGACTTCACACCACTGTGGTAGAGGCCATTTGGCTACGTTTCGGGAAAGCCAAGGTAGATCTTTTTGCCACGCAGGAAAACACACACTGTCTCCTGTGGTATTCGATGATGGGCCCCAGAGGACCCCTAGGGGTGGATGCGCTGGCGAACGATTGGCCCCCAGTGCTCCTGTATGCATTTCCTCCTTTCCCACTACTGCCTGCAGTCCTGGCCAAGGTGAGAGCTCTGAAGGCCAGACTCCTGCTGGTGGCACCAGATTGGCCTCAACAGCCATGGATTGCCGATTTGATCGTGTTGTTGATAGGGGCACCTTGGGGTCTCCCAGTCACAAACAATATGCTTTCCCAGGCCCTGGGTCAGATCTTACACCCGACTCCAGGGAAGTTCAGGTTACATGTCTGGCCACTAGACGGGAGCCAGCCAGGACTCTAGGAGCAGCAGTCCTGACCACATTGCAGGCAGCCAAAGCCCCCTCCACAAGGCGACTTTATGCCTATAGATGGGAACGGTATTCCAGATGGTGTCACTCACTGGAGATAGACCCAGTGTCGTGTGGAGTGGATTTCATCCTCTCATTTCTTCAGTTTGTACTGGAGACAGGAGTAACAGAATCAACCTTGAGAGGCTATGTGGCAGCTATATCTGACCGTCATGAGGGCTATGAAGGTTGCACAGTGGGGTCACAACCTCTTCTCAGACGTTATCTCAAGGGGGCTCGTAGACTTTGCCCATCTCGAGCTAGACTAATTCCCTCATGGGATCTGGGGGTTGTCTTGAGGGCTCTTGCAGAACCTCCTTTTGAACCTCTACATGAGCTAGGGATGGAATTTCTGACGTTGAATTTCTAATGTTATGTTGTCAAGATGCGCCCACGTCGTCCAGAGGAACCCCATTAAACAATGCCCGGGAGGCAGCCACTCCACTTGTAGAGTAGGCCACTACTCCCTGAGGGGGAGGCATCCCAGCGCTTTGATAAGCGAGCTTAATCAGCCTGACAATCCATTTTGACAGCCTCTGCTTGGACACTGCCTGGCCTTGTACCAAGTCTCCAAAATACACAAATAACTTATCGGTATGTCTGATCCGTTGTGTGCAAGATATATATCTTCTCAGTGCCCTGACAGGTTAGATTAGATGGAGTCTGGCCCCTTCCTCTGAAACGTGAGGAGGTGGATGGAATGGTTCTATCACCAAAGGCCTGGAAACAAAAGAACGTGGCAGAACTTTTGGCAGAAATGAAGGGTTTTGAAGAAGTGATATAGATGAGCCTTCTTGTCCCAATCTAAAAAATGCCGGATGCACAGAGAAGGCATGAATTTCACTCACCCTCTTCATTGAAGAGATAGACAAGAGAAATGCTGTCTTCAACGTCAGAAATTCCATCCCTAGCTCATGTAGAGGTTCAAAAGGAGGTTCTGCAAGAGCCCTCAAGACAACCCCCAGATCGCATGAGGGAATTAGTCGAGCTCGAGATGGGCAAAGTCTACGAGCCCCCTTGAGATAACGTCTGAGAAGTGGTTGTGACCCCACTGTGCAACCTTCATAGCCCTCATGACAGTCAGATATAGCTGCCACATAGCCTCTCAAGGTTGATTCTGTTACTCCTGTCTCCAGTACAAACTGAAGAAGTGAGAGGATGGAATCCACTCCACACGACACTGGGTCTATCTCCAGTGAGTGACACAATCTGGAATACCGTTCCCATCTATAGGCATAAAGTCGCCTTGTGGAGGGGGCTTTGGCTGCCTGCAATGTGGTCAGGACTGCTGCTCCTAGAGTCCTGGCTGGCTCCCGTCTAGTGGCCAGACATGTAACCTGAACTTCCCTGGAGTCGGGTGTAAGATCTGACCCAGGGCCTGGGAAAGCATATTGTTTGTGACTGGGAGACCCCAAGGTGCCCCTATCAACAGCACGATCATGTAGGACTGGCATCCGGGGGGGCGTATGCCTGCGAAAGCACCTTTCCACCCTCTAACAGGTTGGTTCAGTGTGCTATCTTTCCTTTCCTTCTTACCCAACCTTGGCTAAGAGAATTGGTACCTCACCAGCCTCCCTTCTTACCCACACCCTGGTTAAGAACAGGCATTCCATCCATCACTAAGCAAGCACCTCCTGGGGGTTGGCTGAGCAGAGCAGCCTTCCCCCTTAGGCCGGGACATATCTTGACCTATCACACATAGTTCTAACCGGACCTGTGCTATCAGACGCAGTAACACCCCCTCCGCGGGCTGTTCCGTCTGGCATACCCTCATGACACTGGTTCCCACACTTGGTAACCCATGAGCTTCCCCAGGTGGACCTCCACCTCGGGTTAACTACCCAGTCCGCACGTTCCATGCGTTCTCCTCCTAAGACGAGACCATACTTTCTCCACCATATTCCTCCCCACGGGTAGGAGGTGGCCTCTGCAGCGCTTCTCTGCTTAAGAGTGCGCTTTCCCGGTGTAAACCGATCCGGACGGCCTCTCGCCTGTAGAGAGCTAAGGCCCCGTCCGTGAAAGTTACCGGTCAGGGCTGTATCCATCTTTCCTGAAAGCTCTGGAACCCCCCGACCACCACACTGGAAGGTTACAGGTCTCACGAAAGCTTCGAGCTGACACGCCCAGGCTTGTCAACGTTGCTTCGCTGAGATTGTGACGCGATACAGCGTTTGTGGCGTTTTCCATAGATAACCCCATCTGTCGTTCTCGACACAACGTCGAGAGACCGACAGAAAG
Organism: Triplophysa tibetana; assembly: GCA_008369825.1. Taxonomy (NCBI): domain Eukaryota; kingdom Metazoa; phylum Chordata; class Actinopteri; order Cypriniformes; family Nemacheilidae; genus Triplophysa; species Triplophysa tibetana. The sequence goes on along the minus strand of CM017896.1, from coordinate 14,148,274 downwards.
GGAACGTCTTGGTTACGTCTGTAACCTCAGTTCCCTGATGGAGGGAACGAGACGTTGTGTCCCTTATGCCACAAACCTGTATCGTTTCTGTTGCAGTTTGAGAGGCTCTCAGGCTCTTCAGAACAAGAGGTAAATGAATGCTGCACGCCGGCTTCGTTTTATACCGGATATCCGGGGGCGGAGTCCGGCATGCAAATTTCATTCGCCAAATTTCATTGGCCTTTTCTATAGTAGTCAGAGTTGATTGGTTCTCAAGGACGAACCCCATCTGTCGTTCTCGACACAACGTCTCGTTCCCTCCATCAGGGAACTGAGGTTACAGACGTAACCAAGACGTTCTCCTGTTATGGTCAAATGTATCCATGGTGAAGAACAAGCTTATCCAACTGCTGAGGTACACTTAGGAGTAAAGGGGCAGTCATATTTAATGAGAGTGGGGTTAGCCTCGAATCTGCCATATTCTGTGATTAATGGCCATGATTGTCCTGTTTTGCTAGATTTATTGCACCCTTGTAATACCTGTAATGTGGTGTTAACACGTGCAAAATCTAAGATGGGTCTGGAAGGGAATGAAGACAATCCGTTGACTGGCCTTCCTTTCTATGATTGTGAGTTGCCAACCGGCCCAGTAAAACCTGTAAAGTCTAAAGCACTGAAAAGATTAGACGAGTTTAAAGGAATGGTAGTACGAATTACTGACAAGGAAGAAACTGATAATTTGAGCACTAAGTGGCAACTACCAGCTGATGTGTCTGAATTGCAACAATCCGACTCTGAAATTTTTCAGATATACTGTATTCTCGAGTGGCACAACAAGTAGAGTATGGGAGGAAGACCGTGTCTGTTAGAGGCCTTTCTTTTTGTCTGCAGAATAATATTTTGTATCGTCAGACTAAGAAGGGACAGCAGCTGGTTCTTCCCTCTCGTGTACGCCAGACTGTGTTAACGATGGGACATGCTATACCTTGGGCAGGTCATCTTGGTCGTCGTAAAATGTATCACAGAATCTGCAAAAAATTTTTTGGCCAGGCATGACTAAAGATATAGCGGAATTCTGTAGGATATGTCCAGAGTGCCAGTATACCACTCCTCTGCCTTTGCCAGTAATAGAAGTGCCTTTTCAACGTCTAGGCATGGATATTGTAGGCCCACTAGAGAGAAGCAAAGCTGGTAACAGATACATGTTGGTCATTTGTGATTATGCAACGCGTTACCCTGAGGCTTTCCCATTAAAGAATATTAAAGCCAAATCTGTAGCTTTCTGTTTGGTTCAGTTCTTTGCTAGAGTGGGTTTCCCGCTAGAAATATTAACAGACCGAGGGACTAATTTCACCTCAAAGTTGTTGCAACAGATTTATCAATTGTTGGGGATAAAAGGTATAAAGACCACACCTTACCATCCAGAAACTGACGGTCTTTTTGAGAGATTTAATCAGACCCTGGTACAAATGCTATGTAAATTTGTGGGAGACACAGGATCCGATTGGGACCAGTGGTTGCCTTATTTATTGTTTGCATATAGGGAGGTTCCACAGGCTTCCAGAGGGTTCTCTCCCTTTCAATTGATGTATGGCCATGATGTGCGGGGCCCTTTGGCTCTGCTGAAAGAGACCTGGGAGCAAAGTTCACAGATGTCTAGTGGAGTCAATGTTATTGATTATGTGTTGCAAATGAGGGAGAAATTAAGTGGAATGACCAAATTGGCGGTAGAACACTTGCAAGAGTCACAGCTTAGCCAGAAATGCTGGTATGATGTAAAGACTAAACAGCGATCTTTTGATGTAGGTCAGCAGGTTTTAGTCATGCTTCCCACGGAAGAGAACAAACTGTTAGGTAGATGGCAAGGTCCATTCAAGGTTTCGAAAAAATTAGGGCCTGTAACTTATGAGATTGGTACTCCGGGTGGGTCACGTTCCCATAGAGTCCTGCATATTAATCTCTTGAAGGAATGGTTCCCACAACCCGAGTCGGCCAGGGTAAATTTGATCAGGGTGGTTAAGGATGAAGAGGAGGAAGAGGAACAGTATCTACCTGTTACTCAGAATATTACTCCAGTCAATCTGGATCATTTGTCGAAGGAGCAGAAAAAACAAATTCAGGGGTTATGTGATTCACAATTGTTTAAAAATACTCCAGGTTGTACCACTCTTGTTGAACATCATATTGTGCTGAAACCGAATGCCCAAGTAAAAAGAATGAGTTACCGGATCCCAGAGAGAATGGCTTCATCTTTTGGGCAGGAAGTTAAGATGATGTAAGAGTTGGGTATTGTAGAACCGTCAAAGAGTGAGTGGTGCAATCCAGTAGTGTTGGTACCAAAAAAAGACGGAAGTTTGCGGTTTTGCATTGATTTCCGCTATCTGAACTCCGTTTCCAAATTTGATTCGTTTCCAATGCCGCGTATTGAGGAGCTCATAGAGAAGTTGGGAAAAGCCAAATACATTAGCACAATAGTCTTGTGCAAAGGGTACTGGCAGGTTCCTTTGGCTCCTGAATCCCGAGAACTGACTGCTTTCCGTACTGCTACCAGTCTAATGCAGTTCAGAGTCCTTCCTTTCGGGCTCCACGGGGCCCCTCCAACCTTTCAGAGGTTGATGAACACCGTTTTGCAAGGATTAAGCGACTTCACAGCAGCTTATCTTGAAGATGTTGTGATATTTAGCGATAGTTGGGAAATGCACCTTCATCATCTTGCAACAGTGTTTCAGCGAATTAGGGATGCTGGGTTGACAATTAATCCTGCAAAGTCTTCTTTGGCACAGAGTGAAACTGAGTATTTGGGCTAAATCTTGGGTAATGGTGTTATTAAACCCCAGATCCAAAAGAAACAGGCTATTCAGACCTGTCCATTCCCTGGTACAAAAAAGCAGGTTCAATCTTTCCTGGGTTTAGCTGGATGGTATCGTAGGTTTATACCTCATTTTGCCACCAGGGCAGCGCCACTAACAGACTTGACACGGAAGTCATGTCCAAATCAGGTTCAGTGGACTGAACAATCCAGACTGGCTTTTCAGGATTTGAGGGATGCATTGATAACCAATCCTGTCTTGTACAGTCATGATTTTGAGAAGATGTTTGTGTTACAGACAGATGCTTCTGGAGTAGGATTGGGAGCAGTTTTAAAACAAGAGCAGGGAGGGGAGCTACATCCTGTAACTTATTTTAGCAGAAAATTGTATCCACGAGAGACGAGATATTCAGTTATTGAAAAAGAGTGTTTAGTACTAAAGTGGGCTCTCGATTCATTTAAATATTATCTCTTTGGACGATAGTTAGTGGTTGAAACTGATCATAGAGCACTTCAGTGGATTGACAAAATGAAGGATACGAATGCTCGGGTAACTCGCTGGAGTTTGGCTATGCAGCCCTTTTATTTCACAGTGAGACATCGGCGAGGGTCAGAAAATGTGACCGCTGATTTTCTCTCTTGCTTACCGTGCGAGAGTTTGGAGGAGGGGGAAGATGTGAAGATTTCACATCACCCTCAGTAATGTGTGGGTTAGTTTTATATCATTTTGTTTACATGTTTGTGGGGTTAATTTATTGGAAATGTTTTCTGTTCTTTTTCTAGTCTAAGGTGCACATTAGATTGGAAGAAAGACACAAGTCGTTTTCATTTCTTTACTTTATTTAGAAGTTGTTAATTCTCATACCTTTGACTCTGGGTTCATGGCTGCAGCATGGTCCTGGGGGGCGGGGTCTAAGAGGGTGTGCAGCTTTCCTGTTTCCCTTTTTATTTGATCCTCGGTAATTATGGGTAATGTAGGCTTGGTTCATTTATTAAGTTTGCAGGGGGGTTTGTGTTATGTGTTGTGTAAATGGTTTATTCTTGTTTTTCCTTTGGGTATTATTTTTACTTATTGTGAAGTATATATATAATTTACTTTGATGTAAAATCATTTATTTAACTTGTTTGTTAATTATGGTTTAGTTTTACTGTTTATGTATATGCATTTCAATTGTCACCCATTTAGATAAATTGGTTTGATCCTTTGGGTATAAAAGGCTGCCTCTCTGTGTTTTGAGGGAACCAGTTGGGCCTCTCCGTGAGGAGGGTCAGCTATGGTGTATGGCAAATCAAAATAAAGAGTTTTTGTAGAAAAGCAAGCATTGTCTCCTGCTTTCCTGGTCACGTCCCCACACTTACGCTTGTAAGCTTGTTTACGTCTGACCTTATCCTCCTGTGGATCCTGTCCCAACTGGAGTGGCTCCGTGTCTGCAGGCATTGCAGGAGTTAAATCTGACTGCCCTTCTTGCATTCTAACAAGGAAAGTCGAACCCAGAAGATGGCTTTTGTTTCCAGAAACAAAGAGGCCTCTGGGAGTTGAATAACTGTAGTCCCAACAGCTCCCCGCCAATCAGTAGCTTTCACCCTCACGGGAGAAGAGGCTCCTCTTTGATGGTTATAATTAATGACTGTGAAAACACAACTTTAAATTTAAAGTGACATAAACACAAAGGCTAGCAGTAGCATTTCCCTTTGCAGGAGAAGAGGCATTTCTCTGGCGATTATGATCAAGTGATCGTGAAAACAGCACGTATAACTTACCAAAAAGTAAGCACAAAGACTAGCGGTAGCATACCTCCTCGTGGGTGCAGAGGCTCCGATATTCTTACAACGTGTATGTTAACAAACAAATTCGAGTGAAAATGCGCTCGTTACGATCTTACCATCACATATATTCCTGTTAAATACCATAAGGAAATCTTACCGTGAACAGCTTACCTCGATAGCTAGGAGGCAAAAAAGAGAATGGGTGGTGGCTCACGCCCGTATTTATAGCCGGGGTAGCAAGCGGGGCGTGGCTTATTTGATATACCATCTCCTGACAGCTCATCCTTAGCTAGGCTGACCCATACTGTGGCGTGTTGACTGAAATGAAATAGAACTAAGCATTTTGATAAGTACAGTCACTCGATGACAAAACCACTTTTAATTTTGGTGGCACTTGCCAATTGTCTGACAAAATAGCTAGCTTTTGAAACAAGAATGAAAAGTTTTGAATCAGTTACTATATTTTGCAGACACGCAATAGAGTTTGATGTTCCAGCAAACAGTTGTGATCATTGATTTTACAGATTAGAGAATGTTATATCTCATTCGAGAAATGAGCCAAAGCGATTGAGTAAAACTGCAAGACAAAGTTTACAGAGCAGGCATGTATTTGTTAACCCAGGGGTTTCAAACTGTTCTTGTTTAGCTTTATGGCTTTAAATGAACCAGTTTTGACAATGACAGGTAAGGCATGTGAGTGTGTGTAAAAAGGAATACTTTTGACATGAAACAAAATTGGAATAATGACCAAAAGTAAAGTAAGTACATTTTATGAAATGTACTTACAATTAATTGTTCTCACAGTTCCTAGATTCACACACTAGATGGCAGTACGTGACTAGAATCAGAATGAGCGTATATGGATAAGAACACAAGGAATTTAACTTGCCAACAAAAGCTTTCAGGAATACAGCAGCTTGAAAGAATAATATGCAACATTTTTAAGAACAATTGGAATTAAATGTAGTTTACGGTTATAATGCATTTTTACATACGTGCAAAGGACAGCTATTGCTGCTGAAATATCGTTTTTTGCAGGTAGGCCTACAATAAATATTTTGCAGGAAACGTTAGTATGTATGAAAATATTTAGCAATGACATAGGCTATGTTTATAGGCAGCTATAATGTTCTTTTAACTTTACTGCAAGAAAGCTTATCTTACGTTTCCGTTAACTGGATTCATGATTTCCCCTGGACAATGGTCCCGTCAGGTTCTTGTGGGACTATTTTATTTATTGAACACTTAAAAGTAAATATAATACTTGTAGACTTACATATTTGTAGACTGACAAAGGAAATATTAAATGCATTAACATTACTTAAAGTTGTTTTATGTGTATGTTTACCCCTACACCTGAATAGTTTTACTGACTGTAAATTGTACAATCAGTACTAGGCCTACCATGTTAAAATCTAACCCATGTTTCTGTGTGAAAGCACACAATTCCCATTTTCATGGCAACTTAAACTATGAATCTTAAATAGTAAAATAGGCAAGGTTATTGTTGGCATTGCAAAACAGGACAGTTTGTATGGGAAATGTTAGACTAAGTAGGCTGGATAGCAGTTCATTTATCAATGTGTGTGAGCAAATGTCCATCCTATCAGTCCCCTAACAGTGTTAAATGGCTCCTTGCTGATTCTCATTATGTAGAATCCCTTAATACGAGGGTTAACACATATGTTCTTATTTTAAAGAGGCAATTAAACAATTTATATTATAGGAGATCTGCTAAAATATCCTCTCAGAGATTCCATTCTCAGTTCCCAGTGGGTCAGTGTGTTGTCCTTGAAAGTGCAGTGACAGAGTTCATGGCTTTACAGGCTGTTATCACTGAGACATCTTCTAATGTGAACGACAGAATCCCATCCTAAGACATGCCAACGGAACAACACTTTATTTAGCTACTGTGGGAAGTAAAAGTCTAGAATGTCTTTATTGAGATCATTAAGTGAAAGACTGCATATGGTATGGCCTGAGAAAGTGAGATAAGAGAGATAAAAAATCATTTTCTGTGTATTTGTGGATGCCCCAGAACCTTAATATACAGTACAGTACAAAGGCATCCTTTATTACATACATTGCATATGGAATGTCATCGTTTCCAGACCACAAACAGATGTCATAAAACAGTATTTCACAACCGTTTACATGGAAGTAAAAGATACTATCTACAGGCACCAGTGACTCGTGACAGGCCTCCATGTGAGATACTGACATCACCACCTACTGTATTTACCAATCATCGTTCATCCATAACACAGAGCAGAAATCACAGCTTGTTCATCCTAAATGCCCTATGTTACATTAGCAGCTGTGTTTAATTTCTCGACGCAAAAGCGGATCCAATCGATGTTCATACTGTGAGATCCCGACCTGATATTGAAGGTCATTTACACTATCAGAAATGTTCCACTGCAAGTTTTGAATTACACACAGTGATATTCAATTTCACTGCAAACACGGTTGTCTCCATTATGATTGCAGTGTCTAGACTAAACATGTCACAAATTTATTTAGATTATTTAACAGAATGTGTTTTCCAAAAAATACATAAGATATAGATACACACAATAAATAATTGTTCTATGATTTACTCACCCTCATGTTGTTCTCTTAAAGCGATTGTTCACCAAAAAAGGAAAATTCTGTCATCATTTACTCCCCCTCCTGTCATTTTAAACTTGCATGAATTTTACCCTCAGTAGAACACAAAAGAAGATCATTTTAAATATGTTGGCGAACAACGGTGGTACCCATTATCTTGCATTGGTTTTGTGTCCATACAATGGAAGCAAATAGGTACTGCCGTAGTTCGGTTATCAACATTCTTCAAAATATCTTATTTCATGTTCTGCAGGACAAAGTAAGCCGTACAGGTTTAAAATGACAAATGGGTAAGTAATTGATGAAAGAATTTCATTTTTGGTTGAACTATCGCTCTCAGACCTTCATGACTTTCTCCAATAACAGTAAATGGTGACTGAGGCTTTCAAATCCCTAATAATCTGTCTATCGTCCTATTATTTTTTTATTTGTGTTATAGACGAAAGACAGGTTAGTGAATGTGAGGATGTGTAAATGATGACCATATTTGCATTGCATTTGTGTGTGCATGACATTTATTGAGAACATGATGTCAACAAATACGAAAGGGCATCTATAATAAAAATATACAAAACAATAATTCAAATAGCATCTGTTGCATAATCTATACACAGGTAAAACTGTCATCAGCTCAGAAACTACAGCAATACTTAAAGGTCAATTGAGCCTTTAAAATGTGCAGAGAGAGGTTTCAGACTTTACGACTTAGACAAATAAACAAAAGCATGTCTGAGAAGCAGGATGCTGACATATTTTTTTTAGAAACAACGGACATATTATTTGAGTAACAATCAGGTCTAAAGAAAGAAACAACAGTCACGGTCATGAGAGCAACATTACTCCCTGAGTTCTTGAGGAAGCCTATATGACTGGTGAGAAATGGCATTCCTGTTTTCTTTTACCAAACTGTACCCAGACACAAAATATAGTAGAAGTGTTTTGTGTGACCACCATATACTGGGATAAAAAAAGTACCATTATATACTTACATGCAATACACTGGTGTTCATATCCAGGACAACCGTTGAAACAATTAAATTAGTACACTGTTAGACTTTTCATTGTATTTTTGCGGTAACTCACTGGCAACACTATTGCCAGTGACTTTACTGTAAGCGCCCCTTTACAGCAGCTTTATATGTATGTAATAGAGGCAAGCTAGTGTAGAGCTGTCCAGTATGTAAACCTCACTCCCCGGCATCAAGCAGGCTCTAGCGACAAACGCTGGAGACTGCTGTCTTCAGCCTCCTCGCTAGAACGCCCGACTCCCATGCAGTACCGACCCGGTTCGAGGCAGGGCAGGAACAGTTGTGATTCGTTACACTTAAAATAATATGACTTAACTGCAACTTCTTTACAATATAATATCCATACTGTAATGTCTTTGTACAGTATAATGCCCTTACTACAATTTGGTTTCACAGTATTATAACTCTACAGTAATTTTAATGCAATTATAACTTGCAAAATAGTATTGTAAAATGCATTCCTTCATAATAAATGTACAATAATTGTATTTCATATTATTAATATGTGTCACTAGCAGTACAATATCTGTATGATTAGTTTACATGAATACTGTTACATTTTATAAAATCAAAATAAGTGACATAAGTCCATGCACAATAGATATATTTTTATTCAGTACATTATTATTACTACTTACATACATTAATAATGGCTTTTTGAACAATGTGATAGCAATGCCCGATGAAATCATAGCAATATAACAGTATATCTTTAAGAATAATCTAACAATAGGTTGACTGTACACTCACTCAGTATCTTGTTTCAAAATCTGTTATATATAACAAAACACACCAGTATGATTTTTATGAGCCTACAGGCACAAAGCCTACATGATCCATTCTAGGCTTGTCCTTGTTCTGGCGCTGAACTGGCACCGGTACATAGCTACACAGATGATCTAAATATTAACCAAACTTGTGTTTTATTTTAAATTAGACAAAACATAGCCCATTTTCTTTCTGTTAATAATTTTCACCATTTCACAGAAATAAACCACCCAAAAAATAATTACGTGTGCAAAATAGACTGACTCCCATGTTGAAGTCGATAACGAGGCGGAGATGGAAAGAAAACCGGAAGATGGTTTGGACTACCATCGAGTGTCTCCTCTTTGGGTGATGCCCCCCTCAAGTTGGCTTTCGGGTGCCTTTCACGCTTGCAGTTTAGTTCGGAACAGACTAGAACGGTTTGCATGAAATGTCGCTAATGTAAAGCTGTCACGCGAACTCAGGTGGGCACCAGGGTACAGAACCTTGCGCGTGCGCTTTAGCCGATTACAATGCATTCATTGAAACACGTGTTATAAATGATAGCGTTGGTAATTTATCCTGGCTTTGAGCAAGCATGAGCCTGCATTTTGCGGGTTGCGTGTGGAATCAGAGCGGCAAATGAATGGTAATACGATGTTTCCAGATTTCCTGAGAAATAGTATGTTTGCAAGCAGCAGAAAAGCTCCGTAAGCGAACATACAGTAAAACCAAGTGTTGTTTACTCTGTCTTGCGCATAACAGCAACAAGTTATTAAAAAAACATTAAATTGCCCCGTGTTCTGTTTACTCTCATCTGTCAGGCACGTTCGTGATGACGTAAGATGATTGCAAACGCACCAGGGTTCGATAGAATCAAGCTGTCACAAACCAACGCAGCGAGCGGCGTCATAACAATCGCACTGAAGCACTCGGACACACATCAAATACTACTGTGTTTACTCTACATTTCGGATTACTTTCCAGCGGCAAACACCACGACAGCTCAAACCTCAGTTTTATAGAAGTATACGCGAAACATAAACGGCCCATAATAAAGCATCGGTAGATCTTTACTGAGACATAAACAACCGTTCATAACACAAACTGTGTATAAAACAAAGCCTTAATTAAAAACAACCTATATAATATCCGTGTCGTTGTGGAATAACTTCCTGAAATATTCCCGATTACACGATGAGCTAGCTTCTCCAACAACTGTGGATCCCGTTGTTTCAAACGCAGCACCGATATTAGCCGATGCTAGCTTCCAGTCCTCCTGCTAATATCTTACTCACGTTGTTCTTTTAATCTTTGTATTTTCCATTTTTGTGCTCCACTATTTGTACTTTCTTTCATATATTAACGTCTTTCCGTCTAGCAATAGCAGTGACCTACATGAAAATGATTGACATGATTTCACCAGCAGCTGATTGGACAAATGTGACCTCTATCCAATCACCGCTTAATTTTTTGTTATATTTCTTATGGACCAATGAGGGTCTATATTTTATTCGCGCTGAATTGAATTAAAAAATAAATAATCCAATCAGAGGCCATTTAACAGGTTGGCCCCTAGGATGCAACATAGGCAAGGCTGTGCGTTAATCTGCGCCTTGTGCCAAAATGATGCGTTTAAAAACAACGTAGCTGTGGGCTCTACGTAAAACTCAAGGTATAATTCAAGGCACACTTTAAAAATTACACTTAAGGTGCTTTATGCAACCGGGCCCTAGCCCTCAATGCTGACCAGCCTGTAGATTGCATTAAAATACATCATGAAAGAAAAACATCAGCTCATTTTTTTTAGTTTAGAGCTTTGAGGTAAAGTGCATAAACATTAGCCACTATGCTCTCGCATTTAAACCGATCATGAAAACATGATTAAAGCATTCATTTGGAGCGTCTTAAATCGTGAAACGTACACACATATAAACCCCGATATAACATGTAGCAACGTCTAAATGCTTTGGTGGTTGTCATCAGTGGCGGTTCTACATTGAATCACTCCCCGGGCGAGATCCCCTCTGGGTGCCCCCGGCCTATCCCACCCATCCGAGAAAAAAACAAAAACAAAATTTTGCACAAACAGCCATGTTTTACCATAACAATATAATTGTAAGACACGCTTATATTTCTCAATTGCACAAATCCTTCAACATAACATTTTAAAAACACAGTTCTGCACAAAACAGTATAAATTATCAGAATCTGAACACAACGTAATGTTACTGTGAAATGACCAGATCAAACGTGACGTGCTAACATGGATGCAGCTATGAACCCGCCGGGTTTGCATCAGGGAAAATTTATTTTTAAGAAGCTTCCCAATGGAAACTTCGACAAGACTAAGGTTGTTTGCACCTTGTTCAATGTGGAATTTGTTTTCTGTACGGAATTGGTTTACATACAGTTGGTTTAAAAAAAAAATCTCTCAACAGGTAATGGTCTAGCTTTAGTTGAAACCAATAACTTTGTATTGGCACCTAATGTATTATGGCTCCTGTATGACATATAGCTTTTTGCTCCCTAACTCTTTGTAAATCGCTGTAATTTAGCGTCTGCTAAATGACTAAATCTAAATGTACTGTAGGAGCTCTTCCAGTCTCAAGTACCACCTAAACGCAAAGCATCCCTTAGCTAATGCGGAAGTAAACACAAGTACATCTTATTGAACATAATTTAATTTTCATCACCAATGATCATAGTAGAACAGCTTTCTCAAGCAGTTTGGGACGCATTTTGGAAACAGGAGATGAGCCCCTGTTCTCAAAGACTTACTTTTAGTCATTATTTGGGTAGCACACATAATGAATGCCTTCGGCAGAATGAGCAATTTTAATCTAGATTAAAAAAAAAAATCTGTGCCCACCACTAAATATAACTCTTATGAATTGCAAATTTAAATAAACATGCCCTTACATGCCAAATGTCTGTCATGACTCGTTAGACGCTATATTATTCTAATCTAAGGGAGGAAAAATTAGCTCCTTGGTTACTGCCCCGAATTATATTCTTTGTCACGCAACAGAGTTATAGCAGCAAATGTTCGTCTTTGAAACTTCCTACACATATGTTAATTCCGTTGGCTAATTACAGGGCCCAATATTAACCCCAATGATGGAAATAAATAATAAGTTTACTTGAAACAGTTTTGTTGCAAAGCACAAATTTACGGTGAAATTAGATCTCGTGTTTGTTGAGTTAAAACCGAATTATTGTTGTATAAGCATAGCAAGCATCATATAGCAAGAAGGCTAACAAACGTCAGAGTTAACATTACCATCATTAACATAATCCCTTCATTGATGACATGGATAACGTTACCGTTATCATTCAGAGAACGTAGTTGCATACCTTTATCTTTTGCTCCTTTCTCCTCTTCTACTTTTATTTTTTCCTGTATTGGGCACCTGACGGCTTAAACCTTTTTCTCTCAATCACTGTCGCTGTGTTTATCTGGCACTCGACAATCAAGACTAAACCTCTTCACCTCCACATGATCGTTTTGGATTACCTTTTTTTTATTAGACATTTCACACACACAATTCAGAAAAAAAGCTTTAATATTATGAATGAAATGTGCATTATTTGGAAGAAAGTCAAAGTGTGACTGACTTTAGCCCACTAAGTGGATCCCCCTCCTTGTCCGCTCTATTTGGGAGAGGTGAACTGTCCATCGCGTGCGCGGACCCTCCCCTTTACACTTTTCACAGCTTCTGCGCTTCTCAGCAAGCAGGAGCGGCAATTTGCCAATTCCCCACACAGACAGTTATATTATAGATAATAGAAACCCGCTCAGTGGCGCACATTATTTTTCTTTTCAAGTGCTTTTGCCGCCCCCCACGTGTCGTGAAAATTTGGCGCCCCGGGCGACTGCCCGGTTCGCCCGTGCTTTAAACCGCCACTGGTTGTCATAAACATAAAAGATTGATTAATTATATCAATTTATATCATGTTTAACCGCTACAGAGACATCCGAGCCTGCGGTGAATTTCGGAACCAACTGCCGAGGTTGCGTCGGGCGTGGTTACGTACATGAGCTATGAGCTCTGAAATACAGTATGTCACTATAAAATGTTACCACATAAAAATACCTATTATGCAATGCATATTACAGTAAGTAACGTTAATAAAAAGATTACAGTATTTTACGCTTTTGCAGTAGGCCTATTAAGTTTTAAGTAGTCGAATTTGGCAGAGCATTTTTAAATAATTAACTGTAAAAATGACATCAAAGTCTAACAGAGTAGTTAATGTAAATTATTGGTGCAGTACTCTACAAACATCTCTTACAGTATTGTGGAGTTGAAATATCCATAAAACTGTCAGAATATTTTCATAATTAAGAGGCAAATACACCTGTGTTCCTGACTATTGATTCATTTGAATGCGACATCCACATGTATCTATTTATGTTTTTCAATTTATGTTTAAAACATTGCTTTTTGCCTTTGATATTTATACTTGATACTTTTGGACACACAAAACAAAGGAAATCCGGTCATCATTTAAAAATCCCAGGCATTTAGGGCTGCAAACAAATTTATTTTGTTGAGCTTGAGCAGCAACCAGGCTTTCATTAAATTCTTCTTCGAGAAAGAGGAATTTGTTTGTTCTGTATTCAAAACAAGTTTTGGAAGACAAACCAGACCTTGTAGCCTACTCTATTAAAGGCATGCATGTAAATAAACTTTAAAACATGTCCCCTATTGTGAAATGCTTCCTGTAAAGCTGAACAGGACGAAACCCTCTTACTCCTATTACTGGCTGAGCTCTACAGAGCTGACTGATATGGAAAAAAATAATGATAAGAACGTAAGTTCTCTGCTGGGGGTCTGGCTTCTGTTATAATAGAGAGGTGAAACGGGCAAATTCAGGCTGCGGTTGTCATGGAGATGACTGCTATGGGTTGTCACATCTGAGTGAGCAGTAGAGATGCTGAAAGATGGGATGCTGGTCAGACGTCTGTTTTGAACAGCCAAAATTGGTCAAACATAATATTACTTTATGCTACTATATACTCCAAATAATGTATGATGTACTGTCACGCGGAAAGATTCCAAAAAACATACATTTTAGGATTACCTCATTTTTTATTATATTCTACAAAATGAAAATTATCATCACCAAATAATTTCCGAGTCATTAGAACTAGTACATATTATTAACCCTATGCCAAACATTTTTGAGACAGGCACAAAAACAACATTCAGAAAAAAAACAAATGTTCTCGCTTTTAACTAAATGTTTCAATCTAATGTAGGCAACAGCAGATTGTTCTTTAGATCCATCAGCTGCTATATAATTGTAAAATGTTAAGGGTTTCGTGAAATCTTAAAATACAGATTTTGGGGTATTACGTCATAATTTGACATTTCATTATTTGGACCACTTTTGGGAACAGAGGATTATGACTTTACATGTATGCATGTGGCAGCTGCTTTTATTCGAAGCAACAGCACATTGAATATTTAATTAATATACAGTTTAATATTTAAAACTGAATCTGTGTTTTCTGGGGATCGAATCAATGATCTTTTTAGGGCAATGCTCATTAAGTTATACTAGAAATTGTTTTTTTTATTTTCTGAATGTAAATCTCATACTAGAGTGCAGTTGTACTCAATAACAACTCAGCCATGTTTACAGACATGGCTGTAATTCACAAAATTCAGTACAATAGCACTTTTACTTATTTAATATTTCTCAATTATATTGCAATCATATTGAACAGGTCTGAAATATTTGACCAAGTGTCTGAAACTCCTGTGTACCCTGACACTGATGAACACTGGAGGTGTTAACAAGGTTATCTCATGTATATTTCCTTTGCGATCTTGACACAAAGTGGGGGTGAGTAGCCTGTAACAACACAATCACAATAGATGAGGATTTTATAAATAGCAATCTAAGGGAATTAGGGAAAGCTCTCACTAACAAACATTTCACGAGTTCACCTGAGCAGATAATGAAGATAGCAGGGGTAGTAAAGTATGCGTGTTTGGCGTGCTGTCCGGGGAGCAGGTTCCGAGCTCGCCGATTCCATCCGATCCCGGAACGCTCCCGCCCCCCAATAGGGGCGAGTGCGCCGAGCTCGGAAACGGCCGAACCCAGAACTCACCCCCCGGAGTTCTGCTATCGACAATAGCTCAGGTGGAGGAGCCGGGGAGGTGGTGGGATGTGTAATCCTTTAGAGATGGCTTCGGGTAAGAATCTTGTCTACTTTTGTGCTGGTTCGCTTGAGCTGATAGGGTAGAGTCTATGATTGCTGATTGCGAACCAGCCGGTCTTAATTATCTGCTCTGGCTTCTCCCGAACTTTGTTAATCTATAGTCATCCATTAACATCATGTGTGGTTAATTCAGCCAAAAATCCAAGAAAGATATGAAAAATATGATGTTTTGCATCCCTATTAACTAAAATTAAAGTATGTTACATAGCACATATCTCCACAAGGGGGAGACAACATTGATTGTTCTGTTTCAAAGTTATTACTCAGATTTTTTGTTTGATCAAGCCGAGGAAATATAAGCTATAAAAGTGTGCTTATAAACTTCACTCAGAAAACATTATGTATCGCGTAAACAGCTAAATGATATCAATGATATTGTTAAACGTGGTGTGGAGGACACATAATATAATATGACCAGAACATATGTTCAGTTATTTGTTTACATACAGCTGTGTCTCATAAACTGTGTCTATTTAGAATGACACTAAAGACTGAATAGATATAGAAATAAATCACATTATTTCAGTATGGTAGTCTAGAATAAACATTTATTAAACCATTTGTTATAGGATCCCCCAGACTGTACAATGCAGGGTCCTCATTTTAAACCAATTGAAACAAGGAATGTGGTCTAATGGCAAATTTAGTCTGAATTCAGTTTGTGAGTATTTCTATCTAATGGAGATACATCACACAAAAGCGTGATAGACCGATTAATTATTATTCGTGATTTTTTTTAAATAAAATTATTGAAGACCATCCCTGGACCTGTTGGTCTCAAGAATGTGATGATCATTATTGCTGCATACTGTGCAGGGGACACCAAAGTTTTCTGCATGTGAAGAAGTCTGACACTAATCAAGGCAAAAGACTATAGTTTTTCATAGTGCTGTTAAAAGAAGATTGCGGTGAAATCAGGTGATATTGATGGAAGGGGTCAGATGGAAAATACAGTGTGTAGGGATCAAGTAGTTAGCCGTGGACGTATCTAGAAGTGCATGATTCATTACCTGCCATCTTTGTACAAGGGTGCACAATTCTACAGCCAGGTTTTTTTCAGTCTGAGATGTTGGTTCTAGGAACGCTTCAAAATCACATTTTATTATAATGAATATTTGAGATTTATATGTTGCATAAAATTTGACTTTAAATCATCATTATTGGAAAAGGGCTTTGCGGCCAGATTTTATAGTTCTGGTATCTAGCATGAAGCCCTTAACTTCTACAAAAAGGCCCAAATCACAAAAACCAAAATATAGCTAAAGAAAAGCCTTTTAACCACCAGTGCTTTAAAAATTGTGCAAAACTATTTTTGTAATAAAGATTTTCAAACACCCTTCGTTTCCATGCAAACCTGGCATCTCTAGGGTCGAAAGACTCACTGTAAGCCAACGCAGACAGAAACGTTCTATTTATGTCTCACTGTGTTATGAAGTGTGTGTGTGTGAATATTTAATCTAAAGCATCCCTCTTTATCCACCCCTTACATTACTGAAGCAATATAGTCTCTCTACATGAGGCAATATCAAACTTAAATATAAGAGTATCACGCAGGAAACAAATCAACTGGAATGTTCAGCCCTCTTGGAGCAAAATCACTGCAGCCTCTAATGCCAAAAATATAAAATATTTTATAGGTGTGAGATGGGGAATTCTTGTTACAGTATGTTTTATAAAGATTGGCATTTTACTGCATTGTTTTCCAAGACATATGCATACTGTACAAAATAATGAATAATTTTAGTCCAACACTTATTAACAATCGCTTATTTGCTGCTGCATGTTATTTTTGGTACTCAAACCGATAGTTCACCCAAAACTAAAATTTCTGTCATCATTTACCCTCTTGTCATTTCAAACTTGTACAACTTTCTAAGATATTTTAAAGATTGTTGGTAAACGAGCAGTGAAACAATGCTTAGTGCTCATGATGCAATAATATAATGTGTTGTTAAATGCAATAATATAATGTGTTGAAAAAATGTCAGCTACAGAGACACTTGGGCACAATTGACTACCACAGGAGATTTTTTTTGTTCTGTTAAACACAAAGGAAGATATTTTGAAGACATTAGGAAAACAAACAGTTCTGGGGCACCTTTGACTAAGAAATTTCAGGTGCTAACATTCTGCTTAATATCTGCGTTAACAGAACAAAGACATTCATACAGGTTTGGGAAAAACTGAGGTTGAGTAATTCAGAATTATAATTTTTTTGATGGAGTTCAGTATCCCTTTAAACCTGAATATATGCGCTGATGATTGACTCGGATGAAATCAGACTTGGGGAATAGAGTGAGAAGCCTCTGTGAGAATTGAACCTGATTTTACCTGGCCTGAGGTTTCTGCTCTGTGGCTTCCCGTCAAACCCAAGCCTTGACAGAAATCAAATCTGAAAAGCCCTTACACAAGCCTAGCTCCGAGCTGTCATCAGTGAGGTGATCATAAATCACTCATCTCTCCCACATCACCACAGCAGATTATTAATGAACACTGTTTCTGTTAAAAACACACACACCACACCTGCAAGACATCAGCTGAAAGTTCACACAGGTTACACATGCACGCTTTTCTGGCACATCCGCAAAGAATAGAGGTCCTGTAGATTATTTCTCATAACAAGTAAAATAATTAAATTAAGTTAATTAAATTAGTTAGCAAGTTAAAAGTATGTCTAGCCAGTATTGTTTTGGATTGTCAGTAGAAGTATCGTTTTTTAACTAAGCATAAATGCGAAAGTAACAGAAACCATTCAACAAATTATTTAATAACATTTACATAAAATATGAATATATATTTATATATAAAATATAAATATTAGCCACTATCCTGACTGATCAACAAACACATAAAAGTTAAGGCACATGGCACATGCGTCCGATGAAACCATCCATAGAAAAGGTTGTAGAGAATGATGTTTTTTTGATCAGCTATTTGCAGAGAATTTGAAGTTGCAATGTGACATGTTGAAGTGTGTGAATGTAATTCTAGATAGCAGTACATGTGTTGCATGTCAACAGGATTTTGTTTCTAGTTCAACTTCCCAAAGTCATAAGTTAAATTCCTAGGAACCTATGTTGCTACTTACAAAATGTATACCTTGAATTGTCTGTTGGTTGCTTTGAATAAAAACATCTAGTCCATAGGAAAAATGTAAACATGGCTTGATAGATATATAATGGTTACTCCTCATTGCATCTGGCATAAACCTTATATATCCAAAACCAAAAGGAAAAACAAATGGAACAAACACAATTTTTCAAATAGTTAAACAAATAGTTAAACACTGTGTGGTCAAAGTTAACAAGTTCTTTTCAATAGGCTACATTTCATTGATTAAATATTTAAATACATGCACAAATATTACTGTTGTGTTGCTTAAGTGAATGCAAACTATGTTTCCTCTGCAGTATTTAAGGTCTGAAGAAATATTGAGCAACTTTTCTGTTAATTTGAGAAATCCATATTTCAATTTTTTTATTAAATGCAAATAAAAACAATATTTTGTTTGACATTTAGTTTAAAAAATGTTTACAGAATAAAACAAAAATGATCATTATACCTAAACATATTCTTATAACAATTAAAATTAAAAAAATGTAAAAACGGTGTCCGAAATGATCTTTTCAGCGGCTGTATTTATCAGTTTACATGAGTTTCCTGTCACTATTTGCGTGTGGCAAATCAAAACAAAGTAATGCACTCAATGTTTGAAAACAATCACATGTATTTCACATGAAACCTGTGTTATTTGTATTAATCTCAGAAAGTACATCTTAACTCTGAGTAAGCCATATGTTTCATGTAACATTTACATTTATTCATTTGGCAGACGCTTTTATCCAAAGCGACTTACAAGAAGGGTGCAGAGTAAACAGGGGTAAGGTGCCTTGCTCAAGGGCACTTCAGTCATTTCCTGGTGGCACTGAGAATTGAACCAGCCACCTACTGGCTACGAGTCCAATTCTCGAACCACTAGACCACAACAGACGACCACAACTGACCCCCTCAGTTGTGGTAGTAAACTCAACGTCACTCATGTAGACCTTCCGTAGAATAACATTCACCCTCAATTGCTAAACAGAAAAGCATGAAATGGCAGACGTCTTCTACATATGGCATGCTGTACAGTAAATAAAAAGCAGTCTGTATGGATGACTTCATTCTTTTGGAATACTAATAGTAGCAGCATTGAAGATGACTGTGTCTCATTAAGCAACAGATTCACATCCAAGCTCTAAACCTATTATCCTATTTCATGCATCACACAAGCATCCACAGTTTGAAAGAAATCAATGTACACATATAAAACGAGCATAATGCTGTATAAAATTAAAATATTGTGAATTGTTTTGCCATTGTTTACCAAACCAAATGAGGTCATGAGAGCTTTCACAGTAATGTAGAGTGACTGTGACTGTTTTGACAGGCTGTAATTTTGTTTGACTTTCACACATCTTTGTATGCATTTCTGTTATTAGAATTATTTGAATTTCATTAAGTTCATTAGGGGGTCAGACCTTTTCAAATGATGGATCTTGTTGGATGAACTGATCCCTAACGACAAGCCAGAGGTTGTTTTCAGACCAAGAACCCACACTGTGTAACTGTACTAAAGTAACATCATGGAAAGCATTAGCATGATCAGTTGACATCTGAGCAAGATTGATTTATTAGTTGAAAATGTTCAATACTCAACATGCTCAGTAATGTACAACAGAATTCAAAAGTGACAAACTGAATAAATCAATCTAATATCAAAGTGTTGTATGAAGGATGAAAACACATTTTACTGCATGACAATACTGCAACACCTTTTTTGCAGGGTGAAGAAACAGACAGTTAAAACCTTTTACACAAATTGTTAATGCTGATATGATTTGTCATCAACTCACATTAAATTGCAAAATGTGAGTGTTTTCAGACTTTTAGACCCCATTGTAAACGAGTAAGAATAGTTGAGAAAGCCACCAAGCTGATAGGGTCTCAGAGCCAGAATAGCTCACAGTTCAGTCTCCACCTGGCTCAGATCCAGATCTAGATGCCTTGAATTTGTCTGTTACTTAGAAGCACTCATCAACGCCTTATTGTTTGACAAAGACTTATCTGTGTTTACTTAAAATAAATAAGCTCTATAATGTCTGAAAACTTTGCTTTTCGGATAACCGAGCAGGTTGAGACATCAGTCTCTGAGCAGCCTTTAGAAAAAAGAAAACAAATCTTCCATTCTCTCTTATAAGAGATTGAGGCAAGAATTCCTCATTACTTAACCAAAGCCCCGAAAACACACTGGGTTTGTTTCTCCCAGCGGATTAGTCAGTCAGAACCTGGCAAACGTTCATGGGAAACATACCTCCTCTGTCTCTCTCTTTCTCTCTCTCGTCTGCTTGTCTGGAAGGGTCATTTTCCTAATTCATAAGTGATCTGGCCTCAGTCTTTAGAGGAGCAACAGTTGGTTTTGTTGTGTGAATGGCAGGTGCTGTAGATGTACCCAGCTCCTGTATGATAATATCCAGAAGCTTTGATACAGCAAATGAGATGCTCCCGCCGACACCGCATGGACCGCATTTGGTTTAATACTGTACACACATATCTGCTAATGAATTGGGAACAGAATCTTCCTATTTTGAACACCTGGCTCCTGCGCCATCCCAACACTGTTAGATTGTGTGTAATTTTAGCTATAAACCACTGGTGAAATATGTCAGACTGTATCTCCAGTATAAGAAGTGCTGATACAGCTGCATTTTTCTCTCAGCTGAATGTAAAGCATTATATAGTTTGATAGCTTACACTTAGCCTAAAGGAAACTTTGTGCCAAAATCATCTAGTCTGCGATCAGTTTCACTGGCATTTCTGTCCTGTAAACTTTTTTCTCCCCTTCAAATGATTTTCTTTGGCAGGACTGTATTTGATTTCATACAATATTCCCCTCGTATTTCTACACTGCGGTTACACAACTTTAATGTGAAGTGATGTGTTTCATTTCGACGAAAGACGATTCTATGAACAAACAATAAAAAACATTCCAGAAGGAAATGAAAAAAGAAAAATCGCTCATGAGATCTCATTCGTATCTCAATTGTTAAACAGAAAATGCATTAAATGCATTAAATCGAATGTAAATAATGATGTCCTTTGCGTCTATTTTGCATTTCAGGGTAAGAGTTGAAACTTGAATGAAACATAAATGAGATCTCCATGATGCCCCCTGAATGATAAAAGAGCAACAACTGAGGAATAAACATGTCCTATGCATCATCCATCAATTAGTGTACTAGATGTTGGAGCGTCACTAAATTTAATAATCTGCATCCGAGAACCTTACAATGACTTGAGAATTGTTATCAAATTCCACATTTACCATTATTTTGCCCTCAACTCATATCATTCTAACATCCAGCTCAACTTGCTTCCTCTTAAAACCGTGTGTCATGTTTTAGGGAAGAAAACATATAAAGTCAAAAACTTTTATCCTTGAAGTCATAGTTCACCCAAGATTGAAAATTCTATACCCATTGACTTGCATTGGTTTTGTGTCCACACAATAGAAGTGAATGAGTACCGCTGTTGTTCAGTTACCAACCTTATTCAAAATATCTTCCTTTGTGTCCTGGAAAAGAAAAAAAAGTCATACAGGTTCGAAATGACATCAGGGGGAGTAAATTATGACAGAATTTACATTTTTGGTCAAATTAATAAACAATGAATTTTGTAATGCAAAAAAAAATGACACTATCATGACTATGGTAACAGTTCAAACATACAATAATTCATCAGGTACATCAGTGCTAGAAAAAAACATGTTTGGTTATAAACATAGCACCTTACACTGAAATAAACAGTCGACTGTATATGACCAGCGAAGCTGGAAGGGCTAGTTTGGACAAATCTGTCTGATTAAAAGATACTAGCTTAGGCATCATTCACCACACACAGCGTGACATGTGCGGGTTACAGTATTTACAAGTTTAGGCTAGAGGTCCCCTAAGCAGTTTTCAAGTTTATTTGCCTTTTATACCTAAGATAAAGTAAATCAGCTAATACCTTCATTATCCATCATGCAAAGTAAACAACGGTGAACGCCAGTGGATAGTGATCTCAACATGGGAATTAAATTATAGGACCTCTAGATTTAACATAACCCATTGGCATGTATATAAGTAGGTTATCAAAGGTATTACAAACACAGGCTATAATTACATAGCTTTCTTGTAGCTCAGTGGTAAGAGCGTGGTGCAAACAACGCCAAGGTTGTGTGGGTTCAACCCCAGGGGATGCACATATTAAGAAACAAAATGTATAGGGTAATGCAATGCAAGTCGCTTTGGATAAAAGCGTCTGCCAAATGTGTAAATGTTAAGGAGGAACTCTTTACAATAAGGCTCCATTAACGATCATCAACCTACATTACTTAATACATAAACAACAACAAAAAAAACTTCTGCAGCATTTCTCAAACATATCAGGTTAATAAAAAAATTTGAATAAATTATTCAAATAAAATAAAAATACTGTTTATTGTTAGTGGATTGCAGCTAAAAAATGTTTGCAACTGGCAACTTTATTATTATAAAAGTTATACTCTTGAAGTTGTTAAACACTAACTTACAAACCTTTATACACTAAAACCTAAATAGATATTTTTATTTTATTAAAGAAAAATTCAGTGCATGACTAATTTACTCCATATTAAGGAATGCAATTGTTTGTGGCTTTGCTAACAGACAACAACTATAACGGTCAACATGTATAGACAATATTTACAAAGGCAGTCGAGTAGACGTGTTCTCAGTAATTGCTGTGTTTAGTGAAGCGGGAGCCTTGTTAATCCGCATTCAGTTTAACGTAAACTTCTCAAGAAGACTTATTTCCATAAGAATGCAGGCAGGCCAGAGGTGGAAGGTCTCTATCTCTCTTTCTCCCTTGCTTTTTTTACCCCTCCCCATTCTCTTACTCTTCAGCGAAGTGTGTTTGTGTGTGAGCAGGAATGTTTTACGTGTGTAAAAGATCACTTTTAAGAGGTCACTTCAACAGTCCCTTAGTTTGAAAACCTTCTCAGTGAGGGTAATTTGCTGGGCAAATTTGTCAATGGGACAAGTGTCAAATGCCTTTAGAGCCTGTGCTTGCTAACCAATGATTTTGACACTTTTTATGAAGTGTTGTCCTCTCCTCAAACATTCCACTTGACAAGTAGAAGTTGGATTTAATGCCACATATCACTGAAAATGACATTCTCCTTATATTTCAAAGTTTCTCAATTAAAAATAATTCTAATTGAAACCACAGTTTCACATTAAGAGTGTTACTGAAAGAAATAGTTCAACCAAAAATGAAAATTCCAGCATCATTTACTTATCCTCTTGTCATTTCAAACCTGTAGGAACTTTCTTTCTTCTGCAGAAAACAAAAGAAGATAATTTGAAGAATTTTGGGAATTGAGCAGCGCTGGCACCTATTAACTTCTATTGTATGGACACTAAAAAGTCAATGGGTACCACCATTGTTTGGATACCAACAACTTCTTATAAAATATTGATATTTATGAAATTCAGCTTTCTCCCAAAACTATTTTCTATTTCTGCCGCAACTATGACCAGTATGTCTTTATTTGGACATACTTTTTCAAGACATGCCAAAAAAATAACAGCAAAGCAATGCTGACATGACATGATTCTCACCAAATTATCATGAACACACACAAAACCACTAACATTCTAGGCCTTCACCCATGTTCCTTATTTTACGGTTTATTAATTGTGTCAGCTGTCAACTGTGAAACAAAGAAGCTTTAACACAGCCCCTTATCTCAGTCTCAACACGTTTCCCTTCTTAATCTCTGAAACACGGGCCCTTCACTTTCTTTTATATTCTACAGGGACAGTACTGACTGTGGAAACATCTTCTTTTCATATAAATACCTTTCTGCATTAATAAATAAAAAGACAACATCTTTGTAAACTAGAATAAACAACAGAAGTGTTTCTATAATTAGCCAAAATACTCTTCGACGGGTGCAATTTATTACAGACAAACACACCAAATGAGGATGCCAAGGAGTGCTGGAGACTGCAAGATTAGGACTGCCCCCTGTAACCTTGCCATCTTATCCCCATCGATCTACCCTGACTAATACAGCCGTTGTTTGAAACGCAAGGGACACCGCAAATTCCAGCATTAACAAGGTCCAGCGCTTCCCAAAGCAGCAGTCCAGTCACAGGACTCCCACACCCATTGTTTCCCAGTTCCGGCAGGAGCAATTCCCATGTGTGGGAACAAACCGTGAACACATGAGCACACAAACTAGAGTGCTAGACAGTCCTGGGTCACTGTGGACCCTCATAAATTCTTGTGGTGGTCTTGTACCCTAGTAAGTGGATTAGTATGAGGTAAGTGGACCTGTGTTTGGTCCTTGTGTGATGTATGAACTTGTATGTACTTGAAAGCACTAGCACATTTCTTGTGGTGGTGTTTATGACAATAATACAAATAAAGCATTTTCAAAGAGAAGTTGGGAATATTTGAATTGTTGAGGGATTTGAATTATGAAAACTAAATATGCAAGATCCAAGCCACAGCTGTGTCGTATAAGTATCTTATCATATCATTATGATCTGTTGGCTTTGGTTTCATACTATAATGGTATTTTAATGAGCTCATTACAGTTTCCACTGTACTGTGCGTGCACCTCTCAAAGAAACTATAGACTACAACAATGAATGCCAAAGAAAGTTTGAATATAGTTACAATACATCATCTTTAACATATAAAATGTGCAGGAGAGGCAGGCAAATAAGAGGCAAAATTCAGATCAGCTTTCATGCAAGTCAGAACTTACAGCAGCATTGTACATTCTTTTTTATAAATCCCACGGAAAGATGCACTGACTTAAAACTTTTTGAAAAACAAGCATAGGGAGTTTAAATAATGACACTAAACCAGATTTCTTGGTATGTGTGGGCTGAATGAGAAAAAAAGTGTAAAAGATGTCAATAATGGTGTAAAAAGGCATGGAAGTTGCGGTCAGCTTCTGAAACACGTTAAAACTAAAACTAAGTATGCTAAAGGCCCACTGAGGAAATCGAAGGCCTACATGACTTTTAAACAAGATCCTATCTGTGGTGGCTAAGCTTATAAAGCAGCTCCAGACGTTTGGCTGGCAATGTTATAACTTCTCACGTGGTTCAGATATGTCAAAGCAAATCTGA
Source organism: Triplophysa tibetana (assembly GCA_008369825.1). NCBI lineage: Eukaryota > Metazoa > Chordata > Actinopteri > Cypriniformes > Nemacheilidae > Triplophysa > Triplophysa tibetana. Next base: position 14,122,891 of record CM017896.1, on the reverse strand, counting down.
CCCTGGTTAATTCTCATTTAACCAGCCTGAGCTTTGACTTTTTATTCCAGTCAAGATATTCAGGGAGGCAGATTTCAGAATGAGACATTGTTAATATGCAAAGAGAAGGCCTAAAAAGCAGCCCATGCTATTGCCCACAGCCAAGTATCTGAGTGATGTTGGCTTTAGATGTTATAACACAGATGGTCGATCGATGCTGTTCAAAGTGATCTTACATGGGCGCTAATTGTTCAAGTTGCCTTTTTATATTGCAATGATCTTGAATTATTACATGCTTTTGGTATTTACCAACTTTTGGTAAAATCATTAATATTTACAAAGATTTTATTCAATGGTAAACAAGAGAACCACTTTTTTTTAATAGAGCATTAGTGTTAACGCGGAATGCTTTTGACAGTTTAGCCTGCTACTTATAGATCGTGTATCATTCTATGTCATGCATTCTGACTTCTTCACACTGGTAGATGTGCTGGATGTCAGACTTAACATGGTCAACCTGTTAAAAACTGAGTTGGATGTGTGACATTGTATTTCTGTACTTGATACACTTGTTCGGAAAGTTTTTTCTAATTCTGGATCCCTGTGTCGTCACCCTATTTCTTTTATAGGCCAAAAGCATGGCAAGGCGAAAGATTGCATCAGCTCGTTACTCTTGCGATAGTGAAGTTTAGGTGTGTCTGTTTGTCAAGGCATTTCAGTGATGGATGTTATATAAACGGTCGATATAATGCTGGATTTGGAAATCGTTTGAAACTGATAGAGGGCACGGCCCCAGTGCTAAAAGATGCTGAACTGCACGCAGTAAGTCAAACTAAGTCATACGTCTGTGCTTTGTAATGTACTTAGGGATGATGTGTTGCTTGTTCGTGCTGTAATTCAGTCCCACTCTCCCCACTAGTCCCATCTTAAGTAGCTTGTGTTTTTTCGGAAATAATCGTGTAGCTACTGCTATCTCTCTTTTATAAAATTTACAACCCCTTGTTCAACCCTTTGACATTTGCAAATGAAGCACAATGACTGAAGTGGGAATTTACCGAATTAGAAGAGCACTCCGTGAACTTGAAGACTAGGACCCCCTATATACAAGAACCCTTGAACAGAAATAAAACCACCCTAACGCAACACATATTACTACCGCCAACCACCAACCTACCATGTTTGACAGATGGAAAGAAAAAAGGTCCTAATATGCAGTTAATTAATGATAGGGGTTTGAATATAATTTCTAGTGAGTAGACCTAATGTAATTTTCTATAAATTGGTTCACTTTTTGAAGAGATAGGTTCCAGCCCCAATGTATGGATGGTTCACTTTTTGGTCAAAAAGGGGCCAAAAGTGGCTCAGTTAATGGCTCTATTTTTTGCATTTATCAATAATCTTTTTTTACTTACTTTTATCAAAAACACAAACACTTCGAGAAAAACAATTGTTACTGTCAGGTATCCTACATAATATCCTGTATAATACAAATAATGTAGTTACCGTACAAATTCTACATTCATTACAACGAGGGATTTTTTATTATCTCAGGTACGTTCTTCAAAAAAAACTTTTTTTATAAACACTGACCTTTCACACATGACCTCACAAAGACAAGCGCGTTTCCTTCCAGAGGTAACAGTCCGTGCGTTCACGATCACTGTAATCGAGTCCGATCAAAACACGTCTGATTCGGTTTGACTGTAGGGCGATAACACGACGCGCGTGCCGCGACTCTCTTGATATTTGAAAAATGTGTGTAGCAGCGAGCAGAGAGGCAGGCTGGGGAAAACGGAGAGGGGGAGGAGATGAAGCCAAAGAAATGCTGTGAAATTGCATAAAACATGCCATTGAGCGCTCAGCTCACTTCCACACTCATCTGTCTCCGCGCGGACTGGATGTTAAGAGTTTACGCTGCGTTACATGGACCAAGTATCTCCTCAGCTGCTCCTTTTAACATATTGGATGTATGCGTTATTTTAAAGGAGAGAGCGTTATAGAAAGCGGCTTCTGAAAGCCGAAAAGGAGGAACTTTGAACAGACTCTGTCCAGACTTCAGAGGGTTTTTACAACTAAAATGCACTTATTTGGAATTTCTGTCTTCTGTCTCGCATTGCTTTATGCAAACCTTGCTTTGGAGTCAAGTCACGACTATTATGATTATGACCAAGATCAAGGAGATATCCTGGTAAGCTCTGGCAAGTTCCAGTAGGCTATGTTTCTGAAAGTCATTATTGATTCTGAATCGTTTCCCTCAGTTATTGTTTACAGTAACTTAAGTAGCCTGAAGGAAAGTTAAATTTTGCAAGTCCTTTAAGCACTGAGACACATCTTTTGTGTGTCTGGGGAATTAATATAATTGAAACATGTCGAATTTACAGGTTTTAGAGATTCTTTTGCAAATGCACAGGATGAAATTTGTAAAAAAAGACATTTAATGAGATCTTATGAAAGCACAATTTTACTGCCATAAAATGAAATGTAAATGTAAAATGTGGAAGCAGGTGTCGTTGGGTCAGCAAAAACTTCGGAAGAACCTCTCTCACCCTCTACCTCTCTCCCTCTCTCTTTCTCTCTCTCTCTCTCTTCACAATGATGATGTCATCAATACACTGAATTGTTAGGATAAATGTTGCAACCTTTTTTCTTAGAAGTTCCTAAATGAAGTGAGATTGTGTTAATTCACATAAATGAGGATCTGTCGTTCTGTGGCTCACATACACACCCACCAACATTATGTTCTGGAAGACACAACGATTACACAGACGATCACTTTGACCTACAACATTCAAACTTTTGCTGCACGGCAGTAGTCGCCTCTGTGTAGTTTTACCATGAACACTGTATAAATGATACCATATGCTACACCCAGTAACCTGGACTTCTTGACAAAATCTTAATTTGTATGCCATTAGTAATGTGTGACTTAAATAAATGCCTAAAATTAGACGTTGTTTTTCCCGCTCTCCCAAACTCCTTTGGGTCTCGGTGAAATGCGAGGGTTATTAAGATTAATTTAGCTGGAATTCACAGACAGACGAAAAAGTTAAACTTAACTGCCATGGCAACAACGAAAGCTGCAGAATTTCTAACGGTTTATTTTCAGTCCATTTGGGAGATATTTGTCTTGCGCCTTTGCTGTGTTGGAATAATTGTCATATAATTGCACATGTGGCCGTAGAGAATATGAATGTGTAGGATGGGAGACTCTGCTAACAGTGTTGGTCCTCAATAATTCATTGGTGATCAGTCAGCGCTTGACTTATGTACTGACCTTATTTCTCTCCCTTGCGCATTTCACTGATGGCCATCTCTCATCTGTTCGGCAAAGCTGTCCTGTAAATCACAAGTTATTGTAAGTGCAATTGTAAATCGTAAAGGTTTTGCATATAGATGGAGTTATTCTCTGTAAGAAGTGGGGTCACGTGGGGAATGTGGGTGCTGGGTCCCAGTGATTTGTAGTCTTAATGCCTCAGCTTCGAACGTAACCTCATTGGTGACTGTTCCGGTTGTGCCTCATTATTATAAACTGGGATGTTGACTGCTTAAATTATTATCTGCTGTGTTGCAAGCCTCTAGAGACACCCGGGCTTGAGTAAGCATTAAGTTTCAACCCGTAGGAGTGTGTCTTCTGGCTAGAGATGAATGCCTTAGAAAAACCACCCATGATAAAGCACCTCAAGCTACAGGGAGAAGAGCTCGCTTTCATAAACAAGAAGAGTTTCCGTTATCTTATAAACAATGCTTGTTTGTTTCTGCCCTCCTGTGATGGTTGAGGGATTCCCCAGGGGTGTTTTCTTCAGTGTAAGCGTGTGGTCTTGTGTAATTCGTAGGTAGGAGGAAAGTTAACACAGGAGAAACAGATTAACCACATCTGCCTCTCTTATCTTCCCCACTCTAATAGCCAATCCACCTGCCTGATCCTCTCAGTCATATACTTTAGATTTAGCACAACCACCTTTCAACTCTTTTACAACGTTAGAGGAGATCTGCTTTCGCCCTGGGGGAAGGGGTATTGAGACGTTGAGATGACATAAGTAAAATTACTTTTTGGGAGGTCAGCAGTTCGGCAACTTTTTGAAATAGGCAACTATATCAATTGGAGAAGTGTCAGCTTGTTCTAAAGCAAATTTCATAATAATTGTGAAATGCATTCTCCTGTGCATTTTTAAGGACAAGTTTGAAAGGTTAAACTCATGATGTGTAATATTTGATGCAATGCATAGTACCGATGAAAATCAAAAGTGAAAAGCAATAAAACTGAACATTTATTTACACTCAAGTCATTCATAACTGTATTCATTCATTTTTTCTGTGAAACACAATAGAAGATTTTTTAGAAACGTCTCTTTGGGTTTAGTTCATTCGATGGAAGTCAATGGGGCCCCATTGTTGTTGGGGAACCAAAGTTCTGTCAAATTTCTTCTTTTGTTTTCTGCGAACAAAATTCGTATAGGTTGAATGTTATGAGGTTGAATAAATCATTAAAAAATTAAAATGTTTGGGTTTACCAACCTTTTAAATCATGATTGAAATTGTGTTCGATACATTGTAGATTATGACCGGACTGGTTTGGCTCGGTAGTATTTCGAGAAAACGGAAGAAAAAAAATATTTATATTCATCCACGAATGTATCATTAAATCTATAGAAAATAGGGGAGAAGCCAATTCTCCTAGTTTCAGTGATGGTCATTCTACTTTTGCAGGACTTGTTTATAATCTGTTTATAATCCGTTTGTTAGTTTACTTTTTAAGGATTGTTAAAACTGTGACTTTGTGGCGGTATGAAATCATTGATCTGTTTTGTTTATGCATCACAGTCAGTCTTACACAGTATTGTTGACCCAACTTTTGGGGGCGAACAGCATATCACTCGACTTTGCCAGTCAGGAGCACAGAGACCTTATGGTTTATGCATTTATTTTCTAGACTATTGTCTTTCTCCCTCTATCTTTGTGTAATCTTTTTGACATCTTCTTTTGCTTACTGTAAATTGGCTATAGAAGCATCTCAGGAATTCATCTCTGACTGTGGCTCAGCAGTATGCCTGAAGCAGCTGGGATTACCCTTGTGTTTTGCCCTAAATTTATTTTTTTGCCATTTTCACTGCGTAGACGAATGAGTGCGTAGACATTTTGTCCATCAAACAAACCAGTCCGAGAAACCTGCCGTAGTAGAGCTTTAGTGATTAATATGAAGAAATTGCTTTTTAATTATTGTAATAGAAAACAGAGAGATATACAGTATACCCACTTATTAGGGATGTTCACACTAGAAAGATAAACGATTAATAAGTGATAACTTAAAATCATTCTAAATAAAAGAGAATAGTGGAGTTCACGTCACAACTATACCGATACAGATACGATACACAATACTGTTGGAATCATTGTTGTAGGAATTACCGACAGAAGCTTTCGGGAAGTGATGTTTAATGGCGGTATATAGTTCTTATTGATATATTACTTGCATATTACATGTGTGAGCAAGCTGACAAGATATGCCTTGCATCCCTGTGTGATGTGATGTGTGCACCTTTTATCTTCAGAGAACAGCATTTGCAGTGACATTTTAAAGCAAAGCCATTTTCAGCAATGAAGTCCCAAAGCAACAGCTTTACAGTGTTTGTTGTATTTAACACAAATAAAGATTAAGACACTGATGGAATGTTATTCTTTTCTGTACAGAACTAATATTTAAAAGTTTACTTTCGGTTTCACAAAGAAGGATCACGGCCGATCTGCATGAAGTTACTCTCTCTCTAAAATTGTCCTTACTACATTTTAATTTACCTTTTTCAGGCATTTGGCACACGCTTTTATACAACTTACATTGCTTTATCATATACATTTTACAAAGGTATTTGCAATCCCCTCGGATCGAACCTAGAACCTCGCATTGTTAACGCAATGCTCTTACCACTGAGCTACAGGAAAGCTACAAATGTATACCCTTTAAATATAAACCCTTTACACCACATTTAGGTTAGATATACATCCATTTGTGTGACAGTAGTAGCCTACTGCATCGTGCAAGTTTAGAATAACTTAACGTTATCGTCTGCTGGTGTGGATGCAAATATAAGTTTTATTATTGTTGCAGTTATCTCAAATCCTGAATGTATCCCTCGAATGCATACTGCAGACATTTTTTCCTGAATTCAGCGTGTCATTTTTCCCTAAATTATTCACTATTTCCTCAGTGAGTGCAGAAATGTACACTGGGAGCACATGGCTGATACCAGGCTTGTCGGACATAGCAACATGAACGAAGTGGGGCTTTTTTTTTGAAGAGTCTATAGCAGATCGCTTACAATTGGCAAATTTGATTTAATATTTTGTTTCAGTAAACTTACTCTCACTGCACTACGTCTATGAGCCATTCTGGTAATGTGATTTTTATTTTTTAAGTTGTGCTCAAACCTGTTCCTGGAGATCGACCTTCTTAAGAAGTTCCTTAAAGTTCCAGGAACAGGATTGAGCACCTGCACGATAACTGCCTGTCATTTTCAAGTGAACTCAATGATCTGGTTCAAGTGTGGTTCATTGAGGTTGGATTTATGATCTTCACTATGGTACATAGAAGATCTGTCACTTTTGAAGTAATCCTGTCGATTAGCTTGTCTAAGTGTGTTTGATCAGGGATGGAGCAAAACTCTCCAGAACACTGGCCATTCTGCATCAAGTCGCCCTGCAGTATTTGATTTATGTATATGGTACTTTTATCCAAGCTGCACAGTTTATGAATTTGTGTCATGTACGTACAAAATCTGGAGTTCTGGAATTGAGCCCCTAATAGTTTAATTCAAAAGCCATGTCCAACATAATGTTCAGTAACCTCTAAGTGTTATTGCCTGTGAAAATGGACTCATGAGATAAGCACATTAGTTTAGAGATGATTCATGTACATTTTATTGTAATATGCAGCTGGTGATCTCATCATACCTTAGTTTCCTTGACATTTCAAGAGATAGAAAATTCTTCGACTGATCACAGAGTGATCTTCAACTTTGCAATTGACATTTTCTGACAGCCATTCCCCAATGTTTTTAGTGTACCAAAAAATAACCATATCCCCTTTCCCCACTGAACTTTATGTGCAAAGATTTCTTTTTAATTGCCCTATAGGGAGTTTCACAGAGATTTCTTGTAGAGCTGTATTATGTTTTTGGAGAGCTAAAGAATTGGGTTACAGAACATTAGGCGTAATATCCCAGCGGTCTTATTGAGTAGTGGGCAACCCTCCAGGCTAATAGCTTTATTGCACCACAGAAACCTTAACCAAGTACACATCAGAAGTGAGCAGTAATTGCATCCTGACACACGTCTGACTAAACACGTGAAACCGAGAAGACCAGGAAAGCAAGTTTTCAAAAGAGGCAGAATGAGTCTGGCGGGATTGAAGTGGACTCTGTATAACTCTTTAAAGACCCCATGAAATTAAAGTTGTGGCTGTTTTGGATTTCAGTTGTTATGTAATTAGGTATGTTATACTGTTGGCTGAAAAAGTTAAATTCTTTTAACGTCTTTACAGGTCAATGGTAAAGATTTTCACAGCTAAATTGATATCTCATGTTGCACTTCCAATTTTTTTCTAATCTTGATGGGGAGTTTCCTTTCCTTGCAATCAAGTAGCACGTTATGGTTGATGGCTGAAAGTCTTTTTAAGCTGTTTCAATAAAGGGATGTGCCCTTAGGGTCTATGTCCTGCCAAACATCTTGTATTAACAGGTAAAATATTACCCCAGGACAGAAAACTGCAATCATTATTTCATGGGAGTTTTAAAAGCAACCACAAAATATGTGTTTTGATTGTGCAGAATTGATCTGTCCTCATTGTATAGAAAATAAAATGTTTGTCATCAAGTTATTTCTTCTATTACTTCTTGTGGCAAACATCACGAAAAGTTTTTATTCCACTTCTCGTCCATCAACAATCTAGTATCTAATGCTCACTTTTCACAATTTCATTAATTCTCAATGAAAATATCATAGCACTTCATTGGGAAATATAATAGAATTCTATAAAGTCCTAAGAAGTTTAAAAAGTTCAATCGTAAATGTGTATTTCAGGACCACTTTCAGTTTTTGTGCACTAACAGGTTTCTAAACCTAATGGGGCAGTTTCCCGGACAAGGATCATCTTAAATCAGGACTAGGCCTTAGTTAAATTAGGATATTTAGGTCAATTTAAAAAAAATATTTTACAAACAACTTAATAGACCTCCATCTTGAGACAAAAAGGTTATGTCAGTGCAAGTTATTTTCGATCAAGACGCCTCTAACATTTAACTTAGCCTAGGACTAGGCTTAAGCCCTGTCCTGTAAAACCGAGTGTTCATCATTTTCATAGCAAAACATCTACAGGTATTCCATTAGAAGTATTCGCGTCTCTTGATTCAGGCATTGACAGTGATATGCACTATTTCCCATTCTGTGTTGTATCCAATGCTGCTAGTTAATTTTAATAGCTTTAGCAGACACCAGGCTGATGGCTGGAAAAACAATATCCACACGTAAGGTCAGATCTCAAAAGCTTGTGTGTTTGCCGAGCGTGTGTACTGCGTCCAGCGGTTGGTTTAGAAACAATACGAGGGACTGTTATATAGCATTCTTAAGGATCGTGGCAGAGTACTCTAACTCGGGGACCATGTCAATTGCTTCAGGAAAACATTGTAGATAGGACTGTTGATCTGAATTGTGGAAAGGTCTCTGTGTCAGGCCTCTTACTCTTTACACTTGTGGGGCACACTTATTCTCTAAAGGATCAGTTCGCACTGGGTCAAAGACTTCAAACTCTTTCAGGTCTAGAGTTTCTTGGAGAACATTAGAGTCATTAAAGGGTTAATGATATCTCAGATCCCCCTCCTTTTCTTCTTGAATGTCTGCTTGCAAAGCCCCAGACTTGCCCTCAGAAGCTGACTTCAAGTACATCATTCAAGTCCAGTGAGCACAGCGGCGTACACAAACCTGCTCTCTGGAGTCCAATACTGAGGATGAAAGGTATGTCTAGAACACATGCAACATGTGTTCCTGTGCAGATGTGCTGATGCTGTTCCACTGTGATGTTGGACCACTGTGTCTGTTAGCCTGCTGTCTGGTTCTCTTTTAATTTAGATGATTATCAGCTGCCTGTAGTATAAACCGCGACTGCTCGAGATTGGCATTTGTTTCATTAGAAAGGCAAATTTCAGTGCCATATTGAAAATCTTTCTAGCACAATGATTTATTCATTTCCAGAAATCATTGTCAAATTTATACAGCATAATTTTACACATCATGCAGGATGATGTGGATTCCTTAGTTGTCATGGCGTTTTGTAAATCAAGTTCTTAAATTTCAAAACGGAAAGTAAACGCCACAGTCACGTATTAAGGATCAATTGGCGTGTTTGAAAAGTTGGTGCCATATTTTGTTTCATTTAGGTTTTGATTTTGTTTTGAGGTAGAAGTATGGAGTAAGAGTATCTTCCAGAAACTTTTTTCCTAAAAGGTCTGGACACATTGTGTCAGCGGAGAAGATTAATGCTAATCTCGTAGTTAGTAAGGGGATCTGTTTATTTTCGTTGTGTGTGATGGTTTTCTTATGCTGTGCCTTACATTTTTTTTCCATTTTGATGTTGGAAATAGTTTCTTGAAGTCTGTTATATTAACCTCAGATAAGTGCTTGCTTTAGTTGGTGACCCAATGGCAAAGCTATTTTAGGCCTATTTTTTATTGTGAACGATGCAGCAACAGCAGCATCTTTGTAACAGCACAGAGCATCTATGTTATGTGTGTCCATGAAAATGTGACTTCTCATATTTTGAATGACTACACTGTGTAGTTTCAGGCTGTCTTTTAACTATGCAAACTTTCTCATTGATTTCAAACTACTGATTCACATTTAAATTGCACAATACTCTTAGTAATGAGTCATTTTCTTTTAGGGATGATCAGACAAAAGTGGGATCCTGTTTTGTAAGAGTTGACATGGCATCTTGTCTAAAGTATTGAATCCAGCTGTTAATCATTTAGTTAGTCATATTTCAAAAATGTTGCCATCTCTATCCACTAATATTTCTGACATCTATGATCAGTTCATCATTTCATCATTTCCAATGAATCACTGTCCTTCCAGACACTGCCAAACACTCTTGTTCGTGCCTCATCTCACTGCAACCTAAATAAATCAGGCACACTGTTTATTTTCTTTTATCTCAAAAATGTTCTGAAGTTGCAGGCCTGTTTTTTTTTTAGTATAATAGCTGCAAGTTTTTGGAGTTCATATTAAAACTTGCATGCAATTAAATATCCAGTTGAACATGATATTTGATAGTAAAGATGTTGGCATGCAAATACATATTAAAGATTAGTTATTATTATTTTCTGCCATCTAGATTTTAAAACCACAAGTCTTCCTTAATAGCGTGAAAAAGATCATGAAAACTTAGCAATGAATGACATTTTTGGGTCAACTGCCTCCAGACTTCATGGTTCCGATTGGGGTGGGCGATCTGACGATCTTAAATCGCGAACGATCTTGAAGGCGTCCTTAATCCACTTTTCAACGGAATCCCGAGGATCATGATCTTGTCTGTCGTCTTAAACAAGATATGTGTTTGACATCATTCAGCCTCATTGGCATATGACATTTAAGCACTACAAGAGCAGAGAGCTCTGTGTTCTTTCGAATCACACTCGACATACTGTGATCTGCGATGCGCCGCGTGAACAGCTTCAAGATTTTCTTCTAGATGGCTGTTCTGATTGTCCAAAACATATCACGTCAAGTGTCTGCCTCGGATGTTTTAGTGGCAGTTAGCAGCATGGCAGGTGAGGAGTTGGTGCAAAAAAGGACTCCAGACTTTTTCAGCAGGGCTGTGCAGTGCGGCATATTAATTGGTCTGTGCAAAGAAAAAATTACCTGTGTAGGATGCGTTCGCAGTGGCGGAGCTAGAGTTTTACACATGGGGTGTCCTGGGGGTGGCCAAGGCAACTTCAGGGGGTCCATAGACCATGATAGAAAGTCAGTGTGTAACCCTAACCTGGCATCAAAAGAGAAATAATAATTTACTTAACCTTGTGTTTTTTTGTAAAGTGATTTGGCTTAAAAAAATTATTCACATACTATGAATTGTCAGAGTCTCCATCTCGTAACGCACAACTAGATTCGTTACATGGCTGGCTGTACAATGGAGTAACTTAGCTGTATTTGAATAGCCCTTTATCATACGTAAACAGGCTAGTTGCTAGAGGTAGGGGTAATCTTTTGAGTATCACGACCAGAAAAAAAAGCTTAATATTGTGTTCAGACCAAACGCGAATGGCCCGACTGAATCGCGCTATTCGCCCATAGTTGGTCGCTTGAACATTTTGAGTTAACTCGCTTCATTCGCGCATCAAATTCGTTTCCTTCGCGCGTCAAATTAACTTCACTGTAGACGCGAATTCGCGTCATGGGAGGGGCTTCTGCCAGGCGGCTCCAGTCTCGTTTATATATATATTGCTCAAATTGTGTAAAGATCGTTTCTGACAATTTTCCAGATTATCCGACCTCCTCACTCACTTTCTTCCAAACAAGATACTTTTTATTTATGTTTCGATCATAGTACGATGTATTGTACAGCTCCAGGTATCCACATACAGCAACGATGATTTTATCCTCCATTGTTGTTTGGGATTTCTGCCTCCGCGCGCAACATCATAATCTGAGCAAGATCCTGATTGGTTAACGCAACGAAAATTTTGGGCAAAATTCAGATTTTTCAACTCGCGTCATTCGCACCATTCGCGCCGCAAGTAGGTCTATCGCGTCTTTGAATTGACTTAACATGTAAATCACTGGCGCTTCACGCGCCATTCGGGTTTGGTCTGAACACAACATAAGAGTTTCAAAGTTATCTTAACCTTTAAACACTGGTGATGGCTGTAGCTGACGTTAGCCTACATTAAGTTAACAGGTAAATAGTGTAATGTATTGGCACTGCACTGTTTAACTTGCACAAATGTAACATTAAACAAAATGTTTAGGCTAAATCGGGAACAGATCTCTCTTATCTGGGGCCCGTTTCAGAAAGCAGGGTAAGTACAAACTCAGAGTAAGTCAACCCCAGAAAACGGAATACTCAGGGTTTTTGGTTTCAGAAAGCGAGGTATGTCAAACCCGCGACCGCGGGGTAAGTCAAGCCCATTTCAGAAATCGAGGTATCTTATACTCCAAGTGAGTAACCAGAGTAGCACACTCAGTGAACCTAACCTGGTCGGGAGCAGGATTTATTCCACAAACCCAGGGTTTGTTACAATCTCCGCCCCCTTTTCGAAGCGCGAGCAGTTTAATGTATACCCACATTTACTCCGTCGTGTTTATATACATTTTTTAGATAGTTTGTTCATTCATTCATTGTGAAATGAGCTTCCCCTCTTTGAAAGACCAGCAGCCGCGGCGTGGGTATACATTAAACTGAAACAAGGAATGTGGTGTATAATTGTGTGAAATGTATGATGAAAATTGGCAAGCAATTTCGGCAAGCAAATACCAAGAAATAGGTTGCAGCAGTTTGTCTTTCAACTACACTTGAAAAATCCGAAATGGGACTGAGATTGAATAGCTTTAGCGTCAGCGACTTTTTATAGAACAAAATCGCTGTCAATCAAAACGAGATGCAGTCTTTCGACAGACCCTCCAATCATCACGCAGACGCTCGGAGTCCGGGCCAGCCCACTCCTCCATTCATCCCAGAGACGCTGAGCGTCCCCCGTGGGCGGGACATAATCGCAGCATTATCCAATGACTGTCTTGCTTCTAAGCACTGAAAAAAACTGTTGAAAGCAGCCCCATTGAAGTCGATGGACGCTGGGCTTCAACAGAGTAATGCACTGTACGCTACTGGAATGAGTGAGAAGGAAATCGAGTCAGCCGACCTAAGTAGCTGATTCTGAACGAAATTATTTTCGTTTGAAATTAACGTGTTTAACGCATTTTTAGTCAATAAAATGTTAACATAATAGTACATATATTTGACCATTCATTTTTTGACAATTATAGGGGAAGCTGAGCTTCCCTTGCAGTCTTAAAGAAATCGCGACTGGTGTAATTAGATTACTGTTCAAATTACTCTGTCCAAAAAGTATTTAGTTACTCATTACTAATTACTTTCTATATCCTACATCAACCTTGATATTAAAGTAATTCAAAGATAGACATGAAACGGTTTATTTAATTCATTCAAGTAAATAATATTATTAACTGACCAAAGTATTACAAATGTGAGAATTATACATTAAAGCACAGATTTTAAATTTAGTCTTTTAATTTTGATGTCATTACACTATTGCACATGCATGTATTGCAGAAAGTATTTAGTTTAATTACATCAATAGTAACTGTAATGAAATTACAGTAGAAATAAGAGTAATCCCTTACTTTACTTTTTCAAGGGAAAAGTAATTCAAATACAGTAACTAATTACTTAGTAACTAGTTACACCCGAATTGCATACAGCGACTTCACTTTCAAAATTATTTCTGCAAACAAAATCCCGATGCCATGTGTTAAAACTAACCTTATATGCGACATTTCCTTATTCTTCTGTTACTCGCATCACTTTCGTCCTTAATTAATTTGAACGCTGCGTGCGGCACCGGACGATTTTCAGCAAGTGGTGAAATGAGATGTCAATCATCATTAAACTGCCCAATAAAATTTGCACCCAGGACACCCCTCTGGCTCCGCCACTGTGCGTGCGATAAAGTTTTGTAAGTGGACTAGACAGGACGTCTTGTTTGTGTGAAGTGTGTTTGTCCTTCATTGTGCTTGTTTGTGTATGACGTTAATCGATGGTTATATATTGGCTATATATTAACACTATATTATCTTGGAATTTTACTATAAGCCTAGTAAATACTAGAGTATACTACGGTATTTTTATGTAGACAAATATATTACTATTGTACAGTAAAAAGGACAACATAGAGCAATAAAATATGTGTAAAAAAATGATATGGCCCTAATTGATACATTTGTATATAACAAATGTCCTTTGTCGTTAACCAGTCCATTTATGTGATGACCTGCATTTGTTTTTTTTAAACATGATAACAGACTTTTTATACTTGCTACATGTAAACTGTTTGGCCTGTGATACAAAACTTTAAACCTCTGTAGCACCAGTGTTATGTACACTGGTTCGATTCATATCATGGATCGAGATTCTTTGTTATGAAGATCGTGATATTTTTTTTTGGGATTCTTTTTTCCCCCAGCCCTGGTTCCCATTCAAATTTTTCTCCCCTTTGATTTTCTGTTGGCACGGAAAAATAAAAATAGTGCATTCATTGTATTAGTGTTTTTTAGAATGACCAAACCTGAAGTTTGGGACCCGCTAATGCTAATGTCTGAACGTGTCTTGCACATACACACACTAATATAATTTTCTCAGTCTCCATTGTTTCTGGTCGGAAACAGACCAGTTTGTTATCTCAGGAATTACTGTAAACAAAGACATGGAAGAGGCCACATACAATAGTCTTGTTCAGACTCTTTAAGTGGTATTTAAGTTTCCTGAATAAACAGTAGGGAGTCAATGTGGGTAGATATGGTCATTTCCTACAAGAATTGTATTTTCTTGTGCAGTACAACACAGTTACAATCCATAGGTTCTAGTTTTGTTTTGTCTGGTTGTCTTATTCAATATACTGTATGTAATAATACAAATTGAATAATTTTTATTTAAATTCAACCATATATAATGTAGTTTCAAAAACAGTGATAGTCATACTTTTAATTATTTTTTTGCATCGTCTCTGTGTTAATGTGAGCTTCTAGTTATAGGAACAATGTGTAGGTTTTTGTGGAATCTAGGATTGTGGTTGTGAATTGCAACCCACCCCTCCCTTTCGAAGCACTACAGCGATTCTCAAAGAACAAAGATGTTATCTCGTTTCCGCTTCTTTGCCGAAGGAGATGAGGTATTATGCAAAACACGAAACTGTAGAGCAGTGTAGGGCTACAGTAGAAACAATATGGCAATTCCTTTCAAGGGGAAATAAATAGCTCATTCTGAGGTAATAAAAACATAATGCTTAATTATACAAGGTCTTTAAATACCTATGAAGACATAGTTATGTATATTATATTACATTTTTGTCAATAGATCCTCCAAAAAATTACACACTGGACCTTTAAGAAATATTTGTGAAACTGTGATTTAGATGTGATTTTAGAACTTGCTATTTGGAGCTTTATTGTGTGACCCTGGACCACAAAAACAGTCTTAAAGTCCGCATGAACCAGAAGTTACGATCGTTTTTACTTCCATATTTTGACGTATTTCCGGGTGAAATGCAATTTCAAATGAGAAAAAATTGTGGGCATTGCTTGTATTTTTCTCTGCGAATTAGTTGGATGTATAAAAACAGCCGTTGCATTTTGAAATGGAACTGGCTGCTGACTTAAAGCTGAAAGGGAGGAGTTAAGGGATTCTCCTCCAAAGCCATATAACTTGGGTCATTTGAGATGGATAGTCACTCCAGGGCGGAAGTGCATTCATCATTTTTGCAAGATTGTGAATTTTAAAAAGATAATGACCCACATTGTTAAGCTTTTGACAATAAAACTGTAATATTTCATGAAAAAATAGGAATGGTACATGTTTCTTTTACGTGGACTTTTAAATTGCACAGGAAATTTTTTAGTAAAAGCCAAAAATACATCGTATGGATCAAAAAGTTAAATGTTTCTTTTATGCCAAAAATCATTAGGATTTTAAGTGAAGATCATGTTCCATGAAGATATTTAGTAAATTTCCTATTGCAAATAAATAAAAAACTTTAGGATGCAGCAGAATCGCTAAAAAAATGACCAGAAAAACGTCTACAAACTTCACTTCCTGCTCATTGGTGTAACGGACGGGCACGCAGGGCATAAATAGGGAATTTATTTGGGTGTTCATATTTGCCTACTGGTATTTGATGATCTCAATATCCTTTATTGTTGTTATTCTTATCCAATCGTAATGGAGCATAGCTACAAATGTCCTGGAATGTAATAATCTTAGCATTCTTTGTGAAATAAGTAAGATATTATATTAAGATATATATATATTGAGTAAAATCATCCCTTGCGATTGCGTCACATGAAATACTGATGTGGGGAGGTAATTTATAAATCACCGGAGGTCTCCAGATAATGCTGATGCCTCCAACTACGCAAAACAATAAACAAGCCCAGTTCTTGAAACATTTATAGGGAAGATGCTTTTTTGGATACATTGTTATGATTTTTTTTTGTGACAGTTTTTAAATGAGTTGAAGTTCCTCACAATATATTACTCGTGGATGTATACATTTGTCAATGAAATAATGACACAACATAGTGATTCAAAGATTTAATAAAAGTCAGGTCCCTGCACTCTCACGCATGAAACACTGCACAGTTTATCCTTCTGTGATTTTAGTTTGGTGGTTAAATGTCTGCAATGGACCTGTGTGTGAGGAGAAACAGTAAAAAAACCCGTCAGCCATTGCTTTCAAAAATCGTTTTGTGCTGCATTAAAGAGTACATAACATGAGATCATAAAAAAATGACATTTCATGCAGTGTGTAATGTTGCGGTGTTTGAAAGTAAGCAGTCTGCCAAGTTGTAAATCCAAGTGTGAATGAATAATAGGTTATTGGCTTGGAAAAAAGGGAGTCGACTCTGAGTCATTCAAACGAGTCGTCCCTAGTCCGATTCGCAAATCGCCGTGGATTCACGTCACTACATATAGTCCCCACCTACGTTTTGGTAGGACTGCCTGCGAAAACTTCACTCTTTTCCCCCAAATGCTGTAGCGCGTGAGCCTCATTTGCGGTAGACATATCATACTAGGCTAGCAGAACGGAGGGGATTAGACATTGGAATCACGCAATGAACCATTTGAGGGTCAGTCAAGAAGTAAGAATAATTGTACATAAACCTGTGGTTGGACAAAGTGGGACCTTAAAAATACCTCTGTAAAGCTTTAAAAAATATATATATTTCAAAGACGATTTACCTAGTGGCATTTAGAATATTTCTTAATAAATCTATGTTGCTGATATTTTATGTACTTAAAAATCTTTTTAAAATAGTTATGTGTCATAGGCAGCAACAGCTCATTGTAAATGCATAACCGGAACCTAGTGAGCTGTGCCATTTCAAGTTTGATGGATGTCACGAGACTACGCGCAAGTAGTCCAATAGCTTTGACACAAAATAATATGGTCTAGTAAGTGGCATAGCACTGGTAAGTTATGCAAATTTTAAATGTATGAATGAATTCCACTGATTATATGGTAAAGGGGCCCCGTTCGTTGTTTAGGGTCATATGTAAAGTCATTACAACATTCCCAATTTTGCTGCATTTTTCTGCGACTATCAAACTTCGTACAAAAATACTTCATGACCTGGACCTAGTGTGCATTCACACTAAAGTAGTACAGATTAAAGATGTGAGTTTAGCATATTGTTCCGTCAAGGTTATATGGCACTGGCTTAAATTCTAATTTCACATATCTCATTACATTTTTCACATTTATAACACAAAATGTCCTGTATCTTAAAAAAGGGCCCTTAGTTTTATAGTCTTCACAAAATGCCTTACTGTAATACTGTTTGTTCTAGGGATCTTCTTTTGAAGTGAGAGAAGAAGGGAGCGTCTAGAAAAGCACATCTTGTACTTATCTGGCCAAAAATTCCTGTCATAGGTAAAATATGGGTTTCACAGTAAAATACAACACAGTGTGTTTTTAAAAGAGAAAGCTAATTTCCTAGGTTTTGGGATAATAAATTTGCTGCTGTAAACATGGTGACTTGCCCAATGAGATCTCTGCAATAGATATTCAGAGAGATTCATTCACCAGTCA
This sequence comes from Triplophysa tibetana, assembly GCA_008369825.1. Lineage (NCBI taxonomy): Eukaryota > Metazoa > Chordata > Actinopteri > Cypriniformes > Nemacheilidae > Triplophysa > Triplophysa tibetana. The sequence continues at coordinate 14,105,048 of CM017896.1, read as the reverse complement.
GAGATGATACAACAGACCGGGCCAATACCAGCACTGGCCCCTGAGAAAGGGAAGGGAAATTACACAGAGGCTTTGAATTGTATTCTTTAACACTTTCCCAAGTGCGGGGTGAGTGTGCTTTTTATTATCGACGGCCGTGATCGGCTATGTGGGTAAACTGGGCATGTTTCCTGGAATGTCCCAGACAGCAGTATCATTTTCCATCAGGGACTTCAGCCTGTTTCCAGACGCTGTTGGTGTTTTCACACTTGCAAAGTCTAATTCCACTGAGGATTGAGGGGAGGTCAAGACCTGGGGGGGGGGTTGATTTGCAAACCCCCCCCCTTTACTGGTTTTAAGATTGAGTCACAAAGCATCTTCTCAAAACTTCTCGAAATCTTAGCTTACATCACAAGTTTCTCTTTAGTATCTTTGCCAAGAATTTGTTCATTTATCCAAAGTGACTCACTCAACACAGAGGGAGCATTTAACATTTTGTCAAAGAGCTAAAAATAAGTTTAGATTACCAAGTCATGTTTACAAGTAGGTAAAGCAAAGAAAAAATGAACAACATTAAAGATGAAGAAGTTTAAAGATTCTTTTTGTATACGCAAAGCTAGACTATGGAAAAGTTAGGGGTTAGTCAGGTAAATATGGAATAGGTGTGATACCTCCAAGTTTTGATTTTGATGTGATTCAGGTTTGGATTACTTGCTGCTGGCGCACTCCAGGTCAATGGATTGTTTCCGTAATCGTATTAAAGGTCCATTGTGTAATATTGTGGAGGATCTATTGAGAAAAATGCTACATAACTTTGTAACTTTGTAAGTCCCCTCGGATGGAATTCACCATTTTGTTTCTACAGTATACCTAAACAGACAAATTGCTCTATGGAGCGCTTTTTGTAAATGTCCTTCGGCAAAGAAGCGTTAACATGTCAATATCTTTTTTCTGTGTTCTCTGTGTGCTTCGAAAGGAAGGGGTGGAGTAGTGAGTCGTTGGTTATAATTTGCAACTTCACCACGAGAATATACCGCTAAATTCATACACTGGACTGTTTAAAACACAATAGCAATCTATATTTTACTTAGTCTGCATGTTTCAATTTGACATACTTAACTTAGTGAAATGATTTATTTTGTTCAACCACATCTAGCTTTTTACAGTATGTGTAGGTCTGGGTTAAAATGTCTTTAAAGTTTTGTTTTAAATCACTTCACATAGTAGCACGTATACTAAATGACTGCCATGTAAACTATGTTCTGTTAGTTGTTTAGATACCCGTTATCAGTAAAAAGATATGAACAGGAAAATCTGTTTACAAAGTCTGTAGATTTTCATATATTTATTCAAAATACTATTTTATTTTAATGCGGTGTATGCAAAGGTAACATTTGCATTTAAATGTATTAAAATAAAGATAAATAAGTCCAATTAGTTAAATTGAAGGTTGTATCAAAATATTTGTAAGTTTTATTGGGTAAATCAAGAAACAACTGGGAAATCTGTTGATTTTCATTAAATATTGTCAGTTTAACACTGTGACCCAGGAGTGTTCCTGCCAGTAGAACCTGATCCAAAGAGAATGTCACTGGCTAGATGCTCTTTCCCAGATTTAGGCTTATTTAAGGTCTCTGTTAAAGAACTCATGAGAGTTACACAATTTAAAAAAATCGGACATTAGGTGTTTTTGGAGGATTTAATGACCGTTAAAAAGTTATCACCTGTGCAAACTTATTAGGAAAACTCTTTACTGTCTGGTTTTACACTGCTATAGGTCTAAGCTGATGAAAAAATAGGTGGATATGATCTTGGACTTACCAGATCCTTCACATAAATCAACACTCTAGAACAGTTCTCAAACTTTTTCGTTGTAAGGCCCCCTATGTGTAGAGTGCATTGCTTTGTGGCCCCCCAAATAAAAAATAAGAATGTTCATGAAACCAAAATCAAATTATCTTATACAATGCTGGAACATCAATAATTCTGGTTGGTGGTCCTGTTGGAGATGTTAATTGCACAAAATGTATGATAAATTTCTATATTTTATAAAATGCCTCAAGTCCATCCATCTTGGGGCCCCCAGTTTGAGAACCACTACTCTAAAACACATATGCTTCCACATTAAGGTTTCTGAACTTCTTGCTACTTCAGATCGAAGAACACAGTTGAAATCTGTTTTGAGTAAACTGGCTCCGCTTTTTTGTGTCTTATTAGGATGAAACAGAGCCAGACCTGGTGGAGCAGTTGCGTTCGGCGGGCAGCGTGGATGAACTCATGAGGATAGTTTACCCCAGCTACTGGAGCATGCTGAAGTGTCGTTCCAAAACAGGAGCTCGCTTCCCTCACAGAGAGCCCGGCTCCACAGAAACAAGGTCGGAGGAGGCCTCCTTTGCGGCTGCTTACTTCAACTTTGAAATACTTAAAAGTGAGTGACTAATAATTTGGGACAGCCACAGTTTGTGCTGGCTATGTTTTCTCTATGGCATTATAGCCAAGATTTTCATAGTTGTGAAGAACAATCCTGGGCCAAATTTTACTTGTTTCAAACTGTGATTTGCAATAACTGAATTGCATAACAATTGATGGTGTTACATTTTTTTAATGCATCTCCTCTTCCTACTCTTCCATTGCGCTTCCCACAGGTATTGAAACAGAGTGGAGAAAGACCCTGTGCATGCCACGCCAAAGTTGTTTAGATGTGGGGAAAGAGTTTGGGGCAGCTACAAACACCTTCTATAAACCACCCTGCGTGTCTGTCTACAGATGTGGGGGCTGTTGTAACAGTGAAGAACATCAGTGCATGAACATCAGCACTTCCTACATCAGCAAGACGGTGAGTGACGTTTACTTTTTATAGATCTAGTCTGTAGTGCTTGGTTCACTGTAACGCCTTTAAGATTATATACATTTTGCAATGGCTTTTTGTTTTACAGCTTGCTCGCCAGAGCAGAGATGATCTGTTAAGCTTTGATTTAGTGAGTCAGGGGTTTGGTTGGAAGGTCATGGATGTGAATTTCTCCCTGCTGACAAAATATGTGCTAATTTTCTTAAAGGGATATTTCACTACCAAATCAAAATTTCCCAATGTTTTATTCACCCCCAAGGCATCCTAACTGAATATGATTTTCTTCTTGAACAATAATCCAGTCAGAGTTATAATAGCACCTATTATTTAGCTTCCAAGCGGTAGAATGGTAGTGATAGTGTGTTGATTTTTTGAAGCTCCAAAAAGTGCATCCATCGTTCAAAGAACTGCTTGACATGGCTCTGTGGGGTTAACAAAGGTCTTCTGAAGCGAATCGATCTGTTTGTTTAAGAGAAATATCCATATTGACAACGCTATTAACGTTGATGTCTGACTTCCGTCATCTCTTGAATGTGCGTGAACCAGAGGCTTGTTCTTCCGGTAAATGACGGTGATGAAATAATTGTATTAATCCAGTCTGTAGTGTTTGGTTCACTGTAATGCCTTTAAGATTATTTATATATATAGCATTGGCTTTTGTTTAACAGCTTTCTTGCCAGAGCAGAGATGGTCCGTTAAGCATTGATTTAGTGAGTTGTGAAGAGGCAGGGGTTAGGTTGGAAGGTCATGGATGTGAATCATTTGCAAGCAGGCTTTCTTTAATTGCCTACTTATTTTGAGTGTGCTAACCTCAGCAGGGTATGTGTTGTCCGCCTGTGATATAAACCATGAAGACCTCCCACCACTAAACAGGTCAAGGTCCCTATGTCCAGCTACTGGGCTACAGACATTACACTCCCAGTCTGGGCACAAAGCCTAAGCAAGAGATGCAATGTCAAGATATTGCAAAATATTTAAAGAAGATTTTAATTATCAAATGACATGCTCTTGTTCTCATTAAATAAATAACTGTGTCAAAAGTAAAAGTAAAATGAGTTTGGCTTTAATTAAATTAATAGGATGTTGGTAGAACATTTGTATTTCTGTTTATCTGTCCACCCATACAATATGTAATAATGTAATTCAATAAATGTAACTCAATATAACCTGAGAGAGGGAGAGAACAAGATGTTCAAAAAATGTTTACGGATCTCTACTTTCGCCTGACCCTTCTCTCACCTACAAATACATTATACTCAGGCCATGTGGACTGTAAATACTCAGCTGAAGTGCTTTTATTATCGAGACTGGAGGGCTGACAAGTTTACAAAGTGAGCAGAACGGTGAAGCTTTTTGGATCGCTTGTCCTGGTAAAAATGGTTCCCCACTGAATTATGGACTCCTGCACACATAAAGCAAGAAAGAAAAAGGTGCAGTAAGTCAGCATGAGTGGATGTGCATTGCAGTGAGTTGAGTGTGGATAAGAGTTTTTGGTTGCACTTTTTTTTACAGTACGTGTACCTAAAGTGTACTTACTTAAGAAAGAACTGGGTAGTATAAGGTAACTTGATATAAGCTTAGGTCTATGTGTAGGTTCAGGGATAGATCCTAGTTATTTCCTAGTTATTATTTTTACTGTAATAAGTTAACAGGATGTACATGGGAAACAGGACTGTAAAATAAAGTGCTACCGAGGTTCTTTTAAATCTCTAAAATGTAGTTTATGAATTTGCTTATCATAAAAAATAAGGAAATAAACAGTTCTTTCACAAGTTATATTTTTATTATACCACCTGTATGTTCTTTGTGGTTGCCATACAACGTAATTCTAATATAACTATAATGTTTATGTAATATGAGTGGTTCCAGGTGTGCAGTCCAACATGATTTGAACATCGCCAAACTAGTTGAGCTGTGTGCTTTCCAAACCAGGGTAGTGGGTTCAGGTCCCAGGGAATTCTCAAATAAATTTTAAATATATAAAAATGTTTTCTTACATTTTCAGTGTATGGTTAGTGTGGTCTGTATTGTTGGTGGTCTAATGCAGATACTTTCTCATGTATTTATAATGCTAAATCAGTTGTCGGCAGATCTATCCGTAAGATTAGCAAGTGGCAACATGGCACTAACACACATGGAAAGGCACACTTCTCCCATGAACCTCAATGAACACCAACAAACTCATTGATTCTGTTTATATGTCAGAATTGGTTAGGGTTTGTTGTATCAGTGTGAATAAGGCTCAAGAAGTGTAGATGGAGATCAATGGTACCTTGAGAAGTGAGTTGATGCCAAGGGTCAAGTCCGATGGTAAAATCCCATGTTTTCCTCCCTTCGTCAGGCAGAGTTGATTTATGTGTGCCCAGTGTTAGTTCTGAACACACATGTCATCATCTGAAGAGGAGGAATGGGTTCTGCTGAGTAGACAAGAAAACAGGGTTTATTGAATAGATTAGCTTATATATACATCTTGTAATGTTTTAAGAATAACCAAGTCATAAGCAAACATTAATAAAAAGACTATGTAGCATTACAACCAACTGAAAGTGTACAAAATAAACATTTACATGCAATATTGGTGCTGTGGATATTGCTTGATCGAGCAACATCTCCCCATCTTTCTTCCCCATTCTGCCTCAGCAATTTCAGCCTGTAGTTTTTTGAATTTACTGTGAATACAAGGAGTCTTTATTTAAATACAAATGATGTCATAGTCATTTGTATTTAAATAAAGACTCTTTGTATCTAGCGCAGCGCCAGAACTCTTAAACTTCCAGAAACATTTATTGCAGTTCACAGCTTGAATTTTTTTGTGACTTGTTAGGCTTTTATTGAAAATGTCTCTTTTTTTTCTACAGCTGTTTGAGATCACAGTTCCTCTCAAACAAGGGACCAAGCCAGTGACCATAAGCTTTGCAAACCACACTTCCTGTAGCTGTCTGTCAAAACTGGATGTGTACAGACAACGACACTCAATCATAAGAAGAGCCTTACCAGAGTAAGTGTTCACTTGTCTATTTAAACCATACAATTCAGGTGTGTATACCTAAATATTTAATGCACTCACACACCCAAACATTAATGTAGATTATGATTTAAATCTACCACACTAAAAACAGGAGCGTTATTAAAAACCAGTACCAGAGTATCATAGCAAGACATTGATGTTTGCAGAAGTGCTTTGGCTCTGCACGGTGTCTTATGATGAGCGGATATGCGGCTTCACTGATGTGTGTACTTTGGATATAACTGCAACCAGTGACGTGTGGTAACTCATCAGATTGCTTTTCATATTGGTGGTGTAGTGTGACTGCCCATTGTTAAAGCCCACGGAGGTCTTCCTGTTCGTCTGTTGTTGTGCGAATTTCGTCAGGGAGGAATATCCCAGTAGGGAATATAATGAACTTACCATGCAGTTTTTGGCCTGAGGAAGTAATCATCACTAACAAGTTAGAAAGCATATGTGGTTTCTGTGGCCTGCTGACAAAATGTGTGCTAGCAAATTGCATCTCCTATTTCTCGCTTAATTTTATTAAAGGGATATTTCACTACCAAAATAAAAATTCCCCATGTTTTACTCGCCCTCAAGGTATCGTAACTGAATATGGTTTTCTTCTGGAAGAATAATTCAGTCAGGGTTATAATACCACCTATCATTTAGCTTCCATGCAGTAGAATGAGAGTGAACTGGTTTTGATTTCTTGAAACTCCAAAAAGTCCATCTATCGATCAAAAAAACGCTCGACACAGTTCCCTAATCCTTTAAACTGCAAATGTGGGGGTAGTTCTACCTGATTACTGATACAGGTAGAATCATATGAAAACATGGAATATGATAAACAGGGAATATTATGACCCCCTCGAAAACGATGTGGTACATCTAAATGTGTGTATCCTATTAAAATAAGTTCATATATAAAATGACCATGAAAAGGATCAAAACATCTCACCTGATACAATTTATTTACTGAATTAAATTGATAGTTCACCCAAAAGTGAATATTCTGTTGTCATTTACTCACCCTCTTGTCATTTCCAACTTGTATGACTTTCTTTTTTTCACAGAACACAAGTTAGTTACCAAACAACGTCTGCACCCATTCACTTCTATTGTATAGACACAAAACCAATGCAAGTAAATGGGTGCCAGTTAACAAAATTCTTCAAAATAGCTGTGACGGGGGTAAGAGACACGACACAGACATGGCGGTTGTGTAAGCAACCCCAACAGGGATTTTAATGCACAACTCATAAATAAACATAAACAAAAGGGTATAATCCAGGGTGCTCTCCGCCGCTCCGTGCTTGGGCAATCGGGTCCTCCTTGTCCCCCTCGCTGGGGACATCCTCGCTCTCACTCGGGAGTATGTGAGACACAGCATAGGGTGCTGTGTGTCCTGGGACCTCGAGTGCTGGGAGAAGGCGGCTTATATGCCCGGCAGCTAATCGGCGTCAGGTGCGCTCAATCAGAGCCGGGCTGTGTCCCAGGTGACGCTGATCCCAGAACAGCGCCTCGTCACATAGCTCCTTTAGTGTTCTGCGGAAGCATGATAGTATTACAGGTTTAAAATGAGAGGAGGGTGAGTAAATGATGACGTCATTTTCACTTTTTTTTTTCAGAGAGAGAGAGAGAGAGAGAGAGAGAGAGAGAGAGAGAGAGAGAGAGAGAGAGAGAGAGAGAGAGAGAGAGAGAGAGAGAGAGAGAGAGAGAGAGAGAGAGAGAGAGAGAGAGAGAGAGAGAGAGAGAGAGAGAGAGAGAGAGAGAGAGAGAGAGAGAGAGAGAGAGAGAGAGAGAGAGAGAGAGAGAGAGGAGCAGAGAGAGGAGCAGTGAGGTAGAAGAACAGCGGATGTTTAGGTGATACTCTTCCCAAACCTCCCCAATTTTGGATAAAGCATCACTTAATATGTAAAGTAAACCATATTTGGTGTAGTTGAGTAGAACAGGCCATTGTATAAAATGTCATTTTACTGTTTAAGGCGATTTAGAGGTAAGAACAACACAACACCACAGTCTGTTTCCTATCATCAGATATTTTTTTTACATGAGGCACACCCCCTGTTTTCAACTCTATGTTGTTCTCTTTCATACTTTGTGTAAATGTTTATCATTTTTATCCTCTCAGAGAATGAAAGATAAGCTTCGACGCCTTTTCATGACAGACATCAGTGCAAAAAGCTGTGACTCACTTGCAAGGAAAGTGGAGAAAAAGAATGTGTGGCAGTGGACACCAGTGTTATACACCATTGATCTGTTTGCAAACAGGGAAAGTGACACGACAATGTTAACTTGTGATGTGCTGCTCACGCCAGCGACATGTTTCGAAAATTGGATTGCAGTTAATACAGAGCTGATGCGTTACATTTGATGTCTTCAGTTTGCGATGAGTTACTCAACAATTGTTTGACAAAATGCGGTGTTGCGTTAGCACTAAAATATTTAAATTACTTTTTCTTGCTGGATTTTGATGCTGGCTAGTGGACAAACACATTTATTAACCGTGTTTACAAACCGTCAGTTTTCATAAATCAAGCGATTAATTATTTGTCTCGAATGTTAAAACGTCATTACCACAACTAACCGTGAGTCAATCGGCGGAGAAGTAAAAGAACTGTTTATTGATATGTGTTTCAGCGCTGTTTTTTTTTAAGTCATCCACTGTCAGAGTGATTTGCAGTGAAAAGGAAAGAGACTTCATCCCCCACAAGGTCCTGCCTAGCCAGGCCTTATTTAAGAAAAAGCAGATGTGTTCCTAGGGCGACCTGCACTGAGGAAGTGTGTTATATGTTGTTTTGGTTTCCTGGACACACGGAGGCTTAATCTCCTCATTCCTCTCGTGCTTTCACGCGAGTGGCGATGGCGTAACGGCTGCGTACAGGAGATCCAACCTTTTGAAGACGCGCAAGTGGCACAGATTCCGCTGCGGTTACCTGCAGCTGACGTATTTAACCATGTTGCATGTTCATGTAATTCTTTACAGCTGTCTGTAAAGCTGTCTTTTACAGCTGTAAAGGTCAATAGCCATGTGATCCGATCAGTGTTTTGTAGTGTGCTCTCAGGATTCTTTCTTCAACATTTTTCATTTAATCTTACTCCAATACCAGATTAATTCAAGATCACTCCAGGGTCGGCTTGATATGCTTTCAGCTTGATTCTTATCTTATATTTGGAAAAATCCTGCCTTAACCTGCCGCCATCTGATATAAGGGCAGTCGGGCCGCTGGAGGCTTTGATATAGGGTGGTCCGCTCCAAGGTGCGTGTGCATTTATCCAATCAATCAAAGCATGATGCAAATTCCACCACAGAGAAGAACGTTTAACTCAGGTTTGTGGTCTAGAGAGTGTAACGTAGCATATTTAAGCTGTCGTTGTTATCAGAGCGTGTGCAATGCGATGGCAGAGGCCTGGTAATGATTATCAGCAGTTGGCTAGTGTTTCGTTGCGTTCTTGCTTTTCTCACTCTGTATTGTTTGGGAGATGATGACTCACCATGTAGGAAAGAGAGACTCGCCATGAGGATAAACATGCAGACATTAGTGAGGCTATTAACACGGCACAGGCGGTTAACTAATGACATTTGACCTCTAGGTGGTCTTTCTGGTTTACAAATGCCAGGATGTGTGTGTTCTATTATTCATCAGTTCATTGGGATTTTACTGTTGTTTCCAAATCTTGTAAATTATGGTTCATATACAAGCACATTTGTAGTGATAAGCTAACCAACACTGAATGGTTGGCATTCCATTATGTCATTCCTGTCAGGGCTTTGGAAGGACACAACCAAAGCAGCCAGCATTTGTGGAAAAACAGTTTTTTATTGACAAACACAAAGCAAAACCCACGTGGTTGTTAAAATAACACTGACAGCCAAAATAAAAGATCATAGACCAGACAGGAACCAAAACACTAGACTGGACAAACTGACACTTGACACTACTAACTGAACTGGACTAAACTTCGACACAACTTGAAGAACAGGAACAAGGTATGAAGGCGTTGTAGGGTTAAACACATAGGCAAGCACACAACAAGGAACACAAAACGAACGAGCACAGGACAGAAAATACAAGCAAATTAAATAAGGAACTAATTCAAGCAGGGGACAGGTGAGGAACATGAAACCGTAGTAAGATAATTAAAGAGGTAATGAGAGGGCGGGGACATAGACGAGACCGGAGAGAAAGCACATTATGTCGTGACCGACAACAATGTGTTTCTCTCCACACAAAACACGTGATACTGTCATGATCCTGACTCAAGGCTGGAAAAACCTGACAAGAAGTGGCAGAACCATGACAATTCCAAACCCATATGACTTTCTTCATTGGAACAAGGTATGTAAAACAACATTGGCTCCTTTGACTTCCATTGTATGGACACAAAACCACTGAGGCAGGTTGTTTTCTACTGAAGAAAGAATCACATAACAGTTGGAAATGATGCAGGAATTAGCAATTTTTTTCTGGGGCAAACTATCCCTATAATTAATTAAATATGTGTATATACATATATGTATACGTGTAGCCTATATATATATATATTTTAGGGTTGTCAATTTACCGCGTTAACAAATGCAATCATTTTTTTCAGATAACGCGTAAAAAATATTTTACTCCATTAACGCAACATCCGTTTTTTTCTGTTATCGTTGTCTTGCGTTACATTATATAATCACACTCTTATTCATATAAAAATAAAAACACAAAAACATACGCACCCCCATGGATCTACTTCATTTCGTGGTATGGCTTGACTTTGTATGGAAGGAAGGAGGCGAGAACCAGCGAACATTCAAATAAAGTTTTGATAAAATAAACAAACAAAAACACGAAAGTAAAATGCCGGCAGCCACCCATAACATAAGATACAAACGTAAAACATATGTCCTGGCCCGCTCCTCTCTTGTCAGCTGTCCCGTCGCTCGTCCTCTTATGCTCCCGATTTCCTCCATGAGATATGCGGGACCGATGTTTGACAGCTGATTCCAACTATCAGTCTTTAACTTGCGCAACCTGAAAAAAGACAACATAAGTCCAACTAGAGGCAACACATGTCAGGCTTTATTGTCTAGGTTGAGACAAGACGAGACATGGCGACACAGTGGTTGATCACTAACGGCAAATCTTTATAAAGTTGTATATAAAAGGAAAGTACAGATGACATTTTATCACCTGTCAGTACAATTGCTTGGGAACATAATGTTATATTGTAAGGGACGTTACAGTATTCGACCAATCACTACACACTGGTTAACTGGCCAATCATAGCACACCTTTTTTTCAGAGTGATGAGCTTTGTAAAAAATCTGCGCATTTCAGAGAGGCGAGGCAAAGGGGAGATGCAAACATACACGGTATGTGGAAAATACAGCGTTTATTAACCTTCACATTGCATTAATTCTAAAACAAACAATAATATTTGTTTTAGCCATCTCAAATGACTCCTTTAACTTCTCTTTCGTGCTTGAATAGAAAAAACACACAAGATCATGCCAGAAAGCACATTTTGTCTAGTATTTTCGCAAGCACAGTCTTCAACGAATCAGACTAAGTTCTAAATAAATGCAATGTGCAGTGACAATAGGAGGCGCATTAGACCTGCTCATAGCGGCAGCTCTTTAAGGGGCCGCATTCTTTAACGTGCTGCTGTGACTCCTGTCACTAATGTCAATCTTTAATGAGGTTTATTCTGTAGTTCATGTATTGAGCAGTAAAGACTGTACAGTGTTTCAGAACTTTATTTATTTTCTGTATATTTCCTACCTGTTAGAGAGGTAACTCCCTAAATTCTTCAAAATATCTAATTTTGAGTTCAACAGAGCAAAAAATTATAAAATAATTCGTCCTACTATGGTAGTAAATAATATCACAGTTTATATTTGTTTGTAACAACTTGAGCGTGAGTAAATTATATATTATCCTTTGACCACACCAAGAGACATTTAAATGTGATCCAAAGTGCAGGCTGGGCATCCCTGGAAGTGCTGTTTATCTGACCATATGGAAGAGGGATATTTTTAACCTCTTCAGACTTTTAAATGTAAATCAATAAGAGCGGCAGAACTCTTCCGACAGCCCCCAGGAAGGAAACTGCTCTCGATAACAAACAACATATGTGCCATATTGACCAAGCAGTTGAATCACTGTAGAGGTGAGGGCTCAAATTTGTCTCAGTTTGCCCTATAAACGTGTACAACAGTATTGTCATATAAGGAACATGCTTTCTATATTATCCTAGCTTATATGTTGTCTTTTAGACACATTGGTAGACTAAATGGACTGATCTGTTTTGCGTTAAACAAGGTGCAAGTGCACGTGTTAGACATCCGATAGGTTGTCTTCCACCTCTTGTGGACCACATAACCCCCCCTCAACCTCCCAGGAATGTCTTGTCTTATAGCATTGAGCATATTGTAATTGAAAAAACATTGAGTACCATGTACGTTTATCTTATCACTGAACCCATTCGGGGGCACGTCTGCAATTTGCTTTATTTCCCGGTATTGGCTTTCAACAACCTGCTTGGCTTTTTCTTAGTAAACAACCCACAACACGTATTATGCCAACATCTGTTTGCATGTTTGAAGTGTAGAATGTAATGCAGACTGACATTTAGCGTGATTGTGATTACCTTTGTACACCACATTTTGACAAGATTGTTCACAAGCTTCAAGATCATTGCTCAAGTTTCGTCAAACGCCGCCATAATGACAAACAGTTCTACATGGGTAATATATCATCTGTTCTGTCTAGATGGAAAAGTGGTGATTTCATGGACAGCCAGACAAGAGAGGAGAGAAGGTTGATCTATGTGTGAGAATGGTCCTCCCCTGGACTTGATCCAGCCCGGGGTCATGCTAACTGGCCCTGACCTCTCACTTTTCAGCCAGTGGAGGTTAATGACAGTGGACCCGTAACTCGAGCGGTTACATCCGAGTCGGTTCTCAGTGGGATGCATAGGCTGAACATGCAAAAAAACAAGCACACACACTTGCACCCAACCACACATATCTTTCAATGCAAAGGTTGAGGGCAGAAAGTGAAGTCTCGTGTCTCTGTGATCCAGAGGGGAAACCCACTTCTTATGCTGGTTTTGCTCTGAATGACTCTGAGGGCAAATCTGCCTGGGGACCTGATACTATGCACAACCCACTTAAACTTGCAAAAATAAAAAAAAGAGCAAAGAGGTAAAGGCAATGTAAGGTGTCAAAGCAATAAAAAGACAGAGCTTCAAATTTAGAACACAATGGTTCAAACCAGTTGTAGAACACAAATCTTGGGGTCCCCCCACAAACTATCACATTAATCCTTCTGTGTTTTCTGTCAATATTCAAGCATGTGATGCAGTTTTTCTGGCAATTTCAGTGGCCAGTGTGAACACGATACATTTTCTGTTGTTGTATGCTTGTATTCTGAGTTGTTCTAGATAAGCAAGTATAAGCATAACATAACTTATGATTTTGTGAGGATCCCCCTGCCTAGACATAAAGGGGTCTTTAGGTCTGTATTTGACTTTTGGAAGCAAACTAAAATAACGAATATATTTGTGGCTATGGACCTTTTTTAAGTGTGACCCTACACCAGACGCGACATGCGCGCTGCATTCAGTTTGGACAACATTTAAAATTAAAATAAGTTCTAATGCATTTCTAATGTATTTTGTCGTGTCGCGCCGGTCGCTTCCGAGTGTAGACAAGGTGTGAGTAACAAAACAAGCACTGTTGCGAATAGTGGTGTTGAATGTTATAAAAATATTTTGATACATTTAGCTATGTTTAAAATGATGTAGGCAACTCTATATGGAAATAACATTCAGTACTTCCTTTCGCAGTGATGTATCTTGTATATGGCATGCTTTTTTGCAGGAAAGCTACATTACAATATGCATAATTGTTGTCACAAGAACCAAGAACAACGCTTGTTTTGGCATTTTACTCAATGTTGTGTGTGAAAATCAAACTATTGTTCACTAGAAATATGAGGGTAAGCGATTTTAAACTGATTGTTCTGATGTTTTCCTGGAATTCTGACTAGTTTTTTCCAAAACTATATGGTGTTTTTAGTTGTTGGAATTTGTTAATGGGTCAAGAGAAGCATTTCTCTTGGCCTTTCAGTTTTATTAGACAATATGGAAAATAGCTGTTTTACTGCAGATCAAAGTTTTTTTAGAATTATTGCTGGGATCTGGTGTTATGTTAACGTCAATATGCAATCAAAAGCAACTTGCTTTTCTCTTAAAGGACATTCTTTTTTGCTCACGTACCTTATGCTATGCACCATGCACGTGCACAGATAGGGCCCAACCTGTGCAGAGTTGCTCTCTCACCTCTAGCACCCTCTCTGCTAAAGTGACATCCTCACTTCCCTCCAACTTTGCATCTCTAGATGCTGAAACTGCCACCGACACCTTATGCTCAACACTTACATCCTGTCTAGATAACCTTTGTCCTCTGTCCTCCAGACCAGCTCGCACCATTCCCTCCTGCCCTTTGTTGTCTGACATCCTCCGTGAACAACGGAGTACACTCAGGGTTGATGAAAAGAAACGGCCCAAGACCAAGAATACTGCTGACCTAAGGGACTACCAGTCACTACTCTCCTCTCTATCCCCTCTACTACCGACAGTTACAGACCTGTCTCTCCTCCCATTTATTGTAAAAACACTTGAAAGGGCAGTTTTCAACCAGGTATCTTCCTACCTATCACAGGATAAACTACTGGATGACATGTAGTCTGGCTTTAAAACAAACCACTCCACTGAGACTGCACTGTTATCGGTCAGAGAAGCACTGCAGCTAGCCAAGGCGCAATATAAATTCTTGGTCCGGATTCTGCTAGACCTATCTACAGCAATTCTGTCAAACACCAGATACATCTAGCAGCCTTGTCATCTCTAGGAATCTCTGCCTCTCCTCTCCGCTGGCTCAAATCCTACCTCTCCGGCAGATCCTTCTGGGTTTCATGGAGGGGCTTGCGGTCCACTGCTCACCACATGAACACTGGGGTCCCTCACGAATCGGTGCTTGGGCCACTGCTTTTTTCCATCTACACTTCATCCTTGAGGCCCATCATAGGAGTACACGGCTTCTCGTATCACTGTTATGCTGACATCTCAGCTTGGATGAAAGAGCATCACCTTCTGCTGAAACATGCCAAGACGAAACCACTTGTTTTTCCTGCACACCCCACAATCCAACATGATCTCACCATCCAGCTTGGTAATACCCCAATCACTCCTTCCAAAACAGCCAGGAACCTCAGAGTCGTATTTGATGAATAGCTGTCCTTCAATGATCACATTGGAAAGACAACACGGTCATGCCGATAAGCCTTATTCAACATCAAAGGTTAGATCCTATCTCACTGAGCATGGGGCACAAATCATTTTCCAGGCCCTGGTAATCTCAAGGTTGGACTTCTGCAATGCTCTCCTTGCTGGTCTTCCTGCAAAGGTTATCAAACCACTCCACCTGGTTCAGAACGCACCAGCCTGCTTTGTCTTCCAACAGCCCAAGATTGTTCATATGACACCCCTTTTCATCTCTCTCAACTGACTACCGGTTGAACCCTGTATCAGATTCAAGTCACAAATGCTTTCCTACAGGACTATCACTGGATCTGCACCAGTATACTTCCACACCCTCCTAAACTCCTAGACCACATCAAGGACCCTGCGTTCAGCAAATGAGAGGCATCTTGGATTGCCTTCTCATTAGAGCAGTAAATCGCTTTCCCGTTCATTCCCCTTCACAACTCCTTCTTGCTGTAACACTCTTCCCAACTCAGTCCGGTCAACCACACATTTCTCACAACATTAAAAAAACGACTTGCTTTGAAACCCATCTCTTTTGTGAATACTTGACAGACAAGTGAAAAAAAATAACTCTCTCTCTTTCTCTCAACAGATATTGGTCTAGCTTTTGGTGAAACTAGTAACTTTGTTTTAGCACCTATTGTATTATTGCTTCTGTATGACAGATCGCGTATTTCTCCCTGAACTCTCTGTAAGTCGCTTTGGATGAAAGGGTCTGCTTAATGACTAAATGCAAAAATGTAAATGTTAAAAACCCTGTAACATTAACTGCATTTGAGTTTGTCACAAAGTGACTGAGTGATCCTCATTAGCTAGGTAAAAATATATATCTAAGAACTGTCTTGTTGGGGCAATCGTGGCCTAATGGTTATAGAGTCGGACTCGTGACCAGAAGGGTATTGCGCACCAGTATTACGTTTTCTTTCGTGCTTGAACGGACAAAAAAACCCATTTTGTTTACTATTTTCGTAAGCAAAAATCAAAATGGGGTACTTGTCAGATCTGAGCAGAGCATCAGCTCTTAAAGGGTCTGCATTCTTAATCCTGCTTCTGTGACTGTCTTTTTTCAGTTTCTTGGGAAGGCCCTGCTTTGCTCACTGATATAAATTATGCTACTATTAGTTCTAGTCCTCAGATCTGTTTGAGGTGTTTTAGGATTGCTGATATAAGAAACAACCAGCACTGGGATGCTTACTGTATTACAGTAACATTTGAGCTAAATGATACTCTAACAAAGCTATCAGTTTTCTCAGTGCATATGTCAATGCCGGTGCACGTAATCCCTAACAGTCACTCTCTGTAGTTTCCAGTCTCTCTCATATTCTTGTTATATCCCCTTTCACATATACAGTTTTAACTGGTAAATTGCCAGAAAAATGCAGATAACAGATTGTGTGTGAACAGAACTTTTCTGGTAAATCAGTACTCCCAATTTACCAGTAATAGGAGTTAGAGGTCAACTGATTCATAGATTTTGCTGATTAATCTGCACAGATAACAATAATCTTTTTTCCTGGTTGCGTTTGTTCGAGATTCAGCAGGGAAAGCTTTTCTGTGATATGCATGAAAAAGCAGTGAGCTCTAGTGTTCGAAATTAAACAACCACTGGCAGTCTGTGACGTGTATTTAGAAATTCGAAACCACACTCTGCACGGAGCCGAATACATCAGATGACCACTGGCGTAAATTTGTTTTGAAAAGTGGTGTTAACAAAGATGACAAAAACAATACTGTAATGATTTTTTTCTGTTATACCTCGTTCGTAATATTTATCATACACTGTATAGTGGCCGGTCCGTCCATTGGCTACCACTAACAAGTGTGTGTGTGTGTGTGTGTGTGTGTGTTCGCGCCGTTTCGAAGGCCCCGCCTTCGAAACGGAAAGCAGATAGATATGACAGAGACAGCATGAACGGCGAATGTAAATGACATTAATTTTTAATGTAAACAAACACGTGTGTAAACATGACAGTGTATATTTTAAAATATTTCAATGGCTCCTTCAGATGTCCTTCTTGTATGCTTATTTTGTTCAAATATTTTTTGCATTACTATCAATGTAGAAATGACCTACTTATAATTTTTTTTAAACCATACATTGGACTTCAAAATGTATTAATATAGTTAATATGTATGTGTTTCATTTAAAAGAACAATACAGTTTAGTGGTTCCAGCAATAGTGTGATGTTCTAATAAACTGCATTGCCATTTTACTATAAGTGCTGTCTTTAATTGGGAATAAATAAAAACTATCCGTAATTATCGTTATCAACAGGCAATATCCAATATTGGTCGAATTCTAATAGGAGTTTAAAGATTGCCAGCAAATTACAAGTATGAGGGGGTGTGTGAATTAAAGATTACATAACTAGGGATTTTTAAGGTCCTACTTTGGTTAAATGAGTGTCTAACAACATGTTTATGTTCCTGGAAAGTGGAAAAATACTGTAATACCGTAATAATAGGCAGTTATTTTTACCATACTTCTTGACTTACTCTCAAATGATTTTTTCCGCGATTCATCTGTCTAATCCCCTCCTTTCCTCTAGCCTAGTCTGATGTGATTGGTCTACCGCGAATGAGGGTCACGAGTGTTTGGGGGAGAAGAGTGAAATTTTCACGCACAGTTAATATGTAGTGACATTATTCCGCAGCGGTTTGCGAATCATACTAGGGAACACTCGTTTGCGTGATTCAGAGTCCACGGCCTTTTTTACAAGCCAATAACTTTGCTGCATAACCTTTATGACTTAATTTCTTCTGCAGAACACAAAAGAAGATATTTTCAAGAAGCAACAAAATATGAAGAACATTGGGTGGTGCAATCTGTGGTTTGTGTAAAGCAGGACCCCCACATCCATATTCAAATACTTTGCGGATGTTATTAAAAATAAATCTCAGTAGGCCTCAGAGTTTTCTAGTTTATAGATGCCTCACAGCTGTGGATGTATGTAAATGCATAGCAGATGATTAGAAGCATATGCATACACACTGCAAAAGGACAAAGTAGCTTTGAAATTCAAAGAGTCTTCAGAAACGACCTTCTCACACGGTTTAATAGAACAAGTCTCTTCCCAATGAATTACTTCATATCATTTTACTTGCCTGCAGGCAATATCAAATCCCAGACGGCAAAACAACACTTCACACCATTTTCAATGCATTCTGTGGGCAGCGCTCACTTTCCATCCAATTTTGGAGATCTATCTAACTTCAAAATAGTGAAGCCAGAGTAAAGTTTATCTTGGTGGAAGCTTGTGATTTTGCAGCCCATACGCTGCAGTCTGGACTTGAAGTCTGAGGGCATGAGAAGACAAATAGATGCTAGAGCAGACACTGAGATGATCTTGAGTCAGTTATTGAGTTCAGTCTCGACCCTCCTCATAGTCAATAATTGATGGCATGATGGGACTTTGCAAAGTTAAGCCAAACGGTATAAAACGGTATAAAACTCTGCGAGGTGTGTTTAGTTAAGAGATGAGTTAAATGATCTGAAAAACATATCTTCTTAAGTCGCCTATGAATATAGCTGTTGTTCTTGCCCATTTTATTTATAACTAAATCCTGAAAAGCAAGCAGACTAATTTGCTGCAAGGTTGGACACATCTTGAGCGTTTATGAATTATATTTCTATTTTGTAGTTATAACAGTAAAGTCAACATTAAAATAGTCTTGCCTTCAGAAAAGTCACTTGCTTGTTGAGAATGGCTTTTTTGAGGCTGTTATTTTAGCTTTTGTTGTGAATTATTTGTTTTAATCATGAGCTACCGTCTGTCTCGTTGCTAATCACTTATTTCCTCCACAGATGTCAGGTGGCAAATAAAACATGCCCGAAAACACACAGCTGGAGCAATCGCTTATGCAGATGTGTACCAATGCCTGACACTCTTCTGTTAAAAACACAATCTGGTAAGTGCTCATTTATAATGTTAATATCTTAAAATATCTCAGTAAGCTCTGAGTGCGTGAAGTACTTGAATGAATTGTTCTTAAACATTAGTATGTTATGACAGACATTTCTTCTAAAATGTTTTATTCCTGAGCAGTCTTTCTTAACAAACCCTCTAACAGCTTAATCTGAAATGTTGAGTTTATCAAAGTGGATCAATTGTTTGCTGACCTACTAGGAAACTACATACAAAATCCAATCTAATGCAGAAAATGAGGTTTTATTGTGGGATGCTGTGCTTATTTCAATAGGTTTTTGTGTAAAACATAAATATACAGGGCATAACAAATGTAAGCAAATTTGAGATATGTATCCGTATGTTTAAGTTCTTTAGTCACAGTAGTTTTTCTAATCCTAAAAAATCTAATGTACCGTTCTATGAGAAAGGCGTGAAATAATCCCTTACATAAAAAAAACACGAAATTCACATGTGCAAAAATATACATGTGATCACATGTGAAATGTGTGTTTTGGAACATTTTTGTGAATCCCAAATTAAACCCATGTAAAAAACCCATGGGAACATATGTGCAACATATGAGGATATGTCTCCTAATGATCGTCACATGTCATCCTATGGGATTCACACAATTTTCTCCCAAAGACACACATTTTTCATGTTTTTTTTCACAATCTGAAATGTGTCTTTTCTGTAAGGTACGTTATAATTTTTTATTCAGATGGCCAATTTCTGTTATTTACTTGCAGTCCTTAATAGAAAAATATATTAAGTTTCAAACAATATTTTAACAGATTCCTAAAATATTTGTGTTGTTATGACATGGTCTAATACATTTGTTAAAGTGATAGCTCACCCTCTTGTCATTTCAAACACATATGATTTTTTTTCATCTTCAGAAGACAACAGAAGATATTTTGAAGATTATTGGTAACTGAACAACAGCGACCATTCTCTTTAGTTGTATGGACACAAAAGCAATGCAAGCCAATGTTCGGTTACCAACATTCTTTAAAATATCTTCTTAAGTGTTCGGCGGAAAAGTCATACATTTTTGAAATGGTAAGAGAATAGAATTTTCATTTTTGGGTGAACTATCCCTTAAAACACTGCATATTTTAGTTATAGCTATATAACACTGTTGTCTTAAGTGACTTACAATGCATTTAGGCTTTACATTTGATCATGCATTACCTGCATCAAACATATGACACCCTTCCAGTTGGTCTGCAGGAAAGCCAGTGCTAAGATAGCTGTAACACACATACAATTACTGTAATTCTCTACTGTGAGTTGGTGGCGGCAGTGAAACCGTGATGTCTATGTGGAAGGAAATTCTTTCTCAAGGAGGCAAAAAGCAGCAGCAGTGAATTGTTGCCACCAAAGATCCAACTCAGCATTTGACACCCTTGAGTATATGCTAACAAAACAAAGCCTCAAAAACAAACACTCGAGTCTGACTCTAAACCCACAAGTTTCTGCAAAAGGGTAAAGCTGCCATAACAGCTCCTCACAGTACCGTGGCAATCGGTCAAGAATCCTTCAAGCAAAACAAAAACATTGGCACTCTGCAAAGTGAACTCGGTTAAAACAAAGTAATTTCTCATTCTCACCTTCCCAAACGGTCTTGAATCTCAGAGTTCCAGCTCAAGTGGAGGATGATGTAATGCAGGTTCGCAGGAGTGACGAACTCGTCTTCTTCTCGCTGAGCAGATGTGACAGGTCAAACCTGATGTAGATATGAGTGCCTGTAGAGTATGCACTTAGGAATCGAATGCAGTCAGAAAACCATCAGGCTAATGTGTAACACTAAACTCTATTCGTAAGAGAAGCAGACAGCTGATCCCATAATAGACAGAGAGATATAGTGCATGTGTGAGAGCAGCCGTGTAGATGCAGACTGCTTGCGTATATTGGTGTACTGTGTTAGATTAAAAGAGACAGCTTGATCGAGAGAGGATGGATATATGGCAGCAGCACAATGCAATGCTTTAACAGTCATACCACAGTGAAATAAAAGATTTTCACACAGTTCATCTGTAGAGATTATGGAATGAAACGCAGCAGTGATTAATTTTTGCTCAAGCAGACACACTCTGATTCATTTTCATTTCTTTACTTTGCTCAGTGCTTTGACAGAAAAGCTTTATATTACACCAATAGTGAATAATCAGTGGGGTCAACGGAGCTCTAAGTCCTCTGGATTTACTTGTTTCCAGTTGTGTCATTTCATATGCTTTCTATTAAGCATATAAATTATTAAGGGGAAGAGTTTTCACTGCTGAAGAGGTAAATAAAATAAGACAAATGAACCAGACGCTAATATTACATTTATATTTCTGGTCAATCTGGTGTTTCCAGAAGTCTTTCCGTAGCAGTGGTGTATCATTCGTATTAACATTTGGGGGCTTTGTAAACATAACATTATGATATTTATTATTGCAAATCTAGTTTCTTATGATGTTAATTCAACAAATCGCATGACATTTATTGCACATACACATACACCTGTGTACTATATAAGTATATTATATTGACGGTATAACTGTAATGCTAAAGGGCAGACATTCACTGGAGGGGGGCCACAGCAACCTTTCAAGTGGGACTCAAGATAAAGTTCGACTAAATGTACATTGGAAAAAAACTAGATATTTCTTATCATTTGGCTATTTTTATATTGAATAGCACATGTTCTTCCAGTTATTTGTTAAGTTATGTTAAGCTCCAAAGTATTTATTGTTTGTTGTGTATCCCATTATAGATGTATTCAATGAGTATTCTTATTGTTGAATACAATGGGGGGCTTAGGAGTCAACATTTTAAAGCGGATGTAACACACCGTTTCTGCCAATCTCCAGTGTTGGGGAAGCTACTCTGAAACTGTAGTTTGACAAGCTACAAGCTACTCGTAAGTTAACGTAGTTAAACTACAGTCAAGCTACCCTTTTGTAAAAGTAGTTAGCTACACTACAAGTTACTATCAAAAAGTAGCTAGCTACATTGAAACTACTTTTAATTTTTTTGAACAACGTATATTATAAATAACTGAATAAGTGTCTGAGAAATGTTTTAAGTAAAATATTTAGAGTTTAAAACAATGCAATACAATTATGATTTCAAAGAGTATTGTTTTATTACACACAACACTCAAATATCTCAGACTGTTTGTCAAAAGTGCAAAATTGCAACAAATACAACATTGCAAGAACAAAATATACATCCAACGTAAATTGCATGTAGAACATTTTCTCAAAAATACCGATTGTGAGATGGTTGCATTTTGGCAAGAAAATACATTGAACAACCGCTCACATGTGGCACTGGCAGGGAAAGAACTATCTGGTGTAGTTGCAGTAGACTGAAACCTCATCCAAAACTAAATGATAACACTTGTCTTAATTTCTCCACTTGAAAGGATTAAACACTTGAGCTTTTATTTTGGCGGAAAACTGTGACGAGACCTTTACGTTTCTATAACATTTTAAACGCTTTTATATGACAAATCGAGTGAAATGCTGTAATTATCTGGCTGCCCACACAAATGTTGGAAGTTATGTGAACGTTAAACAGCATAACTGGTATTTGAAAAATGCACGTTAAACACGCTCACATGCAGTGATGGAGCTCGCAGAATTTACTGTGAAAGAAGAACGTGAATCACAAGCTGCTTGTGAGCACAGTTCGGTTCGCTCTGAAACCAGTCACAACAAATCTATACAGCAATTTAATTAGATCAAAGCCTTTGTCGTGCAATAAACAAACTAAGATTACATTTTTTGTTCAACTGACAAACACGATGGCGCAAACGTTAGTGGTCTTTCATGTTCATTACCAAACTGGCGGACAGATCGGCGGGTCATTGTAATTAAATCAGAAATAGAAATTTGATGTAACATAGAGAGCAATAAAGCAGGATAATTAATACATTTAAAATGGCCATTACTCAACTCAACTCAACTCAACTTTATTTATATAGCGCTTTTTACAATTTTCATTGTTACAAAGCAGCTGTACATGAGACACATTGAATACAAGTAAAAAAACTAAAGGCATATACCTTTAAAAACAAGACAAAGGTGAAAACAACAAAGACAGACATACAAATGCTCCACACACACAATATGCAAACATACATACACACACACACACATTGACATAGACGCACACACACACACAGTGAAAGCACACATTGGCGATAAAGAACCACAGGTCAAATATTAAACGGACTATAAATTCTTATATGCAATATTAATTATGTCTAATTTCTGAATTCTAAAGCAGCCCCCCCGGCCAGGCAGATAGTGCAAAACAATATGCAAACGGTGGTGAGGAACCCAAAACTCCCATCGAGAAAAAAAACCTCAGGAGAACCCAGGCCCAACCAGGGGATTCCAGTTCCCCTCTGGCAAAAGCTGCTGCCTCTGCACAAGCTCAACAGTGCTTGCACAACAAGGCTAAATAAAAATAAAAAATAAACTTAATAAGGTAAATGATAGATTTAAGATTATCATTCACAATCTAATAACATTTGAAATGTTGTAGGAAAATCAAAGTTGTGGCGTCCTTTATCCAGCTCTATCCTCTTAGCTCTTGTCAGGTCACCGCTTCCCATTCTCAGCTCTGCCATCGGGTCTGGGCATGAACTGCATCCTGCGGTAACCTTGGAACAAAGAGACAAGACTGGCTGAGAGTAGAGTACTGTTCTGCACTCTTTGATGCAACAAGTACATCATTTGTTATTGGATGTGTTTCTGGTTCCGGTTGATCTAAATAATGCAGCCTAAATCCTCTGAGGATTAATATTATGGAGGAGTATTGTATGCAAGATTAAAAAGATGAGTCTTTAGTCTAGATTTAAACTGACAGAGTGTGTCTGCCTCCCGGACCGTGCAGGGAAGAATATTCCAAAGTTTAGGCGCTAGATACGAAAAGGATCTACCACCTGCACTTGATTTTGAAATTCTAGGTATTACCAACTGACAGGACGCCTGAGAGCGTGATGTACGTTGAGGTCTGTAATACAATAGAAGTTCATTCAAATACTGCGGCGCTAGACCATGTAGGGCTTTATAGGTTATAAGCAAGATCTTAAAGTTAATGCGATGCTTTATAGGTAACCAGTGCAAGGTTGACAGAACCGGGGTTATATGCTCATACTTTTTTGTACGTGTAAGAACTCGAGCTGCCGCGTTTTGAACAAGTTGCAGTTTTTGTAATAGGCCTGCAGGGCATCCACCTAGAAGTGCATTACAATAATCTAGTCTTGATGTCATGAATGCATGAATTAATTTCTCTGCATCTGACAGTGACAGCATATGACGTAGTTTAGATATATTCTTAAGATGGAAAAATGCAATTTTACAGGTGTTGGCGACATGGCTTTCAAATGACAGAGTACTATCGAATACAACGCCAAGATTCTTAGCTGATGACGAGGATTTTATGGAGCATCCATCAATCGTTAAGCGGTATTCTTGGTTGTTACGTATAGCAGTTTTCGGTCCAGTAAGTAACACTTCTGTTTTGTCCGAGTTTAGTAGTAAAAAATTGTTACTCATCCACATTTTTAAGTCAACTATGCAATCCTTTATTCGATGAAACTGCTGGGTTTCATGAGGCTTCGAGGAAATATAAAGTTGAGTATCATCAGCATAACAGTGAAAGCTAATTCCGTGTCGCTTTATTATATCTCCTAGAGGTTGCATGTATAATGCGAAGAGCAGAGGCCCCAAAACTGAGCCCTGTGGTACACCGTACTGGACTTGTGATTTGCGGGACACCTCATTTTTTATTGCTACAAATTAAAAACGGTCAGATAAATAAGACTAAATCCATTTCAATGCTATTCCGTTAATGCCGACGTAATTTTCGAGTCTATGTAGAAGTATGCTGTGGTCAATGGTGTCAAATGCAGCACTGAGGTCTAGCAGCACCAATAACGAAATACAGCCACGGTCAGACGCTAAAAGCAGATCATTTGTAACTCTGATCAAAGCAGTCTCTGTACTGTGACATGCTCGAAATCCGGACTGGAATTCATCATTAATGTCATTCCTTTGGAGGAAGGAGCATAATTGAGTTGAAACTACTTTTTCCAGAACTTTAGATATAAATGGTAAATTCGATATAGGCCTGTAATTCCCTAGTTCTTTATGGTCGAGTTTTTTTTTTTTTAAAAGAGGCCTTATAACAGCCACCTTAAATGCTTTAGGCACATGTCCTAATGTCAGAGATGAGTTAATAATACTAAGAAGAGGATCTATAAGTTCTGGGAGCATTTCTTTCAGTAGTTTTGTAGGTATAGGGTCTAGCATGCATGTTGTTGATTTAGATGATCTAATGATTTTAGACAGTTCATCGTGATCAACTGTAGAAAATAATTGCAATTTCTCCTTAGGGGTACTGTAGTTAGTTTGTTCAGCGGGTTTCACTACAGGTTGCATTGTTATAATTTTTTCTCTTATATCTTGGATTTTACTAGTGAAGTAGTTCATAAATTCATCACTGTTATGCTGATAATCAGAATCTGACGTCGCTGACGACTTATCTTTTGTTAATTTAGCCACCGTGTTAAATAAAAACCTAGGGTTGTGATGGTTTTCCTCTATTAGTGATGAAAAGTAGGCGGATCTAGAAGTTTTTATGGCATTCCTGTATTTTCGAGTACTATCCTTCCATGCTATACGAAATACCTCTAAATTAGTTTTCTTAAAGTTGCGCTCCATTTTCCGGGACGCTTTCTTTAGAGTCTGAGTGTGTTCATTATACCACGGTGTTGGGCTGCTATTTTTAATTTTCTTTAAACGCAGAGGAGCAACTATGTCTAATATTTCCGAGAAGGTAGAGTTAAAATTTTCAATAGAAGTGTCAAAATCGTCAACATTTTTACACATGCTAGATATTTTAGACAATTCAGGCAGATTATCGAGAAACGCATCTTTGGTAGTTGAAGTAATCGTTCTACCATATTTGTAGCAAGGAGTTTGATTTGCAGCCGTAGGCCATTGAAGCAAACATAATATCAGACAATGATCCGAAATGTCTTCACTCTGCTGAACGATTTTAACATCGTCCACATTTATACCATAAGAAAGTATTAAATCTAAAGTATGATTACGAAGGTGAGTGGGTCCTGACACATGTTGACTAACGCCCATGGAGTTAAGAGTGTCTTTGAAAGCCATGCCCAAGGCATCTGTATCATTGTCTACATGGATATTAAAGTCACCGACGACAAGGACTCTATCTGCGGCCAGTACTAGTTCTGATAAGAACCCACCAAAATCTTTAATAAAATCTGTGTGGTGCCCTGGAGGCCTATATACAATAGCTAGAATAAAATTTAAAAATGTTTTGTCCTTAGTATTAGGTGTCGATACGTGAAGTACCATGACTTCAAAAGAATTGTATTTAAATTTAGACTTCTGAGAGATGCTAAAATAATTATTGTAAAGTGCAGCAACACCTCCCCCTCTACCTTTTAGGCGAGGCTCGTGTTTATAGTAATAGTCTTGAGGAACGGATTCATTTAGAGTAATATAATCATCTGGCTTTAGCCATGTTTCTGTCAAACAAAGCATGTCTATTTTATGATCGGTTATCATATCGTTAACAAAAAGTGCTTTATTTGAGAGAGATCTAATATTAAGCAATCCGAGTCGTAACAGTTGATTATCTGTATTTTGTTCATGTTTAACTTGTTTAACGTTTATTAAATTACTTTCAAGAGGTTTACGCAATATCTTATGTTTGCTAATCCGGGGGACAGACACAGTCTCTATTTTATGTTGTTTGTAAAAAGGGATTATTACATGTTGCATATTTTGTGTATTCTGTAACGCGAGACGGCGAGCAGACAGTTGGTTAAGCCATTCTGTCTCCTTCCTGACCTGGGCCCTATGAAGTCAGACTTTAGCATTATTAAGACTGTGTGCCAAATTTCTAGAGAGGAGGGAAACCCCATCCCAGGAGGGATGGAGACCATCTCGTTTCAACAGGTCAGGTCTGCCCTCAAAACTCTTCCAGTTATTTATAATATCTATATTATTCTGCAGGCACCACTCAGACAACCAGCCATTTAGTGATGATAATCTGCTATAAATCTCATCACCACGGTAAGCAGTGAGGGGGCCAGAGAATATTACAGTGTCTGACATCGTTTTTGCGAGCTCACACACCTCTTTAATATTATCTTTAGTGATCTCCGATTGACGGAGTCTAACATCATTTGTGCCGACGTGAATAACAATCTTACTGAATTTACGATTAGTCTTAGCCAGCACATTTAAATTTGACTTGATGTCAGGCGCTCTGGCTCCCGGTAAACATTTGACTATGGTGGCTGGTGCCTCTATGTTAACGTTCCGGACAATAGAATCACCGATCACTAGGGCACTTTCAGCAGGTTTCTCAGTCGGTGCGTCACTGAGCGGGGCAAACCTGTTCGAGACTTTAATCGGAACGGTTGAGTGATGTTTTGTCCTGTGACTATGCCGTCTCACCGTCACAAAGTTTCCCAGCTGCAGGGGATTTTCAACCGGAACCGAGCTGTGTGCGCTAACATTGCTCGCATCCAAAATGTTTTCTACGGTCCTAACACTCTTACTATCCTCAAATAAGGATTGGATGCGAGACTCTAATTCTAAAATCTTCTCCGTCAGCCTAACTACTTCCCTGCATTTATCACATGTAAATCCCTCGCCGCTGACAGAGAAGGCTAAGCTAAACATATGACATGAGGTGCAAGTAACAACAATAGGAATATAAGCCATGACTCACCGGGTATGAAGTGCAATCCTAACTTACCAAGGTTGCTTGATGAGTCTTAGTATATACACTTAAAAAGAGAAACAGTTAGCACACAGGACAAACAGGGGGAGATGATATTCCACAGTGTAAACAGAAGGCAAGCTAACACGCTAATATGCTAGCGGCGTTACGATTCAATTAATATAGGTTTAGAAAATAAAGTTATAACTAATTCGGCAACGACAGTGATAGGTAACGATAGTAAAATACACTAATATTAAGACCAGGAACAAATGTGAGGTGAAGCAAGTGTCAGAGGATACAAACTAGCCGCTGGCAGCGATGCAATCATTACTCACCTGTATGTGCGTCCTTAAATTTGTGCTTGAGGTCTTCGACGTAGACAGCGTTTTACTTTACTTGTCGTTTCTTTGAGAGACATGAACTTGGACAAATAAGGCCATGGGTAATTAACGTTAGTTGTTTCTCCATCCTCCAAATCTGCCGCCACGTCTTGCTCCATCATGGATAATATGGGTGTGTCAACCCACTTCTGTACGTCAGTGAACCGTTAGCCGCAAGATGCGTGATTAAACAACAGGTGGCGGTAATGGCAAAAAATGAGTTTGTAATCTAACAAGAAGAATATCCTTGAATCGCGCTGATTCGCGCAGGCTCGACAAAACGCAATGTAGTTTTTGCTCGCGCTACACCGCTACTTGCTGCAAAAAGTAGTTAGCTACTGGAAAAGCTACACCGTTTAAAAAGCAACTGAGCTACTGCCAAGCTACTGAAAAATGTAGTTAAGTTAGTAGCGTCGCTACTTGTAGTTAACTACTCCCCAACACTTCCAATCTCATATTAATCTTTTGTATCTTTGAAGAGTCTTTTGTTTGATCACATTTATAAAAGACAGATACAGCTGTGCGATTATCTCCGAAAACAGATGACCTTTGAAGGCGTGCAAGGGGCACAATAAAACATCGCATTATTCCCACATAACTGTTGATTCACCATAAGTTTGTGTTGTTTGCCTTATGCACGTACACGCCTATGGCCAACAAAACATCTTTTCAGCATTGAGACTGCTCCATCTGTCAGTTTCAAACGATCTTCAAATCCAGCGTAATATCCAAAGTTTATATAACATTCCTCTCTGAAATGCAGAGAACCTCCTTGGAAGGAAGCAAAGGAGCACATTGATGGACATGTTCTTTCTCCCACTCTACCTGATTTGTCCAGTAAGGGAGTAAGAAAAGTTGTTACTTAAGGGAAATTCTTGTTGGGGCAGTGTATCGTGCACAGAAATACTACATCCAACTCGTTTTTTGACAAGTTGAGAAGAAGTCATGAGAAGACAGCAGGTTTAGCATTGTAAAGAAGTCAGAATGCATGAAACACCGTTGCACATCCCCTTTAAGAACCCCTTGTTTAGTGCTATTACATGGAACGCCCCCCCCCCCCCCCATTTCAACCCCGCTTATATCGTTCCTCTCTCTTTACTAGTCATGGGGAATAGGATTTACTTTTGTGTGTTTTGACTATATGGATTTGTTGTCTAGTAAGTGTTCTATAATTGTCCCACAAAAACAGTTTTTTGAAGGTGTTACTACGTTCACCAATATCACCTCCAACAATGGTTTCTCTACTCCACCTTCACCAATGTGAAGCTTAAAGTGGCCGTAACTCAGACAGTTTCTGCATATCTCAAAACACATGCCCACCCATTGCCGACAAGTTCGTGTTGCTTGCCTTGCCTTTCACGGGGCAATCATGGCCTAATGGTTAGAAAGTTGGGCTCGTGACCAGAAGGTTGCTGGTTCGATCCTCAGGGCCGGCGGGTAACGATTGCGGTGCCCTTGAACAAGGCACCTAACCCCTACATGCTCCCCAGGCGCTGCTGTGATAGCTGCCCGCTGCTCCGGGTGTACATATGTTCGCCACTTGCTGTGTGTGTGCAAGTAGTCACTTGATGGGTTAAAAGCAGAGGTCACATTTCAGGTATGGGTCACCATACCTGACGAATCGGTCACTTTCTCTTTTATGCACGTACACGCCTATTCCCGACAAAACTCAGACATTTGACTTGGTTTGACTTACTGTGTGCAGTTCCTGTCCGGCATCTTTTAGCGCTTGGACCGCTCCATCTATCAGTTTCAAACAATCTCCAAATACAGTGTTATATCCACCTTTTATACAACATTCCTTACCGAAATGCAGTGAACAAACAAACACAGCTGAACACGCGAACGCAGTGCTCTCTCTCTCTTGCTCCTGCTGGTTGACATGTGCGCATGTTCCTTCTCCCGCTCTCTTTGGTTGACGTGTGGTCGTGCTCTTTCCTCTCACTCAAGCGGGTTGACGTGGTGCCGTGCTTTTCCAGTAGAATTGTATAATAAGGGACTAAGAAAAGTTATTACGAAACAGATTTTCATGTTCGAAAAAACTTTCCAAAACCTGTTCTAACGTTTGGGGAGTGTATCGTTTTTTGACCATGTCAAGCATGAGAAAACATTGCAAAGTCAGAATGCATGAAACAGTGCTGCACTTCCCCTTTAAAACACAAATATGAAAATTGAGAAAACCTCATGTCTCAAGGGGAATATATTTCGAGAATTTAATGTGTGGGATAAATTCAGAGTGACAATTACATTTGTGAAAAATCCCTCTATTGTGAAAAAGCCTTTTAAATGTGGTCATACCGACCAAACCAGACCAGGATGGTATCTTTCCAGTGAAAACCCATTGTGCCGTCCTTGATATGTCTGCTCGATATCCTGACAGCCAGCTAAACTTTTTCCCAACACCAAGACTCTGAAGACTGATTTTTGATTCCACAGGTTTAATGGAGTTGCAAGGAAAATAGTGAAACTGCAACACACACAAAGAAAACAATGACAAAATACACGTGAATAAAGGAAATTTGTACAATTACTGTTGTGTTTCGTTTGTACTCATTTTAAAACTAATAAGAAATACATATGAACTACATAAAGGACATGATAGCACCTAGACTGTGCAGCTCGTACGTAGTACACGTGAGCGAACACGTGAGCGCTTGCATATAAGGCTACATAGCCGACGTGCATTCAAACCATCCTCAAATTACACTAACAACTTAAAATAGTCAAAGATAACTAATAATACTTCCCGAATGATCCCACAAAACAAAATACACATACCGACGATGCCACGTCAGAAATGAGAAGAAGACAGAATGATAGAAGCTCCGTGAATTTTGCACACTCGAACGAACTGCCGAAACGCGTGAGTGTTAACTTCCCAACTAAGGATCCTGCAAAAGGACATTTAGAGCAGCGCGATCTTAAAGTGACATGACCCAAATAGAAACGCATAAGAAATAATGCAGAATACTGAAATGCTGACTAAAGGAAAAACACTTTTATCTTCTGAAACGAAAACTTAATGCTTATTGACATTTTTGCTATAATTTGTTATTAAGAACAGAACACTCCCCGTCTGACGTGGACACACGTCACCCCCACAGTCCATGCACAGTCTTTTTTTTTTTTTTTTTTAAACAGTCCATTTACTGTGCCTCTGGAGGTAGGAGGAGAACAATTTCATTGACTGGCCTGAGAAAGAGGCTAGACCCGCCTGGTTTGATGATCTTTACCTCAACCTGGCGTACTTTCCCATCCTTGCTAGGGAAGGCCTGAGTAATCAATCCAAGAGGCCATTCATTCCTAGGTGCTTGGATGTTCTTAAGGAGAACAACGCTTCCAGACTGAATGTTTGACTGAGTGGATTGCCATTTTTTGCGGGCCTGCAGTGTTGGGAGGAATTGTTTCCTCCAGCGGTCCCAGAAGGTGTTGGACAGGTGCTGAACCTGCCGCCACTGGGACTTGTAAAGGTCTGCAACTCCAAACTCACCAGCAGGAGCAGGCACAACGTTCGTCTTTTGTGTGAGAAGAGCAGCTGGTGTAAGTATGAACGAGTCATCAGGGTCCATAGTCACTGGAACAAGTGGCCTGGCGTTGATAATCGCTGCAACTTCTGCCATGAAAGTCACCAGCACTTCATGGGTGAGCTTGTCTTTCAGCTGGAGGAACATTGCGTCCAGAATCCTCCTAGCCAGCCCTATCATTCTCTCCCATGATCCACCCCAATGGGATGCATGTGGGGGATTAAAGGACCAGATGCAATCCTTGTCTGAGAGGTAAGTCTTTACAGCAGTGCTGTCAATGTTTGAGGCCATCTTCAGTTCCTTACAGGCACCAATGAAGTTTGTGCCCCGGTCGGAACGAATGTATTTGACCGGCCCACGTATTGAAAGGAAGCGCCGTAGCGCATTGATGAAGCTAGAGGTGTCGAGGGATTCTATGACTTCAATGTGCACAGCTCTTATGCTCATGCACGTAAAGATCACTGCCCACCTTTTACTTTGAGCGAAGCCACCTCTGGTTTTGCGTGAGGAGACGTTCCATGGGCCGAACACGTCAAGACCCACATTAGAGAACGGAGGATCTGCTGAAAGACGATCGGCTGGCAGGTTAGCCATTTTCTGCATACTGAGTGGAGCTCTGAGCCTTCTGCATGTTATGCATTGGTGAATGATGCTGCTTACTCTTTTCTTCCCTCCAACTATCCAAAGGCCAGCCGAACGGACCGCCCCTTCGGTAAAGTGACGGCCTTGATGCTGGACTTGCTCGTGGTGGTGTTTGATAAGCAAAGTGGCGATGTGATGCTGGCCAGGAATAATCAGGGGAGTCTTTTCACTCTGATTGACACTTGAATGATGAAGACGGCCTCCAACTCTTAGAAGGCCGTTTGTGTCGATGAACGGGTCCAGATTTCTGAGAGGGCTCGTTTTTGGCATCCTTTCATGTTTTTGAATGCACTTTATCTCTCGGTTGTAGACTTCCTTTTGAACTGCCTGGATGATTACAGCTGACGCTTTCTCTGATTCCTCAACTGTGAATCCAGCTTTGCAGTAATGCCAGCCCTGGCATGCTCTGTTCTCTCTGTGAACTGTCTTGAAACGACAAGCTATGTGATTGAGGCGAGTGAATGCACGAGTTAATGACTTCCAGGTAGAGAATTTTGCAAAGCGTTGTGAATCCAGTTGCTGGTTTGAGGCTGTAGTGCTTAAGGCAGAGACCAGAGGGCGGATATCTGGGTCTGAGCTCGGGTCAACAAGGTCATAAGTGCTCTCAGAAATACTGGGCTCTGGCTTGGAGAGAAATTTGGGCCCACTTAACCAGTTGGTGTGTTTCAACTGACTAGCAGGGACGGAACGTGTTGCGTGATCAGCCGGGTTCATTTCTGTGGGCACGTAACGCCACTGGTCTGGACGGCAGGATTTTCGGATGCGTAACACTCGGTTGCTGACATAGACATAAAAGCGCCTGGTCTCATTGCAAATATAGCCCAGGACTACTTTACTGTCTGAGTAGTAGGTTACTGCATCAAGCTGTAGGTCTAGTTCTGCTGAGACCAGGTCTGCTAACTCAACAGCAAGCACTGCTGCGCAGAGTTCGAGTCTTGGCACTGTGTGTTCAGGGCGGGGAGCCAGCTTGGCTTTTCCCATTACAAATCCAACCTGATTGTTGCCATTACTGTCTGTCACTTTCAGGTAGCACACAGCCCCGATAGCTTTGACTGATGCATCACAGAACACACACAGTTCTCTTCTTACCGCTATTGATAGTGTGGTTTCCGTGTAGCGCCTTGGGATGGACAGCTCAGCAAGCTCAGACAGAGAGGCTCTCCATGACATCCAGGCATCTTCCATGGCTGGAGGTAAGGGCGCATCCCAGTCACCGTTCTCCACCGTGAGCTCTCGCAGGATAGCCTTGCCTTGGATTGTGACGGGCGCAACGAATCCAAGTGGGTCGTATAGGCTATTGATTGTTGACAAGACACCCCGCCGTGTGTAGGGCTTGGGCTCACTGGAGACATTAAAAAGGAAACAGTCTGTTTTGAGATTCCAGTCAAGCCCAAGGCTGCGCTGCAATGGCAGCGCGTCTGCGTCGAGGTCAAGATCTTTGAGGTCACTCGCGTGGTCGCTGGATGGAAAGGCGTCCATGACTTCTTTGTTGTTCGCTGCAATCTTGTGAAGTCTCAGATTCGACTTGGAGAGCACATCCTGTGTTCTTTTTAACAGGCTGATAGCAGCTTGAACTGTGGGCAGGGACTTCAACCCATCATCGACATAGAAGTCATGCAACACAAAGTGCTGCACATCTGGGTCGACGTGGAACTCGTTGCCTTGAACAGACTTGTGTAGACTGTGAATAGCCACTGCAGGTGAAGGGCTGTTGCCGAAGACGTGGACGTTCATCCGGTAATCCACGATGGCTTTGGAGAGGTCATTGTCCTGGAACCAGAGAAAGCGTAAGAAGTCACGGTCTTTCTCTCTTACCCGGAAGCAATAGAACATCTGTTCTATGTCGGCTGTGACGGCGATGGCCTCTCTTCTGAACCGAATCAGCACTCCCAGTAGTGTGTTATTCAGGTCAGGTCCCGTTAACAGCACGTTGTTGAGTGACACGCCGTTGTATTGGGCACTGGAATCGAATACCACACGGATTTTCTTAGGTTTTTTCAGATGATACACCCCGAACGTTGGTAAGTACCACCTTTCTTCATCCGGACTGAGAGAGGGGGCTAACTCTGCATGACCGTTCCGAAACATGTTGCTCATGAAGGCGAGAAAGTGGTCTCTCATCTCAGGCTTTTTCTCAAAGTTACGCTTGAGAGACATGAGACGCCTCAGCGCCTGAGGCCTGTTGTCTGGGAGCCGTGGCCGTGGGCTCTTGAAGGGTAATGGAGCCACCCAACTGTTATTTGAGTCTTTCTGCAGTCCCTCATCCATTATCTTCATGAACTTTGTATCTTGAATGGAGGGAGCCACCTGGTTGTCATCCTTGGTTCGCCTGAACACTGTGCATCCAAGGTGATCGGTTTCGCAGATAGGCCGGTCCTCAGAATAGGCTGGAGGCTCACTGGTGGCTTGGGTGTCACTGAACCTCTCCTTCACATGGAACACATTGGGGCATGCGGCAAAGAGAGTGGGCCGTTGCAGCTCTGTGGTATTCGTGTGGAACGTGCTAATTGTCAGTGGCCTGTGAACATTACCTAGGCACACATTTCCAACAATGACCCACCCCAGGTCTAACTTCTGTGCGTAAGGCAGGTTGTGAGGGCCATTCACCTGTTTGCGGACTTTATGTACTCTGATAATGTCTCGTCCTAAGAGAAGCATAATGAGGGCTTGCGGATCAATGTCTGGGACGAGGTGTGCCACTGACCTTAGATGAGCATGATGACGAGCTACTTCGGGGGTTGGAATCTCCTCTCTGTTGTTCGGTATATCGTTACATTCTATGAGGCTTGGCAACGGGATGCGAACAGCTCCATCCAGAGACTCCACTTCATAGCCACTGGCCCTTCTGCCTGCCGATGGCTTCACTCCGGCACATGTTCTCAGTGTGTAAGGAGCGCTTGGACTTTGGTCGTTGAACATGTCGAAGAACTGTGAGCGTACCAGTGACCTGTTGCTCTGCTCGTCCAGGATCGCATACAGTTTCACGGCTTTTTCTCTGTGGCCGACTGGGAACACTTTGACGAGGCATATTTTCGAGCAGGAGCGGTCTGTGAGTTCCCCTCCGCAGACTTTCGTGCATTTGTTGGTGACCTGAGACTGCGGTGAAGCTTCATCCTCCTCCCCGCCATACTCAGCAGTAGGGTCAGCCCTCTGCTGCCAGGGTGCAGCTCCAGGGTGAAGCGCTGTGTTGTGCCTGTCGCTCTTACATTCAAAACACTGGACATTGACTTTGCAGTTCCTTGCTATGTGAGACGAGGATGAAAGACATTTAAAGCACACATTGTTTTCTTTGAGGAGTGTTTTGCGCTCGTCAATGGGCTTCTCTCTGAATGCCCGGCACTTACGGAGAGGGTGTGGCTTTTTATGCAACAGACACAGTTTGTCGCCTTCGTCAGATTTTGTTGGAGGCTCACCCGTGTCAGATCTGGCTCTGGGTGACACCTCTGTCTTGTGGACGGAGACTTCCCGCTGTCTGTTGGGCCTCCACGCTGTCTTCTCTGTCCTGGGGGCCATGTCTGTGTTGCCGATGAGGCTGAAGCTTGGGTCATTTGCGATGCGAGCCTGCTCGCTGACAAAATCAACAAAGAAGCCAAAGGGAGGATACCTCACATGGTTTTGACGCTTGTAGGCTGCACCAGCTATCACCCACTTGTCCTGGAGACGAGGCGGGAGTTTCTGTACAATAGGATTGACGCCTCTCGACGTGTCCAGGAAAGCCAGGCCTGGTAAGTCTCCTTCAGCCTTAGCGGCCTGCAGTTCCATTAGCAGATCACCCAGCTTTGTCAGGTTAGATCCATCTCGGTTTACTATTTTTGGAAAGCTGTCAATGCGTTTGAACAGAGCATTTTCTATTGCTTCAGCTGAGCCATATGTTTGCTCGAGCCTTTCCCATGCCATGGCCAGTCCTGCTTCTGGCCGATTGATGTGTATTGCTCTTATCTGCTCAATATGCTCTGCCGACTCCTTCCCGAGCCACTTTAGCAGAAGATCCATCTCCTCACTCGGTTCCAGTATAAGGCCTCTGATGGCAGTCAAAAAAGAACGCTTCCATGCTCTGTAGTTTTGGGGTTTGTCATTGAATTGAAGCAAGCCTGTAGCCACAAGCTCACGGCGGGCTAGATACCTGACAAAGTCATTTATGTGTGAGCCGCCCTCATTTATGTATGAACTGCCATCATTGTAGTCTGGCGGTATGGCATGGTGTGCAGGAGGAGGCTGGGTGTGGTGATTTTGTGTTCTGAAGTTTTGTACTAGAGAAGCATGCTCACCGCTGGACTTGATGTGAGGTAGACGAACGTCTCCAGGCATCCTGTTGAATGGCTTGTGGCTGTCCTCGTATGTGCTGATGTAAGGCTGCTGTGAGATGAGACGATGTGGAGCAGTATTGTTCTGTTGTGGATAGAAGGGACAGGCTTCAGGCTTTAGTGGTGGAGGTGACACGTTGTGGTTAAGGACCGGCGCTGTCTTTGCTTGTGTGTCACCGTTATCACATGACTTAAGTTCTGAATCCCTATCTTTTAGTTGATCAAGCACATACTGCCTTGTGCGTTGTGAGGCTTCTAAAGGAACACAGTCCTTGTTCATGTCACAACTATGTTTCTCGCTCTTTACATCAGCAGCAGCTTCAAGTGCCTCTGCTTCTGCAATGGCTGCTGCAGCCTCTTTTTGATGTTTTAGCATTTCTATAGACACTTCCAACTTAGCTTGTTGTAGCCTCAGATTAGCTTCCTCTTCAGCATAGCATAGGCGTGCCTTTGCTGCTTCGGCTCTCGCTCTTGCTCTGACTGCTGCAGACCCCGCTGACGATGAACTGGATCTCACTGAACAACATACTTGCGAGCGTGTCCTTAACGATGCACTATATGGGTTCTCCTGTGCTGCTGTATTTTCGTGCAAACTCTCCTCTGTAGCCTGTAGCTCGGTGGCGCGTGCTGCTCCAGTAGCACATGACTGTAGAGTATGGTCCGTTGATCGTCCACTGACTGCGTGTGGCGACGACATGTCGGCTAGCTTCCTACTTGCTCTGAATTATCTCACTTGCTTGATAGTCGTCGTTTCACTGTGCCGTCCTTGATATGTCTGCTCGATATCCTGACAGCCAGCTAAACTTTTTCCCAACACCAAGACTCTGAAGACTGATTTTTGATTCCACAGGTTTAATGGAGTTGCAAGGAAAATAGTGAAACTGCAACACACACAAAGAAAACAATGACAAAATACACGTGAATAAAGGAAATTTGTACAATTACTGTTGTGTTTCATTTGTACTCATTTTAAAACTAATAAGAAATACATATGAACTACATAAAGGACATGATAGCACCTAGACTGTGCAGCTCGTACGTAGTACACGTGAGCGAACACGTGAGCGCTTGCATATAAGGCTACATAGCAGACGTGCATTCAAACCATCCTCAAATTACACTAACAACTTAAAATAGTCAAAGATAACTAATAATACTTCCCGAATGATCCCACAAAACAAAATACACATACCGACGATGCCACGTCAGAAATGAGAAGAAGACAGAATGATAGAAGCTCCGTGAATTTTGCACACTCGAACGAACTGCCGAAACGCGTGAGTGTTAACTTCCCAACTAAGGATCCTGCAAAAGGACATTTAGAGCAGCGCGATCTTAAAGTGACATGACCCAAATAGAAACGCATAAGAAATAATGCATATTACTGAAACACAGAATTCTGAAATGCTGACTAAAGGAAAAACACTTTTATCTTCTGAAACGAAAACTTAATGCTTATTTACATTTTTGCTATAATTTGTTATTAAGAACAGAACACCCATTGTTGTTCTAATTTACTGAAACTGAGCGGTTTCCCATGCAAAAATATCTAAAAAGGGACATTTTAAAACGCAACACATAAATACCTTGTAACTATTGACATATCTTGATTGTAACAGCAGCTTAGTCACAAATGCGTCTGGATTCAACATCTTGTGCATTTTGCAAGGTTATTACCACATCAGAATGGGGGAAAACATGTTAACAAAATATTTATGTAGCCTTTTATAAACTCTTTCCACAGATAAGGTCCTATTATTCATAATGTGGCCCCTATGAGTTAAATCGTTAGAAAGCACAAACAGTTGTGACAGTAATTTTAGCCCTCTCATCAGTCAAGGCCGCTTTGTACAAAATAGTTGAATGGTCACGGAGTTGAATGTTTTTAGCCTGTTGTAGAGAAAACATCTGTTTAGGCCTTTGGGGGTAACCTAATATAAGGAATGGCGGGCAAAAATGTTGTATTGCTAAACAGTTACATCTCACAATTGTGCATGCTGGACATCGCTCTTGCGTAACCTTCTGGGAACCAGCCAAACATTCCATAGCACTGAGCAAAGAGTTCCTCGCATGTAAAAATAAGTTGTAATAAAAACTTTTTTTCTCGTCCAATGAAGACTCGTTTGAGCAGGATTTCTGCGGGCCAAACAAGGAGCTGGATGAAGAAACCTGTCAGTGTGTCTGTCGAAAGCAACTGAGAACAGCAGGCTGTGAACCAAACCTCTACCTGGACAAGAACACCTGTCAGTGCGTGTGCAAAGTGCAACCCTCCTCCTGCGGCCCGCAGCAGAGCTTCAACAAGGACACCTGCCAGTGCACCTGTGCCAAGGTGTGCCCTAAGAGTCAACCCCTGAACCGCAGCAAATGTGTGTGCGAATGCACAGAGACCCCTAACAAGTGCTTCTTAAAAGGGAGGAGGTTTCAACCGGCCACATGCAGGTGAGAAAGCGGCATGTTTTTTCGATGTGAGATATATATATATTTCATATACTGACAGAAAAATGGCTACTTTCTTTAATAAACACCCAAAAGTCTTGCAAGTGTATTACAACCATCACTACTGTTGCTAACCACAAATATATATTTTAACTTGTACACCGTGCGATACAGTGTTTTAAAGCTGGTTTCTGTCATCTCAAGGCTAGAGACTTTTGGAACAGTATTTGTATTTCATACACATCTGGAGCTCTGATGCATTCGGAATCCCCTCAAACCTAATGTGACACCCCTAATGATTAGCTGAGGTTTAATTACACATGTCAACCATGTGTAGAGATGAATAACATGTTATGTGATCGCTTCGAGCTGAAAGTGTCAAAAAGACACATGCTTTGATACACACCGTTAACCAACAAATGAGGCGTAGATGTCTTGCTCAAACGTTTCTGTGGAGTCATTAGCAGAATTAAGTATAATTATGGGCTCATTTTCTCATTACAATAGATTCAACTGTTCACCAAACTGCTAAATTCTGCTATAGAACATGATGACATGTATGAATAGTTTTTTCTCAGTTTGACATTTCATCAAATAATTTTTCATATTTATTTGACCAGAAACAGGGCCTAGAAATTAGGAATTTTTTTAAACCGCATCACAGATGAATACCAAAATATGTGTATAGTATTATTTTTTTAGGCTTTTTACTTTCTAACCTTGTCTAACCCATAACCTTTGTATTTCTAGTCTTTCAAGCCTTAGGGTCAGTATCACTGCCTCATATGTGCTGAGAATATAGGATCGGAAATCTAAGTTTGGAACATTTAGTTTAATTCAACCTGTTTAAAATGTGAAGTTTATCTAAGATTTACGGTATATTAGGGTGATATAGTTTTAGTTGACTTTGGGTTTTTGGGTAGAATCAAATTAGCTCTACAAGTTATTTCAACTTACTCATCAAAACCTCTTTAGCAATTTCAGCTTATTTTATAAGTTCATCAACAACGTGCCAAAAATTAACTAGTGAGTTGAAATGATTTGAAGTAAAATCAAAATTTAGTTTACTTCAAATGGCTTTTCTAAATTGAAATTTCCATACCTAGTGTAAAAGTCCAGTGTATGAAACTTAGCTGCATCCAGTGGTGAGGTTGTGAATTGCTACCAACGGCTCAAAATTTCCCCCATGTTTTCGTTTCTTTGCCGAAGGAGATAAAGTATTTAAGAAATATGCTCTGTAGAGCCGTTTGTCCATTTAGAGCTACCATTTAAACAACATGGCAAATTTCATGTTGGGTTATACAGATAGAAATGTAATTATAATATAACGCTTCATTATGTAAGGTTTTTATACACCTCTAAATGATATTATATATATGTATAATATATGTATTTTATATTGCATTCCTGTCAATAGATCCTCCAAAATGGCACCTTTATATGTTAATGATTAAATTTTTTCTGTTGTTGTTAGTTGCATCAGAGCACCATGTACTGTGGAGCCCAGGAAACGGAAATGTAAGGAGAGCGAGTATTTCAGCGAGGAACTGTGTCACTGTATACCCACATACTGGGGGAGACTGGAGTAAAGACGGGCAACAGGGCAGGATGAGGCGCTGAATGCCAACGGAGACGCTGGCAAGTGGCGCAATGCTAATATTCGGCTGCTGCTTATCTGACTCACATGTGCCCCTCACGTGGACTAGCACGGAGTAGCGATTCGTCAGTGGGACACAAGAAATGTCCAGATATCAAACATGGAGTGAAGGACCAATAATGATGTCTAAAGGCGTGAGCCATGTTCTTCTCGTCATTTTAAATGTCTATTCGTTATTTGTCAGATATTGACTATATAATTTATTGCCATGAAATGTTTTGAAACGCCCTTATTCATAGCCATTTCAGATCTTTGCAAGAACAACACTGTTATCGATATTTTTGTATCATGTCGAGTCCCGTAAAATAAAATATAAAGTTGTATTATATATTGTTAACTTATTTATAAGCTAGACTATCTTATTGAAATAATACTGCACACGTTTCAAATGTATTCAGTTTTGACTACCAAATATATGCACATATCCTGATTCAATTCTATCAGACAATTCAAGTTGGTGGTAATATGCACGACTTGTCTTTTTGCGCTGGAAACGTTGCTTGTTGACAATCGGGGACACCAGGACTCTGCAGCAGTGCATTCCAGAGGAACATGGAGAAACTGTGTGATTTTAAGAGGACAAATGATTTTAAAGTCTGGATATGGACCAATAACAACTAAAAACGGGTGCTACATGTATGCACTTCCATAAGTTATGTGCTGTGCATTTGGATGGATTCCCAGCCTACAATCGAATCCAGACTGCTTCTTTTATTGGATGCAGTAGAAAGTGTGATGGTGGGGTGCAGAAGGGCTTTTAAGTTTGGAGATCAGTGGACTTTTTGTACATTATGGCCTGGTCGTGTATTTAGTGTGCAATGTAGTCAACAAGCATGTCAGTGAGTGACCGAGAACACAGAATGGATGTTTAAATACAAGCAATGCGATTGGGCGGGATCCACCTCATATTCACCCATGACACTGTAAATATAATAAATCACCTCAGCTTCCATCCCAGTCTTGCGTCTGTGTCTGCCAAATATGTGCGTGTGATATTTAACTGTTTCTCATTCCAGAGCAACCCCCTGTAGCTCCACCCTGGACCCTTAATCTTCGGTCACTGGATGGAATATTTTAGAA
The DNA here is from genome assembly GCA_008369825.1 of Triplophysa tibetana. NCBI lineage: Eukaryota > Metazoa > Chordata > Actinopteri > Cypriniformes > Nemacheilidae > Triplophysa > Triplophysa tibetana. The sequence goes on along the minus strand of CM017896.1, from coordinate 14,063,207 downwards.
ATGTACTCGACTCTAATCCAGCACGTCTTTTGTTTTCTTGAATATTTCTACAGCAGGTTGCATAGTTTCTTTGCGTTTTAACCCCAGCCAACACACACACACATCTCCGCTTCTCTGTTTCTCCAGGGAAGTTCAGATCTAAGGTCGCATCACTTTGCATCTGGATTACATTAATACCCCCCACCCCCAGCATTGCAAATGCTTAGACATGCATAGATGTTATAAATTAAAACTGTGTAGCATTTATTTTATTCCAGCTGAAATTTGGCTTTCCCTGTAGCCTGGTTTGCCGTAGATTGTAGCAAAGCCATCTGCATCCGCCGCACAATCCCAAGAGAGACCTGATAAAAATAACATGTCCGGACTCACCGTGAAATAACTAAAAACAGCCACCTGGTGAGTGGATGTGAATATTTTAGAATTGGGGGGTTGCCATGTCAGGCCTGATTTTTCTTGGCCTTTTTCACAGTAGTTAATGAAGATGAGGTTTACATTTCAACATTGACTTTGGATTTGTGTTTGGTGCTTGTTTTGGTGAATTCCAATGAAACACAGAGGAAAGCAAGTACAGATAATAAATGAGTGGTTTATAGTGTTAACCTGGCAAGTTTTGGACATTTCTTGTAGGGATAGTTCACTAAAAATAAAAAGTCTTTCAATATTTGCTTACCCTCCTGTCATTCCATACCTATAGGACTTGAATATGTTGGATATTTTGAGAAACGCCATGTAATGGAAGTCTATGAGGGGCGATATTGTTTGGTTATTAACATTCTTCAAAATGTATTTTTGTATTATGCAGTAGAAAGAAAATCACACAGGTGTACAGAAACAAAGAAAATTATGTGACCACCGGAATTCAGGACAATGAGGGTATTTATTATATATAAAAATCTGTGATAGTCAACAAATGTCAATAAGCAGAAATATATAAGGCTGCTCTGTTATACTGTGTGTGGTCCTGAAAACGTCAGCCACATGTGATCAAATAAATGAAGTCTATAAAACTATAATGTCTGCTTGTATTATTCAGCTAAGTGGGGTCCAGTATCATACACCTGGCATCAGTTAGGTGCCTGCTCCAATGCCAGCATTGCAACCTAAATCAGCTGGGAGACTATTTGGTTCACAAACTGGATGGCATGTAGCTTAATTCAGTACTGCTGGACTTTAAAAACTACAAAATTCACTCAGGATATTATTGTCTTGATGAACATTATCTTTGCATTACACCAACAAACTTGCATTTGTTTTCATGTACCTTAGGGGTGATGCCTAGTGTGTTTATTTATTGTTGATTGTGGAATCTCTTCGTGGCATTACAGAGGGACTTGGCAATCCACTCAAAGGGTTTTGTCCTCATGTCCACGCACGAACTTCCTGCCTGTGCACGTATGTCTGCCATCCATGACAAAACCATCTGACAGGATTTATGTACAATGACCTATAGGACAATTAAAGCGATAGTTCACCTACAATAGAAAGTTCTGTCATCATTTACTCACCCTCTTGTCATTTCAAACAGACTTTCTTTCTTCTGCAGAACACAAAAGAAGATATTTTGGAGGATGTTGTTAACTTTCCCCCATCGACTCGAATTGGTTTGTGTCCAAACAGTAGAAGTGAATGGTGGCCAGTGCTTTGGTTACAAACTTTCTTTAAAATATTTTTTGTGTTCTGCAGAAGAAAGAAAGACACACAGGTTTGAAATGACAAGAGAGTGAGTAAATTACACAATTTCATTTTTGGGTGAACTATCACTTTAAGGGATTGTCCCCCTAAAAAATGTGTCATCATGTACCCATGCGTCATTCAAAAACCTGTCTGATTTTTCTTCAGTGGAACACAAAAGAAGATATTTGAGAATAGTCTCATCTTTTGAGAAATTGTTTATGTCTGTATAAGGAAAGTCAATGGGGTCCAACGTTGTGTGGCTACCAGCGTTCCTAAAAATATAACCTAGGTTAGGAATGAGATTCGGGTGAATAAATGATGGCAGAATTTTCATTTTCGGATGAGCTATCCCAATAAAATGGGTTTTCAGGAGACAAGGTCACACATAGGCTATAATTAAAACCTAATATTTTAATCCTTTGTTTTTAATATAATAGTTTTGACTAAAAATTGTGTTTGTGCGATCTCACATTACATTATTCATTCTTACCATAAAATGTAAAATTCCCTTGATCATTTCAAATCTCTGTAAAAAGAAAATATTTCATTATTGTTGCTTCATGTCAAGCCCCATAAAATTGTATATACTGTAAAGAAACTAATTCCAAAACATTCAGTTTGATGGCTTAGGTTTCCGAATTCATTGTGGGGGCTGTAAAATGTGTCTGAAAGGGTAATTGAGAAAGATCTCGTATACGTGCTTGTGTATATATATACACTTCACAAATTGAGACATGGAATGACTCCTCACTGTCGCTAAAAGACGTAAGAGCATATGGAGGCAGAAGATGGAACGACAGACTGATTGGCCCGGGAAACAGACTCGCTTCTCTCAGGGGCCATAAATCAAGGAAAGTTCCGAATAAATTCCTTAGGGGGGTCACTGTTTTTGGCCTCTACTTCTTTTATAAATCTGGCAGCGCTGAGAGTCTGGGTTGTCCTGATGTCACTCAAAATTCTGTAGATGAGGACTTGTCTTCAATCCTTTAGTATGTGTAGGCATGTGAAATTGCTATGGATTGTCTATTCATGACAATCATGGTTCTAAGTGGTGCCAAAGAAAACACACAGAGCCATAAAATGTTTAACTTCAACGCACAAGAGCAATAGACCTGGTCAACCTGACCTACAGGATACAAATCCTTCTTAATGACCTACAGGATATTAATCCCTCTGGAAAACAGACCTCACCCTCTTCCTGACCTTCTGATCAGGTTGTTGACCCTCTCCAACATTTTCCTCCTGGCCTGAATCTGTGCACCACCACAATGAAAACAGCAACCTTAAGGTAACCCCCCCCAACCACTTCTCTGGAAAGTAAGATTAAGACATCTTCTAAATTTCACCCACTCCTGGAGCAGCTCTCGAAGGACGCTGCCCTATTTCCCACATCGCCGCCTTTCAGCAGATCAATCAATCACATGTCGCCCCTGACGCTGCATCCCACACAGATTTTAAAATGGGTTCTGAGCCATCAGAAGTCTAATGTTGTTCTCCAGAAGCCGACGGCAGCGGAGAAATGAACTGTCTGCACTAACGGCAGCCAAATTAATCTTTTTTTACGAATTCCACTGAGGCCTCGCTAAGTGAGGCCAGAATATGCGCCGATGTGCCCTGATGGGTCTGTTTTTTTAGCTTGTGGGAAAAGGAAGCCATTAGGTGATTATGAAAAATTAATTGAAAGGCCAAGAAAGAGAGGATGTGGATATTGGCAAGTAGGGAGGGTGTTTTCCTTTCAACAACTAAAGCCTCCCATGTACATCCGTGGAGAAACAGTCAGCGGACAACAGACGCCCTGTACCCATGGAATCAAGATTCTCACAAAGACCATCCATTTCTCCTGTAGGCCTTTTTCCTTTGTATATGTGCTTTAAAAGTAAACCTGCCTTGCCTTGATTTTCAATTTATAAAGCTGTTAAGTTCTGAATGCTGAAAGCATTCTTGCTTCAAGTTATAATATCTGATGTATTTTGGAAAGTTTGACTTAGAATAATCAATTTTCAGAAAGATATTCGGTTATACAGGACTTCAGGGCTCACAAATCTCCATATACTGACCTAGATGTAAAAAACAGACGCATTTACAATTTTCTAAGTTTTGTTTTATATGCTCTCAAGCCATAGCCTACTCATGCTTTCTGTCCTGATGTCTACGCTTGATGTTTTCACGATTGGATAGCTTTTCCATCTGTAGCAAACACTGTCCAGTTGAGATTTTTCCTGTAAAATGACGTGTTTTTCTCAGTTTTTCTTGTAGATTTTCTGTAATTTGACAGGTTTTGATCATATTCCTTAAAAATCTGTTAATCCTGTAAAATTACATGGTTTTCTCTGTTTATCATATTTCAAAATTTGAATGTAAAAAATCCCATAAAAAACTGACATTGTCTGGGGTGCCAGAAATATACCCTAAAATACAAATTGTAAAGTATGGTAACAGTTTTTTCCCGGTTTTCCATGTAATTTGATGGGTTTTGAGTGTATTTAAAAAATACATTATAAATCGATTAATAAAAAGTAACATTTTGTAAAATTACAGTTTTTTTAAACCAAATAATGCCCAATATTGTGCTGGTGGATTAAAGCTACATAATCAAATAATTAGATTACAGTCAAAATAAAGAGAATGGTCAGAAATATCTGTGACCAGTTCAACCTGTCACACAATACTTTAACACTCAGAGGGGAAGTCAATTTCAAATTGATCAAATTTCACTTTGGTGTCGACTTATTTTTACAGTAATGTTTATGTCCCTTGGCTGCAGTTGGATGTTTAAAGTTTAACTTTTTAATTTGCACGAGCAGAACTGCAATAACAAGATGTGATCACAAGTTCAGAAGAAGATTTTTTTAAAGACATTCTATCCACTTTATATTCCCCTTACTGTGTTTCGTCTCAGGAGATTGACCCTGCATCCGTAGTTTATGTGATCATATAAAACAAATAAGCAGGAAAAATGTTATCAGTGATGTTAAATGCAACATCATTTCAGTTTGTAGTAAAATAAATGCTTCTGGGAACTGTTTAGTGTTCAAACTAAATGACAAAAGACATACCTGTTGATTGTTTTATTCACAAAGTATTTAGTCAACACAAACCACAGCCCCTATAAATACAAACTGAACAGACTGAGCAATGTCTCCATCTGGCACTGCCACAGTTTATGTCTATTTGTACTTTGTTCTCCATGAATCGTTATAGTTTGTGACTCCAGGTATATTGTAAACATTATATTGAACATGTGTATTTTGTTATGCATGGAAGCGTTCAACACATATATGCAGTGAAAGCAAATTTAAGCCTTACATTGAATGTTCACCCAAAAATGAATATTCTGTCATCATTTTCTCACACTCATGTCTTTCCAAACCTGTATGACTTTCTTCTGCAGAACACAAAAGAAGATATTTTAAATAATGCTGGTAACCAGACAACATTGACTGCTATCGTAACACAAATCTGCAGAGACATTTCTCGAAATATTTTTTGTGTGTTCCACAAAAGAAAGAGTCATATACAGGTTTTAAGGAAGTTTAGGTTGAATAAATTAAATATATATTTTTGTTTTGGCGTTTATTAGCCCTTCAATTTAAGATGTCACAATTCACATGTTCATGCCTACATCAAAAGATAGCAATAATTGACAATATCAATACTTGTCTGTGTCATTGAGCAAAATATGTGACACAATCAACTCTGACTGTGAGCGCTTCAAATATTTAAATCGTGTGAATAAACCAATATGTAAACAGACTTCAGTTTTTACAATGACAGTATTTTATGCAGTTTTTATAAATCAAACTAAACTCAAAGACAGTAGGACACTAGAGTCATCTGGAGCCCTAATGATTATGATCTATTCTTTCAAAATCTATCTGATGATTTCCATCTGTTCCCAACCATCAGTGTTTTTCGGCACATTCCTCAGTCCTCTATAGAGGACTATGTGAGCTACTTAGAACACAATTCAAATAAGACCAGTTGCACGCACTGTTTTTAACAAGTGAGCGTTCTTCAAACCATAAACACAATTTTATTTAAAAGAAACTGTTTCGGCTTCACTTCTGGAGCTGTTTTGTGTCATCTGGGAATTATTACATTATTAAGTCTGTCCAGTTCAGTGTGATTTTGCTTATTTGAAGACTCTCACGCGTCACTTCCATAAACAAAGAGAGATTTACAAATCTGCTCCTCTAAAGTGTTTAGCAATACCAGCTTTGACAAATAAAGTCTAGATGGGTTGTAAAACTTTAAGAATAGGATCAATAAATGGATAGCTTCAGGCTGGGCTACTACAACATGTAAGTGTGTTTGCACACTCCAGATGTAGTTCATGAATGTCTAAATTTGGCACAAACACACAAAAGCTGTTCACACTTTCAACCTCACCAGGCCTGGGGAACGCTTTCTGCAAGACTGGTGAGATTGTAACACATTTTCACAATCGAGCTCCATCTGGGAGCCCCAATGGCATACTGAAACCACACTGACCGAGTCAACGCAGACCACCTCAGCATTGGTTTTACTTAGTTCACATTTTGTAGATCTGAAAATTAGGCAGCATTGACCTATCAATTTCCTCATTATTCTTGGCGGAGTTGATAAGTACATCATCTGAAACGCTGTGTACGCCTGCTAGAATAATACAAAAACATTGGTTACCATTGACCTTAAAAGATGCAGACGTGTTTGCATTCTGTAAAGCCTTTGGTACGTCTTTTGTTATGTTGTCACAGTAAATAAGTATTGTTGTCTAATGCCGTTCTAACCAAAAGAGGGGTTATGTTTTCACGTGAAGCTCTAGAGGGGACGATCATTTCTGATCCACATATTCATCAAATAAGTTAAGGGTTATATTGTGAACATGCCCCTTTTCCGTGCAAGAAAAAAGAAACATGAGGACAGAGCTTTTTTTAATATAGCCCTAGCCAGACTGCCCATGATAATCTTAAATGTCAACATTAATTTACGTTTCAGTCCAATCAAAGTCTGCTTGCATAGCATTGCGAGTATACACTAAGATTAAAACCAGCCTCTAAGGTGAAATGAGAATCTTTTTTTTCCCTTTTGAGGTTTATCATGACCTTGACATGCTTCCAAAAACCATTGCAACCAAAGTTCTATTTTGTAATTGCAGCTTTGTTATTTTAAGGGGTTTAAATAAAGTTTGTTGTCGGCTTGTCTCCTAGATACCTACAATACGGAGTGGTTTCGAAACTCTTTCAAGGATGGCCAATATCCTCAGAGGAGGGAAGGAAATGGTGTCAATTGCCCTGGTCTGAAGATTGTCAGATAGTCTTCATGCCACTGCGACCCGTTCACACCGTATATTACATCAGTGTGCCCATCATGCACTTTTCCTGCTATAGAAATTGTACATGACTTATGACCTTTCTAAAGGGAGAGGCAGGAGCCGCTGAGAATCCCATTATAGGTGGTGTTTCAGGAGATGGGTGTGTGCTGGATCGGACGCAAAACAATGTAAGAAGGGAGAGTTTTGAAAGAAGCATGTGTGTGAATTCACATCCTTTTCAAAAATGCGTACAGCAAGTCACTGTTAGCAGATCTAAAAACATTAGTGGAGTTTCAAAGATGTGCACTCTGAAAAACAAAACTGTTAGGTTGTAAATAAACCTATGCTGGATTGTTATTTACGCTACAATGTCTCTAGGTGAAATGTGCATGGGCCAGAAAAAATATATACTTGTGAAACAAGTCGCAATAGCAAATCACAGGGTGGCATGAATTTCTCTGTTAAGGAAATGGCATGAATCAGAATTCTGTGGATGCCACAGACTGACGTAAACCCATGATGATGTCAGATATACAATGACTGGCACTGGAATTAGAGGAAGAGCATATAAAGACCAGACACAATTGACATAAACAGCATCTGCTGCATTCTGTTTGAAGGACTGCAACACAGTGTGTTCCTGCCAATTTAAATCCCTGTGCTCTGCCTCTTACCACCTGAAGAATGAATCGCTGCAAGTCTGTTTGTTAATTCCTGTTTACACAATGTAGGTCCATAAATACATGAATTGTATTTCAAAAGAGTCAATGTTGGAAAGCAGATGGCGGGTATTATATGGGAATGTATGACCAAAGATATGAGGGTGAGAATGTTTATAGTTTCCTACTTCCATCTAAGATGTTGAACAATACATCCATCAAAAGAACTAGTAGAAATCCGTATTTAATGTGAGTGTACAGTATGTGTAAGCTCTAGTAAGTCTAGCATCAAATGTGTTATACAGTATTGTAATAAAGTGCTTCCGCACGCATGGGCTCAAGATTTCACCATAGATCTTTTAAAAAGTCTTAATGTTATTTCATATGTGGTATTTTTAGAAAATTACATTACTTTTAACGAACAATTAAGCCATCAGATTATGCGTAAACAAACTTTCTTTGCATGATGCTTATAGTTCTAAATATGTTCTTAATCACAGTTCTGCATGAGATGTATAAGACCCCGGTCCCTTCTCAGAAAACAGTCAAACATTTTTTTCAACATATTGAACGAATTTCAAACTGTCTGGTTTATACTCAACACATGAGATTATGTCCATAATTTACTTTGTTTTAACAGGATTTGTTATTGCTAAACGAGTTTGGCATCCTTGTAGTGATGAATTTTCGGATGGGAATAGTTTTGTATAATAAAGAACATTCCAGTATACTCTATTGAGTCATTATTTTTTTTGTATCATGCAATGATGAGCATTTAAGATGTATTTAATTTCAGAATTCAGGCTTGTTGCGATTTGAATGTGTATCAATATAAACATAAACGTTGTAGAATTACCAATAATCATGCGTTTATAATGTTTACTTTCTACTCTATAAAGATGGCTTGTGAAATCAACCCAATTCTTTGTAAATGTTTGTAAGCAATCCCGACAAGTATTACATGGCCTTTATAACAATACAAATGTATGCAGAATTATTCATCATTCTCTTTTAATATTCCAATATAATTATCTAATAATTCGAAAGGAAAAATGTTTCAGCTGTTAGCTTTGTTGGATTATATGATCCCTCTTATTCATTATAATTTTTCCATTCAAATCCAGGTTTTAATCACCAGGAACTCCTTTTGTACTTTTGATTTACACATGTGAGGACACTTTATTATTTACCCACTGGGTGTATTGTACTAGAGTTTAACAGATCAATGCTCAATTTATTTAATGTCCGTATGTTACAGATGTAAATGTTTGACATGCTGTAACTGTATTTCCCTTTCCCTGCAGTAGCTGAATGAAAAACCTTGATGTTTTGATTTCTTTGTGTCACACTGTACAATAGTCTCCTGACAAAGGAATTTTACATATTTATTAAGATGTGTTAGCTACTCTTTTTTTGTATTTTCTGTCTGTCTTCTCTGTCTTCACAATCTGTGTATTGCCTCAAAAATAGAATATGAGTTATACCACAAATGAGTTTAAATCAAGCATTTTATATTGCATGTAGGAAAAACTGATTTTATTTATAAATGGGGAACATGATGCGCATCATGTTTGCACCTTTTTCCATTACTTTAAATTATTTAAAACTTCTTTAAAAGATTTCAACTTCATTTGGTCAGTCCTGTGAAAAGCAACCAGACTGCTACTAGGCAGTCTAGTAGATTTTTAAGTTTAGAATTTTGTTGTTAAAATAGGTAAAACATGTGCATTGTGCTATTGTCTCTGGATGGAAGTTTGTGGTTAAACAAGGTATTGACAATTACATTTAATGTTACTTTCTTTAATAATCCCATTCCTCTGTGGCATTTTATGCATCCTCTTTTTTAATATTTTTCAATGAGCAATTTTGCGACTTTCATATATTTGTTTAAATGTGTATCTCCTGCTGGGCCATAGGCTAAGCTTTTGAGATTTGATGACAAATGTCTTAGTAAACTGAATTGTGTATAGAGTTTCAATTCTATGCAATTGAACTACAGACTGTGTGTAAGCAACATGAGCATATCAACAGTTATACATAAACTGTATATGTTTCTGGCACATTAGCGTTAGCAACTGATGTCACAGTATATTGACGCAAGAGTAGTGTCTATATGTAACATGCATAGTTAAAGCCATGTGGGATTTTTAGTGAACACTAGTGGTGAGTTTGAGAATTGCTCTCTCAGTCCTCCACTCACCACTACCGTTCGAAGCATGATGGTGGCCGGCACAGTACAAAAATATTACACAGTGGTATACACTGTTTTATCAGTAATTAATATAATTAAAATTTAGTATGAGATTATTTAGTTTATGGGAAACTATGTTTAATATGTTTAAAATAGCTGCTTGCTTAGAAGTGGAGTGAAAAAACAAAGAAGTATTAAAAATGTTGTTTATTTTCCACACACGAGCGCTAGATTCAAAATGTACGTGCGCCGTTGTCAATGTAACTTTAGGCAAGTCATCCCTTTGTGAAGGGAGTTCCAAACGCATACTACACCCTTCATACCGTTCACTTCAAGATGCTCACTTCTGTTGAGAAATGCCATTGATGCACTCAATTTTGTTGTACTGTTTGTGGGTTGTCTGGGTTTCTAACAGCTAAGAAGTTAAAATTTAAATGTATGTTGTAATCCCAAATCCCCATTTGATTCGGATGGTTCTTTGTTATCACAATTTATTATAATAAAAATATTTCAGTAGGTTCACTACCTAAAAATAATATGTTTCCTATGGTTGTCAATGGGGATCCAAGAGCTGTTTGGTTTCAAGCATTCATCTATATATCCTTCTCTGTGTTCAACCAAACAAAGATATAAAAAAAAAAACTAGCCACTAGAGAGTGGGTTATTCAGGACAGAATTTTTATTTTTGCGTGAACTATCCCTATCCCTTTAAATGTATTTTGATTTCTGGTGACTTCAAGTGTTATTTTACATTAACGTTAAGGCATTTAGTGTTTTATGCAAAGTGACTAACAAGAGTAAGGACAAAACCGTCTTATAAAAAGTAACCGGTTTCAATAATGCAAGAAAGGATCAAAGAAAGAGTTTTTTTAAGGAAGAGCATTCAACATGGTTTGTTCAAGTACTCAAAAAGTTAATTTTTTAACTTTAAATATTGTGGGGATAAGGCTGACCAAACTGCACTGTACCTTTTTTTCTGAAATTTTATTTGGATTATCATTCACAGTAATAATGAATGTCAAATAAAATAATAATTGATCTATCACCTGTGTATGTACATGTGATGTTCACTGCTGCTGATGACATCATTGGTGCTATTTACTACGGTATTAACTGTAGGGATTATTTAATAAATCCTAACTTTGGTAGATATATGATAGGTCACTACCACCCATGCCCAAATATTTATCACAAAGACACTTTGGATCCAAATGGTGGTTATAGGTTTTTTTTTTCATAAGGGATGGTGTTATGGCTGTAAAAGATTTCAGAGGCCCACAGGGACAGGGAGCCCCAAAACAATTTCCCATTTCAATTATTTCAGAGGTAAGGGGCTCAGAGCAATATACATTCAGAGAGCCCAGAATTCATAGTTGTAACAGTGAGACATTTTAGTGGTTATGCCACTGAGCTGGGGGACTGCACATTGAGTTCCTCTGGGAAAGCTCATGTAAGAATTTCTCAAGTCACCAGAAGCACTTCCTGGACAGTACCAAGAGAGAACAGTTTAAAGTACATACTTATATTCATTTTTTTATTTGATGAAAGCCAGCGTTTGCCTTTCGCCCTCTCTGGCTAAACTAGAGTGTGTGGGCAGGCCTTGTCAACCCATATCAAATGCCATTATTCAAACCCATGTCATCATTTGAAATGACACAGGACAAAACAGTATGCCTTCTCTGCATACAGGTTAGCAAATATACTAAATATAATACATAATGTATTTTTTCCGTTTAATATGTCAATATAAAAAATATTTCTTCAATACGTTAGTAAGGTGTCTCGTTGGTCTTGTCTGAGGTCACGGGAAAAGGTTGAACCGGACTGTCAGGCCCTAGTCAGAATGATGTGGATGGAAAACAGGGGCATGGAGACCTCCCTGAAAGATAACAGCTGCGAGGTACTAATTTGCCAGGTGATGAATGAATCGTTTGCTAATCCTGAACATAGCCAGATAGGTTCATTCAGCTCTACTGCGTAGCATTAATCAGACTGTGACATTTAAAGATACTCTCCAGATCTGCGTGAAAATAGAAAAAGTGTCAGTGTCTAGATATATGCGGCCTCACAGAGGTCTTCAACTATTAAAATATGCTGCTATGGTTTTTGGTCTGCTTATCATTTCGTTAATGTGGTCTGAATATTTTTTTGCCATGTCTTGGGAGCTTTTGATTTTTGTCAAATAATGTAAGCAAAACATGACAGCCACCTTGGGCCAATAATAGGTGATGTGGATTTTTATGCAAAAAAAGAGAAAGTTATTGCGCTTACAAGAACATAATTACATCTTTTGTCACAGCAGTCAAAAGTCAGTAATTTTATGAGGTGCCTTTGGTGTGTTAAGATTTGGAATCACATTTTTGTTTAGCATTACATTTTTTCCTTAATATTCATTCATAATCTTTGTATCTTTTTACAATTTGGCATGCCATCACTTTAATTTTCCAACCTCTCTCTGGAACTTTGTGAAATTAATAGAGCAAGTACTGTACACATTGAGAAAGAGTTCCATGTTTGGAAACATTCTCTTCTATGAAACTGTTAATAGTTTAGCATTTGAAACAAGAATAAATGACTGAATAAAGAGGGCAGCTATTATAAAAACATCAGATTTAAAAGGGGAAAATCCTGTTAACTTAACGAAAGATGTTTCCTGTCTCTTGTAACAGCCACTTCAGTTTAGTTTATAATACATTGGAAGCTGTTAAATATAAGCTGATTTGGGACAACAACAACCAAAAAAACTATTCCGGGCAGAAATCTAATGTTGTTTACCACCCAAAGAAGGCCAAGGACTGCTGTTTGGTCCAGCAATGAGAAACGCAGACAAGGTCAATGTGGGAGGTAAGGTTAAGAGAAAAACAGATTCATGTGTAAAACCAGAAATCCTCTAAAGTACATATTCTGAAACATTCAGATATATTTAAAGAAGAATGCTCATTTAAATCAGTGCTGGTTGGCATGGGTATTGGATTAAATGAGCTATAGAAACGTTCAAGAAGTGGAAATGGACAGTTTGTGTTTGTAGCGGTCTAAAATCTAAACTGTGCTGCCATCTCCTGGTGCAAGTTAATTTCTTTAAATGTTAAAGGGATTGTCATGTGTTATTGAGAATGTCTAGTTTTATAATACATCTGCAAGAAGTCAGAGTGATTCTATGAACGTTAGGCCAATTGTAACGAAAAAAAACATTCTTTACAATATTTAATATTGTTATAATTATAATTTATATTATGAGCACAGCTCACATAAATAAAAAGACTGCATAAAGGTATAAGATTACTAAATATTTAGCTGTCAGGAATAAACCATGTGGTATCTCCATTATAATTTCAATCAAATAGAATATTTTTAATTAAAATATTTCCCCAAAAATATATTGATCAGCCTGCAAGTCAAAAATAAACTGCAACCAAATACTTGAATTAAATACTGCTTATTGCATATTTTAAGGATTACATTCTTATTTCATGACTTTATAATTACTCCCTATACTTCATGGCCATGAAAAAAATCTATACGGTAGATACCAGCTGTATGCACCTGTCATTCATGTTAACTTGTCGACAACCTTGCTTTTCAAAGGCATCAACTCTTAAGTGAAGTAGAAAATACTGGAATATTGGACATCCTTAAATAAATAAATTTCCAGAAGAGTCTAATTAAAAAAAATGCTATCCTCTTAACTTGTTCTTATTACACCTGGACAATGTTTTTTTCATTTTCTTCCATCTACAGACATTCAAGCAATAGGCATCATCTTGCTGTGTGTCTTGATAGTTAGTATGGTGACACACATGCACGCTCACAAAACTCATAAATGGTAATGGTTGAAAGAAAAGAAAGACTTTCTGGCTTTCTCATTTTCCTCTGCTTATGCACCATTTACTTCATAATTTCTACAGCAAGTGAAGGGATTGCTTATTATATGAATCAACTAATCAGAGTCTAATGGACACAAGGACACTTAGCCAGCAAACTGCAACTTCAGGAGAGGGATATTCATTTTAATTAAACTCAGAAACCTTTCGTTTCATTTCATTCTGTGGTTAATTTATTTTCACAGTGGAATACACAAAAGACTATAGTGTTTGTGTAATTCAATTTGCTTTAAAGATTCAGTATTTAGTTTTTATGTGAAAATGAACATCATTTTATTCAGTTGTTAGTATTGCAAAACCTTACATAGGAAAATGACTTTTAAAAGATATTTGTAAAGATTTTAAACAAAAAAGGAAAGGGGACTGATAGTCCCAGTCACCAATTTATGGAATAATTGCTATTTTTAATTCATGAAAGAGCTAAATTGATATACTTTAGTTGAAATTGACATATTGTAATGGAGAGTCACAGAGGAAACAATGAGATTTTTGAGAGCATTGTTCCTTTAACATAAAACACAGCAAAAATAAAAAGAGAAATAACAAAATGTGTATTTGTTTATTTTATTTTATTTTGTAGGCTAAGTAAAAATGTGACAATACATGAGATTTTCATTTAGGTCCATAAAACCATTTTGGGTTATTATGGCTTTGCAAACAGAAACATATATTCTTAACACGCACATTACTGTAAACAGAAGAGACCTGTTTTGATTTAAATATTTAATCTTCATGCAATATTTTTCCTGCACCCTACTGTATGTACAATGTTTCAACCACTATTGTTGGGGTGACATTGAATAAACACATTTGCTCTTTAATTATTTTTTATTAGTTTGCCCAACCCCAGGTTTATTTTACTGGTGGTGCTGTCACAGCAGTTGTTTGAATTAGGCCGTAATGTTGTTCAAAGACAAATGCTCATCTCGGGTGGGATGCGACCCAGGAATCATAATGTACCAGCGCGCCCTTATGCCAGAGAAGCAGGAGGAGAGCTCAGCTCCCTCCTGCTCACTTTTAGGACCAGGCTTCAATGTAAAGCCACGATTGGCTTAGCATTGTTTTCCCTGGGTTAAGGATTTGTCCAATAACTCATTGGCACATGCTTCATGGTGTTTAATCAGTTATATTCTGTGCCCAGTCATATTCAGGATTATTTCATTCTTCTGCACTATATTCATAAGCATTACGGCTTATGGTATCTAGATGCTAAAGTGGGACAAAAATCTGAAATATTTTCTTTATATGAATAAAAGAAGGCTCAATTCCATCAGCAAATTTCATAGAGACAACGGGCACAACTAAGTGTTTATTGGATTTTTTCCTATTACCAGTGAATTGTTCATATTGTTACCTTGCTAATGTTATTGCCATTGTGGCTGTTCTGTCATTCTTACTTATAACAGCTCACAGTAATCAAATCCACACAACATGAGGCAACAGACAAATAGGACCTGATTTTACCCATAAATTGCATTTTCAGTTTACCGAACTGATTGTTCGTGAATAAAAGGACGAGGCTGATTGAAAAGTGGGCTACTTATCTGTAAAGCCCAATGGCAATTGTTTGCTGGCCAGTTTGTATTAGAGCAAGCTGTGATGAGAGTTAGATAAACACCCCTTTAGACAGTAAGTTTTCCATCATTTTGGATTAGATCATTTTAACATTTTTGACTTCTTACTGGATATGTTTTCAAAATTGATGTCTAACTAGAGATGACGACCAAGATTTTTTTGTGTTGTTATTAAACGTTTGTCTTTCAACTGTTTGTGCTTTATGAATTCCTATTTTATCTTCATAAAAAACATTCTATAGGCCTATTATTTAAACATACTGTACTTTTAAACATACACTGGAAAACACATCTTTGCTCTATTATGGGAATTATATATGGGAATTGCTGTATTTATTGAGCTGCTTCAGTGTTTGCTCTCTTAATTTTTCCCCTCACTGTGATTGATCTCGCACGCTCTCTGCATCTTGTTGAGTTTCTACATCCGTGACGGATCAATCCGGTCAAGCCTGTCAGTTTGCAGCTTAGCAAAATCATGAAACCTTTCACTGAAGATGAAGGCGGATTGAATATTCACTGAGCTGGCATGGCATCGACGCCTTTTCCTCTTGCTCTTATTGCTAGGAAATACCCGCATGAAAACCGGAACGGCCTGACAAGAACACGCGTTCTAGTCTTTGAGCAGCCTCCTCCCTCGTCATGCCAGTCAAGTCGTAAGAGTTGAGACAGGGGGAAAGCCTGATCAGACCTGTTTTACAAGTCTTATGGCGGTGCTTTCGGATCCGCACCACAGCACAATTCTCAGGTCCTGCCGCACCCGTCAGAATGGACCGATGTTGGAGAGAGTTATCTACTGCTAAATTGCCATATCTCTACTGTTCGGACATTTAACAAACAGGCTCCAGAGACCTGATGGCTTGGTGTTTGAAAGTGCTCTTTTAGTTTCACTAGTAAGGCTGAACATAAGTTTAATACAATTACGTTTACTGACAGTAATCCACAATTGGCAAACTCTTGCCATCATTTAAACCGGCTGCACTCCCAAAAATACAAACAGTTAATTTTACATTAATAATAATTAAAATAAAATATTAAATCTGTATGTAATTACATTTTAACACTTTGAAACACTCTAACCCCTGTGTAATTCACAGAATTCAATTTTATAATTTCAACTGATGCCGCCTGGACTAGCTTTGCCTTCGCGTCAGCCATGTTGTATCGTGTTTTAACCACTCGTCTTCATTTTGCTTTAGTAATATTATAAATAGCATAAATACAAATGATTATGAATGCGTTTTTAATACATTTGTTTATCGGTTTTTAAGGGCGGGTGCAGAATGCGTTTTGTTACGAAATGACGCAGGCAGTGACGTATATGTACGTGAATACAGAGGGAAAATAGCGCGCGAAATCAAAGTCCACGAAAAATGAGTCAAATATCTATAAAAAAATGTATTTGTTTGGTAAAAACTGGACTTTGTAATCTGACCGATACACTTTTGTTCCATGTCCGCCGGTTAACGTTACGGAGAGCAAGAGGTACACTTTCAATGACGTTACTAGCGCAGCATTATTTCAATCTGATAACGTTAATTCCTGAGGTTTGCATTTAGTAATGTAACTTTGCATTGCTTCAGCAGAAAGAGTAGGAATTTAAAAAACGAGTCTCCTGACGTCATTTGATATCTGGATTATACATGGATTTAAAGGCCCGCGATGTTCTGCCTGTGGATTTTATCTTCAAACAATTGGTAAGTGTTCAACAAAATTCGCACAGTGCTTATCTTACTGTAAATTCGTTTTTGAAACGTCAAAACTCATTTTGTCCATAAATTGTCCATTATGCGTACTACAGGTAACTTCGCCCGTTTCAGTGATTTAATGTATCATATATGCACAGCTTTCCTGGAGCTCAGTGTTAAGAGCAGGTTGTGGGTTCGATCTCAGGGGATTGCAAATACCTATGTAAAATGTACAGGTTAAAACAATGTAAGTCACTTTGCATAAAAGCGTCTGCCAAATGCCTAAATGTATATATATCATAAGATGCTGTATATAAGCAAACCCTGTGTTTTGTACAGGGGAATGTGAAAGCATTGTCTCTATAATAGAATCCTGACCAGGTTTGAATAATCATTAGATGCCATACAAATAGATCACTGGGTATGAAAAATGTCAAATAAATAGAATGGGGCTTTTGACGAAAGATGACCACAGACACAGGTTTCCTGACTTCAATTTAAAACCACCACATGCTCTTCTCTATGGGAACGGAATGGTCTGGTGTAAAATGCATTATTCATTAGTTTATGGTCTACAGAGGAGAGCAGTGGTCCTGTGCTTCTTTTTATGCTTATTGGCAGATTTTAATGTAATGCAATTAAGTGTGTGGCAAAGGTGACAAAGTATAAAGGCCCTAGTTACTAACTGTATGTACAGAATATTATTAAGGGCTTTCAGAGTATTGAATTAGGAAGGGTCGACATAAGATATAATAACAAGATAAATAATCGAATGGGATTCAAGACTTTGGTAGATTAACATTTAGGAGGAAATAATGATGATGCGAAAAAAGGACCAGTTTACATTCGACTCTTTCGTTTTGACGCTTGTGGTAGATGGTAATAAGTGGCTGAAGACCGCAGCCCATGGACCATATCCTCTCTGTCTTGTTATCCAAGCTCTAAATTTCTAGTATGTTGGCAGTCCAGTAGATGTGTATTCCCAAACACTCCCTAACTACCATTGGTAACCATCATTGTGGCACACACTCACAAGTACTCCTACACACATAGACACTCACAGGCTGTCGGCTATATTTAGTAAGACTAATTGGGTGTGTTGTAAATCACAGTCGACCGCGAGTGACACCTTTGAAGTTTAAATAAATCTCAGGTGCATTGTTTTATTTTTGTTGCAGTATAATGCTTTTTTCCTCACATTCTTTGTAGTGGTTGTTTCTCAGCATAGGAAAGTTGTGAGTAAATGCAGTGGCCGTGTGTGTGACAGCTCATTTAAAGGAATAGGTGTAAGATGCAGAGATAAAACGGTGTTTCTATAAATGACTCTCTTGTCCTTTTTATCAAGAGGGCCGTGGGCAACTTCAGTCCCATAAGGTGTCAGACAGGAGCTTTTTGCTCCTGATGTCGGAAATAAGTGACTTGTCACTGGGGAGGTAAAAAAAAGCGAAGCCTCTTTTGTGTGTCAACAGGCTGAGACGGGAGCATTCCCATTCTGAGATTGTGATGTGTCATTGACAGCTATTTGCATGCGGGTCATTTTGTTTACTGAGTTGCCCGTTCATCAAATAACAAATGCTGATGCCTGTGAAAGGAGCAGATTGTGTTGTGTTATGGCTTTAAGTGATTTGTTCTCTCTGGGTGTTCCCATCTTGCCACTACTGTGCAACTATGAAGATATTTATTAACACTTTGCAGTAAATAATAAAAAGTCCACTTGTGATAAGCTTGTGTGTTGCAGTTTATTAAAAGTTTCTTTCATCATTTCTTAATATTTTATATAAAACTTTTGCTTTATTGACCGCACACAATTAAGTTGAGTGAAGATGAAACTGCTGATAGAGGTTAAAAGTGCATAAGATGACTAACATGTTTTTTTTATTCAAAACCGCATCTTTGAAATCTCCCCCATCATAAAAAAAACGTTCCAATGTCAGTAGTCAATAAAGACAATTTTTGATGATGAAATGAATGCAAAATATATTATACAAAATACTGTTTATTGTATAGTATTTATAATTTTTTTATTCTGTAAAAACTGATTTTATTTTCATGTTAGGTTAATTCTTTAGATCCGATTGGTTTGATTATGGGACAGACATTATTTAAATAAATTATAAAATCTCTCTTGCTCACTCTCTCTCTATATATATATACATATGTATTTGTGACCCACCAGTTAAGAAACACTGCTTTAGATGGCTTTCTACCTTTTTTCTTCAGTTTCTTCAGGAGTAAAACTATTGTTATGGGCAAACATTTTGGATTATTTTGTAATCCATTGTGTTGGAAATGTTGTTGTTAACATACATTTTAATGCTGTATTTCCATTTTAGTCACTTTTAATAATTATAATAATACAGTATGTTCGTGATAAGTGCACATATGTCCAACTTAGTGTGCATTGGAGTGTATGTATGTTTCGTTGTCCATGTGCTAATTTTAGTATAAAAGGCTTGTATGCAACCTTCATTCAAGGTCATGTGTCCATCTCTTCTGGAAAGTGCTGAGAGGCTTCTCTCCAGTCACCACAGTGATAAGAGCAAACCTTACCTGTCCAGGGACTTTGTTGCACACTCTTTACCTATCGTAATACCCGCAACCTTTCCTACAGTATAAGAGCACATCATCAATGGTTTGGATTAAGGTGTGCTGTTTATTGGACAGACATTTCCTACAGACCCCAGAAGAGGGCACAAGAGCACATTTGGAAGTTTGTTGAGGATTGTTGGACTTTAAGAAGCAAAATTGAGCTTCATGTTATAAATTCTATCACGCCTATTATTTGGCATTTAGAAGGTGCGAATGTTTTTGCATGTGTGGAGATGCCATACATGTCCTGTGTAAAATAAAGTTGAAAAACAATTGCATTAGTAAACTGTATGTCGTTTATTACGTGCTTGAGCATAAACGTTCAAGATGTAGTTTCTGAAAACTACTTTTTTTTTGCAAATGCATTTCACTTATTTAAAGGGGTCAAATGACACGGCTAAAATTAATATTATCGTTTGTTTTTAGATGTAATGCAATGTGTACACATGATTTTAGGTAAAAAAACGCTGTATTTTCCACATACCGTATATGTTTGTATATACATTCTTTACTCCGCCTCTCTTAAACGCGCAAATTTTAAATAAAGCTCATCGCTCTGTTAAGCGAGGTGTGCTATGATTGGCCAGGTAAAGAGTGCGTAGTGATTCGTCGAATACCCCAAGCGGGTGACGGATATGTAACGCCTCTTACCATATTTGGAACATAAGAGTCCAAAGCAATTGTACTGACAAGTACGTCCCACTTACTTGCGTAAACATTTGGGCTGTCTTAGTAAAATCAATGACACACACTAATATCAGCAGAGCAGAGAAAGTTCATCTTGTCAGTCGTAATGGAGAAACTGAGGGATATTTCTTTGTTGTACCAGTTCATGCATTTCTCTGAAGCTGAACAGCATGTGTGAAATATCAGATGATCAAACAAGAGGCCAAGAGTGTCCCATATTTTTGTGGTAAAGTGGATGTTTGCCATTGTGCCATCCCTTGATTTCATATTGTGAGACAAATGTTAGACCAACAGCATGTTTATAAATATAAACTAGATTACAAAGAGAGGTTGTTGTTAAGCTGCACATCAAGGCGGGTGTTATTTCTCCTGTTTCATTATTCATCTCACAAAAACAATTTTACATCATATTTTATTCACAGCTTCTCCTTTCCTTAAAAACAACACCTTAAAAGTTAATTGCTGGTACGTTTTTGAAGAACCCTCACAAGGGCAACGATTTGTGTTTATGGAAAACATGGTGCATGTTTTTTTCTTGACAATATTGATCAGAAGAAAAGATTATCAATGAAATGAACGTGCCCTTTTAAAATATAGCTTCATCCATCATAAATGCCCTTTATAAGACATTCACTGTTTTCTCTCTTTTTCCCCTTTTTGTTTCTCTCTCTCTTTCTCTTTACTCTTCTATCAAAGTGTCTGTGTTTTATCATCATTTGGTCGCTTTTTTCAATGCCCCTCCTCGTCATTAGTGATACACTAGACGCGTCCCGCTTTTGTTGTGAGGCGGTCTGCGGGTTGTGAAGATACTAAAGACAGTTTCGTTTCACATCAGTCTTCTGAGATTTGTGAGCCCTTGCTGCAGAGATAAACACCTCTGGGGTCGATCTAACATGTTAACTTATTTTGAACAATACAATTATTTTGCATATAAGTATTGGGCTCTTACATACACACACAGGCTTCTCTTTCTTTGTCTCCCGCACCGTCGAACGCACTTTCGCATCTGGCCATGTTTAATAACACTGTCAGGGGCACAGAGGGGTCCACACAACTTGTGCCACTCTCTGCCGTCCTAATTACATTCGTCTTTTTGACTTCCATGAAAGCCTCGGCGAAACTCATTTCACCAGAGACAAGGGAAACACGAGCTGGCGGCTTTGACGGAGCTCTCATTTTGTCTGTCTATAAAGAAGAGAGGGGCCTCTTGTTTGAAACAAAGAGCCCTAAATTACAGCGTGTCATCACCTCTCTCCAGAATTTCTTGATTGTAGCCCAGGCGACTGCGGCCATCCGAAGGCATTAATGGCAGAAATACACGCCATCGGCTCCCAATGGCGAAGCACAGAAGCTACCTGAATAGCCATTTATTGGAATGAAAGAACTCCATGCCAATGAGTTGTGATTGCTTCCATAATAATGGAACGTTCCTGAATTGTTCTGATTGGCACGGCTATTGCATGCTCATTTAAGTGTGACCAATTATTCCCATCATCCTGTCACATTATGTTTTTCTTATTTATTTATTTCCCCAAAATTTTCTGCCCAAAATTGCCAGATTAATGAAAGTTCACTTTCAAAGTTTCCAAACTTCTCGCAATTTGCAACAATAGTGCCGGAGCGATTTCTCAGACCCTTGATGGCGGCACGTGTTCCGGCGAGGGGAAGTCATCACCCGTCCACTTTGACACGCCGCAACATGACATTTACAGCCACCTAAGCGTGGAAAGAGCTGTGAGGTTTGTCAAGGTTTCCTACGGACAATTGCAGGTCACAACTCGAAGCTCTTTCGGCCTGTCGGTCTGATGAGAGGGAGTACACAGTTCTTTTAAGGTGTTTACAGAGCATTAGAGCTGCTGGGCACTCGCCCGCTTGCCTGACAACACTAACCGTGGCTCTGCCACTGGGGTGGTGGCTCCGCTGTGCTCGGCAGTATGGAAAAAAATCCACAGCAGATTTCTGTCGCTTACAGCAGCGGTAGCAGCCCACTGTGTTCTCTGTTTCAGAATGTGCTCCACTTTTCTGCTTTTAAAATATGATGTTGGAGTTTTTTGTTTAGGAACATTGATGGTTATAAGTTTGAGGCTTATTGGTGTGTGGAAAATAACTCTTCTTATTTCAAGTAAGTGAGAGGTTTTATTTTTTCACCTAACTACTATCTGGTGGAGTCATTTGGATTCTTTGCGGCTTATCGCCGTCTGTTTTTCATCCGCACCTCAAATCGTCTTTAATTAAGAAAAATGTTTGAGGCTGAAGGTGAATTGCAGATAATGAGCGGCAAGGGTGGCCTGTTTTTTCCTTCTACCGCTTTCCCTCCATGTGCCCTGTAAACCACTTTTTATTTTTCCTGTCAACAGTAGCTACTCCTCCAGGACAGCTAGAAGCCTAATGAGCTACAGGGGAGAAAAATAAAAGACCTTTCCTCAACCCCCCACCCATTTCTTTAGCTCGCTCTGTCTTTCTCTTACATGTCTCTAGTTGCGACGGTGGGCCTTGTGCCAGGCAAAAAAAAAAATAGTTAAGTTATGAATACAATTAGATTCTGATTGGATGAGAATGCAAGTGACTTTAAGCACTCTTAGTTGACAAGTGTGACTTGTTAGAGTGAATGGCAAAATGTATTGTACATTACTTATTATTATAAGTTATTTGTCATTGTTAAGCGACGATACACCAAATCAAATTCCTTGTAAAACTAAACCCTCAGTACTTCCAATGAATGTGATTCTGGACAAAAGAATCAAGTTGAAAGGAGAAATGATTTTATTGTTTGAACTCAGTGAAAGTTGAGCGGACACAAAATTGAAAGGCAGATTTTAGAATAATAATGGCAAGGATCAATTATTCTTTTTATAGTATATTTTTTGGGGTATTGAACCAACTTTTTTGTTCATGTAATATCATTTTTTTAGAGGTAGCATCATAACAGTTGTAATTTATATTTATTGTTGAACTTTGCACTCTCTAACAGCAAGGTTTCATCGCTACTTAACTACGGCTTTTAACAGGTCCTTTTAACTTACTGATTACTGTCTGATTATCTTGCTACTGTTCGGCCTTTATCTTAATTAATGGAGTGAAAAGCTCACATCTCACTTTTTTACAAGAAAGTGTACATTAGATATGCTTGTTTGATAGCTCAGAGCATGCTCTAGGCAAGGTTAGCATCTTGTAAACCTGAATATAGAGACTAAATGCAGCCTCAAGCACACTCACAAATTTTTTGTACTTTTAGCTGACACACAACACAAGCATTTTTTTGCCCCTTCTGCTTCTGTTGAAAACGAAAGACCTGTCTTTTGTACTAGTATGTGTCAAAATTGGACATTGTGGGTTATAAAAAGCACATGTTTTTAGATAACGTTGCCAGTGAGTAGAATTTTGCTGGTGAAAATTAAGTTCATAAGGAAATTAAAAGACCTTAGGTCTCTAAATCTAAATTGTTTTTTGAAAGTGCATCTGTGGTCTTACAGGAATTTGTTAAAAAACATTGTACTTGAAATATGAATTGGCCACTCTAATCATGTTTCAGATATAACACATCTATAGCTTTAAAATTTTAGGACTTAAAGGTTTAATTAAATTGAAATTTGCAAGATATGACAGTTTAACAGGCTTGACTGTGTCCATGCCCTGCGACCACCTACACTGAGAAAAACCTTAAACTATTATTATTAAAATATTGTTTTTGTAAAGAAAAAAATATGTTTTTCATTTTAATTTATACCCAATATATACATTTGCAGTTTATTACTGCAATGCCCTTTTTAACCACATTTCAAAAATATGTGAAATTTCTTTAAAAAAATGTATAGTGTAGGAATGTTTATTTCTTTGTTCGTAATAAAAATTACTTTTCTGGTTATTAGGACTCAGAATAGAAAAGTGTAGGCTATAGATGGTTCTTTCCTTTCTAGTTCTCTGTAATGCAAAAATGTCTTATTTAATTTTTTTACTAGTATAACCTTGTTCGGTTGAATTAATATGACTTTGAAGCTAATCATGAGCAGTATTGCCAACTGTAGGATCAGGCGAGGTTGTGGCAGTCTTGACCTTTTTGAGGATTCAGGTGTCATTCACAATGCCGTGTTAGAGCAGCCAGGCTTGTCGCATGACCCGCTGAGGCATGAGGCATGAGGCATGACCCGCTGGGGCTTCTGGTGTTAATAAGTGTGCGGACATGGAGATGAGGCCGGGTGTAAATGAGTCTCTCTCTCTCTGAATGATGAAGGGAAGAGCTGGCAGAAGGGATGCGGCTGATTGGCTCTGTGTATCTGCCTTGATAAGGACTAGCCGTATCATTGCGTTGCATATGGAAAGAGCTCCTCCAACCGCAGTGCTGTCCACAAGATTCCTTTCCTCAGGCAACTAAATCCATGTGGGGCCCTCACAAAACTTTGATAAAAAAGTACCCTCATTAGGTATTTGGTTAATGTAGTGAATCCAAAAGTAGTCATAACAAAATGTGTGTGTATTAGGTATGGGCGATGTGATGATGTTGTCGTATATCGCCGATGTCTCGCAAATATCTTGATGTCGATTACAACACACAGATACCAGATGATAATTGATAATAATGGAAAATATGCGTTATAACATTATTATGCGATGCAGGCTTTAGCGTGAACGTTAATGTTCATATGCCCAGGCAGTCAGTAACAGTGACAGAATTTTGGATAAGCTGTTTTGTTTCGGTCAGTTGAATGTGCTTCTGTTTTCTTGAGTTCGCTGCACAGATAGGCCAAGAGAAAGACGAGCTGCGTCGGCAAAGCAAAACCACACACTCGCACTGGTCTTCAAATTGTCCTACCCTGTCAGATTTTCCTAGTGCAGGGCTAAATTTAATGTAATCTAAACCACATCGACAAAATAAACATGTAGGATGATTTCACAATGCAAAATACCCTGTCAGATAGTCCTACCAGCTTTAAATAAACACATAAAATAAATGTACAGTGTATACCCTATCAGATTATCCTACCATCATAAAAGAAACATGTAGGATTAATTAACAGCTCAACACCAAATCAAATTGTACTATAGGTATTAAATAATATGAAGAATGATTTAACAACAAAAATAGACTAACATATTCCCGTAGCAGTATAAAATAAACGGGTAGAATTATTTAATAGCGCAAAAAAAATGATGTAACATTGATGTGGATATGCCTAGGATAATCTGATGGGTAGGATGAAATTTCAAGACACCTGCAACATTTTTCTACTGCGTTAAAACTTTCCGGTTAATCTAAGTGGTTTACCTGATAGAAGAAGTCACTGCAGCACTAGTTTGTGCGCCTGGTGCTCTTGAGTGCGTGTTTGTTTGGCACTTGGCGGGTCCGGAACGAATTCCCTCCCAGTCCGTATATAATCGGGTGTCGCGATGATTTTGAAGTCGATTATCGATACATTTTATTAAACACTTCGCCCAGCCCCATAGTGTATGGAGCCAAAGGTTTGAAATTAAATGCAAAAAATGCACTGCTCAGATTTTAGGATATAAGCTTATGATCGGACGCTTTCAGGCAGGAAGACAAATGTGGACAGACCAGTTAAAGACAGAGAAGGAAACCCCATCAGCAAAGAGAGTCCAGAGACAACGATGGGCTGAACCCTTATGAGAACTTCTAAATCGACCCCCATCGTCAGTGAGACCAGATATCCCCCTTGCAGACTCACCACTCGAAGTCAACACCAACCCTCCTACGAGAGCAGAAATCCTCAAAGCCTTGAAAACCCTGAAAAACGGGAAACAGCCGGCC
The DNA here is from genome assembly GCA_008369825.1 of Triplophysa tibetana. NCBI lineage: Eukaryota > Metazoa > Chordata > Actinopteri > Cypriniformes > Nemacheilidae > Triplophysa > Triplophysa tibetana. The sequence goes on along the minus strand of CM017896.1, from coordinate 14,037,210 downwards.
CTGATGGAATTCCTCCAGAAGCACTCAAGGTAGACCTTTCAGCTACAGCCAGCATGCTGATGTCTCTACTGCAGAAGGTCTGGAGGGAAGAGTACCAGCAGATTGGAAAAAGGGACCCCTGTTTAAACTTCCCATTAAAGGAGACCTAGGAGCCTGCAAAAATTGGCACATCATTATGCTCTTGTCAGTACCTAGTAAAGTACTGAGCCGCATTATCCTCCACCGACTGAAAGGTGCAGGAGGAAAAACGACCAGAACAAGCCGGCTTCAGGAAAGACAAGTCGTGCACAGATCGGATAGCAAAACTATAGTTTAGACAGAGAAACCATCTGGCAGCTCCTCCATTCCTATGGAATCCCTCAAACTTTCATCACCCTGATCCAGGCACTATACGAAGACGCCACTTGCCAAGTCATCCACAACGGCAAACTGACAGGGGACTTTTAAGGTGAGAACCGGAGTCAGACAAGGATGCATGCCGTCCCCAATGATTTTCTTGTTAGGTCCCCGACTCCGAGAGAAGGGTAGGCCGCCCTAAGATAACCTTGAGACGATCCTGTGAGGCGGAGATGAGAAGCTCCAGCCTGTCATGGGGTGAACTGAAAAATGTTGCCCAAAATCAAGTGAGATGGAGGACTGTTGAAGAGGCCCTTTGTTCGACGCGGAACTCGAGGAAATAAGGAAGGATGTCTTATTTATCCTTTTTTTCACTCCACATGATATTAATCAAGGAAATAATGTTATATGATAAACTATGAAGAAGTAGCCATTTTAAACACTTACATTTACATTTGGCAGACGCTTTTATCCAAAGCGACTTACAAGTAGGGTGCAGTGGGCAGCTATCACTGCAGAGCAAACAGGGGTAAGGTGCCTTGCTCAAGTACACTTCAGTCATTTCCTGTTGGCACTGAGCTTTGAACCAGTGACCTTCTGGTTACGAGTCCAACTCTCTAACCACTAGACCACAACTGACCCCTAAATAAATAAACACGTTTAACACACTTTCCTATAAACTAAAACTTAAATCATATTTATTACCGACAAAAATAGTGTAAAAGAAATACAAACTAAATTATTGTACTTGCATTTAGATAACATATCCCGCACCATATTTGCTTCAAAATGCGTCACAAGAACTCGTAATCCAAGATCATGTGATCATGAAAAGTGTTGCTTTTTCAAATGCACATTATAAACAACTTAATCTCATAGTTTTTTTGGTTCGAGCAGTACTTCCTAGTGATCAAAGAGTTAACAGAAGAGCTGTGCATACACAGAATCGATTTTAGAATCGTTTTAGACATGTATTATTAGTGTCAATAGCGATATATATCGCCCAGCCCTCCTAATTTTTCCAACCATCTCAATCAATTTAGCCAATTTTCAGGCCAATTTATCCCCTTTTATTCAGAAGACACGCTTAACGGCAAACCTATCGTATTTTTTTATAAACCATTGGTTTCATTTAGTAGGAAAATGATATCAGTACTGCCCCGCTAGAGCAAGGTCTCGCTTTCCTGGTGCAGGTAACGTCTCTCTCTAAGAAAAGGATGTGTCTATTTACAATAAATACAACGACAAGAAAGAAAAACACAAGACTATGGGAAAAGGGAAGAGATTGGTGCTAAAGAAAAGAAAATCACAAAACTGGGAAAGCCAACAAATTTTAATGCCCTCTAATCTAAGCTAATAATCAATTAACTAAAACGGGTCTTCAGCATATTTACGCCCTAAAAGCTACACTAACTAGCGCATATAAAAAGTGGTACTCACTCCTGAACTAGTGTGTCCAATACAAAAGGTGGATATCCTACATGTGCACAATGTATGTCACGCGACCTCTTACCTGTCCTTAACAAAATTCAATAGAAGACGACAAGGACAATGGGATACCAAAGAAAAACAAGAATGTATGCTGACAAACAGAGGAAGGATAAAAGAACGTAAAAACATAAAATGTCACACAACAAGAGAAAGGGACTATGTCAAATAATAGCGAAGGGCAGCCATAACAAATCTAGATTAGCCAAAGACTGATGCGCATTCACTCCAGCATCCATTTAAAATGGACGGGGTTTAACAACAGCCGGAGCAACACTAAATTAAAGTTGGGAGATGGTCACTTCAGATGACCAATGGGAAGGCCGTATGGATCTGAGGATGGACAGTGGAGAGAAAGAGAGAGAGAGAGAGAGAGAGAGAGAGAGAGAGAGATCTAAAGAAAACACAGACACACTAACAAAGAATTAAAGGGGTCACATGAGTTTTTCTCTGTCTTATGTGTTATAAGTTGCCAATGCATGTATTAGACACGTTAAATTGCAAAAATGAAAGTGTCTGAACAAAAGCTGCATTCTCTCTAAAAGTGAATGTTCCCGCAGACCTGCCTGAAACCCCTCCTGCAACCACCCCCCCACAAATCTACATCAGTTCGTTGGATGAGTTGACTAAGACCGCCAAAATGTATACGCAAGTCAGTACTGTCAGTACTATTGCTTTGAAACCTGATGTTCCAAATATGGTAAGAGGCTTTACATTTCCGTCACACGCTTGGAGTATTCGACCAATCACTACACACTGGTTAACTAGCCAATCGTAGCACACCTTGCTTTTCAGAGCGATGAGCTTTTTTTAAAAATCTGCGCGTTTCAGAGAGGCAGGGCAAAGAGGAGACACAAACAACCATGGTATGTGGAAAATACAGCGTTTCTGAACCTTAAATCATGTATACACATGGCATTACATCTAAAACACACAATAATCTTCTTTTTAGCCGTGTCAAATGACCCCTTTAACAGTACTTATACACTTCCCTTATGTATATATTTAGCTTGAATCTTAAATTCTAGAAAAAAATTAAATTGTGAAGACCGTCATTATTCGATCATATTGTTTCAACGACTTGCATGAGAATATAGTGCATGATGGGATTGCACTTGATGTTTTTTTCCTTTCTAGAGACTGACTGAACCCTTTTTGTTGGGAGACTGACAGAACCATTTTTGCATGAAAAGGAAACCTTTTTTCATGTTTTGTTTTTGTATCCTCCTCAGAAACAAGCATGTGATGTTAAAACAAATTATTTGGATAGTAATTAAGGTTTTATTTTGAGTAAAAAAATAAGTGTTACCACAAATCTGTGGGATTTTTGTGTATATCACGATACCACATCCCTGCTGTATACATGCAGGTAAGTCTGTTTAGTTATTGTAGTACAGTGATTGTTAATGTGACATTCTAGTAATAATCACATCACATTACGATGGCTGGTGGATGTGTGGAATTAAACAAATATTTAGAAAAGTTTGCAAAAAAGTTTAAGAGTGATAAAGAAAATTTGATTATTAGAAATGTTATCTAGAAGCTCAGCACTTCTTCAGAACCTGCTATATTGTAAACCTCCAGTATGAAAAACTGTCGCACGCAGAATCTGTGATTGTGTTCAGAATATATCGAGCAGTTTAATGGGCTTCTAAATATTGACCTGTATCAGGTACGTGTAATAAATCCCCACTTTCTCTCCCTGTGGCGCTCAATGGATATTCATATTCTTGCTATATATCTCTGTCCACAAAGCACATACTTCCAGCCGTTGAGGATAATTTTCTTCACCGGTCTATTTACCTATGCATTAAGGAGCTCTTGACAGGGAAGTGATCTTCTACTAAATTTTATCTTTTTTCTTTTCCTACATTCATTTCTTTCTTTTTTTTGGAAGAGCGCTAATGTTTATTCTAGGCTTAACGGCACGATAATGTTGTGCTGTCAGAAAAGAAGGGCGTGAAAGGGCTCCGTCTCAGTGTTTCGCTAGGAGAGAAACACAATTAGTCTACCAGATACACCACTAACTGCTTCCATCCAAATCTGCAACACAAAGCACACTTTGACAACAGCATTATATGGCAGGACTACAAATGCGTACCGCGCTCTTCTCCCGGGCGCTATTAGTAATTGTAATGAATGTAATGTATCACAAGTAAGTGCTGGAGGTTAAGACATAAATCCACAAGCTAAAAAAGGAAAGAAAAAAGAACAGTAAACATATTGAAGAGTGTGTTGCATGAATAATGCAGCTGCCTACACGGAAATCAAAGCAATATCCAGTTTCTAAATTAGTGTCAGCGCACGTCCTTTTAGCCAAAGTCTAGAAATCATGCATTGCACTCTATTTCTGCCTCCTTCAGTTCGCAGTAAAAAGGAATAAAAGAGGAAAAAGGAACACACGCATGCACACATACAAAAAATAAATTTAAATGAAAGTTCTTGAGCGAAAACTTTTTTTTACATTTGGTTTGTCTCATACCGTGCCCGGGGGCAGACAGCTTATTAAAATGACCCCCCACCTTAGCTCATGACTTTCCTGACTTGGTCATTGTGTGTGACTTTCCTTTGCCGACTTCATGCCTGTGGCAATGTCATTAATGAAAAGACTTAGAAGAAGAAAAATTTCTCTAAAATTCATATGTGTGTTGTTTACAAGAAGATGAAGGGGCATAAACTGTGTATTGTGTATTGGTGACCGTCGGGCACCCTTGTGAGGCTTTTTACTCTTTTGCTGGTGCAAGGTTTAATATTATTGCAGAGATGTTGTTTATAAGCAGCGTGTTAGTGTTTTCGTTTATTTCAATATTCAAATCAAACTGTGCTGCCTAGAGGCAAACACAGTATCATAATGTGCACCTCAGGGCAACTTCGCTTCTCTGACAAGGAATGATCCATCAATAATTCATACATTTACCAATATAAGCTTAACTGAGGCTGAGTTGCTGGGTGGGGACAAAGTTCGTGAGGGGGTTAAGCATTCACACTTCCAGCGACAAGGCAACTTGAACTTGTTTATTTTCATTGGGAGCTGTAGTGCTTTAATGACTGTTGCCAAAAAATTTGGGTGGGTCCAGCAATAATAATAATAATGTTTAATTTATATAGCACCTTTCCAGGCTCAAGGACGCTGTACATAGACAGTAAGCACACTGTATCAATACATATAATTTCATAAAGACAGACATTTCGCCATCAATTTGACAGTTGGATGGACTGTAGGCATTTGCCCAGTCCAGAGATGGCATGACTGCCGTTGCATATGACGTTAAACAGTAAACAAAGATGCATAAAAGGGGACATTAGAGTGGTACATGTCATGGTTCCACTATCATGTCATGTTTTATTCTTGTCTCAAGTGGAGCCATGGCATAGCCTGATCGTTTCATGTGGGGAGAGATGGTCTTGTCGGTTAAGGGCTTCCATACTCTCCTCGAGTCGCGTGATCATTCCTACCCTCCTGTTTCCTTGTTTGTGTTAATTAGCTCCCCTTAGTGTTTGATCTGTGTCACCTGTCCCTATCCTATTATCCTGTGGTTGTTTCCCCTATATATATCTCTCTTGTTTCATTGTCTTGTGCTGGTTCGTTACGTGTAGATGCTTGTGCTTGTGCTCAGATGATTGCATCTGTTTGCTTGTAAACTTACCCAGTCTTGCCTTGTTCCTGTTTCCCCGAGTCTTGTAAGTGTTAGTTTATTGTTCATTTCTAGTACTTTGTTTTGTAGTTTAGTTAGTTCTTGTCCTTGTTTATTTATACATATTACCCTGTCCTGTTTTCCCCCTTGTGGGTTTTGTTTTGCCTTTTTGTTGGAGGTGTTCATTAAATCCCTGTTACCCCTACCTACCGTCTTTTGCTTGCCTGCACTTGGGTTCGTCCATGAGAAATCATAACAGAACGAACCAGCCAAGATAAGAACCCAGCAGGTGGCATGGACGAGTCGGAGAAGGCGTTTCGGAGCCGCCAGGCTCACGCCCTGTTTGGCTTTCGCCAGAAGGGTACCCCTGTAAAGCTCTTCGCCATGGACTTCCTCTCCACTGCACGCCACTCGGGCTTCGGCGAGGCAGAGTTGAAGGTCATATTCAACCGCTGCCTCGACGAACCCTTCGAACCTGCGGAGATGCGCAGGATGAGGCCCCTGGGCTTCGTGGATCAGCTCCAGATTGCTATGGATCGCGAGGGGTTCAGGGAACTGTTCAAGGCGGAGTCTTCTGCAAGGCTGGCCATGATTCCGGAGGCCCAGGCCCTGCAGATCGGGGCCGCGGGTCTCTCCCAACAGTCGGCACCCTCATCCGCAGCACCTCCTGCAGCCACTCTACCGTCTGCCAGTTCCATTGGCAGACGGGGGAGAAAGAAACTCCGGAAGGCGGCTCAACCCCAGGCGAGTCCTGTGGTCCCGAGTCCTGTGGTCCCGAGTCCTGTGGTCCCGAGTCCTGTGGTCCCGAGTCCTGTGGTCCCGAGTCCTGTGGTCCCGAGTCCTGTGGTCCCGAGTCCTGTGGTCCCGAGTCCTGTGGTCCCGAGTCCTGTGGTCCCGAGTCCTGTGGTCCCGAGTCCGGAGCTTTCCAGCCCTAAATATTTTTTGGGGGGGCGCCGTGAGGGCGGGACGGTCCGAGAGGACACTACGGCCGTAGATTCCTCTGACCAGCCAGCACCCAGCCCGGCCCAGCAGCCGGCACCCAGCCCGGCCCAGCAGCCGGCACCCAGCCCGGCCCAGCAGCCGGCACCCAGCCCGGCCCAGCAGCCGGCACCCAGCCCGGTCCAGCAGCCGGCACCCAGCCCGGCCCAGCAGCCGGCACCCAGCCCGGCCCAGCAGCCGGCACCCAGCCCGGCCCAGCAGCCGGCACCCAGCCCGGCCCAGCAGCCGGCACCCAGCCCGGCCCAGCAGCCGGCACCCAGCCCGGCCCAGCCGGCACCCAGCCCGGCCCAGCAGCCGGCCTTCCGACCGGCGTCAAGCCCTGTCCAGCCGGCCTTTCGACCGGCGTCTAGCCCTGTCCAGCCGGCCTTCCGACCGGCGTCTAGCCCTGTCCAGCCGGCCTTCCGACCGGCGTCTAGCCCTGTCCAGCCGGCCTTCCGACCGGCGTCAAGCCCTGTCCAGCCGGCCTTCCGACCGGCGCCAAGCCCTGTCAAGCCCCCTGGGGCTCCGCGCTCTGGCGCGTCCCCCAGGGCTAGGACTTCCCCTCCCAGCCCTGCCCCTTCTGGACTTCCCCCAATGTTTTCTTGTTTGCCCCCACCCCCCCTCCCTTGTTTGTTGTTTTTGTTGTCCCACCCCAACCCGTGGGTAATTTTGTCTTGTATGCCTCTGATCATGTTCACCTTGTCTGTCTGGTTTTTGTCTGTTTCCCAGTCGGTCTTGTCTTGTTAGTGACCCCTTGATGAACACCTGGAGGTGTTCATTAAAGGGGGGGCTTATGTCATGGTTCCACTATCATGTCATGTTTTATTCTTGTCTCAAGTGGAGCCATGGCATAGCCTGATCGTTTCATGTGGGGAGAGATGGTCTTGTCGGTTAAGGGCTTCCATACTCTCCTCGAGTCGCGTGATCATTCCTACCCTCCTGTTTCCTTGTTTGTGTTAATTAGCTCCCCTTAGTGTTTGATCTGTGTCACCTGTCCCTATCCTATTATCCTGTGGTTGTTTCCCCTATATATATCTCTCTTGTTTCATTGTCTTGTGCTGGTTCGTTACGTGTAGATGCTTGTGCTTGTGCTCAGATGATTGCATCTGTTTGCTTGTAAACTTACCCAGTCTTGCCTTGTTCCTGTTTCCCCGAGTCTTGTAAGTGTTAGTTTATTGTTCATTTCTAGTACTTTGTTTTGTAGTTTAGTTAGTTCTTGTCCTTGTTTATTTATACATATTACCCTGTCCTGTTTTCCCCCTTGTGGGTTTTGTTTTGCCTTTTTGTTGGAGGTGTTCATTAAATCCCTGTTACCCCTACCTACCGTCTTTTGCTTGCCTGCACTTGGGTTCGTCCATGAGAAATCATAACAGGTACATAAGTACAAAAAAAGGATTACAGAGAGTAAGCTGGTAGCATAGGATGAGCAAAGTGTCAAGACGCATGATGTGTCTGATAGTATTGCAATGATGTCTTTATCAGGGTTTTCCTGCATAGAGAAATTTGAGGCGACCGCCTTTTCAAATGTTGTGCCGCCTTAGACTCTCGCCAAAAATGTGTTGCCTTTCTTTACAAGAAATGCTTCATTCATTTAACAGACTGGCATTTGTAACTGCAATTGCAACACATGTCTACAGCACAGTAGTGGTGCTGTTTCGTTATCAGCACACTGAGGCGCTAAAAAGAGTTGAAGAACAAGAGCTGGCTGTTTTCTGCTGCGTTTTTATTTTCCGTTCAAGTCAGTTTAATTTCTTGAAATTATAATTATGTACATCATGTTAATTTAATGAAATTTCTTTAGCTGTGCAGTTGGATTGTCTAATCAGCGTATACTGTACACAGAGAATTTGTTGTTTATGTAAATGAGCAGCCATTCTTTGCTAGTACTGATAGCGTAAGAGCAATAACCTCACACGAGATGTCTAAGCTCTATAACACTAAGTTTAAAATGTGCCTTATACAAAACCGTTTAAGTGAATGCCACTAATAACCGTTACAAAAAATTGTTGCATAATAATTGGCTCTTTTCAAATATGCGGCAATTGTAGCAATGCAACAAGAGTTTTAAGTTTCACCGCAGTAATATTTTGAACACAGCCTGATGTATTCCCATAAGTGTATTTGGCACATTCCCTTCTTTAAACTCCACGCCATTGCCTGAGACGTAATGAGGAGCACTGGAGGGCATACATAAACCGAGTGTGATTTTCTCAATACCATAGCTATTCATCTCCTAACTGTCAGAAGAGATCTCTTATGATGACATAATGAACATGTATCACCCTAGTTGGGTAAACGTTTGTCCCAGACCATGTTTCAATGGGTGGTTGTTGATTTAATGACTAGGCTTGTTCTGGAGGAGAGGCCCCAGTGTGGCATCTCAGAACTCAGTCTTGGTGACATTTACAAAAGGTTGAAATAATTACTGCCATGAAAGCCTCCAAATCAGACAAATTTAACCCAGATGTTATGGAAAGGCAAAATGGGAAATGCCAGCCCCTAGTAAAGTGCTTAATCGCAAAGGTGTCGAAACAGATAGCTAAATGCGCTAGTTTGATGTCTTAAGATGAAAAGCTCATTAAAGACGTGTCATTTGACCCTTGTTTCTTAATCTCCCTTAAGAATTACACCCCACTGAGGACTGAGTGAGGTAATAAAGAGTCCGGCCTGATAAAAGGTACATCGAAATACAACCTCTGTTATACCGCCGCTCATCATTTTAAGTTTTAAATGTTGCGCATTGTTGTTTCCAGGAATAAAAGTGCGTGTGTCTATATAAGAGACATACTGCTCACTTGACTTGCATGATATTTACAAATTGTCTTCGCAAGGAGTCATTTACTTACCACATTTGATGTATCAGAAATCAACAGAGATACATGTTTGTTGGCTTAATTATTTGTTTCTGCAGGGATACCCTGTTCCTGTCGGAGTTGTTGACTTGGGAAGGCTGTTAAAAGCAGATTTGTTGATGTTCAATATATACTGAATGTAATTTTTTAACATCATCAGACAGGCGTAACACTACAGATGGTCAGAAGGACAATCCAGAGGTACGAACAGGGGAGTAAAATCAAAAAGTTACATCCACAATATACAGGAAATATCAGATGACAGGTAAACATCCACAGGTAAATATAACAAGCAAGGAAACAGGTGCCATGCATGGGCGGGTAAAAGTATTGCAGACTAGGTATCAGTACAACAACAAGATCTGACAGTGAACATGACAAAAGACAGACTATAAATAATGTCCAGGAAATGATCATCAGGTGCCAGGTGCAATCATGATGAATGGCTGGTGCAAAGGATCTTGGGAAGTGTAGTCCCTGAGAGTCAATAAGCCGGTGAAAGGGAACGAGTGAACCAGGGGGAAGGTGCAGTTGCTGGGGGAATGGCAACAGGTGCAATATTTCCTGTTTTGCAGCCACCCGCCCTATCCCTCTTTTGACTGATCTTAGAATGATGATGAACACATTTAAAAAATGTGTATGGTATAGGTCATGAAGCCAGGAACAATATGCACTAGTTATAAAATTGTTAGTCTACCAGATATCTGCCCATAGTTCCTGTAGGGTGCCTAGTATCATGATGTCACTTGGTGATGTGCCTTTGGCATGTAAGGGCAGGAAACGTTTAGGTCATCGGCCGGTTCGACCTTGAGACTGAGTTCTCGTGACCAGCTGAGAATTCAAGCCTTACCTTTGTGACCTTGCAATGCATTTCAGACGAGTTGGCTGGCTGGAAATGGAAGTTCCGGCACTTGACCCCAATTCCATTGTAATGCTTAAAGTCTCTTAGAGCAGTGGTCACCAACCCTGCTCCTGGAGATCGACCGTCCTGCAGACTGTAGCTCCAACCCTGCTTCAGCACAACTGTCTGTAATTATCAAGCAAACCTGAACATCTTGATTAGATAGTTCAGGTGTGTTTGATTGGGGTTAGAGCTGAAATCTTCAGGACGGTCGATCTCCAGCAGCAGGGTTGGTGACCACTGTCTCAGAGGCTCAAAAACAATTCCGCAGTTCTTCGCTGGTGAAAAGAGGGCGTGTGTCCATCTGTGATATGTACATGGGGTGTACACGCTTGTGAAGCTGCTGGTCAGGTGTGTGGGAACTTCTTGTTTCAGTCATACCTCAGTTGATGGCCGCATGTGTGTGTGTCTCTGCTTGTTCTGGGTAGTAAGCCGTCTTCTGAGATTGGGTCGGGGTGCCATGGCCATCTTGTGTTAGGATGACTGTTTCTGTGGTCGACCAGCAGTTGGCAGAGATCTGAATGTTTTTCTCTGTAGAAGGGCATTCAAGAGGGTTGTTTGTTTCACATCCCACTCTTGGTCAAAAAGAGTCTGATTTGGATTTCAAATCCTCCTTTTGAGGTTTCTTGTGGAATCAGCTCCTTTGATGTCCCCAGGATCTCTGCTGTCTCGGACGTAGTTGCACTGTTCTTTTGCTCTCTGTACAGGTGTCATCCATGCTGTTGAGATGAATTCCTCGATGACTGTTGGGCCGGAAAAGGTCAGTGGCTCCTAGGTTGCCAGCTGGGTTTCCACGGGGCGCCTTCTTTCGAGTCTGACGAAAGTGGTCAGCTCCATATTGTCTCAGGGCATCCTGTCTGTTGCTTGGCTGTTCCCAGCAGGCTGTAACATCTTCTGAGTCTCTGCTGAAGATCTGCTAATGTGGTGCACCCTCCATAGTCAGTTCTTTGTGATGTGCAGAGATAGGCAAGATTTACAAAGTCTTTATGGAGGCAGCGCTATGTTCCCCTTATGCCTTATGGGCTGAGTTCCGCAGATATCAGGTGATTGTGGCGGAAAAGGCTGTAGCGCTAAGGTTATGACTCAAAGTGTGATGCAGATTTATTAGGGAGAAGAATTTTGCTTTGAAGTCTTCTTCCCTTTTGGCCTGTTCTGTCATCTGACGTAGGCTCAGATGCCGTCTGTAGCAGAGGTGTTGTAGCTGCTGTAATCCGCTTTGACAGTTTCTGACTGCTGGTATAGGATGCTTTGGTCCTCTTGGCTGGAGGTGATCCTAAGCTGGTGATCTTTCTCTTGTGGTCACACTGGGCAGTGTTAATGCCTGAGAGTCTATGTTTTGCAGATAGGCATTTGTTGTGGCCTCCTGTAGTGTTCAGGGTGACAGCATTTAGTGGTGACAGCTCTCATGTTTCAGGCCAGCTTGCTCGGGTCTGTGGGGCCATGCAGCGTGTGTGTCTGCAGGTTGTTCTGGTTGGTTCCTGCCCCACCCCATGTGTTTGCTGGCTAGTAAGGAGGGAAACAGTGGGGTTCCACCGCCCCCTTTTGCAGCTTTGGGCTTTTAGATAGAGGACTGGACAGGAGAGAATCTGTTGCATTCTCTCATCTGTTCGCATTGTAGTCTGAAAACGAAGTTCCGTTCATTTTGATTCCATTGCTGAGTCATGGATTGGTATTCAGCATGAAATGATCCTAACCCTTTATAGGCCTTGGCCATGGCATTGTGTTGCTGTCTGCCGGGGCCATTATAGAGCTTATGCATCTTGGAGTTTTCCTACCAGCCCCTCTCTGGCATCTGCACCAATTGCTCTCTTCGCTCAGTCTGTGTTGCAAATGGACTCGTGTAGCTTTTCATCTCCTCCTGTAGCTCCTGGTCCTCTTCATCCGCTGTCGTTTGCAGGTCTAGGTTTAGGTTTAGGTTTTGCACATGCTTCTGGCTCCTCCCGGCTACCTTCGTTCTGGCTCTAGTAGGCAAGGCACGGCAAGGCAAGGCAAGTTTATTTATATAGCACATTTCATACACAAGTGCAATTCAAAGTGCTTTACATAAAATGATTGACAGAAAGAATAAAACGTATCTTTAAAATGCAAATTATTTAAAACAATAAAACACCAATAAAATTGATTAAAAATGTGAGTGTGTATATAAAAAGAATAAGAGCAAAATAAAAATAAATGATAAATAGAAGTGCAGTTGATGTAAAGCAGCAAAGTGCTCAGGTTGTGAATGCACAGCTAAACAAGTGTGTTTTTAATCTGGATTTAAAAGTATCTACTGTTGGTGAATGTCTGATGTCATCTGGAAGCAGATTCCAGCTACGGGTGGCGTAATGGCTAAACGCTGACTCGCCCTGTTTTGAGTGAACCCTTGTTATCTCTAACTGACTTGATCCTGATGATCTGAGAAGTCTTATTGGTTTATATTCAATGAGCATATCTGAGATGTATTTAGGTCCTAGACCATTGAGTGATTTATAGACAATTAATAATACTTTGAAGTTGATTCTAAAAGTAACTGGTAACCAGTGTAAGGACCTGAGGATTGGAGTGATATGCTCAGATTTTTTGGTTCTGGTCAGAATCCTGGCAGCAGCGTTCTGTATGAGCTGCAGCTGTCTGATGGTCTTTTTGGGAAGACCTGTAAGGAGTCCATTACAGTAATCCACCCTGCTGGTGATGAAAGCATGAACTAGTTTCTCTAAATCTTGGCTTGAGACAAAACATCTGATTCTGGCTATGTTTCTGAGATGGTAGTAGGCTGATTTGCTTATTGCTTTGACATGACTGCTGAAACTAAGGTCAGACTCCAAAATGACCCCAAGATTTTTTACCTTGCTTTGTGTCTTTAGACCTCTTAAGTCAAGGTATGTGTTTACCTTGTTAGTTTCATCCTTGTTACCAAATACAATGACTTCAGTTTTGTTTTTATTTAACTGAAGGAAGTTTTGACACATCCAGCTGTTAATTTCATCAATGCATTGGCAAAGACAGTCAATAGGCCTGTAGTCATTGGGTGCGAGGGCTAGGTAGATCTGAGTGTCGTCTGCATAGCTGTGGTAGGCAATTTGGTACTTTTTCATTATTTGGCCAAGTGGGAGCATATACAGGTTGAAGAGGAGCGGAGCTAGAATTGAGCCCTGTGGAACACCACAAGTCATGGGTGTCCAGTCAGATTTATGGTTGCCTATGTTCACATAGTAACCTCTCCCTTTAAGGTATGACCCAAACCATTTAAGTACCAATCCAGAAAGCCCTACCCAGTTTTCCAGCCTATTTAGGAGTATGGTGTGATCCACTGTGTCAAAAGCAGCACTGAGATCTAGTAAAACCAGAACTGATATTTTGCCTGAATCAGAATTCAATCGAATATCATTAATTATTTTTATGAGCACTGTCTCTGTGCTATGATGCTGACGGAAACCAGACTGATAATTGTCCAGGTAGCCATTTGAGTTCAAAAATTTGTTCAGCTGATTGAAGACAACCTTTTCAATGATCTTGCCTATAAAAGGAAGATTTGATATTGGTCTGTAGTTAGAGAGTAAGGTTTTGTCTAGATTGGCCTTTTTTAGAAGAGGTTTGACAACTGCATTTTTTTTAGGGACTCGGGGAAAGTTCCTGAGAGCAGTGAGGTATTAATTATTTTTAGGAGATCTGCTTCCAAACAGTTAAACACTCTTTTGAAAAAGGATGTGGGAAGTGTGTCAAGGCTGCAAGTTGACGCCTTAAGATACTGGACCGTTTCCTCCAGGGTTTTGAGATCAATTGTCTGAAATTCAGACAAAGTAACTAATTTCTGATGTACTGAAGTCAGACTGACCTGACTGCCGCATGAAGCTTTAGGATAGTAGGACGATCTGGTCCAGGGCGTGGTCACCGATATGCAATTCAGATGAGTTTTTGCCTCTCTTTAGTTGTAGATCTGTGTAACGGGGGTAAGAGACACGACACTCACACAGCGCTGATTCGAGCAACCCCAGTGGGGAATGTATTATAACATATACAATACTCAATATACAAAGACGATGTCCGGGGTGCTCGTAGTGGGCTGTCGTCTGCTGGTCCGTTCTCGTCCTCCGTGCTTCCTTCATCTAATCTCTCCCTCGCTCTCACTCGGGGAAAAGGAAGACACCGCGTTAGGCGTTTTGGAACCAGAACCCAGAGTGTTGGGAACACGCAGTTTATATGCCCAGGTCAGGTGGAAGCAATCAGCGTCAGCTGCCGGGCCGTTTCCCAGGCGACGCTGATCCTGGACCTGTGCCTCGCCACATTCCCCCCCTAAGCGTCGACCTGGTTCCCGGACAGCTCGGGAAAACGATAGGGGTGGGAGGGAAAATGTCGCCTGCCAGTCCGACCCATACTGACTGGAAGACGGACTGACAGGCTGGAAGATGGACGGGATCGTTGGCAACTCCATGCGTGGGACTCCCTTCTAGGCCACACTCTCGGACGGCTGGGCAGCGACCTCTGTCGGCTGGGCAGCATTCTCCGGCGGCTGAGCCGAACTCCTTAGCAGCTGGGCCACACTCTCTGGCGTCTGGGCCGCGCACTTGGTTGTCTATACAGCCCTCTCCGGCAGCTGGATTGCTTGGTCGGGCGGCTGGGCAGCGGTCTCTGGGGGCTGGGATCGTCCCTGTTTTCGGGGCCGTTGATCTCTCTCCCTCTTGTTCTCGTCATCCTCGGGTTTCTCCCTCCTGGACCACGGCGAGAGAGAGCATGTCCGTCCTTCTCCGGGGCTCAGGAAACACGGTAGGCAAGACCCTTGCACGAGTCGGTCTCTTTCTTCCATGCCCGCATTCTCCACCAGTGTGACGGGGGTAAGAGACACGACACTCACACAGCGCTGATTCGAGCAACCCCAGTGGGGAATTTATTATAACATAAACAATACTCAATATACAAAGACGATGTCCGGGGTGCTCGTAGTGTACTGTCGTCTGCTGGTCCTTTCTCGTCCTCTGTGCTTCCTTCATCTAATCTCTCCCTCGCTCTCACTCGGGGAATAGGAAGACACTGCGTTAGGCGTTTTGGAACCAGAACCCAGAGTGTTGGGAGCACACAGCTTATATGCCCTTATAAGCTGCGTGCTCCCAACACTCAGGGCCATTTCACAGGCGACGCTGATCCTGGACCTGCGCCTCGCCACACTCTGGTTCAGATCGTGGTCCCTTCGCCGGATTAGGTCGTCCGACCAACTGCTCTGAGCGCAGTTGTGGTGTGCCGATGTTGATCCCAGGCAGGAGTCCATTGCAGCACTTTGCCTGGTCTCTAGCTTGACTGGAAGGTGACAGGATTGGATGGTCTGGACATATTGAGACACAGGGGAGAGAGAAAGGCACAACGACCAAGATGCAAGTCCGTACAGATCTACTGAGCTAAATATGTGGGCTATGTGTTGAATGCTTAAATGAGTTGGTCAGTTAGTGACGCAAACTAAATGCTTGTTATCCTAGCCGTGAAGGTTGAGGCGGATAATTGTGTGGGTGAACACAGGAAAACTATGAATAATGTTGCTGAAGAGGTTTACCTATGAGGTCATTCTGTGACTTAGGCTATTCGGTTCATTAACATAATTAACAAGAATTTTACTGATGTTCAGACAGGTTCAGTCTCTGATAAGAAGAAGAAAAACAAAACCACATAAGTCAAGAGAAAGAGATGTTAGTATAGAGAAGGAGGGTTTCTTCTTCCTGGTGTGGGGTGAACTGGCTCCACACTAAGGTCTATGACTTTCAAAACGAAAGATGAACAAATGCTGTAAAGGTATTGTTTAGTACATATTAGCTAATGTACTTTCTTATTGTTAACAAAATTCACCTTATTGTAAAGCATTTCCAATTATATTAATAATAATTAATTGACTTTATTAATTGATTTTAATTAATTGATTTTATTTTACAAATTAATATACAACATTGCATTAAATTTATTACACCATAAAAACAAATACATTGACATCACTATTTAATGTTTTGCCAAATAAAGTGCTAAAAGTGGAAATGAAGAAAAATCACAATCACCTGTGGAACTAAGACTTATTCAGTTAGATTATTCCTTGAAAAAATAACAATAAAGCCTCTGTGACTATTTTGTTCAAATCCTCAAATTATTGAAGGTTTGGATCATGCAGACAAAATGCTCTGATGAATTCAGTTTTAATATGAGGAAATATTATCCAATCATTTTGACGACTTACTTTGGCTGTGGCTTTTGAGAATGATTTATTATTATATGATTTAATATTTCTAAAAATGTCATGTATTCTATACATGTTTTTCTATAATAGTAAATGCACTTAAAAAAAAAGATACTCTTTCCATCTCAAGTCAGCGTACAGGTTTTTTCATTTGGATTCCAGAAATGTCTTTACATTATTTTTTAAGCAATATCCAAGTTATTGCCTGAAAATGTGAATGGGAACCCAGCTTGTGTGCACCAAGATGCTTTAAGAAAATAAATGCTTTTTTAATAGAATGATTTCCACTATTCACAATCTGTTTCTTCTCTCCATATAAACACATGACAGTGTGACAGGTAAAAATGAGACATGCCGTGTTGCCAAAATGTTGAAGCATGCCATCGGCAAGCGTTTGATTTAACCATGGTCACACTCCTCCAGTGGCCGTCCAGTATTTATCCTCAGGGCAAGTTTAACCATCTATCTGCTCCATCTTCGCACTTTCTCGTTCACATTCTGATTCAACCTCTCTCTTTCTCCTCCGAGCACCTATTGTTTTCCATATGCCATCCACGTCCCCCTGCTGGGTGTGGAGCATCATTCCCTCTCAGCACATTCGGCGCAATCAGTCGTTTTCCACAGCGCCGCATGCAGCAAAACATACAAGCAAGACAATGAAGGAAAGAGAGGGGAATGGGGCCTGTAAATGGGACCAATTTGCCTTCTCCTTCTGTCTTTGTTTTTAATGAGCACATTTTCCCACCAGCAGGTTAAAAATATCAAGCGCTCCCTAAATGATCATATTCACTATTGCCTCGCGGTTCCAGCCCACTTTGCCAGGCTGGTGACATTTTCTCCAGGCACAAAGAGCAACGCCTTCTATACACACAGACACAAGCATGTGTAAAATGCGTGCAAAAGAGACATGTGTGCTGGCAGCTGTTTGCCGCTTTCCTGTTTTGAAAAAGAACTAAAACTGCTCCAATGGGTCTCTCCACCTGCTTCACAACTAGAACTTCTTTCCATTTACTTTATTTTTTAACTTTGTTCTGTTTCTAACTTCTCAACTACAGCCTTTCCGACCTCGTATCACGCCAAAGTGTGACACTTTGCCTCCTCTAGGCGTGAACATGCTCAGTTCTTGGCACTTGTAAAACCGAAATGATTTTATAAATGATTTATTTGTACTTATATATAAAACAATAGATATTTTAGACTTAACCCCACTCTACCCTAAACCTACCCACCTCCTGGCGCTCAAAAAACACGCAACAAGCAAATAGAAGTAATCCACGGGCATTTATTAAAACACACAGCAAAAACTATAAAGGTATAAAACAATAAGAACAGGTTGCATCAGAGTCCCTTAAAGCCGTACGATTATGTGACCACAGTAGGTTTTAAACACAGACAACCACGCTACAGGAACGCACGCAATGACGTATATGCTCAACAGTGGCGGCTGCTGGTCTTTCAAAGAGGGGAAGCTCATTTCACAATGAATGAATGAACAAACTATCTAAAAAATACATATAAACACGACAGAGGAAATGTGGGTATACATTAAACTGAAACAAGGAATGTGGTGTATAATTGTGTGAAATGTATGATGAAAATTGCCAAGCAATTTCGGCAAGCAAATACCAAGAAATAGGTTGCAGCAGTTTGTCTTTCAACTACACTTGAAAAATCCGCAATGGGACTGAGATTGAATAGCTTTAGCGTCAGCGACTTTTTATAGAACAAAATCGCTGTCAATCAAAACGAGATGCAGTCTTTCGACAGACCCTCCAATCATCACGCAGATGCTCGGAGTCCGGGCCAGCCCACTCCTCCATTCATCCCAGAGATGCTGAGCGTCCCCCGTGGGCGGGACATAATCGCAGCATTATCCAATGACCGTCTTGCTTCTAAGCACTGAAAAAAACTGTTTAAAGCAGCCCCATTGAAGTCAATGGACGCTGGGCTTCACCAGAGTAATGCACTGTACGCTACGGGAATGAATGAGAAGGAAATCGAGTCAGCCGACCTAAGTAGCTGATTCTGAACGAAATTGTTTTCGTTCGAGATGAACGTGTTTAACGCATTTTTAGTCAATAAAATGTTAACATAATAGTACATATATTTGACCATTCATTTTTTGACAATTATAGGGGAAGCTGAGCTTCCCTTGCAGTCTTAGATTAGATTAGATTAGATTCAACTTTATTGTCATTACACATATACAAGTACAGTGTAACAAAATGTAGTAAAAAGAGCGTGTACGCAGTCCCCCACTACCAGAAATTATGCAGTCGAGATTCCCACATTTGGGGAATTCGCAAAAGTCAACCCAACCTCAGTGCAATGGCCGAGCCTCGTCCTGGGTGAACCGCCTTCGTGATCATTGTGTCTCCCCTGCCAGGTAAGTATATCAAGAAATCCCGACTGATGCTCAAGTCTAGCAGAACAGCCAATGGCGCTTCATAACTTAAGCGAAAGTAATGAATCAACCAGTTACAAGACACACGAAAGCCCATGCCATTTAGGACCGGCTTGTCTGTTACACGCTTTGGCGTGATACTGGGTTGGCCTTTCAGTGTCCCACTTTCTTGATTTTTTCAAGCAAGACTCTTAATTTCTCCTTGCAAGACGTTTTCTTAAATACATTTTTATTTGGTCTCGGAACGATATTTTTGTTCTCTAACTTTTTAACAAACATACCCCAAACTTAACCATAACTTTTAAATCGTATTGGTTTATAGTAATGTGGTTAAAACATCATTTTCTTGCAACTGAACATCAATCTTTCAGCCTGAAATGTTATGACAGTAGAAGGACATCGGGACATCACGGAAGGTTTGGAACTCTTTCTTTGTTTCTTCCCTTCGTTCTCTCTCACACTCTCAGTTTCACTTTAACGGAAGAGGAAGACACGTTTGTTGTGATGGACTGTTTTCCCGCTGAAGTGCATCTGGCAGCCCATGATCAAACACAAAGCCTGTGTATAATTCTGTTTGTCCTGATGATCGGAGCAGGATCAGACATGATAATGCAGTCATGATGTCTTTGCCCAGCTATTGGATTACTTAACAAGCAGATAGGATTTCTGACACGCATGTTAAAAAAATAACACAATAAGAGACATGGTGCGGATAATTGATCTTGTTAAACCATTTGCTCTAGATGTCAAAAGTCTAGGGCAAACCAGCACTGGATGGGCTAAGAATAGATCTTAACACCACAAAGTAGATCCGGCACATAGAATTACATTCAACCGTGAGCATCATGATGCCGTACTTAACTCGAACTGCTGTTTTTGCTGCTTTTCAATTACAACTTTTGAATTAAAAAATCTATTAAAAAATTCAGAAATTAACACGAAGTAAGATTAATAAATGCTGTTTATTGTTAGTTCATGTTACCTAATGGATTAACTAATGTTAACCGATATAACCTCATTGTTAAGTGTTACCATCATAACATAGCAGCACAATGTCAAAACAGTCTCAAAGGAATTTGTGACATTGTCATGAAATGTAATCTTTTCGTTCCATGAACACCATTCAATAGATTCTAAATTTGGTGTAAAAAATGTAAACATTTGAATAACAATATAGCATTAAAAGGATATTTTATGGTCGCAAATCCTACTCCTACCTCTAAACCTAACCATAACTATTTCTTAAAACTATGTACAGTATAAAGAAAGACATGACAGACAGATAAGTGCAATCACAATCACTTATTTATTTCTAAAAAACCTAAAGTAGTACAAATGACCGTGCGTTTCAGTCCCTCTCTGGTGGAATACAACTGTTTTGTGTGAGGAACGGAGCAGAATTTAAATTGTTGATCGCTGAAAAAAAATATTCAGATTATTATCCTGACCCACTCCTTGAAAGCGCAAATTTCTCATTCAAACACACCTCACCAGAAACACAGAATGTCGCAATCTATGACGAAGCTGGCGAGAACCAATGAATGTTCGACTTTCCTGCCATAAAACTTGACGTAAAGCTTTTTGACGGCGCCGGCAGCAAAATTTGAATTGTCAAATTCAATGCCGGTATTGCTGCTATGCTAATGGTGGCTGCTCAAGATGGAGATGAAGGTAGTAGTAGAATGGATTCTGAAGATTTGGATTACATCTGACGAAAAGAAATGTATTCCTTTTCTAATATTTTGCGTTCTTGGTGTATTTTGTGGTTCTACTTGCAGTAATCTTATTCATTTTAAGAGTTTAAAGTCTTGTTTTTTCTAAAAAAGCTGAGTGCAGAAATCACACAACGAAATGTAATTTCATATTGAGTAAACGAGTAAACTTTAATAAATGTAATTGAAAACATAATGCTATTGACATAGACACAATATATACAATGTTAATTCTGCAATTATGATATTCGTAAGGATTCATTTGTAAGTCTGAAAAGTTGTTCATATGTAAATAATTAACGTTCTATATGTTGTCAATATATCAGTGCTGTGAGTTTAGATGCTGTAAGTACATCAGTATTTTGCGCTTTGGTGTTTATGCAAACGTATGTAAATAAACGTTTTTTAAAACCCACATTTTAGGCAAAACACATATGCATTCTCTTGAGAACACGTTGAAATCATTCAAGAAGACACACCATCTGCAATCATCTGCTCCAAACGACAAAATCACTTTAAGTAAAGTTAAGTGTGTTCGAGGCAAAAGGAGCTGCTCACTTTTGTTTGCAACGACCCTTCAAGCAGCATTCCCATCATGCAGTTTAGAATCTGCCCATAAGCATAATACAATAAACGTCATAGACTTCTAAACTCTGACTGATCTGATCCGATCAGGGTCATTACAGGGTATGAATGAGGTGCTGAATAGTTGCCGCTGTTGTTCAGCACTTATGCCCCCCCAGGGGCGGCAGAGCAAATCCTCCTTTAAATCTATTCACGATATCTGTTTTGATCAGCGAAAGAGATTTCGCAGTGAATATATCACAGTCTTCGTCACATTTACGAGAATCCCAATTAGTGTTACTAAAAGCCCTACTAAAATGCATAGCCTAGAGAGATGAATGACATCACGTCTTTTGGATTTCATATTTCACTATATCCATTCTGACTTTGCCT
The DNA here is from genome assembly GCA_008369825.1 of Triplophysa tibetana. Taxonomy (NCBI): domain Eukaryota; kingdom Metazoa; phylum Chordata; class Actinopteri; order Cypriniformes; family Nemacheilidae; genus Triplophysa; species Triplophysa tibetana. The sequence goes on along the minus strand of CM017896.1, from coordinate 14,015,754 downwards.
ACCGCAGTCACTCTCTGTTTTCGCCTCGCAGTGGGACATGCCGCTTCGAAGCAGGGGATGTGTCGTCCATCCGTCTGTGCGACGCCTTTCTCCGCTCATGTGTGGTCTCATGTATGCATTCTCACGGAGAGGTTGCGTCTGTACCAACAAACTGGGACTTTTCTCTTGCTGTCTGCCCACGTTGTGACAAAGCCCTGTGGATGGCAAGAAACAGCTTAGAGCTTTGTTACGTTGAGCAAATAGTCATTAAAAGCTAATGAAAAGTAACCGTGGGTTCAAAGCATGCACCCATGTGCCAGTCACTGTAGACCGCCAATAATATGTTATACAAATACAGATGATGAAGAGGTAACTACAATAGCTTAGGTTTAAGTCTATAGCAAACCTGTCGGATGCAAGGACTCCATCGGGCATTCTCGTGATATGTAGAATGTCACAATACAGCACGTTTATCTGCCGAATATGAACTCCGCGTGGGCGCTAAGACTCTGATGACAGTCTATTTCTACGGGTTGTGGTTTCACCCCCATATCGGAGTTAATAGAGGTCACTGCAGTGTGGTCAGGAGACTGAGCCTCCATTTTTTCCACCTACTGAGTGATAGCTGATGGTGAACTTATTACCTCTCTGGATATGAGCTCGATCTCACCCACACATGCATTGACACCATTGTCCTTATCCTCTAAATATGTTTATTATTGCACCATTAAGGGTAGGCCTAATCGAAGGTGAAAATGACTACAAAATAAATGATTTACTCAATCTCTGGTTGTTTTTATGAGACAGTAATAAAGAGACAGTTGTGGTCATTATGAACTAATATAGATAATCTCAATACATTGTGAAGCTCATCAAAATGTGCATAACATATTACAATGGTTTGCCAAAAAATTCACTCAAAAATACTGGGTTATTTTCAGCCCAGTTTTGGGTCCAAAAGGGATGTAAATGAACCTTTTGTCGCTGTCCTTCCAAAACCTCAGATGAAACCTTCATGAAATAGAAAAACACTGTACTGTATTTTTAATTATTAAATAATGTGTTATCCAAGTTGACAAGCACTTTTTAGTACTTTTTCTTGTTTAGATCAGTGGTTCTCGTTTGGGTCATATTGCTTCTGGTCTTAAACTTTGAATTTTAAATAAACCACAGACATATTCATTCAATTATACAGTGCTGGTGCATCAGTGGTAAGTAGTAGTATTTCTCTGAGTTTGATTGCACAAAACTTCTGTATTTGAAAACAATTCCACAAAACGGTGCCCCCGGACCCATATTGGGGTCCCCAGTTTGAACATTTCAACGTCTTCATGCAGACCTATATATCGTGAATTGATCTTAAGAAAACGCTTCTCTGCAGTGTTTTGCGTTTAATTTTCATCTGCAGCCCTTTCTCAGGAAGTAATGAAATAATTGCCCATGTTCCACCTCGCCGTGCAATGCTTTTGGCTGTGAATGAACTTTAATTCAGAAAGCGTTTGTGGTGTTTGTCTGTTATCTCAACCGCGTTCTCCAGCCTTGAGGGATTCAGCCTGTTTGTCAGTCAGAAATATTTTTCCCTAAAAAAATATAATCCTTGCAAATTAACCATAACAAAACTCTCAATTGTCTGACATAATGACTCCTGGATGACCCCGTATACTCAAAATAAACTCATAATTACCTAGATAAATACAGAAGCAACTGGTCACCCATTTAATTATGAGCAATAGAATTTTCAAGCTCTTATTGATTTAGAGAAAGCAACTGAAATATACAATTTGTGCATACTCTGTATAATCAGCAGTGCCTAAATTATACAATCAGTTTTAATAGTGTCAAAATCCTGTTGGTTAAAACAAAGCGTTAAATCATGCGTTCAAGATCTGAAAGAAAAAGTTGTGGATTAAATACATTATCACCCAGCCAGCTTTTAACCACCGTAGTGTCTTTCGAAGACGGAAGAGTTTTTTCAATACTTAAACAAACCATCTTCACCCCGTAGCGCTGCATGCCCTCATTAAACACAACAATTACATTTGTGTATCAAATCAACATCCAATTCATGCAGTGTGACATTATTGCCTGCGTGATGCTCGGCGCTTTTACTGAGCAGGAAGCGAGTTAAGGAACAATTAGTGGCATGATGGGAGCAGATATTTAATGCCTAATTTTCCTTTTTCGCAAAACGCAAAGAGAGAAGAGGGCCGCTGATGGCAGCTGTGACAAGAGTTCTGCTGAGCTTGTAAAGCGATCACAGAAAGAAGGAAGAGCTTGGAGACTAAAAGATTAGGGTGCAGAACCATGAAGCTCAGACCGGCCTGCTGACTCCAGTTGAAATATTACCAGAGTGTCTGACACAGATTTTGTTTACGGTAATTAACATTATTTCCTTTTACGATTTTTCTTTCTTTTTTGTGGAATGGATGGAATGAATGTGGGCCGCCATCTGCGAGTTCATTCAGGCTGTTGTATCTGCCCATGCTTTCTCCATGTGAGCAGCAAATGTATTGTGACTTTACAATATGAGCTGATTGAAAGAAGGTGTATGAATGTGTTACAATGTCTATTATGAATGATTACACCTGCCGACTCTTACAATGGCAGTTTTGAAAGTGCTGGAAATTAGAGACTTGGTAGACTGAGAAGAAAGAATCACACATCTGTTTCCTATTTCAAATTTTTGTTGGGAGTTTAGACAAATGCAACGCAGACATTTATTTTAAACCTTTTTTAAGTCACATTTTTAGAACTGTTTTTGATTGGACAGTGAAGAATGGAGATGGGAAGTAGGGATGAAAATGATCAGGATCTCAAGCCTGGCCTGAAACTCAGGCTTCCCGTGTCTTGCATCTACGTGTCTGCATGCTATCCACAAGGCTATATCCCCAACTGTTTTAAATCTGATTAAATCTCTTTATTTCAATCTGTTTCATCTGCTGTTTTGTGTGTGACATTATGTACTACATTCAGAAGCTTTTCTGAATTATTTCGAGCGTCTAAACTTTAAATGGATATTGTCATCATTTATGCTCATCAATATTCACATTATTACTCATTCAAAGTTAATAGGCATTTAGCATAGACAAACACAGTGATCTCCCTCAAGGACAAAGTGTAGAATCTGGCGCAGATATCAGAGCAGCTTTCTCTGTTTCAGGTGTGCTTTTGAATCTCACTTTCAAAGGACGAGTCTTGAAGAAAACACTCGCTGCAGATGAGAGAACAACTGTCTTCTAAGCGGAATGGATAATTTTTTGGCAAATGGGGACCGAACGAGAGACGCAGGCCCCCCATACAGGATCAAATACGAGCCTTAGCAATAGGGACAATTTTGATGTTTCTCTGGCATCCCCAAACAGTAAAACAATACCACCAATTAAAATGGACCATACCAATTCAGCATTCAGTAACTTAACAGGGTCTTTGTAAATGTCTTTGCTGTAAAATTTTAAAGAAAGCATTGTGTTACCGCATCCAAGAAAGGAATTTCTGGCTCGTTTCAAATCTGTGTGACTGACTTTCTTTGGCGGAACAGGCAATGTTTCGTTGAAGAATATAAAAGTATCAAAAAAGGCTCTATGGAAAGTAGGACACTGTAGTACACTGCACTGTATTTCAAGTCTTCTAAAGCCATATAATTGCTTTGTGTGAGCAGACTACAATTTGTGATCTTCACTGAAAATCTTTTTTCCACCCGTTGAGGTCAAATCTCATTCATGCTGTTCTACATCAAATTGTGATTCATTGTGCAGGGTTTGATTTATGTTATGTCATAAAGCATCCTTTTGTTTTCCATGGAAAAAAAGGAAGTTGTAAGGATGAGGAGGTGACAGTGAAGAAATGAAACAATATTCATTTTTGGGTGAACTATTCCTACAATGAAGCTATTGATCCTTTGACCCGTATCCTGGTCTGATCAAATTCCCAGGTGTACTGTCTTTGATTTACAGGAACGTGACCTTCAAAGTAATGTTGATTTGTTTTTGTCCTGTGGATATAAGTTAATTTTCAACCCTGTGTGTCATGTACCGTATAAACGAAGATATAATATTGTCAGTTAAATTTAATGATCAGCTAAAAACTTGAATCTACCTTGATCATGTACTCTATTGTAGGAGAAACGGTCTGAGCCGGTGTTAAATTATTGTTTCTGAGAGTTATTTAAAAATGCTTTTTTTTATTGGAGGGAAATCCAGATATTTTTAAATGACATTATCTCACTGACATTTACAGACAAGTGTACTGCAATTTCATGTGTCATACAAGCTTTTCAAACACAGAATTAAAAGATTTTGTTAGCTGAAGTTCGTCTGCCCTCATGACTTCCCAAAGGTTGTTGTGCTGCCCTTGATATTTCGCTTTAAAAGTTCCTCTGCAAATTTAAAGCTACTTGTCAGGTTGCTCACAATTAAGTGATCTCCAGGTTTGTCCCCAGTATACTTGAGGCAAAGCCCCTGTGTTTGGTGATAAATATATCTACTTCATCTAAATGTTTCCCGAGTATAAATTCGAAGTCAATGTTTTGGACCAGATGCCATCTGGTTCTTAAAGACCAAAGAAACTTTTGGTTTTTGTGTGTATACCTTAAGGAGGAACATTGTTTTCTTTTTCAAGCATTGCAGACCTGAAAATTAAGTTATATTGAATGTTCTTTATGACAATTTCAAAATTACTTTTATAACAACATAAATAAACAATACATATTTCTAAAAGTTAAACGGAAATGAACATAACTATCAAATGTAAAATACATAGTGTAAATTAAAGTTAATTCAAGATAATTATAACTAATATTAACCTTAACATAAAAACAAAAATGTAATATTGCTGGTGTTGAAACAAGTAAATAGGCAAAACAGAAATATTATTGAATGTTTTCTTTATAGTATAATGGCAATAATGAATTTACTTATAACACAACAAAATGATTTCTGCAATAAATGCTATTAAATACATACATTTTTAATACAGTGTGAAAATGTGCGACATCTAGAAAGAAATAACAGAATTCTTATGTGATGCATGTAATAAAGTTTTAGATGAAGTGAGTTGAAAAGTATATATTTTAAAGGTCCACTTGGCCAAAAGTTCCTGTTGTTGAAAAAACACCAATAGTACATATAAAACAAACTATATGCATTTAAGTTACAACTGGATCAAGCCTTTATTAATGTGGTCAGATTTCCTTCTGCGTAATTTGCCCTGCGTGTATAAACTCGGAACAGTGCTACACGGCCTCAGAGCTGATCCTACATCTCTCTCCTCTGCTAAAGGTGCTGTGGGTGATTACAGCTCCTGGGGGTCTGCTGCTGGATGGTTCCCCTGGGGATGGCTGTCCACACGGGAGCGGTCTATAGAGAGACCAAATTAGAGGGTGTGTGACAGGTGCGGTGAGGGGGGCATGACTGTCCCAAATTCCTCTGTGCATTTAATAGATGCAGAGAGAGAGAGGGAGAGAGAGACTGAGTGAGAGAGCGAAGGCTGAAATATTTATGATCAACGACTTCACAGGGCAGTGCAGGGCTTCAGCACTGTCCCCCTGGGGAGTGAGTGGACCAAGTCACTGTGCCCGCCGGTCCAAACTGACAGCTCCCCGATGGGTCATTAGTGAGTATTACCTGAAAGTGCACACACACACACACTTCTAGTATATGTTACATATATTGTATAGTGCACACTCTTCTACAGTTAAACTGTTTTGGCCTACACTGGCACGGGCAGTGGTGACAGATGTCTGTGAATGGCGTTTGATTTTTATTGTGTCTGTCATATGTTCACATTGAGATAATCACAACCCCAAAATACCAGAGGAAGATGCAGCTTATCTGAAATGGTTAAGTTGTACTCTGCAGGATGAGTTGTGTCTTGGTGACAAAAGAACTTCTAGTTTTTTCCATCCACCAGCCGAGTTTTACTACGCCCTCTCAAACATATTTGCACTATGACCAGGTGACCAAGAAATAGCCAATCTTCAATGAAATCAGTTTACTCCTCCTAGAAGTTTAGCTCAATCCAAAACACCAAATCCCTTGACACCATTAAAGATGAGGTAGGGTGATCACCGTCGCAAAAAAATACTCAAGCACAGACTTTGCCTGCGACTCCCTGCCAACACTTGGCTCCATTGACTACACCAATCCATTTACACCCACAAGCACCATTCTCTTGCTGCGCGAGGAACAACTCGATGTGCAATTACACACAATTAAGTTCAAGATGCACTTAAGACCATTATGACGCCTAGCTGAACACATTTTAAACCACCAGGTTGCCGAACCGTCTACGCCCCTCTAGGTCCGGATCCAGGAGAATGTTTAATTTGCCCACAAACAATAAAACAACAAGCTATAGCTTATCCAGAACTGCGGGCTATCCAAAGAAGCTGTCGTCCTCTTTGTCTCAGGGTTGGGAGGTCTACCGCTGAATCCCTCTCCCTCTGGCCAGTCTCATGGCAGTTGCACTCTTAAGCAAGTGACCCACAAGTCCGTCAGTCCCCCTCACATGCCCAGTGGTGCGTTGCCAGTTGGCACGCCTGGGTGGAGGCAACATATTGCCGCACAGAATGTTCTCAAGTAGACTCGGTACATTGGACATTAATCAGAAGGCTCTGTGCTCCCCTGTCTGTGTCTGGACGCTGAAGTGCCAGAAATCACGGCCAGTCAGTTTAAAGTGAGAGCAATTGCTCTTTGGGGAGCCGAGAGTAGGAAGCGTATTTTGGCCTGCCGGGAAGTTGGTGTCTTGATTGATTATTTGTTGCCCTCTCCCTAAAACATTTTCATTCTGAAGGGCCAAAGGTTACGGTAATGTCAGCTTTTATTCTTTGTCCATTTGAGTGATTAATTGTTCTGATTGATGTCATATTGCAGTTTAATTTTATGTTTTTGCGCGTTTCGCCTCCTCTCGTTTTCTAGAGGCAAAGAAAGAGCAAAACAATCAAGTTAAGCGAGATGAAAGGAAACATTCATATTAATATTTCAACTTAAAACGCTCGTAATGCTCTCTCCAACCACACCCCATTCGGTAATGTCAACTCGGAGGCGATCAGTAGCTCATTTATTTGTTCCTTGTGGGGAGGAGGAAGGAGCGGCCGCTGTATGTACACGGATAATATGATTGATTCGCATCGTCTACACCAATTTCCCCTCCAGTCCGCAGCGCAATTCCTGTGTGCGTGACCCCCCCACCGCCTCCTAAATGATAAGTGATGCCATTAGAGTAAAGAAGGCAATCTGCGCTCAGGGTTCGGTTAGTGGGGTCAAGTCATCTGCCGACTCATTTATCAGCTTTATTTCACTTATTTTTTTAGTTACGGCTAGCTCTGCTAAAAAAAATGAAGGCGGTCTCAAATCGCTTTCTTTTAAGTGAATGGCCGCTTGGTTTTCTGAACTCCCTAATAAGTGATTTTGTACGTCTTTTATGTATGCGAGAATACATTGTCAGATGATGACTTAGACATGTGGATGCGTTGACGGCGGATATCCAGAAATGCGTTTCTTAGATGGGGCGAAGCAGAAGGCGGAAATAAACCTGCAGCAATCTTTCCCTAATGTTTTTCCAAAACATTAACGCGTGTTGAACTTTTCAACTTTTCTGCAAGTCTTTTTCAGCACCATGCAAATTGAAGCGAAACGTAAAAAACTAAGACGATAAACTCATCAAATTTCATCAGATGCTTGGGTGTGTGTCCATGTAAGCACTTGGCTTATTCTTGTGCGGGTTTTTTGTGCTAGGCCTCTCTAATCTAAGATTTATTGACCATTAGTGAACTCAGAAAGTCATTATAGTTCATTCTGCTTGGGGCCTGACGTTTTATTAGGACAAATTTCCCCGCTGAGGACGTGCTCCAGCGCTGAACTGCTCGCGCTTCCCGCCGCGTGAGGTCACGTGACCCGCGGCTCTCCTTTCCTCTTCCCCCGCGCTCTAAAAGCACAATGTTACTGAACACCAGTCCATTACCAGAGTGCGGGACCCGCCATCAAGAGGGATAGTGGGAAGAAATGCCATCTCACCCTCCGTGACTAATTATGTGAAGATGCAAATTGTTTTGCCACGCTCACTCTCTCCCTGATCATTACGTACGGCTTTGATTTGTGTTCTTTAACTGAAGGGGTGACACACAAGTCAAATGACTGTGTGAGAGTAAAGTTTACTAAACAGGATGATTAAATGACTAATGTGAAGTGTTTTATCCCTTTAAAGTATAAATCAAATTACTGAGACGATTTTTTGTTTTACTTTGATTTCAGATTGTTTTGATTCTAGCAAACCCATAGCTTTTGACTGGCCTTCACTGAACTATGCTTTTGGTGTCAGATTTTTGGTATAGATGTTTTGTAAGGGTAAGGGTGACCAGTCAATGGGCATTGAAACCAGCGAGAGTTCTGTTATCACCTCGATCGATCTAACTGCATGTACAAAGAATAGACATGAAAGAGTCATGCGTGTAACGGTGTTAAGAGTCTGTTCAATGAGCCCAAACAAGGTCTTGCATCGTTAAAGAAAACAGATGCCAAGAGTGTTTGGCCCAACAAGGCAATATGAGTGCTTTACAGTCTTTCTTTGTGTGTGTGTGTGTGTGTGTGGGGATGTGTGTGGTGGGGTGGGTTGAGTTACTGACCCTGTCTGCTTGACTTTATGCCATCCTTGCTCTCCATTTGGGCAGACAGTTCACTTTATGAAACCATCATTCTGCCTCCTATCCTCTGTGTCTTTAGTGCCATAGGGGGAAAAGGGAGAACTCCATTTTAGTCATGTCACCCATTCCTCTTAGCGTGAGTGTGTGAGAGAGATAGAAGCTCCAAATAGAACTCTTCATTCTTTCTGACTGAGGAACTGAAAATATTACATGTTCATCTGCGCTTCTATTAAGGCATTCATATGCACAACGCATATTTTCTCATTGACCCTTTGCGTGTTGTTGTGCATTTCCCTGAATATGCTTGTTTGTCATAGATTGCTAGACACTATTAAGGAGAGAATCAGATCACGCAGTCTTTAATCTCGGCTGTCAGAACCTTTATTTTCTTTATCTTTATTTGCTCAATACAGCTGCTGTAGAAAGCTATCTGAGAATATTTTACTCTTACTTTTTCCCATACCAGTCTTTAAAAAATCAGTTAAATTATTTAAGTATTATTTTTTTTAGTCAGTGGCGGCAATTCACACTGTAGATGGGCAATTCCAGCGTTTTGGAGGTGACTTTTTGCGTTAGGGACGTGACATAAAAATTTGTTACGATTGAACCATCTGTTTATATTTTACTGGACCATTGTTGATAGAGTCTTAACATCAAAAATTGTCAGTCTCTAAAAAAATTATTTAAAAAAAGGGGAAATAAACCAGCGTTATGGATGTGACCAAAAAAATGATAAACTTTGTAGGAATTCTGTAAAATAAAATGCACAATCTTGAAGCAGTAATACCCAATGAATGGAGAAGGGATGCCTCTTTTTAGAACATAAAATAGTTACTTTATATTCATTTTCATGTGTCTATTTATGATGAATATGTAGCGTTATGAATGTGACAATCCTGAAAATGGCACTTACCTGACTAAGCAAAAAACTTGCACTAAAAATAAAACAAATGCTTTACAAATTTGAAGAGAGGTCTCACATTTGAACCACCAAATGATCAAATCTGTGCTGTTACCATAGTAAACACCCCTGGACATTTTCACGGAATTGCCCAGATGTTCCGTGCACATGCTAGCTATACAGTAACACTTAACTTACACAACAAAGTTTGTTGTAAATTTTTTAATTTTTGAATGCATTATGTAACATAAACTAACAATAAACAGTAAGTTTTACAGCATTTGTTGATCTACGTAAATGTCAGTTAATACATACACTTGTTATTATTGTATATTTATGTTTGTCTTTGTAAATTAAAGGTGCAGTTTGTGAAAACCGCAGCTAGAGGGTGCACAATCAAAACAACAACAATGGAGTAGCTAGTTGAGGCTGTGAAGGAGCGTGGAATGATGGGATCTGTTGTCATCAACTCCATCGCTGATGGTCATCAATCAGCTGGGAACTATAAATCATGTTTGCAGATGAGGTAAAGTTTAATAATTGTTGCGAATAATTGTGGTTCATAAATAAGTGACTGCTCGAAACAAGTTAATGGCTTGCTAGACGCTAGACACTACTTCCGCATTTGTCCACGACACTGTTGTCATGTGTTTTCTGCGTCAGCAAAGGCGGCAACAAAGGGGAACGCGAAAATGACGCCACTGACAGGCAACTGCACAGAGTTAATGATGACAGAATTTTCATTTTCGGGTGAAGTATCCCTTTATCTAATGTGTTGTCTTTTGGTTTTAAACGCTGTAGTGTATACAATGTTTATTTTTTAGTTTAGGTTGCAAATTTAGTAATTTCAACTACTTTAGTAAACTAATGTAACAATTATATTGTTTTTGCAAGTTCCAGCGTTATGAACCTGACATTAAAACAAAAAATTAAAATTTTGTGAGAATATATTAATTACCAATATATTGAACCATCTTTTCCTAAGCCCCTGACTATCTATACAATACATGTGTTGTCTGTTTTAGTTAAGGGGACTGACTTGTACACATGTGTTACGCATGTGATGTTTAGAAGATGTACGTTGGCAAACAACACACATTCTAGGAATTTGGACAATTAAAATGCAAAAATTAGAAGCAATAATAACCAGTAAATAGAGAAGGGATGGCTCTTCAAATAAAATATTTTGTATCATTTTTTTGTGTGAAAACTTACACGAAACAAACAATGTTATGGAGGGTACATTTTTCTGTAAAGACATGACAATTCTAAAAGTTTCACATACCGAACTATGGAAAATCTTAAAAAAAAAATATTGACATATTTTGCTATTAATGTATCTCTTTGTGAACATGACACATTTTTATCTCTATGAATTTTTTTGAATAATATTCTATTCCCTGGCAATTGAATTCATGATCTTGACATTGCAAGCACAATGCTCTACCACTTCAAATACACGAACAACAACTAATACTGTAATCATTTATTTATTTAAACAAAAAATTGTCTATTTGAAAAAAGAATCGTATCCATGCCCTTTTGCACTGAAGGAAACAAAAAGTCTCATGCATGGGTGAGAGTTTGCGCGCCCCTAGGAGCCTAAAATCATCCTGTTGTGTATGCGTGTCTGTGCCATTGTGGCCCCTTGCATGCTTTTTGTTTTTACACTTAGGTTCCATTGGCATCTCTAGGCCAATAAAAGGGATTTTCCCCTCCAATTAAAGGCCATCTGCCTGCCTGCCACTGTAGGGGCATGGTGTGCTGTTTCCATCCACACCAGGGCAAGTTTGGATATATCATTTTCTATTCACACCCCATCAGTCTTCTGTTTGCATGTCTTTAGCCAGCATTGCAACAGCTTTTTGCCAACATCCCCCTGATGTTTCCCACACTCCCTGTTTACCACGCTTGGTTACTCTGGCCATGGCCTCTGATAGAAGCCTGACCTTGCTAATTGCTATGGACCCTAGTTTATGTGCACATGGTCACTGTCAGAGCCATGACTAATAAAAGAGAGCAGATCCGAGATGGGGAGACGGGCCAACAGCATGGTGTCTGCTTAATGTGGGGGCCGAGAAGAACATCGAAGGGAGGCTAGGCTTGAAAGACCACAAACTGCTTTGAAATGCAACGTGGTAACTTACCAAAACCACAGTATGTTCAAATTTATTGTTTGACAATCAGATTCAAAAGATTATTTTTCACTTGGCATTATTGTACTGACTTCATGCATGAGTGTCCTTAAAGGGTGAATAAACAAGTGCTTTAATATATCTGATGAGATGTAGATATAATTAACCCCTCTTTTAATGAACTGTATTATTTGCGTTGTGTTGTATTGTCTTTCTAGATATCTGTTGTTTCAAAAGTTCAAAACTTGAAAATTAAGTTTTAACTTGTTTATTTATTAGTGTATTTATTACTAATTAGGGATGGGAATTGATAAGAATTTAACGATTCCGATTCCATTATCGAAATTGCTTATCGATCCGATTCCTTATCGATTCTCTTGTCAATTCTCACTGGGTGAGAGAATAAGTACAAATTTGTTTGTTTGTATTAACTCGCTTTAATATCTGATAAGAACACAGCACATACTCAGAGTATACACAAATTTTGTGTAGCAACCTGAGGACAAACCTAAAAGTTGGCTACAAAGTAAAGTCCTGTGACCTATAGAATTTTTCACATTCATCATTGGGCCAGACAGAAAAATAAAAACACAGACTAAACAGTCAAGGGAGAGCTTGTGACGGCCTTCATCATCATCATCTAAATTTCATTGACAATGACAATGGAGATTATTATTCATATAGTAAAAGTTTAAACAATGAAATGGCGCTCACATTAACTAAATAGAGAAGTTACCTTCGGCATTAATAGCAGACGACGTCTCGTTAGCTCCGTTGCTGCTTGACTCACTTGTTGTTGCTGTGTCGCTAAGTAGTAGTGTATCAAACACGCGACAGTCCTGCAAATGAATTGCGTGCTGTGTGGCCAAATGTTTCTGCAAATTGGAGTTAGTTCCTCCCTTTGCCGAAATTAAACTTTTACAGTTGTTGCAAATGACCGCATTGGCGTCTTTTCTAGTGAAATATAACCACGCTTTAGATAGCTTCTGCCTCGATGACATGTTTGCTACGTAACCAAAACAACGCAGAGCGTGTGTGACGTCATGATGATGACACATTTGCAACGAGTGGAACCTATAAGCGGAATCGTTAAGGAGGTACGCTAACGGTTCCAAGAAATGGATTCACTTGGCACCGGTTCTAAAGAAGAACCGGTTCTCGATTCCCATCCCTATTACTAATAGAGGATTTTTGTCATCCTCTTAATTATACTTATCAATGCTGTTTTTATTATGATTGTGATTTTAAAAAGGGTTAGAACATAATTATATTTTTAATATGACAAAAAACTACCTTAGCAGCCCCTTCAACATCAGACGCTCCCTATAAGTTATGTCAGCCCAGTGTTTTATAGCATATTTTGTTTTCCAGTACATTCAGACTGTCTACCTTAGACACACTTATAAACGTACACAGCAGAGACCTCAGCCCCATCTTCGGTCACTCTGCACTAGCCCTCCACAGTCTGCTTGTCTGGCTCTAGGTCTCTGGAACTGCCAGTCATCTGTCTACAAGACAGACATCATACCGGCCTTTGCCAGTCAGTCTCAACTCAATGTTCTGGCACTGACTGAAACATGGATCTGTAAAGAGAACACTGCTACTCCATCAGCCCTCTCAAACAACTTCAACTTCACCCACCTTTTTTATAAAGTTTACTGTAACACTCTTCGTTGTAATCTTCGTTGCCTCTCTCCCACTTGCTTTTCGTCCATGGCAGAGATGGGCACTCGAGTTAGTGACTCGGACTTGAGTTGCACTCGAGTTGCATTTTAAAAGACTTCAGACTCGACTTCAGACTTGACCTGAAATGACTTCACACTTGACTCGACTCGACAAAAAAACGTACTGACTGATATCATAAGGAAAGAATGGGTAAATCAGTAAATATAACTTTTATCATAGAACTTCATGACAGACGTTTTACTGCGTGTTCAGCGTTAACTTTAGTCACATGAAACTTGGCGGGATCCTCTGCACTTCTTTTATTACTGTGTCAGAATCAGGAACTTTGGGAAGATCGGCTAAATGCAAAGAATGGGGGAAAATAATTAAAGACACCGAACGACAACATCAAACTTTTTTAGGCATCTAAGAACGCATATGCAAATGTTAGCACATATAGCAAGCTATCATACTGTGATGTGACGGCACGGGTATTTAAGGTATTAAAAATGTAGCTTTTAAAACTAGCACTGTTTTTAATCAATATTTTTGTACAATGTGAATGTGGCTTTTTCTATGTGACTTGAATGAGAGAGAAGATATTAGGATTAGAAATATCTGTGTTTATAAAAGGGATAATTCACCCAAAACTGAAAATTCTGTTTCAATTTCTTTGTTTTATTATTAAAAAAAGATATTAATGCTTTGCATTTTGTCCAGTATTTTTGATGTAACGTTAATCAGCGTGTGTAGTAAAATTTTATGACGACTTAAATCAACTGGATAAAGTCTGACTGGCGTCTCACTTAGTGACTGTGTCCCTAGTTTTTCAAACATCATATGTTTTCTCTGTATAAAACCACTTTGCAAATAGGATTTTTGAGTATGAGAAATCTTTCAATAAGGTATGAAATGACTTGAGACTAGCTGAAAGACTCCAGACTTGACGCGGATTCTAGCAATAAAGACTCCAGACTTGACTCTGACTCTAGCTAAAAGACTTGTGAACATCTCTGGTCCATGGTGTCTGCCTCCCTACCCACAACAACCCTTTACTCATCTCTCAACGTTGAGGAAGGTCCTGATAAGCTTGTACAACCATAACATCCTGTCTTGACAGTGTCTGCCCCTTACCTGGCCTGCACATGCTAGAACCTCTTCCCTCAGGCTTTCTGAGTTTCTTCGTGACCATCGGACCAAGCTAAGGGCTGCAGAGAGGAAGTGGCGCAAGTCTAGAGACCCTGCCTATCTCTCCAACTATCAACATCTTCTTAACTCCTTTGCTACTGATATGTCTGCAGCCAAAACCAAGCACCTTCTAAACAAAATCCAAACTGCATCCAACCCGCGTAAACTTTTCTCAACCTTCTCCTCTCTTCTCTGTCCCCCTCCACCTCCCGTCCATACCTTGCTGACAGGAAGATCCTTTGAGGTATCCTGGAGAGGCGAGACATCCAGATCTCATCAGCTGATAACTTCAGTTCCTCAGGGATTGCTATATATACCACCTACCTGGGTCCAATTATTTAGGCATGTGGGTTCTCATCCCTTTTTTATGCAGATAACAAACAGCTTTATTTCTCTTTTCAACAAGATGACCCTATTATCTCTGCCCGTGTATCTGCCTGCCTTCTGGACATATCTTCTTGGATGAAAAAGCATCACCTACAACTCAACTTCTCCAGGACAGAACTCCTGGTTATACCGTCCCACCCTTCAATTAAACACCACATTATCATTCAGCTTGGATCCTCAACTATAACACCCACCAAGGAACCTGGGGGTGATACTCAACGACCAGCTGAAATTCACCTCTTACATAGCAGCAACCACTCAAACTTGCAGGTATGTGCTCTACAACATCAGGTAAATCAGGCCGTTCCAGTTGGAGCATGGCTCTCGGCTGCTAGTGTAACCCCTGTCATATCAAGACTGGACTACTGCAATTCTCTACTGGCGGCCTTCCAACCAATACAGTCAAGCTCTTGCAAATGATCCAGATTGCTGCTGCACGTCTAGTCTTCAATCAGCCTAAAAGAACCCATGTAACACCCTTCTTGATTTCACTTCACTGGCTGCCAGGTGTCGCCCGCATCAAGTTTAATTCACACTGCCCTTCAGAAGGGAAACGGCAAACTTGCCCATTTACCTTAACTCACTGCTCCAGGTTAACAAAATGGTCTGAAAATGAGTGACGCCTGGTTTTTCCATCACAGCGAGGCACCAAATCGATTGCAAAAATCTTTACTCATTCGTTTGCCCTGTGGTGGAATGAACTGCCGGCCTCCAGCCGAACTGCGGCATCCTTCACAACTTAAAAAAACAGCTCAAAACATACCTGTTTTGCATTTATTTGACTACCCAATAACTGTCTATGTATACAAAATAATATTGTTGTTCATTCTCTCATTTGCTTACTCAAGCTTTAATCCTCCTATTAGCAAGGGCCTTGTAATCTAACGGTACTGTTTAGCGTGTTCACAAAATTTTATATGCTCTTCTACTTGTAAGTCGCTTTGGATAAAAGCGTCTGCCAAATGAATAAATGTATATGTATATATGTATATATGTTGGAGATGGTGGTCTAGAGGGTTAAACCACTGAACTGGTAAATCAAAGGTTGCTGGTTCGATCCCAGCAGCCACCACCAGTGTGTCCTTGAGAAAGACACTTTACTCCATGTTGCCCCAGGGGGATTGTCCCTGTAATAAGTGTACTGTATGTCGCTTTGGATAAAAGCGTCTGCCAAATGACTAAATGTAAAAATGTAATATGTTAACACAAAGGAAAATATTTGAAAGAATGTAAGTAACCAGACAGATCTCAAATGGGGAATGAGATCTGTTTGGTTACTGACATTATTCCAAATATTTTCTGTTGTTTTCAACAGAATAAAAGATTTATACAGTATGGTAATAAGCTGTGGATGAGTTGAAGGTACAGTGTGTAGCATTTTGAAGGATTTATTTAACTAAATGTAATATATAATACAAAACTATGTTGTGAGTGGTGAAGAAATACCTAACAAAATAAACCGAACTGTTTATATTAGCTTACAATGAGCCATTTTATGTATATACACCGCGGGCACACCCTTGCACAGCCATGTTTCTATAGTAGCACTACCATGACAAACTAAGGTGTTTCGTAAAACGAAGGATGAACGGGACTATGTTTTTCTTCTTCGGCTGTGCTTTTGAGGCAGCTTGCAAAGCCACTTCATAGAAGGATTAGCAGAAGAAGAGGAAGAATAATAACAAAATTTACTTGTCGTGTTTTTTATTAGAAATAGAAACGGTTCTTTATTCCAGTGAGAAGTGAAATTTGCGCTAATGGCGGACCTCACATACTCTGCACAAGAGCTGACAGAGCGTCAATCTGTGTCGTCAAAAGAGAGAAAATACGATGCAGCAAGGCGAAGTCGAGACAAAAAACGGCAGAAAACCCAAATAAACATCAGCGTAGCTTTTCCCAAATGGAGGGCACTGAAGCAGGAAAAGGTTTGCTAAGCAACGCTGAACTTGCCAGCTTTCTGTTGGACCGGTAAGTTTGTCTAATTTCCTCTATATAAGTAAAGTGTGTAGTGGAGTATGCGAGGCGAGACCGTGGTTCGAGGCCGGTAAGTAATTGTTAATTAGCGCCAGTGGTGCTCGCACCGGCCTCGCATCACGTAGGAGATTGGGAGCATATAAAAGAAACACGCGACCGGACCGTCGAAGAGAGAGGACCGGGCCCGAGCTTGTGTGTACATGTATTTATGTTTTATTTGCCGGCCGTCGTCCGTGAGGGGCGGCCGGCTGTCTATTTATGTTTATGTTGTTTGTTAGCCGGCGGTCGTCCGTGAGGGGCCGTCGGCTGTTATATTCTTTATTAAATGTTTTAAATGTTTGCCGGTTCCCGACTCCTTCCTTCCATACTTGAATCGTATTACATTGGTGCCGAAGCCCGGGAGGAAGGAGAGACATGCTGTCGGAGAGCCCTCGCTGCTGAGGGGCATCGCGGTGCTGAGGAGTTCGGGCAGCGCGGACGAAGGGCGTCCGCCAGTGGCTGCCCGAGGCGGTGGTTCTGGAGCGAGGATTCGGGTGGAACGGAGACCTCGCTGCCGTGCTCCTGGGCCGAGGTGGGATGGCGGCCGTCCAAGAGGGAGCGGAGGAGTCAGCGCCGTTTGCCGTGAGCCGGAATCCTGCTGCCAACAGCCATGATGGTGAGGAGCAGGAAACGGCGGACTGACTCTCTACCCCGCTGCCCTCACACGGAGGAGCCATCGCCAACCGCCAGGAGGCGGAGGAGGATCGGGCCGTCCACCGAACGTCCAGCACCACCGCATAGCACCGCGAGGAAGAGCCTCTCGGCTGGTTGAGGAACGAGCGGCAGCATGTCAGGGAACCGGACTATAATTTTTTTTTTCCTCTCTCCCCTCTCTCTTTCCGGTCGCTCCGAGGGCTCCCGTCTCCGTTGTCTCGTCTCGTCGCTGCAGTTATATTATAATACTGCTTAGCTTCCACATCCTCTCTTGTGCGGTCCTCCCGGGATACGTTAGCTACTCTGCCTCTCCTGGCCCTGCCTGCATCTCCAACACCCCTACCTCTCCGCCCTCTTCCTCTCCCTCATCCTCACCCTCGTCCTCTTCCTCTTACTACCTGTGTTAAGTCCTCTGATTGACTCTTGTGATGATGAGAAAAACGTCTGCTAAGACTTTCGCGGTTAGATTACACGCCTTTAGCAATAGCAAACTGTTTCAATAGGCTGTAAGTTACGAGCCAAGTTGCAGTGCCAAAAAATGCTATGCAAAATAAGCGAATAAATCAATGACACAATGTTAAACATGTAACAATAATATTCACTATAACGATTAGAGTATATAAAAGAATTAAGTAAATTTTGTTTTGATTTATTTTTCTTTGTAAATAAGCCTTGTGACTTGAGTTGCAAAGGTTACTCTCTGCTGTCTCAGACGACATCATCTCTGTCCTGTGTCCGTACCTTCATTCTGTTGTTTGCCTGTGAGACGTAGATTGCAATTATCAACACCACCGTTAATGGCCACTATCATTTACGGAACCCTTTTGTCCTGTGACGGCAACCATAGCTTCTCTAATGGGAGGGGGGTGGCGGTTTAGGTTGCAATTTCCTACATCGCCAATAGTGGCCTCTGAAACTTACACACAGAACCTTTAATGATAAAAGAATTTTCATTTTTGGGTGAACTATCCCTATAAGGTTTAGACAACTTTATTCACTTCAGTTTCTAATCCCAGACTTATTAAAAGGTGCAAATAAAACTATTCTGTTTCTTTTTCAAATCTGCATCATGGCGTTCGCTTCTACATTTGTATTGAAACACATATCAGAAAGGAATGCATCTCAATATACAGTATTGTTGTATTGATGTTTTGAGCAGAGCCCTATCTAAAGCCTTGTTCCATGTATCCCTTTTTTATTTTGAGCACCTGTCCCTTTTAAGATTTCCGCACAGCCCTGCTAACCTGTGTTCTCTATCACAGCGTCACAGAGCTGAGTGAACTTGAAGTAATCCGTCCACTTTTTTTAGGTTTGGTGTTAAATTGTCAGTATTGGACGAAGCTCTGTTGCTAACGCCATGCAGACATTAAAAGCGGCTGTTCCGCTGCACATTTCCACACTGCATACACAGCTGTCACAGCGTGCGCTCTCGTTTACGGCAGAGATGATCGGGCAAAATACAGCCAATCCCGATAAGGTTTAAATGCCTTGATCGACCCCTGATCCCGATCTTTGCGATCGGTTCGGGACATCCCTACTACCTAGTATATTACTCTACCTCTTACATAAAACCTAAAACTGTTTGTTAATTTACCTTATGTTTCCCTGCCTGCGAAAATCGAGCAAAAGTCATTTTTAATATCAGTTTTTAAAATCTTTCTACATAATGTTAAAAATGTTCTGTGAAAATACGACCTAGATATATTTAATACCAACTGAGTAATAATATAATAATATAATAAATTAATAATATAAAATATATATTTTTTATTTATTATAAGAAATAATAATCTAATCATTTAAAAAATATTATATTTGATATATTATTTAATATTTATAGTAATATAACTGTTTAGAAAGCCAATTTTTGACATTTTTGAGCAAAATAAAATATAGTGTCAATAAAATCATAAACAGTATTATAAATAAAAATTGGAAGACTGTATTTCGATCTTATTAACCTGTTTTTTGTATCATTTTTGGCTACAACTACTCTCATTCTCATAATCTCATTATTATTAATGTTAAGCGACTCTGGATTTCAGAGACGGGATGACTTAAACAGTATATGGACATGTTTGACTACTTAAGTCTTAAGTCATTTCCGTGAGCACAAATCCTAATGCTACAGCATATTTTGATATTATATAGAATTGCATGCTTCTCATTTTATAGCAACAGTTTAGGCAGGGCACTCTTATATATTCCAACATGGTAATGCCCCTGTGCACAAAGAAAGGTTCTAAAAAAGAAAGATTTATGCAGTTTTTAGTGTGGCAGAATTTGACTGGTCTGCATAAAGCCTAGATTTTAAAAAAGCTAAACACTGTTGGTATGATTTACTGGCTTAATCCAAACATACATCAGCCAAAACTATAAATGACTTGAACACGGGTACAGTCATTTCAGAACAGAAAAAGGCCAATCTAAAATGTTTGCCGCAATTATGAAAATATATATTGTAACTTTAATGTTGTTTGGATTGGAATGGAATAACAAGTGTTTATTAAAAGGGGGTTGTCTCAAATAATTTTGTCTGTATAGTATATGTACAGCAGTGGTTTTCAAACTTTTTTATAAGATCCCCTTTGTATAGTATGCATCACTTTGCGACCCCAAAATAAAAACTTAAATTTTAATTAAACCAATTACATATTCAGTTATACAATGCTGAAACATCCATTCTTTTGGTTGGTGGGCTTTTTTTCTGACGTTTGATTGCATTGAATTTATGCTAAATTTCTATATTTTATAAAATGCCACAAAATCTTTGGGCCCCCTGAATCCATTTTACGGCCCCCCAGGGGGTCCAACCCCCAGTTTGGGGACCACTGATGTACAGTATATGATGTATACATCTTTCAATGATAGATAAAGTGCAGAAACCTCTCTAGATGTAAACTTAATTTAATTGACTCATAATGCCTTGAGGGGTCTTGAGGGTGGACCATATGCCATCGGAGGTGCTACCTCGACTGATGTTGAGGTCATTTGCATTGTCAGACAATGTCTATATTCAGAGATCCCTGTTCATTTTTGCATTGTTATCCTCTTAACTTTACCATGATCCCATAGTACAAATGCACAGATTTAATAATTATATCGATGGATATTGAAGAATCTTAATGTGTTCCATGATTCCTGCCCCACACAATTAGACCGGAAAGCACTGATCTGGGGTTTATCATCACACGTTATGCATGGCTAGTCCTCTGAGGCTTAATAATCGTCAGTAAATCACACTCGCAGCTGTTGGAACTCAACCCGTACACTGTAAACAAGTCCACCTCAGCTCATTTTCTTTTCCCGGTGCACGACATCCCACTCAGCCCCCACCATTCAGAAACAGAGTTTTCCAAAAGACACCACTTTAGATAACTCCTCACTCTAGGTGGCCTTGCTCTCATTAACACTAATGTAGGGAATTTGAGTAAGTGAGAGGGAGAGAAAGTCGAGGAATGCCAAGGCAGACGCGGAGAGATAACTTGTTTTCCTTTGGTTTTCAATTTTCTCATTATGGGCGAGACAAATCAATGGCGACTTTGCGAGTTTAGATGGCGTAGCGAGGAAGAGAAGCCACCGTTTGCGTTTCATCTCCGACAGCCACTTTTTCGATAATGAGCCACCAAGTATGTGTACCTCCGCTGCCAAGCGATTGAATGTGGACGTCTTTTAGTACGGCCACTGCTTTCTGGGTGGGCGAAACCATTCCCGAGTTCCTCCAATTACCGAGACCCTCCAGCACCAGTCGCTTCACTGCCATAGTGGAGCAGCTCTTTTGACAGCACGTCAGTTATAATGTCAGCCCATGTCACTGTCATTCTGATAATAGTCCCTGACATGCTCGCCTCGCCAAAACGTTCTTGGAATGTTCTCATCATCGAACATTCACCACAGCGGAATCTTCGGATTGAACAGGTATATGCCCTGTCTTTAAAGAGCATGCCTACCTGATTGGAGCATGGCAGCATGCTGTGACACAGGTATAATTGGGTGTTTCTGTTCGGATAATATTTTTTGCCTTGGGTGCCGTAAATATTGGTTCAGTTTGTTTGAGCTGTAGATTAACTTGTTTTGACTCTTTGGCTATTACTACGGATAGATTATCGGAATGCTTTTGCTCGCCGTCAGCATTTGAGTCCGCTCACGTCAGAAGTTCTGACCGAAGTAGAGATTAACGCCCAACAACACTAAATTTGGAATAAGTTTATAAACTGATTGGCGGACAGAATCTCGGGTGTTGACTTGCGCACTGTCCTTTTCAAAAGCTGTGCTATTATGCGTAATCCCCCTCGTGCCGACGCCATTGATCCAACCCTCCCGCTCGCTCAGTGGGCATGACAATGTGACGAGAAGGTTTGCTCTCTGACGGTGAGGCTCTGATCCGTAGGAAACAATTCCATCTATCTTCAGTAAAGCACAAATCCCCCATCACACACCAGTCAAATTATCATCCATATCAACAGGCTTTCTGTCAGATAATGTCATTTTGTGAGGCCAGACGCCAGTGAGTGTCCCTGCAGACAAGGGCAGCAAAGGATGACTCTTCAGATCTTCTTCAGATCTTTTCGTTTCGGCCTCTTTTTTTTTGGTTCTTAAGGCGTTCAAGAGGATCATGCAAATGTGTCGTTCTGTCCTCATTAAGGGTGAGAGTTTCAGTACTGTTGCCATCTTGTTGAACAATGGTGGTATGACAGTGCTGTTGGAGGATCTTTCAGTTCTTTATAATGATAAAGAGTCTAAAATAGGATCATTGTAACTTTAGTCATAACTTGAGGTGCATTTATTGCGGTGCATTTGATCAGATTGTTATAGGATTGTGATATACACATTTTATACACACTCTTACTATACTATATTTATTTACTCTTGCAATGATTAAATTCCACCGCTACGATAATACAGTACATCACAGATGGCATTAGTTGAACATAAGCATCGTGGTGTAATTTTTGCCAGAGTAACAACAAAACTGATCATATTTTGCCTAAAGCAAATTACTGAAGTTTTTCTTCATACTAGGCTGTCACAATATATCACTTTTAACAATGACTGTGGTATGTAAAACCACGTTTATCAATGAAATATTCATTGTAAATACTACACATGTAATAAATCCATGAATTATACAGCACTTTAATTTTGCCTTAATAGCCACAATGGTTACAATGGTCGATAAAAAATATTTTATGAAACTTCTTTAATACTGCAGACCCAAGCCAAAGACATTTCAAAACAGAAAGCCATGTAATTTGGTTAGTATCACACAAAAGGTAAATTAACATATAAGAATACAACTTTATTCAATGATATTCTGAGGACTTTTGTGTGAAACAAATTGTGTATCTGGTTTTGTTAAAATAAATTGGTTATTATTAACAGTTATTGCATTGGAGAAAAGTAGAAATGTGTTTAAATATATTTTCAGTTAGATAATTAAGAAATCGAAATTGGCCAAGAAAATAGCAATAATTTCAAAAGATTTCACAACAATGTCATTATTATAAATTATTTGGCCCTAATAATTGTGTAGTGAAAGTATGATATTGAGACATCGTAGAATATCGTAGATTACCACACTCACATTTCTGCTGTTAATTTCACATTCAGTATCTCTCTTGTACTGACTCTAAGTTCCTGGGTTCCAATCCCAGGGATCGAACATACTGATAGTATGAGACCTGACAGCAGTTTGGGTCACTTTGGATAAATGTATCTGCCAAACGCACAACAATTCTCTTGCTCATATGATATTGAACAACATGTATAAAGTTTTATTTAATGCCACGATTTACTCTACAACAGGTTTTCTTTATTCGCCACTTCCTCTGACCTTTTTTTTTTAAATATGGCTTTTTTTTATTTTTCTTGGTTAACAGTTTGGGGTATGTTCAAAGTTAAAACTTTCTCTGCTTTAAAGGTTCTGTTTCATAAACACAAGAATAAAGTCTTTATTTTTTTACTGACCCAGTATTTTGTCCTTGCTTTTTTCCCTTTCACATCTTATTCCATTTTATTTTGTTTGAGGACATGTTTACATTTGTGAGCCTGTCTCACTTTTTCATCTGTACTGTTTTGGACTCTTAAAATAGGGAACACATCCTTTATGTAATGACTGATGCTACTGTCAAACCATTTTCTTTTGTACACATCAGAAAAGAAGAAGAACGAGAAGACTGCATTTCATTTTTGAGTTGGATAACAATCAAACCGAGTGAAGCTGTGTGAGGAAATTAGAGCTGTGATTTAGTACACACCCTTGTTGCTTTGTGCTCACAGAAATGATCCTCTAATTGGTTCTATTATTCTGTAATTGTCGCTTTAGTGCTGGTCAACTAAGCTCAGAACGAATGAAAGCTATAACCGAAGCTGAAAGATTTTATCTGAATCATAACTGACACTGCTAGTCTGGCTTTTTGTTCCTCTCAGTTTTCTGTGTATGCATTAAATTGATATTTCTGTAACAAAGTTTCCAATATTCATCTTCCTCGGTGGCCAGATGGTTTTAAAATGCAGAATCTATATTCTGGTCGAGTGTCTTTTCTTGTTTTGAAAATCTAAAATATTCTGAATTCCCTCATCAAAGTTTGATCAAGATTGGCAGAGAAAAGAGAAAAAACTTTTAATTCACACAAGACAGTTCTATCGTTTTTATGCCTAAAAAGAGCAGTAATGTATAAACCATTTAAATGTGAATATGCATGAGCGGGGTTGGGTCACAGATCAGAATGAGATAGACAGGAACATCAAGTTCAGACTGCAAACTCTTCACCTGTGTGTATTAGTGTGAAGGGGTTTGTGTGTGTTTGAAATGTGTGAATTCGGCATGCATGCGGAGTAATGACTTTGCACATTCATGCTTGAATGACTTCCTCAGGTTCAGAGCAGAAATCCACATTGGCTGGGGATTAATTGTTGTGTATTATGCAAAGGATGTGAATTCTTTTGTAGGAAATGAAATATGCCTATTTCCCACTTTTCCAGTCTGTTTCACAATGTGCCCCAAACAAAATTATTTATACTTTACAAGAGTGAAGAACATCCGCTTCAATGCCCCTAGCTTAATATTTTTATTTAGTTTTCGCCTCTCGCCAAACTACCTCGAAAACTCCCTACCGCACTTTATTTAAAATATGTGGACTTTTTACAAGCGCTGCGTGCTGGGTTTGTAAGGCTTAGGATTTGGCTGTTTTATTTACTTTCCTTACTCTTCCCCCCGGCCCCTTGCCTCCTCCTGCGCCATCAGCTCTGTACATGAGCCACCAGTTTTATCTGTCCATAATGACTCTGGCATCCAGCGTTTGGAGGGAGTTTCAAATGAACGCACCAGCGAGCCGGTGCGGCCCGCTGGCTGCGTACCATGCAAGGGACCAAATTAAAGTGCCTGCTCTCTCAGCGGGGCACGTTTGTCACGTCAGCTGATTATAAAAAGCTCACATCATACTCCTCACTTATTTCCTGGCCCCTCTGGTCCCTAGAACTCTGGAGGGGAGGGGGTGTAGGACAAACGGAGAGAGAAAGATGTAGCGCAATTTGAGAAAAGTCCAAAACTAGAATGTTTTTACATAGGACGGATGCTAGCCGGGAAAGGTCACTGGGATGGTGATGAAGGGGGCTGCGTACAGAGGGGTTGCTGGGTAATTGGAGCTTTCAGCACATTGGCATCAGCCCATGTAGTCTTGTTGTCAGAGGTCTCAACGGTGTGCACTCTGCAGAGCGGAGTCGGGGAGGGAACGTTTGTCAAAATAAGAGACCAGTGACCATGACTGCTGTTTTTTAAGCATGCCACACATGAATCAAAACTCACAGCGATGCCCTTGGCTATGTGGGGACACCAGGAGCGGACCGGACATTGGTATGTGCTGTGATTTTCTTGTCTGACTGAAAAAACATTGTAGATGAGCCAGTGAAGTATACTTTAGGCTCGCAAACAAAAAAAGCCGAACAGCTCTTTACACAGCAGTATACATTGGTTTTAAGTGTGTGAAATTCATCTTAAATTAGAAATGGAATTGCTCATGTAGAGGAAAGACTGCTCCGCTAGTTATTCAAAACTGAAGGACTTTTATCTGTTCATTAAAGTGGCCGTGAAGGCAGAAAGGAAGTGTTTTATGGCGTATGTTTAGACTGCATGCTAATTTCTGTCAGCCATAAATATTACCCACAGCCAGACTAGTTCTCTGCTCACACAGCTGTCAAAATGGAAACATGAAAAGAACTAAAAATCACAAAGTTTATTTTGTGTCTGGTTTTGTTTATATCCTGATATACACAATATTTAAAACACCTCCGGTACAATACATGTTTTCATTTACATTCATATGGAAAAACAGAAAAAACTCAAACTAAAGACAAACTAAATCCAAACGAACTGTTACAATATCTCCATGATGCTAGGAGAAACTTACTCGCAAAGCTACCTGAAAACTATGTGCAAGTGTATATAGGAAAAAAGCTGCTGTAAAACTTGCTCACGGAACAAAATTCATTGAGTTAATAGATAAATAAAATTAATTTATGGATGGATGGATGGACATTATTTTTGAAAGCTTCCTCAATTGACAGAATTTTTAGTGGTTAAAACTTTTCTCACTACTGTTTAGTTTTTCAGTAGTTATGCAGCAGGTTTGCCAGTAATTTACTGTAGATTTAATAACTACTTTCCTATTAGTACTTTTTTCAATTGAGTTCAACTTTACTTCAATCAAAATGAAAACACTTTGGTTTTTGAGATTCAAAATGAGCTAGAAGAGACTGCTCTCCTTCCTGGCACGTGCACACTAACACGGCAAAAAATGACATTCTTCATAAGCAGCTTTGTCTTGTTTTCCAGTAACTTCACGATAGATTTACATTACAAGAAAAGTGACCTAATATATTTAGTCTTGTTTTATGAAAGAAAATATAAGAAATAGGTACGTTTATGTTTAAAACTAAATTGTACATTAAATCTACAGCAAGTGACTGGCAACCTGCTGCAAAATATTTACGGTATCAAGTGCATAGACATGTTGGGCTTTCATTTTTATAAGGTTTGGTTGGGGAATGATAATGCAACTCTTTATGCGAAAATACATACATTAAATCTATAACTACAAAATTTATTTTTGCTAAACCCTTGTACTTGTCATTGCAAAAGGTTTAGTTTATGACAGGGGTTAAAAACACATTCAAATACACATTCAAAAACAATAACACAAGAACCTTTGAAGTTAAATAAAAATTAAACAAACATTAATTATTTTATTGTATTTTAATTGAAACCTGGCCTAGGGATTTCTCCCTCATGTGCTCTTTAATAGATATAATTTTTCATACACACTCAAGTTCCTTTATTGCATTGAGAGGACACCTTTGTGCTGTGATTTATTGATCTGATAGTCTTAGTCTTGTTTATTTATTTTCAATAATACATATTTACACTGTGGGCACAGCAAACCATATATCTGAGTGTCCTCTACAGACTTAGGAAAGTGCAAACAATAAAAATGTCAATAATATCTTTCAGATATTGCTTTTTAAGACATCTAAAAAAAGTTTTAAAAAAACTGTCTAATGGAAGCATGTAATCTAACCTGTCATTAGGCTCAATGTAAATGTAAATTCAAATATAATGTGTTAAAGCATATCTTATATTACAAAAAATGTAATTGTTGTCTATCGCAGGCATCCCAACGTGCCGATAAGCCCCTTACGAGTGCGGAAAGCTGCTTGGATGTCAGTGCATTTTAAAACAGCAATGAACTAGAAGATGATGTTTCATGTGTGCCAGAGAGATTTGTCTCTCTAATCTGTGTATTTCAACATCCTCATTCATATTAAAAGATGCCTTAGGGATCCACACTGAGATTTGTATTCATAAAGAAAGTGCCACCGGGGCATAGATGGTCGGACCGGGTTTAAATCCCACTCTTCATCCAGATGTGAAATTATTAATTGCAGCTATTAGTCTCTTTCATTGTGTTATTTTGGTACACACCAGGGGCTGTGGGTTTAATTGTTTGAGTATGCGTTTGTACGCCCGTGCGTTCAAAAGTTCAAAAGTAGAAACGTTTTGCTTTCCATGGGGACAATATAGTTTAGTTTAACATTTTCTTGCTAAATGTTATTTTTGATAAAACAGGAATAATGGACCATGTTTTAAGTCTAATCATTAGTTGTATTTTTAGCAAGGTCTGCACACAGAGAATGTGAAGAGTTCCCAGAGTGGAAAATGAACTTTAGGCTGAGTGACAGCCGGTCTCATGGGACCCATTTCCGTTCTGCTCTTAAAATTCTCATTCAAGTTAAAACTCTATGTAGCTCATTCACACACAAGTTTGTAGTGTCATTTCTCGATGCCCTACTTACAGACACGCAGATGAAGAATTTGCCCAACTTTGTCCTTCCTGACAGAATACTTTGTGGTGATTGTTCTGGAAGTCACAGTGCTAGAGATGGGAGGAAGGTGGAATATCACTAGAGGGAGCTCTAAACAGAACCAGCTTAATTAAGAGCACATACAAAATCTTTATGATTATAAGATATATGGCTGCATGAAGCAGTTCATGCTCTGGATAAAGCTGAGATTTTGGGGATTTTGGGTCTGAGATGAACAGAAACGTGCAATTAGAAACACACATGCACACAAAAGAAAAATGAATCAATGCATCTTGCATTGTGTGTTGGATTATTCCTTTTCCTGGCAAGGCTAATATCTGCTCATTTGCAATAACCAACAACAGATGAATCGGTCATTCATTCATTTATAACAATTATCTTTGTTTTGTTGCGCTAAGTGGAGTTTTTTCCTCCCAAATTTCATTGAGGTAATATCAGAATGTTAAATTCAATAGCGGGGCCAGTCATTTGTCTCAAGAATCATTAGAGACAAATACATCTGCTGAAAGTCTTCCGAATTTTTCATTTTGGGAACGTGATCATTTTCCATTATAAATTACACTTTACATTTTCACTGTATTCATGGCATGCCTGGGGCCACCGTTGTTACAATCTTTTATATTGCTCTGCTTCAAACCCTTCTGTCAGCTGTGCAAAAAGCAATTTGTATTTTATTTGTGTTTGTTTACAGATACCTAACAGTAATGAACTGTTAGAGTACTAATGTGTTGCGTTATGAGAAAGCGTTCGCTTTCAAAAATACGATTTTCTAACTTTTAGTTATTTATTTAATGTCAATTGCGTGGCAGATCATTATAATTGACCCTGACATACATGACAGCCGAGATGTGCCTGCTTTCGGGAAAAGTAGGAAAGTATTTTTATTAGCAGAATATACAGTAAAAGGGCTATCGGACGAGCCCCCGGAATACCAACATGGATGCACTTACTCTACAAGTCAATATCTGGGAAAAAATGAGTTTGACAGTTCAAAGAAAGTGCCTGCATAAAGTAATGCAAATATTCTTCTAGGTTCTCAGTGAACCTTAAAATATATTCAGTGCGATTTTATGTTCAGGTGTGGGGAGTTATAATTAGCCATAGAGGAAGACTTCCACCGCTTCCTCATTGGAAAACACCTCTTTCCATCTGTAGAGAAATGACACTCCAGTGGCAGTTTATTTACCTCATCTGCTACATGATGACAGCACACTTAAACAAAGATGGCATATAGACACGATTGGAAAAGAGTGATTAATTATGAATACCGAGCTGATGGATGGAATGGGGTTTTCCGACCACCGTCTGGCCATCGGGTTAAGATAACTTCGGTTGCCATAAATATTTATTGGTCTTTATGCGTTAAGTGTTGTTTTCTCTGCAAATCAATTGGGTCTATCACAATCGCCCTTCATTGGTAACAGTATTAAATGTTTTACACAAGTTTCCAAACAAAAACACAGTGCTATTTTCTTGCTTAACAGTGGCGATGCCAAGATCGGTTCAGGCTTTCGTCCCTTCGACTCGCCTTTCTGAACATGATTGGATTAGCATATCTAACGCACCATAAAGAAGACTGCTGTGGAAACATTGATTTGATGTTGATTCACTGCTGACTGGCCTGCAGTTTTATGTCGACCCCTTGTCCTCCTCGCCCAGTTTTTCCATATACAAACAAAGCAGGAGTTGCCTCAAGGTCCTTTCAAATTCGTTTGTTTGATCAGCACCGTCTTCCGCTCGCTCTATTTACTGTTTACATTTGTGACTCTGACTCGCATGTCTGACACAAAACCTGCCCCCTGTTTTACTTGCGCGGATCAAGATTAGCCAAGTGAGAAGGACATCCAAAACTATTTATATCGATTACGCTGGGGTGCAACAGATGTTTTGCAATACTTTGAATAATTCAAGCTCTTCACACTGTACATTTTAAACCGGTTGAGTCGGAGACAATCGATAGAAAGACATAACATAAAAAAAGCAATGCAATGAAGAACATGAAGAGTGTGAACACTGGCTGTAAAATAATATTATGACTTTCAAATGGCTTGCGGCTTTATGCAAGAGAGAAGTAAGAGAGATTGATTTACCATCAGTGCCCGTTACGCACCGCTTCGCCTTTGGCATAGTCTGCAGGAGATAGTTTTACACAATTATGTTTTCCTTATTTATTTATCTTTTTTATATGTTTTACTCATGAAGCATTGATCAACGCTGCACACATCGGAATAATAAAGCCAAAGGTTGTTTTACTTTCATATGCTTTCTAATGATCACCTGAACTTAAAGACCTATTTGTTTAGATTAACTGTAGGGTCAATGTGGGCTAGAATATAGAGAAGTTATTGCTCATAACTACTTACAATGATATTAATGGTCCCAAATTAAGGCAGAGTTTTCATCGGCAGAGGTATTATGTTCTCATGTCATTCCAAATCTGTTAGACTTTATTTCTTCTGCAGAACATAAAAGATATTTTGCCAAATGTTAGTAGCCAAACAAAATTGTCCCCACATTGACAACCATTGTATAGACACCAATCCACTGAGGCATTTCTCAAAATATATTTTATATTCCACAAAATTCAACAAATGTCATTCATTTACCCTCATGTCATTAAATGTTTTTATTTTTAGGTGAACTGCACCTTAAATATTATAATCTTGTTTTTTCCTGAATTGTATCTCCCAAACTAACAATATGTCCTATTTTTGATTATACTGTATCTCTCAGAGAAACAATACAACCACACTGGCATGTCAAACACTCTACGCAGTAAGATTTAGAATTAATGGCACAACATTTATGAAAAATCACTTGTCCTATCTTATTAGGTGTTTTGAGTGTTATATTGTAATTATTACAATATTTATATATTCATCTTGATGCTATTAAGCATTTTTTTATATAATTGTTTTGGATTCACATTATATTTTTTTCCTGTTTAATTGCAGTCTCACAACGTACAGAAACAACCTTTAGAATTTTATTAGGCTATATGATTTTAATTTTTTTTAAGATTTTATCATTTTATAATTTTTAGGCTATGAATCGCTTCGGATGACATAAATAATACTGGTTCAACACTGAACTTCCTGTTTTAGTTTTTCAACACTACACAAAGGTTTTAAACAAATACAACAGACAGAATATATATATCTTTTTATAAATGTATAAAATGTATAAACTTACAGTATAATATTTACATGTTTATATTTATAAGCAAATATCTTATAGATATAATTACACAAGTTCGTAAAAACTTATAATAAATAAATAAAAGTGCTTCTGGGCCAGTATTTACAACTTGCAAAGTCGTCTATAAGTAATTGATTTATACAGTTCTTATATATGAAGAGTTTGGTTCCAGAATGAGATAACTCAGTTTTTAAATGATTAGAAAATCATGTCTTTTATTGTGGCTTCCAATTATATCAATCAAACTGCAATTGATTTGTTTTGATTTAGGAGTTAATAACTAAAAAACTACAGCTAACTAACACAATAAAAACATGATAACATAATAAGAAATTCATTTTGGGAACCAAACTCTACCTGTAGTTTTCGAATAATAATAATAATAGTATAATTAGTAACATAATAATAATTATACAGTTTTTAAAACTAACCCCAGTCTCCCTAAAATAGACAATAATAGATTCAGCATTGCATAGATTCCGCATGTATCAAGTAGTAAAAAAGTTCAAACGAGTGGCAGATTGTGTGGTCTTTTATGCTCTTTTGCCTCTAAATCCATGTGTGTGCAGGTCACAGAGTAGTGGAACCCACACTGAGTGGTCAATCTGCGACAGACAGTCTGCTAGTAGAGAGAGGCTTGTCCTGATTGGGACCCCTGCAGTGAAAGAGAAAGGGCAGAGAAAGAGCAACAGACTCTAAAGAACATAGAAAAAGAGTGCCGCAAATCATCAATCTGTTTTTCTTCCTCCTGTCATACCGGTCACGATAGCCTGTCATATTCCGCAGTTTTACTGAAAATAAAATGTTAATAATTGTATTACTGGACTTGAAGCATTCCATTACATCTTGTTTTCCTGTTATTTTACATTTATTGGTATACTTGGAGCACAGGAATATACCAATTAATGAATCACATTAGTTGACTTTGTAATACTTTTTGCGAAAGGAAGTAAACATAACTGTGTTTGAATGTGATTGGTATAAATTATATCCAAATTTAAATTTTTGATTTAACGGTTGTAAATGCAAAGTAATAGATATTTTTTATGTAAATATCTAACAGGGTTATTGAAATATTTAAAATTTTGCGTTTCAAACAAACTGAAGGTGGATAATGCTCATAATTAACATGTATAATGCTCTATATAAAGAATACATTTAGTTTACAGCTGTGAGAGACACTTCACTCCAGAGGGGAGTAAAGGTGCAGTGGCCCAGGAAAAGACTTTTAGCAGACCTCAGCGCTCAGAGAAAGTGAGGGAGCAAGAGAGGGAAAGAGGAATAGCTGTCAGTGGGTGGCATCAGAGGCAAGGCTAATGATTTGGGGGCGAGAGTGACAGGCCCAGTTTTAGGGGAGAAAAGGAAAAAGAGTGCAAGCACCGGAAAGATGACACGGCGCCCCAGTGGCGCGCACACAGGACGGTTCTGACAGGCGCTGGAGGTCTTCCGACTCCTCCAGGCTGCATGGGCCTGACATCCACTGCTGAGAGGGACTTTGGAGTTCATAAAGCCCCCACACACTTGCATCTCTCTCACTCTCTCTCTTTAGCCATCGGTTCAGATGCACATAGTATATGAGTGCATGTCTTGACAGCACTTGACTGCTAAGAAGCAGGTTAGTGTGTGCAGATTGATGACTGGCATTCGGGTGACTGCAGACAACTGCCGTGCAGGTGTGACAGCCGGGAGGAGTGGAACTGGCAAGAGTGACATACCGGAGGTAGTTCAGAGCCATCGTGTCTCTAATAGGAAATCAACAAAGGCCGTGGGAGAGTCTTGCCTCAACTGGCTCTTAGTGACCAGTATAATTCAGCACGGGGACATGTAATTTTAATCATTAATCCCTAGGCAAGAGCAGGAAGTGTCCACTCAAATAAACAGTGATGGGTACTTGCACTTGTCAGAAGGTTTGGGATTTTTATCCCTGAGATTCTGTCAGGTGCACAATTTGACTTAATTATTGGAGATTTATTCAATATAGCAATACAATGTGGTTTGAATTATCTTATAGATTCGGATTGAAAACCTAACAAACAGAGCTGTCTCCAACTGATTTCCACTACACAGTTGTGAAAAAAGAATTTGCAATAACAGTGTTATGGTGATATATTTTTATGTTATCAGTTTTTGGCCATTGAATCACATTTAAAAATGTATGGGGAAGAAGAAACAGAAAGAGAGAGAATTTGCAACCTATGTGGCTCTTAAAACAAAATTTGAAACAGGTGATGAATAATTTATCATATTTGTAGTATTAAAACAACATTGATAATCATGTTTGTCAATACCAAAATATTTTGACACCATAAATTTTACTAAATTATAACTTCTCTTAGAATATTTTACTACTTTTGTTATTTTTAAGTGATCTTAAAATACATTAATACAAAATGCTTTTATGTTACGATTGAATATTTATTTAAGCAGTGACATCAAAAATTTAAAAAGCCAATATGATTTTAAAATAAGACATTGACTTGCAACTTCTTTCATTTTATTTTGTGTACATCTCCAGTTAATTCTCACAACTGACTAAACATAGATTTATATAATCTCTCTGAATTTGTTGTAAACTGCAGATTCCACCAACCAATCTTCCACTTTGTATTTTTCCCACTTTATTTTATTGCCACAAGAATTGATCTGTGGATGGAGCCGATATGCCGTTCGTAAATTATTTACATGGTGCATGACTTTCACTGGAGAATGCACTATGGAAAACTCTGTCTTAGTCGGGTCGACTGAGCAGCACCAGCGAAACCCCGTCTACCCTCCAGTCTCACCCCCACCTCTCTCCCTCTGACATCCACCTGGGGAGAGTAGCCATGATGTGGTCAAACAGCATAACATATGACCCTAAGGGAAGGCCAGAGGCAATGCTGCCTGCCTTCTCTATTTCACCCTCTCTACCTACACATAGCGAATGCACCCACCGGTCAGGCAGACGAGACGAACGCCGGAATAAACAAAGGCAAGCCAGCTTGCGAACTGACATGCATATTCTTACAGCCGCCGTGCAGACCTACTGAATCAGATACCGCCTACGGTGATATCAATAACCGGCTATTAATAAATCAAATTGCCCGAATCAAACTTTAACCCCCGCATGACAAAAACATGAGCCGTGGTTGACTGCGTCAGAAATACAATAGGGAGGCAAGGTTCTGACAATCAAGCCTCGTTTTTTCTGTTTGTGTCACCGTTCAACTGTTTATATGGGGGAATTTACATTCTGTTGGGTTTAAAATATTAGCTATTTTAATTACAGCCATCACAGATGTATTCATGTGCTTGTCCATGATTAGGTGCTGGATGTGTTTCTGCTCAAGGGGCAATTTGCATTCAGTTGAAATGAAATATGGGCAGGATTTTATGGACTCATTTTGATTCTGACCAGTTTTGTGTCAAGGCTTTCAGTTCTGCCTCTGCGTGTGTACCTAATGCAGGCAGTACATGCAAACATAGGGTCACATTTGAGCTTCTGTGTATTGCAGCATTAAAATCTAAACGTGTGTGTTTATATTAAAGTTTCTTACATGTATTTTCAACCCAAATATTATCATTTGTTTCACCCTTTCTTTTTTTGTGTAATTTTTATGTCTAGTTATTTCTTTGCTGATATCACAGCATGTTAATATACCATAATGTTGATTGTACCCATTATAAGTAATACGCTTACTTTCTACAGTAACAAGGTTTTCACCACACAGGTCAGAGGTCAATATTTGGTGGTTTAGATACCCAAGTCAAGTCTCTCTTTAGGTTTTTAAAGCATTTTCTGCGTTTTTCTATACTCATTGACCGGCATCAATAACAGTCCATACTGCGCATAAATTGGCACAGGAAAATTTTGATAAAATTGTTATTTAAGTTCTATAAAGAGGAATCCCTTCTTTATTTGTTGGATGTTTCAACTATAGTTTTGTACATTTTAAATTATGAACAGTTAGCTTTTCTGTAGGTCAGTGGTAAGAGCATTGCGTAAAAAGCGCAAGGTTGTGGGTTCGATCCCAGGGGATTACAAATACTTATGTATAAATGTATAGAATAATGCAATATAAGTCTCTTTAGATAATAGCGTCTGCCAAATGAATAAACGTAAATTTACAGAAATCCTACAAAAGTATTTTGTCTCTTCAAAATGTGTGTCCTATTTTGTCACATCCTAACGCATGCATTTTTATCTATGGATGTTTCCAATCAATTGATTCAATCAATTGACCCGCAAACTGACACTTAGTATCCACGGCAATAAGACTGCGACAGGAAAACCTATACAATAAAGTAATAATGTAATATTACAATATTTTTATGTTTTTTACAGTGATTCATAGCTTATTTGTTTTGAAATTATTCACCAAAGGTTTGTTTTGCAAAGATTCATTATAGGTTTAGTTTTATGCTGTGTGATATAGTGAGTCAAATGATCTAAAGATCAGTATGTGAGCTCTCTGTGCATACGGTATATATGCTTTCTGATTTCACAGAAATTAACATTCCTCTCATGTCACACACTAAGACCAATAACAAATTAGTCATGCAAATTCCTTTTGATTAAGATGAAAAACATATACAGAAAATGTACTGTAAGACTTCTACACATGACCATCTCACCATCACCAATCTCCATTCTCCAAATAAAGATGAATACCAATACCTACATTTACCGAATCTGGTATGTTTAACTCTGTACGGCTTCTTTTCCCCTCTGAACCCCCTCTGTCATTCCACTGGCACTTAATCATTTGGATTACACTTTTTTACCCTCACAGTCTTTTTTAAAGTCTCACCTTCAGTCACCTGGCATGTCGCAGTAATTGTCACCTTCCGAGCTTGCAGGAGCGTAGGGGATTGTACGTTTACCATCTATCATCTGCATTCTCACACCTTTGCCAAATTAGGTATTTTGTTCAGCTGGGGCTTCCTCTTTAGAGGCTGCTGTAGCATGTTAGGTCAGGAACATGGCTCCTCTCATGAGGGCCAACGGAAACCATATGTTGGGGGTATAGAGGCGCAAGGATCTAGTTCATAGTCACCAGACACACACACACATACACTCTCACTTAAATCTTGCATCTTATTTGAACCAAACATATTTATTGTTCTCAAGTGAAGCTATTACACACAGCTTCGTCACACAGACTATTTTGTCATGCTTGGGAAAAAAGCAGTACGCTTATCTGTAAGCATGTATTTCTTAGGAGGCTTTTAATTGCCACGCAGGTGAAAATTTTGTTTAAAATTCTCAGAGAAAACATCAGCACATATGTCTAAGATGCTGACCAGTGCGTTTTTCCGAAGGCTTTGAAGAGGGGCATTATTGTTGCGCAGGCAGCGGTGGTCCGAGATGTAAGCTGAAGGACTGTTACCAAGCATTCAGGACATTTAAACGAATGTAAATCTTACAATACAGTATTCCTTTATTATTCATTTCTAGTTGGAAAACCATAATTTCCACATGAAAGTTTTTTTTAAACTAACATGAATGTCTAAATGCTAAATTTTCAGGTCCAAAGTTGGATCAAGGCAGTTTTTCTCATTTAAAGCATCCTTCATCATCAAGCAGCCTGTTTGTTTTGTTGCTTTGCTTTCCTTTTTATGGACTTTGACCTTATTTTTTACAGTTTGTGAAATCTTGGATTTATTTTAGGACTCCCTTTTAATGTGGAGCGAGATACTTTATGAATCTTACTATGAATAATAGAGGTGATAAGAAATAATTCAGCAGCTGCACATCCTAAATATAATATTTTGTCTTTGCATTATGTTTTATGACATATAAATGTGTGTTTTATTATCAACAATATTTAAAGGTTTACCAGCAAATATTTGCGCAAAAACTTTATAAAGGTTTCTGATCAGCATTTAAATTGAATTTTATTATCGGATTAAACATTTATTTTACAAATATTTATCATCCCGCAGTAGATTTTCTGTCTGGCGTAATTTTTTATATAGCCTTGCAACATACAACATTCTAGTATTGAAAAGCTGCTTTTGTATTTCTGTTTGCTTTCACTACCTATTGATTAATTATACGTGGGGTGAATGTGGGCATAAATTCAGTTTCTCATTATTTCGTCTCTTTCTGTGCACTGTGATTTCACTTGGAAGTGTGTTCAGTGTCTCAATACAGCATTAAATCTCTTTCTAGGAAACTGTGAATGTAACTCGCTTGTAGAGATCTCGTTGTCTTAGCTCTTAAGTAAAAGTAAAATAATAGTAGATGGTGTGTTCAGGAGTGGAAATACTGTTACATGGTAACAGGGTTGCTATGGCTCTGATTAAGTCTATAAATGTTGCAGTTATGTTAGCAGTATATAGCTACGCATATGGAATTGTGCTCACTCCAGTCTTATGGATCTGTATCTAGTTATTGATTCTCAGTGTG
This sequence comes from Triplophysa tibetana, assembly GCA_008369825.1. Classification (NCBI taxonomy): domain Eukaryota; kingdom Metazoa; phylum Chordata; class Actinopteri; order Cypriniformes; family Nemacheilidae; genus Triplophysa; species Triplophysa tibetana. Next base: position 13,978,225 of record CM017896.1, on the reverse strand, counting down.
TCTCTCAGTGGTCTACGTGAACATCAAACATTGTATAAAAATACTTTCACTATATCAACAGAAATCTGTAGAGTAACCACAGAACATTTTCTAGGCCATTTTAACCAAGAATATTTTGTACGGATACCTTCTAAAAATCTTAAAAAAACAGATGTCCAAAAGGTAACCCCACCAAATCTCCTGCCAAAGCTTTGAGAGGCCCGAGAGGTTGATATATTTGAAATATTTGCAAAGTAGTGACAGAATTAAGCAAGTATTATTCTTATCAATCTCAGCCCCCTGACAGATTCCAATAAACCTGTGACCTTTCAATTTACCGTTGATATATAGCTCAGGATGTGAATTATAACTTCTGATCTGGGTCAGCGATAGGCAGTGGCGTCTGATATGCATTCATCAACCACGAATATACTTAACATCAATCTGCGCAAATGGTCTGTGGAATTATTGCTCCGTGCCAAACCGAAGGGTGGGGGATCCTGTCAGCTTGCTGATAAAGTCAATAAACAAAGAGCCTATTTCGACACCTTTGGCTTTTTGCTCCTTGTTTGGATGCCATGTACGGAGGTGACAATCCAGCACTGTGGAATAAACAATGTATATAAGATTAAGCTCCCAGTGGTGTTCAATCAGTTCGATCCTCAGTGTGTATGAGTGGAACAAGATTTTGATGCGTCTCATTTAAGTTGAGACGGATACCCGCTCTGCCACAGGCTGTGAGGCTCCATGTGTGCCTCGCGGCAGGGGATGAACTTTGTTTTCAGTGAGGAGATAATGGCGGAAAGGTAGAGGAGGCAACATGTATTCTCAATGCTCAGGTTCTCTTATTTCTGTTTAGTCTCTCCCTATTTTTGTTGTTGTTTTTCTTCTTTTCGCCACCATTTCTTACTGTTCTAAAGCCAGAAGTGACCCTTAAAACCCACTGGGCCACTATATTCTACTTAGAAGGAGCACTTTGTTGCTCTGTTCAGAAGTCTTGTGAGCTTCCTAAGGCATCATTGTAAGGCATTGTTGAAATGAAGCCTGTTCCTGAAGCATCTTAATAGCTTGTCCAGCATAAAGATATTCTGCTCCATTACGACCAGCGCAGGCACATTATTTACATTTGCTAGACTCTAAAAACTAATATACATTGACAAAGGGTATTAAAAAGAACTTTTATAAGCACAAAACATGAATGCCTATATTTAAGGGAGAAAATAATAATAAATAAACATTTATGTAATTTCTGTTATTGGTAAATATAAATAACAGTGTCACAATGTGAACAGTGTAGTGAGCTTGGGTGCTTACTGTGCCTGACCTCGTATACACAATATACTGATTCCTGACCTCTGGAAATATGGTGCCGATGGCCATGGATGATCTTGATCCAACTTAGCTGGGCCCGTGCTGGTGCTCGCACTCGCAGCTGTATTGCATTCCTCCATTTTCTTACAGTAATAGCCTAGATATTATTTGTCAAGGTGCTGTTGTTGAGGTAAATGAGGTTACATCATTGACATCAGTTACCAAGGACCAATTAACATGTTTCGCTCATTACATTGTATGTTCAAACAAATCTCATTGGCAGAGTAAATGTCATAAACACTAATTTGGTTTGTTTGTAACAATGTAAAAAGTGACCTTCAAAAATGTAACGAGTACTTTTCATCCGTAAATAAAATTGTAGGGAGTAAGAAGTACTGTTTTTTTTCTTTTAAACTGTAGAATAGTAATCAAGTACAATTACTCTTATTACTTTACATCCTTGATCATATCTATGCCTATTTATCATATTTCTTGTGTTTGACGTTGTGTATGCCAGGCTTTTATTTTAATGTGTTTACAAACTGTTTGCGTTTTGTCAATGATTTCCTTAGCTTCCTCGTCCCGTCGAGTGACTGGACAAAACAAAATGCTGCTAGACCTTTGATTTAAAAGATAACGGGCATGATCCATCTCAATTTAAGTTTCTTCCGAACCCATGTTTGAAACCAGTAACATTTATTTTGAGCTGATGCAGGTGATTCAACCCATGTCTCCAAATGCGGTGAAAGCTAGCACATGTGATGCGGTGTTGCTGAATTGCATCTTTACCACTCAACGAATAGAACTAAAAGAAAATCATGTCGTAAAAAATCCCCATTACGCTATGAAGCCATTACGGGCCAAAACAAATTCAGAAAGCTTGTTTAAAAATCACCCAAAAATGTTGGTCATGGGCCGAAGATGTAAATAAATCACAGAAGCTTGATGTCAAATAGTCTGTCTCTTTAAATAAAAATAAATTAATTTAATAAACAATCAAAACACGATAATATCAGCAAGTAAATACACACAAAATATTTGTAAAGGCAAAATAATCCATAGTAAAAAATTAGGGTAGCTAAGGAAACAAAAAGACAGCCTGACCACACGTCTCCTCCAGGAAAGATCGTAAGCTATGTCCATAACTATGGATCTATGAGGCCGAACAATGATCGTCACCACGGTCCTAACCTGAATGATGCCTTTCCTCCACCTATCCTCGAGACCTAATAGCAGACAATGTTCATGGTCATGAGGGGTTTTCATTGCTTCCCTGTTGCCGGCCTAACGGCTGATAAAACAGCCCCCAAAGAATTTGGATTTTGTTACATTCACCCTATAAAATCGTGTGAACGTATAAGGCATGTTCCTGTCTTCCTCTGGGAACCAGAAACCTCTTCGTTTGCTACCCGTGTTGTGACGTCGGTGGGTAAGGCCCCGCTGTCCGCTAGCGCTAGCAGCGTTGGTAATATATGGACTTCTCTCTCGTCAGTGTACGCCTCTAGGAGAGTGGCAACTCCACCCCCGCGCTGTCCAGCTCATTTGGGTGCTGTTCGGGCAGGCCCAGGTAGACCTATTTGCCTCCCACGACACCACCCATTGCCCGCCTTGGTACTCTCTGTCGGAGGACCCCTTGGCACAGATGCTCTTGCGTACAGCTGGCCGCCGGACAAGCTGGAGTACACCTTCCCCCCACTGAGCCTCATTGTACAGACACCATCACCCAGGCTAGGCCCCCATCTACTAGGCTGATAAAAGCCTATAAATGGCGCCTCTTCTCGTCCTGTTCTCTCTCTCGACGAGCAGAACCACGGAGGTGCTAGATCGGGATCCTGCTGTCCTGATTACAAGAGAGACTGGGGGGGCCAACTCTCACGTTGTCCTGAGACCCAGGCCCGGATACGTGCCCAAAGTTCCCACGATTTCTTTCGGGACCAAGTGGTGAACTTGCAGGCGCTCCCCCTTGGGGAGGAAGACCCAACCCCATCCGCGTTGTGTCCAGTACACACACTGCGCCTCTACTTGGACCGCACGCAGAGCTTCAGGAGCTCTGACCAGCTCTTTGTCTATTTCAGAGGACAGCAGAAGGGGAGGGCTGTCTCCAAACAGAGACTGGCGCACTGGATCGTGGATGCCGTCACAATGGCATACCGATCACAAGATCTCCTGTGCCAATCACTCCACACGGGGTAAAGCCACCTCCTGGGCACTGGCCAGAGGCACCTCTATGGCAGACATCTGCAGAGCTGCAGGTTGGACTAGGCCCAAGACCTTCGCAAGGTTTTACAACCTTCGCGTAAACACGGTATCAGCCCACTACCTGCGTGGCAACATGTAGGACTGACATCCGGCTGGGCGTATGCCTGCGAATGCACCTCCCCACCCTCCAGCAGGTTGGGTCTGTGTGCTATCTATCTCCCTACTTAACCACCACGTGGTTAAGAACTGGCATCCCATCCATCACTAAGCAAGCACCCCCTGGGGGTCGGCTGGACAGAGCAGCCTTCCCTCTTAGGCCGGGAGAACATATGAACTATCACAGATAGTTCGAACAACAACACAGTAAAACATAAATACATCAATACAAACACTTCGGGCCCGGACCTCTCTCTTCGACGGTCCGGTCGCCATTGTTTCTTTATATGCTCCCAATCTCCTACGTGATGCGAGGCCGGTGCGCGCACCACTGGCGCTAATTAAAAATTACTTACCGGCCTCGAACCACGGTCTCGCCCCGCCTACTCTACTACAGCGATCAAAAACAAATTTCGCTTCGTTCCAAAGATCAAGTTTTGCTGACATCTGACCTGCAAATCTGTATCACTTTATAAGGTGATTAACTGAAGACCGACATGTTAGTGCGTGACCTTTTCAGGTGAAGGAAACACAAAAAATCTAACAATTTTATTTTGTACAATAATGTTGCAAGGCAGAATCTATGTGGATTTTAAAAAAGCTAAGTGTTTAATATTCTTTCCGGTTCCTGTCCATGACACAGGATTTCAAGCATGTGTATTATGTTCAATGAAGTCTCTGTAAAGTTATTCTCATTTAATTTTGTAGTTTTTCAGATGGCTTACAAGATTATTTTTCTCCTCCCAGCAGCTCCATAAGAATGGTATATACCAGTAGTATCTGTGGAAAGCTTGTGCAATCTGTCAACCACGCTTGCCATTATCATGAAACAACAAACTGAGAAACGTGATCTCCGTGCATAAAGGGAAGACAGAGAGTAGATGCAATAAGGCTTTGAGCGTGTGTCCTGTTCCCATGTGCTGACTCCGTATGTATGTTCATTTCAGGCTTTGTTCACTCGTGTCAGAGTGATCTCTCCTGTCATGTAACACAGCCATGGCCCAGAGACCTGCCATCACTGCCACTGCTCGCTCTCAGAACAGTCTCACAGAGAATCAGGAGAGTTCTGACAGCTTCTTATGATTCATGTCGTCTTATCATAACCACAGGTCTCTGCCTATCAATCCCACTACCACAGCAAATCTACCAGACACACCAACAACTGGCATTCTGGCATCTTTGTGTTTCTCTTTACTGTTGATTTCACCTGAACTCCACATGTTCAGTGCTACACACTGAGCCTTCTACCCTTTTTTGTTTCCGAGTTAAATAAAAGTGGTGAAGCATGCAAGTTTATAGGTAGGAACATAAAAACAAAAATACATTCTTAGAAGGATTATTCTGTCTTAATAATCCCTATTCTGCATACACTGTAAAAATGAAAGGTTCTTTGAGGAATCGTTTGGGGTTCTTCACCGTGCCACGCCAGCGGAACCCTCAGGGGAAACTCAAAGCACCGCTTAACGAAGGGAGGTTCTCAGAGGAACCCCTCAAGGCTTCTTGGGGATCCCTTTTATTAAGAGGGTCTGGAACCATCTTTGGTGCTTCAAGGCACAATTTCACAGTTTATATTTGCTATTCACAATATTTTAATATGCAGAAGTACTAAAATCAAATACAAAGCTAACAGTTTATTGATAAACAGCAACAATTTACATTGAATAAATATTCACTGAATAGTCAATATTGTACAATTCTAATTCATTTTAACAAAACTAACAAATAATTTGCCTTAACTTTAAATACAAATACAGAAATATTTCAGGTACTTTGTACAAATGTACAATAGTCAAAAGTCCAGCAAATAAGTAGTGTCTCATTGCAAAGCCTACAGCAATGGTTGAGTTGTAATTTTCCAACGAGCAAATCCTTGCGAGCGAGAAAAAAACAATGCTGTTCTCTCCAAATGGGTTTCCTGCTATTACCAGGTGGTGTGAGATTCCATGTAGGCAAAGTCAAAATTATTTCTATAGTGCATTTCACAATTTTCTTTTGCTAAAGTAGATATGTTTTTATGGCAAATAGAGAACAGGAGCTGCGGCTGTTGGCCTTAGGAGTCCCAGACAGTGCATAGATGAGCGTCAGGGTGGCCTGTAGCTGGGTCTGTTGGCTTTGGGTGTCCCTGGGAATAAGACATGGAGACAAAAAGAGGGATTTAGATAAAGTCTCATAAATAAGCAAGTCTTAAAACAGACAAATTATAATTTCCCATGACGATACAGCACTGACCCGATCAGGCAAGTGATATTTCTCACAACTGGCCTGATGATCTCCAGTTCCGGCCCCGGGCCACCGGGCAGTTCTTCATGTGTAGCCTTGAACTGTATTAATCATTTTCATTGTCAGTGAGTGTTTTTTACATGTGCAAATCTAACAAATAACATAATAATAAAGATATCATAATAAATATATCTTCTTAAATATATGCTCAAGTAGAAAAAAAATTGTGAGGAAAAAGGATAAAAACAGAACTGTATATGATAAAAATTATTAATTATAGACAATTTATATAGCATGGGTGAGGAAACCATTCAACACGAACAACAATAAGTAAAAGATTTCAGTGGCTTAGGATTCACTTATAGAATAAAAATGATTAGTCTCCAATTAATATAATATCAAAAGTAAGAGATACGAAATAATTAAAAACTTGCTGAAATAAATAACATTGGGCCTTTTCTAATCATGTGCATAATTTTAAAATATGTGTTCACATGGGCCAAAAACCAAACTTTGGACTACTCTTGTTCTCATAAAACATCAAAATGATCAGACACTTAAAAATTCCATACTGTCTTTTACAAGAGAGATTCTCAAGGAACCAGATTTTTTTACCAGACGTTTACAGATCTTACAAGAAACATTTTTTAGAATTCGAGTTCCTTCAATAACCTGCAAAGCATTTTGAGGTCCATGTGTAGTGAAAAGATGACTGCAGAACTTCAGAACTGAATATTTGGGTATGCAAGAATCTTATAAGTTCCTGGAATAACCACAAAGAATATAAATGGTTCTATCAATAACCCTATTATGAGAAAAGGATCTTTAAAGCACTTAAAATACAGTTTAAGGTTCTTTGAGTAGACAACAGGATATTTGAGGCACCTTTTATTTTTATATTGTAGCAACAGTGTCCATAGTGAAGTCTGTGGTTTAAGTGCGTGAGGAAAGTGCACAGTGGATTCAAATCAAATTTTGGGAACTATGCAATTGCTTTATTTCAGTGTAGCGTTGTTGAGCTTTTATGCAGTTTGGGGTTGGAAAAAGGCCAAAAATTTCTTGGCAGGATTTATGTACTTTTGTTTGTTTTAACGTTAGTATAACTTCTCTTATTCTTATCACTGTTGGAAAACAGACGACAATGATGAGCATAAATAGATTTTACCCACCTTTTTGTCGCCATTTTTTTCCTGAGAGGAAAGAAGAATTTGTATAGTTCCTTTTAAATATTTGGTTTCACAAAAATCCATATACAGGCCATTCATTGTGACTCAATGAAAATCAATTTGACGCTAACATGCTGTCACGCATTTCTGACCATCATTTTTGCAGAGGCCTACCTATCAATTCAGACATAAATGAGAGATGTTTCACCTTTCACCTGATTAGATTCAGCGCCAAGTTGAAACCTTCTAACCTGATCTGACAAGAATTATGCTGTGACATTTCCTAATTCTGTCCATTAATCTGTCAAAGAACTGAATAACCTCTTTTTATGACTGACTGACTGAAATGGCTCAGAAATTTTTTGAAATTTAATTATTTGCCTAATTGTACCTGTAAATGCAGATCAACAGCTTCAGGGCCCTAAAATGCCCTTGAACTACAACTGGAATTAAACAGACGTCAGATTTTTTTCCTTTGCCATCCTTCCAAAAACACTTTTAAATCTGTGTTTTTGTCTTGCTTTTCCAAGTAACATTTCTAAAGATATTTGAAGGGATCATTTACTCATCCTTCTGTCATTCCAGAACTAACTTACAATGTCAAGGCCATTAAAATGTCTAAGATGCAGAAAAGTGGATTAGTAGGAAAGGACAAATAAGCACAGGAAATGCATCATGACTGTAGTCATTTGATGACATTGTTTGAGGAACAGACTAAAATCTAGCTTTGAAAATCTGCACACCAGTATGACCCAAATCCTTTAAATCCTGCCTTGTGGTCCTTTCCCAGCTCCTGTATTTCTCTCTCATCCCAATTTTTCCTGTATCTCTAAACTGTATTGTCTGGCAGAAAACTATAAAGTGAAAGCATATTTTGTGTGCTGTAGTCATACAGGTTTGGAATGACATGAGGGTGAGTAAATGATGAAACAATTTTACATGTAATTTAACTTAATTTGTATTGCTGTTATAAACAAAAATAGCATTAATGAAAACTGTTTTTGTGTGTGCGTGCAGTGATAAACAAACAAAGCATTGATTAAAAACTGCGTGCGTGCATTTGAGTAAACTTTCTTTTTCTGAGAATGAAGGTGGGGACACAGATATTTTACGTTACATTGGAACACTTCCTTAGTTCTTTGGAAAACCATTAAAGCTTGCAGATACTTTTTGTACAAAGGAGATGAGAACCATCACGAAGTGTGCCATCCAAGCAAACAGATCAATATTTAATTAATCGTGGTGTTTGAACTATGTAGGCCTATTATTGAGGATTTGCAAAGTAGCCTACTGCAATGATTAGAACTTGGCTCCAATTGTGATGATCCCTAACTGAGATGCAAGGCTGGATTATACAAAAGATCAGTGATTCATCAAAAGATCATAGGTTCAGATTTTGTTATTTATATTTCTGTGTTTGGACAGAACATATTCTAAACAATTTGTTATTGGAGCATAGGTTTGTAACTTTCTGTCTTAATAGCTAGGTAAAATGCCATTCCCATCCAACACTGTTTATTTTTGTTTTGTTCGGAGCCTTATTCTTTTACTTTGCTTCTCTGCTTTACTACAGCATTTGCATATGATGCAATGACAAGTGCATTATCATAAACCTTTCAGGAATGTCACAGTTTCGGAACGCTGCTACAAATATCCACTCTCATTATTCAAATACAGCATTAGCATCTTGTCTCTCACTAATACGCAACGCACTTGCCAAGGCTTGTGAATGAACTTGTCATTGTTGGGCGCTAATTTGTTGGGGAAAAAACGTTGCCAGGTGAAGCAGTTCACAGCTGAAGGGCAATAATTCAATCGGCTGTTAAATCAACTATCATTGCTTGACATTGCGCCTGAGTACAATTAGGTTTAGTTGGGGATGTGATGTGCTTGCAGAAATAGTCCGTTGGAGAAATAGTCCCCAGGACTAGTCCGTTGTAATAAAACAGAGACGCTACAACAGGGTTGGGAGCTGCCACTGAGAGCTTCACTTAGCATAGTAATCACACATCAGTTCCACAGTGTGGACTGTACTCTTATAATGTAAACAGCATCATTGCAGTTGTGTCCCTGCAGAGGCTATGGTATGAATATAACTGAGCGATTTCTTTCTTCACTCCCTCATTTACATATACACACATACAGACAGATTGAAGTTAAGCATATGCAATTTACATACATGATGGTTTAATGGTAAGAGACTCTTTTAATAATAGTATTTTTTATATTAAAACCATTAAAACTATGGAGCAGGACAAATCATACAAACCAAGTTAAAAAATTCAAAATGTATTTGATTATATAAATTTTTCTTCAAAGTGCCACTCTAGAGTAGTAATCATTCTATTGCATAATTTTAACAGGCATTTTATCCTTTTAAAGAGTACATAAGGGATTCCCATCTTTTCAGAGCTCTTATTGGCTGCATTTTATACATAGTCATTCCAAATCTGTATGCAATTTTTTGCTCTGATTTACACACTATTGACTATACCATGACAAACATGATAATGGTAGTCAAAAGTGCCCCAGAACTTTTTTGCTTTCCTAGATTCTTTAAAAGATCTTTTGTGTTCAAAAAAACAAAGATATGTATAAAGCAATTGAAGAGTTTGATTCCAAACTGAGAACTCTCAAAAATCATGTTTTTATTGTATATTCCAATTAATATCAATCAAACTGCAGTTGATTTGTTTTGATTGAAGCCATAATAACTAAAAAAAATACAGCTAACTAACACAATGAAACATATAATTCAATAATAAAATATAATATTATAAAAACATGATTTTTGAAAACAGGTAAACTATCCATTTAAACACATTTTAATACTTCATTTTATTACAAAACAGAATGCTTTACTTTTAGTTTGTGTTGCTTATCCATTTGATATTAAAGATGATCCACCCTCCTAAAGGAATAGTTCACCCCAATGGTCCCTATTGACTTTCCATAGTAGGAATACCATTATTATGATCAAGTCAATGGAGACCATTTATGGGTGAACTATTCCTTTAATTAGTGAAAAGTCGACACCCTCCTTTGAAAATTTGCTTAATAGTTGTCCCTTACCTGTTTTAAGGCTTTAAATAGCACATCTTGACCCATTCCTGTGTCGCTTGCATAGCTTGCCCTGACTTTCTCCACTCTCAGTGCGGACTCTGCTCATTCACATAATGAATTAGGTAGGTTAACCTCAGTCCCTTAGCCCTGCCGTACTAGGAGAAACCGAGGGTCTAAAAAAGGTCATAGCATTTCATGTTCATCAGATATTAAATATAACTCTTCAAAATAGCCAGCTCAATATTAAGAGCAGTTGACTACATACATTTCTCGAGGACATGATATATAGAAAGATGACACCGCGTATAGCATAATTTAGCCACTGAAGATGTTGATGTGCTGAATGTTTCATGCAGGATGGCATAATGGTAACAAAAGGGTTGTCAAAGTGAGCTGGTAAGCTTTACTCTACGTGCATGTGTGCGGTGAATTATTGAGCGCTACCATAGGCTTTATATGAATTATTGGTGTAAGACACCAGCTGACAGCACTGTGTCAACCACAGAGAATCCAAATGCAGACAGTGATCTGGAACCCCCTCCCTCAAAAACACCACCTCTGTCCTGGCAGGTGTTCTCTCTGCAGCGTACAGACAGCGGTTGACCTGCTACAAGCACTTGGATCGAAAATAATTTTAAGATATGTTCTCACCAGGTTGCTTGATTTCTCCTCTACACAAAGGCATATGTGAAGTCTGTTGTTTCTGCAACTTTGCTTTCCCAGAACTTGTTTTTAAAAGTTGTTTTTGTCCGTTATATAAAAATCTAAAAACCAGAGTTGTTTTTTAATCCCTTTCAACATTTAATTTAGCTGCAATTGATTTCCAATGCCTTTAACATATATGCCTTTAATATATAGAATATGTAAATGACATTTTCATATTTATGATATGAAAGGACCTGCATATTTATTTATTACTGATCCTCAAATGGAGACGCATTTCAGTCATGTCCAACAATATGCACTTTTACTGTAATTTAGTCAAAGTGTGTTAGTGTGATTAAACTTATATTAATAAAAATATTTTATAATAAATTCTATTTTTTTATTATAGTGACATTTCCAATCAAGCCGCAATTTTGTGAAATTATTGGAATAGTCTCATTTTTTCCACAGAATGTTATTAATATACTAAATAATAACTAATGAATGTTCTAAACATTTAACAAATATTGAAAATATATTTGATGCTTATACATTGAGTAACTTTGTTATCATCCAAATAATCCACTGCATAAAAAGTGTCAAATGTGTATTAAATGGGAGTTTCATTTCCACAGGGCCAAAACACCTCACAGGCTGAATTTTATACTTTATATACTTTAAACAGAGTTGCAATTTCTGAAGCATGGTGAATATGTGAAGATAAAGATGTAATAAGATAAGATAAGACTACACATACGTATATTCTCAGAAGGCGTATGCATACATGTGTATAACATCGTAGCAAACTTTGCTCGAAGACACATTGTAAGATTCCGGGCATGTTTGCTTTGAAGATATTTCATTTATGCCTGTGTTCATGTGAAAAGATGGTGCAATATGTTCCCGGTTTGATGCAAGGAGCAATTGAAGGATGGGGATTTGAACTGATGCAAACCTGTGTCTTATGGATGTACACAATCAGCACCTTTACTTAGTATATGTTATCTACCTGCAACTTTGTTTTACATAAATAACTTTTATGTTTACCAAAATCAATATTTATTAGATTCTTCACAGTTTTTTAAGAATAAGTTCAACACTGGTATACAAAGCAAAAAATGCAATACGCAAGTAAGATGAGAGGGATCTGAGTCCTGGCATTATTTTTCATAAATGAAGCAAAACCCCTCAAAACCTGCAACAGCCTTTAAATACAAGCACAATTTCTGCAAAAACTAACCACAAAACACAAAAAATATAACAAACTCTTAACTGAACATCTATCTCTTTTCTAAAAAAACACTTAAAATAACTTTTTCAAAATTGACTCTACTTACGCAGTCTCATACCACAAACTGGAAATCCTCTGCACAATAATTGAACATAATTAAATAAAGTTGTTGCAAAATTGGTAAAAATCATTTAAAAGGCACACAACTGATTTTCTTTTGTTAAAATGGTGGCATCTCATTACAGGTGCATATGTTAAAACAAAAAGATACAAAAATGAATGCTTTAAGTACTGTCAAATTATATTTGAATTGGTGCTTAAAACCATGGATCGATTCACGTTCATCAAAAGAAATACGTTTTTTAATCTCAAGAGGATGAAAATGTAGAGTAGAATTTGTTTTTATAAAATTAAAGGTAAGACGTAACAAAAAATTATAGTTTTAACTTGAGGGTGCGTAAAGAATTTTCATTTTTGGTTGAACTATCCCTATCTCTACTCAACTCAACTTTATTTATATAGTGCTTTTAATAGTGCTCAACTTTCATTGTTACTAAGCAGCTGTACATGAGACACATTGAATACAAGTAAAACAACTAAAGGCATATACCTGTAAAAACAAGAAAAAGGTGAAAACAACAAAAGACAGACTTACAAATGCTCCACACACACAATATGCAAAAATGCCTACACACATTGACAAAGACGCACACACACAAAAAACACACTCGCACACACACACAAAAACACTCGCACACACGCACAGTGAAAGCACACATTGGCGATAAAGGAGAGAGAACCACAAGTCAAATATTAAACGGACTATAAATTCTTATATGCAATATTAATTAAGTCTAATTTCTGAATTCTAAAGCAGCCCCTCCGGCCAGGCAGATAGTGCAAAACAATATGCAAACGGTGGCGAGGAACCCAAAGCCTAACAATCTACAACAAAGCCTAAAAAATAGGGTTATATACAAGCTTTAAAGATGCTCTTAAATGATGCTGTGTGGGAAAAAAAACAAGTAAATTGCAATCAGCTCAAACTGTTCATACGCATACAGTTCAGACAAAATGTTTGTGTAGTAGGAAGCATTTCTTAATTGCTGACCTAAGATTGCCTAGGTGTTGATAAATTGTTAGTCAAATAAAAGACAGCTTTGCAGCCAGCAGTAAGGGCTCACATTGCTGGACTGGACAGCCAATCATGAAACATCTAGTTAGTTCAAATGTACTGTACAAGAGGTTTGTATGGTAGTGTATACCTACAGTATGATGGTATCCTTATCTGAGGGCTCAGCATGCAACAAAACCTTTACACTAGAGTTTCTTAGGCAAGAGAGAAGTTCAGGGTGGACTATGCCTCCTTTTTTTTGGTGCAGAGGAGCCCTAATGTTATAGTTAGTTTGAAAACAGCCTATGGCTGAAACTTGCTTGTCTCTTCAGGCATATTATTACTGTGGTGTAGTGCAGTACTATCTGTACCCATAAGTCAGTGCGGGAGTACATTAAAGCTCTAAGATCTTATGCTCTTTGGGTCTTGTATTTCAGATACGTCCAGATAAACATGTATATGGCTAGTTGAGAAGGTCTGAGATTACCACAAATCATGTAGCCATTCAAATTTTTTACACTTGAGGGTTATTCATGATCACCAAGTGCGAAAAATTAGCAGGATAAGAGATTTTGGCTTTGTCCATTCAGATTGTTTGGAGTAGAGGATCTAGTGTCCGTCTTTGCCATCTAATGTTGGTTTTGACAATATTACAAAATTAGATTAATGTAATTTGTTGAAAACAAATTTATAATGTAAAACATGCACATTCAATATTAATTCATTCAGTATTGCATCTTGTTTGCAAATGTCTAAAATGTTTGAAAATGAATTGCATTTTCAAGACAGGTTTGATGTTTTTTTTCCCTAAACATTTTTATCTGCAAGGTTAAAAGTTGTTCATATCTATACAATTCTTCAGTTTTAACACAGTAGAAAAAACTAATGCCATCAAAAAAGCACCCAGCGTGGCGAATATAAATGTTTAATCTGACATTTATTTGCAGTCCAGTGGGTTTCATTTGAATGATGTAAATTTGCATCAGTGTTTACCTTCAGCCCTAGTTGTCAACAGCTATTGAATTGCACAGTCTGTGAAGAAGGGCGAGCTCTCCATCAGCCATCGCTCAACTAATTTTAAGAGACAGTTCTTTCACATGTACTTGAGACGTAGCATTCCTTAACACGGAGGAAATACAATTATGAGAATTAAGTCTTAATTTACAGCAACAAATATTATATGAAAATTTAATTTGAAATGCCCCCCACAATTATGCTAAGTGACATAATGTAATTTATTTACTTTCATGCCTTTGGGAAAAAATATCAGGTAAGATCTTGTCTATATTCATATTTTACCATATGCTCTGCAGTGTTTACTTTTCCCTTACTTTTTTTAATGCAGGTTTTTATTTCTTGAGAGGGTTTTTGCTGCCACACAAAATCTCGACTGAGGACAATGAATGTTGTTTCAATAATTAAAAAAATTAACTGTACACTATTGTCAGGACAGCGAATGTCAGAAAGAACAGAGCTGGTTCACCGAACAGAACTAACGAAGGGTTTGTGGATGATGCTCACTCCTGAACATGGGTAGGGTGGGTAAAGACATATAGATTCGAGGATGGATAATTCTCACAATGTTCATTTCCCTGCCGTGAATAACCCCAATTTGAGAGAAGAAAGAATTGGGAATTTCAATAAAGATTAAGCCCTACTTTATTTTCTCAGTTTGAAATGTGTTGACTTGCCAGTCCCTTGTGGGTGGTTTCACAGGCATGCAGACACTCTTTCGAGTTATTATTTCTTCCTCTGTTTTCCTTGTTACTGTAAGTTTATGAGGATGGTGCCCATATATTCCCAAAATGCTACGCTGAAGGGAAAATAAAACTCACCCTGGTGTAATAAACAATTTGATTTTTAATAAGCGCAGCATGACCCAAACATCGGGATACTTTTAAACACGTGCTGTCATGGTAATGACTATGTGTCATACGGGACAGTTAAAGGATATTACCGGGTAAGCTGGTGTGGGTTAGTTTCTTATTGTCAGCTCATACAGCTCGGAAGGGTATAATCTCACTCTATTGCACTGCAGTTTACTCCTCAGATGAGCAGGAAAATGAAGGAAAGCTGATTAAAATACTAGAGCACAGGTTTGATCCACATCCACAGATAGATTAAAATATAAAAATGCACAGCAGTGTGAGATTTTGTGATTACTTCAATAAACTACGTAAACAATGTCTTATAAGCTTATGGGTGAGGTTCACAGCAGCCTAATAAAACCAATAAAAGAGGGTGAGGCCCATATTTATGCAATTTTCTCATTCTCTAAAGTGTATACAAATTCATGTTTAATATAGGCTACTCTTTGCATTTATTTGTTTAAGCACCAACCCTGAAAAAGTATTTTAAAAGAGTCCAATAAAACAAGCACCAAAACTTATTATAATGTCAGGTTATTTTAGGAAAACAATAAATTATACAGAAACGATAATAATTCATTTTTTCCAGAAGGAAAATGACAACGTTTAGCTATATCAAGAGCTGTAAACAACTGACGTTTTTAAAGATGCGAGTGGACATCTGTTAATCTAGGGTTAACATGTCACGAGACTCGTGTGTGTGTGTGTGTGTGTGTGTGTGTGTGTGTGTGTGTGTGTGTGATGTACAGGGGTTAAAACAAAGACGCGCATAAGAGAGTCGCTCCACGCACGCGTTGCGCTCTTCAGCACAGTGCACACGCTCATCCTCGCAGGACCCCAGTCAGTGGTCAGCGCTCACGCTTCGCGTCGACTTCTCCCAACGGTAGCCGCTCTTCAACGCCGGGCGCGAGAACAATTCCCAACTTCACTTCACGTGCGCTCAGGCAGCCTCGCGCTAGCGCTCACGTTCGGTCTCATTTCTCTCAGGCGAGAAAACCGATAAGCTGTTCTTGACTGACTGTCTCTGTGGCGGAGAAGTAGAGAGAGAAAAAGAAGCAGAGAATTTCTCCTCACCGAGCTCCTTATTTCCTCTGTCAAGCGTGTATCGTCCGCTGCGCGCTGACAAGAGCAGAGCTGCGTGGGACCAATTTCCCGCAGAAGCACGGAGACGCCAACCGCCCCCGAAAGGTAAAAGTTACCTCAGTCCTCTAAGACGACGTTGTCGTACGTATGTTTGTGTGTGTTTTTTTTTCTTCATTTTGAAAGTCTCCAAGTAACGTATTTGTGTAAATTGACTAGAAGCAGGTGGATTTGTCAAAATGCGTAGTTTATAACGGCTTGTTGGCGATCAACGGTGTCAAACTCTCATATTCAACAGAACAACGCGCCAATCTTTTAATGAATTATGAGGAAATTTCATGAGAAGTAATTCATCAGACTCATGACTGCAGCAGTAATAGGAGCAGTGCTCAACTGCATCTCAATTAATCTGATACCTGTTGATTCTCCTCAGGATTGATGAGATTTTGAATACCTTTGAAGTTACTGAACCGGCATAATTTACAGAGCTTTTTTGTAGAGAAACAAACAAAACATAGCACAGTGAAGGGGGAAAAAGAAAAACGTTTCTGCTTAAGACATGTCTAATCTTAAATAGAATGAATTATGGTTAGTGCACTGAATTTATCCTCTTAAAATGTGCAGAATGACAATGGCTCAAAGCAAACTGTGATGGGAAGTTTCTGCTAAGCACTGATACAATATTTCTGGGATGCTAAACAATCAGTATTTGGTAAATTGTAGGTATGTTTTCGTCTGTCATTATCCATGGCAATATTTTTGTTTAATAGGAATTTATAGAAATGAGCACCTGAAGACATAATTTTTTTAACAAGGAACACTTATCTTGTGCAGTCTCTGTGGTATATTGCTATATCTTGGTATGATTATTTTTAGGTTTTAAAGAGGAAAGAAGTGTGAATTAAAATGAAAGTGCTGATGCACTTCTGCATGGCATTTTGATGGCTAGTGAGCTTTTTGGAGATTTCCACTAGAGTTGCAGTTGAGAGGATGCAAAAAAGATAAAAATTCAATGTTTCCATCATGAACCAGCGGATTTCATTCATAATAAAGTGTTATGACTCCATCTTGAACCAACTATTTCTAGAAGACAGTACTGAGATGTACCGCACACAAGCACCTCAGAAACTTAATAGCAGTACTCAGAGACAGTTTCAAATTGAGTTGATCCAAGAACCGCTTTATTGAAATTGCCATACTTTGCACTTGTAACTGTGCTATATCTCAGTAATGGGTAATCACGAGCGCCGTTCACGCATTCAAATGCATCTGATGTCTTTTCAAGGGAGTTTCATAGCATGTGATAATCTTTACCCTGGCTGAAATACCTGGGAACGGGCCCAAGAACAGGTGCCAAACAACACAATTAAAGGATCAATAGGGTGATGAGACAGCTGGGGAGAGACAAAGAACGACAGTGGAAAAGAGTGAGAGATCGAGAGATGAGGTGGAGGGTTCAGGAGGTACAGAAGTGCAGAAGTGCAGTGAACCCAAAAGTGATGTTGTAATTAAGGCTAAATGGGAGTGAGGAGGCACCAGAGAATGCATCCGAGCGGTAATTTGTTTTTATTGAATATATTTATCAACATTAAATGACTTTTTTATTTTGGGAAGAGGAAAGTAACTTTCGCCCGGCATACATAAATCTGGTGATTTAACATAGCAGTGAGCAGCTGTTATGTTCATGAGGGCATTTTCTGAACGCGGGGGTACTTGATGGATTGTGGCTGCGCCACACTCATTGAAATTGATTATCAATATGCATCATTTGTTTTCTTTATTGCACCTTTCCTCATTTAGAAAGAAACTTGAGACTTTAATAACATCAGTCACTCACTATGAGTTCTGGGTAATATTACGTTTTACACACAATTACCATCAAAAAGTTGTATTATTACGCCGATTGTTGTGAGTCAGTTGAGTTTTACATTACAAGTGTGATATCAACAGCTGCTAAATGGCATTTTAACATATTGAGCAAAAATATGATGGAATGCACTGTTTATGGCTCTTGAGACACCCGCTGAATCTTATGAAGGCATCAAGAAACCAAATGTTTGGAGTCAAGTCACATTATTGTACCTGTCAGGCATTATAACTACACAAGGTTTCTGCATCCTTCCGAAGTAACAGTGTTCCTCTAGAGTAGAGTTTGTATTCTGTGCGCATCAAGCCAGAAAACCCTTTCATGACCCTGGCAGGAGCCATATAAGTTCACGAGAGATAGTGGTCTGATCCATTCCTATGAAGTTACAGACAGTCGTTCAAATCTCTCATGAGTGTTGCTCAGGATTGAAGCTTTATCAACTGCTCAGGTGTGCCAGCCTGCAGGAGGACCTGCAAAATGTTTATTTGCAGCCGGATATATCTATGCTGCAGCGATGGTGGATCGCTTGTTAGCTTAGGCTGTGTGCGGATTTAGGACTGTAATTTCGTAATTACGCTTCTTTAATTAAGGCACGGCGAGGTGGTTATTGCATTGTTTGACTTAATTCACTGTAACTCTTTTCATTCTAAAAATAATTAACTACCTGGTGCAGGTGTTTTTTTCCTCAAATGTGAAAATTATAATGTCTCTCTGGATATAATGGTATAATAGAAAATTGGAGATAGCACAATGCACCATCTTTCTACTATCTTGCTGTCAGGTTGAAAACGACATGCTCCTATCTGATCTTTGTCATTTTTACAAAATAGGTCTGTCAGATGTATTTGACTTGGTGGCCTCACGCCTTAGGTTTTTCACAGCTCTTTTATCACAAGGAACTATCTGTATGTGTGTGACTTTATACAATTTTACTTGTATAAATTCTTCTAGAGCTGAGTATTTATTTCATTTAGTGTGCTCTAGTATATTACCAACTCCAAAAATGCAACTTTTTAGTGCAGTATTTTTAGTTGTAATGATGCTTCGCCGCAATGATCCAGTTAGTCCTACAGGACTTGCACAGAATGCAACTTTTACTTTGTAAACATCACAAACTATTTAGTTTAACCAAGCTGATTTGAGGCTGGACTGAATAACCAGTCCAGACTCACTTGCCTGGTGGTAGCATAGCTATCGGTGGTGATAAGTTAGAGAAAAGCCATCATATAACAAGGCTAACTAATCATAAAAAAACCCATGAGTCTATAATGGGCACATATTGGTGATTTCGTTCTAGTATATATTTCTTTTTTTAGATCTCCTCACAGTTTTACATTTCAAGTGTAATCTGTTTTTATTTGCCTTAATGCTGCTGCAGTTTTCAGCATAATATGTTGCAATATTAGATTTAAGGTTGATAGAAAAGGTCAATCTGTATACTGAATCACTTGATATTGTTATATTTGCATGCCCAAAATAATCTAAAAGAGTAATCACTGTACTAAATTTTGCGTCTTTGTGTTTATTGTTACATGTTTTAAGAATAAAAAAATACCGTTTCATTTAAAGGTTAAAAGTGGATGCCCCTTTGAAGCATTTAGCATTATAATTTTTAAGAGTATAACAGGAGTTGCTTTAATGTGTGAAAAAGCTGATTCCCTAATACAAAACACATTTGAAAATAACAGTATTAAAAAAAGGTCATCAACCGTGTTTCACTGTGAATTCATTCTTTTAATTCAGTTTCTGGGTGTCCGGAAACGAGAAAAAACACATTTTAATTTTCTTCTCCGCGAAAACCGTCATATTGACAAGTTCATAGGTGTTAAACTAACCCGAAATGTCAGAGCATAGGTGGCTAACCTTATAAAGGAGGAGGGGGATAGAGAGGCGTGAAATGAAAGTTTAGGTGGCAAATGCAGTGATAGCCCTTGTTCTATTAAGAGTAGAACATAGATATGAACCTTAATTCAGTAGAAGGGGGCATGAGATGAGAGTCCTGACATTTCTCCTGTGCCGGAGGTCACCTCAGCTTTAATATCAGCACAATGAAGTGGCCAGAGTTCTCGCAAGCTGTCTGTGACTCAAAGGGCACAATGCTTCAGGTCCGCAAAAGTTAGCTGTTTGTGTCCTGAATGAGTACATGAAACATTTGGATGTAGTTTGAAGTTAAAAATGATGTATGATGTTAGTAATGGTAAAAATACAATAGAGGGGATGTTAATAATGGTGAGGATAAGGGCATGTCTTTTGCGACTCGCTGCCAGAACCCTGAATGTTAATCAACACTTTGTAGTTTTTCGACCTTAAAATAATGTCTCTTAAATAATTTAACTTAACATCTCTTAACCGGACGAATTCTGCTGCCGCTGCTACCTAATCAGCCTCATAGCGGCTACAACCACACCCTGTAAAATCTGTGTTTGAGGTGATAAACAAAGCCACGCTTATCCCCTAACTGCGGAAGAGTGCCAAATGGTTTACTAACAACTTTTCTGCATTCGCCAGTTTCACCAGCCTAGTAAACAAATTCACGTGTATTGCGCTGCCCACTGGGAAGATTATACAGCAACTTTTTTTACAACACTGGTAACAGACAATTTCGTATATCATCCACATTGGGGAACCTGTGAGCAGAGGTTCTCAAGTGTTGCTTTAAGATGAAACAATGAAACTGTTACACATGTTCATCATTCATTTGTTCTGCGATTTTTCTGTTTTGGCAGTCTAAAGGTTTGTAATTGCTCTGCATCCTTTGTAATTACTTGATGATGTGGTTGTACACATCCAAATGACCCAGGGCACAGCCCGATTCCTGAATGTGTGAATGGCATGCCTGCAAACTCAAATCAATACTGAAATGTACTGCTCATCCCTGATTCTTCCCAGTATTTGTAAGGGCAGATTGTCTGGTCGTGGCTTTGTTTTCTAACAGCAGAAGAAAACTTCCTTTTTTATTACGTGACCGCTTTTTAGAACTAAGAACAGATAACACATTAATTGATGTCTAAATTGATGATCCCTCCCCTTTGCCCCTTCACTTACAATTACAGGGCATCAGAAAGGATAAATGCCAGAGAGAACAAGAGGGCATCTGTGATGGAACTGGGAAGTGAGAAATGCGTGAAAGAGAGAACTGGGATTGAGGATGCCTCGTAGAGATAACGGCGGCAGTTTTGAAATGGTCGTTGGTGGTGTTGAAGATTGCATTTTTCTGTACGATTGCTTTACATGCATCTTCTGTATGAGGATAATAAGGATCTGCCTTTTAGTCATTTAGATGACTCCGTATGCAGAAGAAGCTGCCAAAGATTAGTGTTAGTTTCATTTATGCTTTTTTTAATTGTCAGTCAAAATGGACATGTGTCAGACAGATTTCTTTGTCTTTTTGTGTCATGCTTCGCATTACAATTGAAATAAATTTGTTATGTTTTTAGTTATACAATCATATATAAACTATGTATTATGTTTATGTTTTGTATGATTTATTATTTATAATCCTCTCCATCCCTGAATATGTGCACCTCTGCCTTTCTATTTTTGCACATGTACAGTCTTTAATCCTCTCTATACGTGTTAAACGCTGTTACTGCCCCAAAGCTCTTTATGTTTTAAAATTTAAGATCATTACCCAATCTATTAATAACATCAATTAGAAACTACAGATCAACTCAACGTGAAAAAAACACTTTATTCTCTTAGTACGATTATGAAGAAATTAGTAAGATTTCGGATTAATTAGCTCTGTAAACAAAAAAACATTTTTGTCACTTACACACAACAATGCTTTGATTAATTATTTCTATTAGACTTTTGGTTTTTGTGTTCACATTTTTTTTGCATGAAATATTTTTCATGCATGCAAGCACAGTGTTGTATCAAATATTTCTGTGCTTTCCTTCAAATCAATAATATTAAACAGTGCATACGCATCTACCAAGTTTGAGTTGCAATTGCATTACTTGGGTTTTATCTCTGCATGTTTTGTCATGCTCTTCCAACTGCATTAAACTTTCCCAAAAGCAATCTGTTGCCCATTCTGTGGGGACTACTGAGTAAGTAGGGGTGAAAATTGCCCTTTCTCTGTGTGATAATTTGCTGAAAGCCTCTCCATTTGACATTATGGCTAGATATGAAGTGAGCACTGGCTCTGAGGGCCTTGTACATTTGTCTCCTGCCCTGTGGTGGCAGTACAGGGTGACGCTTCCTCCCCCCTAGACACAATGGTTTTTCAGAGAGGTGAAAACCAGCTGTCTGTCACTATCTTGCCTTTCAATGAATCCCCAGCTTCTCCCAGCTGTGTGCCATGTGACATTCAAAATGTTTTTGGCACCTTTTAATGGGAAGATGCAGAAGATAACAGCTGTTGAGCTGTCTTCTATTCTCGTTTTCAGGCATATGGGTTCAGAGGGGCTTTTTTAGAGTCTCTGATAGGTTCACACATTTATGCCTCCTATAATCAGAATTGGAAAGGAGAGAGATTGCTCATTAAGATGAAGCGATTCCAAGCATGCTATTAAACAATGCACAATTTCGAGTCTTTTGTATATTATTCTTATGATTCGAAATGTAATTGGTTTTAATCTGACATGGTAGGCAGGAAATTGTGCAGTCAGGCATCAGCGCTGCAACAGTATTGAGGGCACAAGAAAGATTTTAAACAATATAGAGGTAGTGCTTGTAGATCTACCTCTAGAGAAATATATTAACCTTTTTTGATAGATGCAAAGGCATCATGATATTTGACGAGTGGCTGCTAAAATGAAAAACGTATGTAACTGAAAGCTTTTCTGCTTAACAAATTCGTTCAGAAGGTTTCCTCATGGAGTAGAATTGTAATTACGTTTGGGACTAAGATCACATCCGTTCAGTCAGATATCTTTAACTGTAGTTGATTGATTTACATATGAAGCATTTCGAGTTCCCACATCGATATGTTTGTGAAGAAGACGCAGATTTTGATCATGTGCAACTTAAGGCTGTATTTGATCCCTCGGTGCAAGAATGCTTGTTGCATATAAATGCTTATTCATTTTGAGAGCTTCATTCTTAATGACTTGCTTTAATAAGATATCTGTATTATGTACAGCTTTATTGAATTTTTTTACTGAAGAGTTTGCTGTATTAAGATATTTTCTCAGCTGGCCTTTGAAAAGGCTTTTATGTGTTGAAACCGTCTGGTCGCAAAGCTGTTCATTTTGATTTTATGACTAATATAATATATATATTTTCCCCTTTTTTTCCGTTTTTTGTAGGTGTCTCTTTATTGTTCTGCACTGTAATGCATATATCAGTGTATGAGTAATTTTAAACCAGACTCTATATATCATGATATAGTTGGGACTATAGATTAAATTGTTTTCTTCTTGATATTTACTTCATTAGTAAATTTACTAAAATTATTCTGAATGGCATCATTACAAGCTTCACGTTACATTATTAAAGACTTAAGGTTAAAAAACAATTGAAACTGTAACAGGAAATATGACACTATTATAAGTTATTGTTAATAATAGCTACCAAGTTGCAGCCTTGTTTGCGCCCATAAACAACTAACAGTTATTCATTCTACACGGTCACTAAATTGTTCCCAATTATAATCAACAAAGCTTTCAACACTGGAAGCACCCATCTGTATCACAGTTTTTGGAGTGGATTATAGTTTTCTGCTCGGTGTCTGGTTTTGTTTTTTTATTCGAACAGCAGAATCTCCATCGGTTGACACTTTTTTATTCTAACAAGACATGCCGTCGTAATGTGACACCTATTTATATGCTTCCCCGTTTCCTCCTCCCTATTTCATACAATTAAGATAAAAGAAACCTGCGGCTCAGATTTACACTTCAGTCGCAAAGTTTTTTCCAAGTCGCCCACAGATCTTGGAATCGATAGGCCATGAATATTTAAACACATTTTCTATATTAACCTAGAGACACGAAGGTCAGATGCAGCTGTAAAGACCCAATTTTAATGAAATGTTATCAGTTTCATCATTTAAAAGGTATTAGCTTACATGCTCAGCGTGGCCTGTATAGGTTTAGGTGGTACATTAAAGCATTCCTGGTGTGAGTTTACATGAGCACTGGCTTGGTGGAGATGCCGTTACACCAGGATCACGGAACTGAGGAGCAGGCACCCATTGGCACTCTGACCTCTCTAATTGTGTCCTCTCATCTTTCCGCTGTGCTCTTTTTCTCCTGCGCTTTCTCTCCGGCTCACAGCCGCTTGTAATTACAGCATCTCTCACTTTGCTCCCCAGTGGCACATCAGCACAGTTTGCTTACAACAAGCCAGGACTCGTTGTACCACAGTTAAGATACGAACCCTGTTTCTCACTCTGTTTAGCTGTGGCTGCCAAAATATCACCTCAATGCCTATCATTCTCCTGGTTTTATTTAGAGGCCCCACGTCTTTAGAGATGTTAAAGAGCCCCGAATCACTAAACAACATTTTTTTAGATGTTAACAGAGTTGGTTGCGGTACATCATAGAAAACAATGTTATCAACTGTAAGTTATTACAGTAGAGAAAACTAGTTAATTTTGAGCTTTTTTGCGCTATTTTTGCATTCCGGGTTTTAAATCCACATCTGGCCAACGTCAAAGGATGTATCCTGGCGATGTACGATATTACTTTGATGACGCGTCTGTGTTTCACAATTGTTCATGAGACTTTGTTTTCTTTCCAATGAGAAGACATTTCTCCTAATTATTCATGACAGTGCCTGGTGTGTTTCTATCTGACCCTTCAGAGAGAGGCGTTCATGGCACATAGTAGATAGTAAGCCGATGGGTAAACACTTAATAAGAGTTGCAAAAATAGATATTCTGATAATTATATATAAAAGCATATTTTTTATGTGAAATTCACTATAGGCCTATTCGGTATATATGTGGGGGAAGGGCTTCTCCACTGATTGTGATAAGTACATGACGGTTGTTGAAATTGTGGCGCACAGAAACAGGCGTGGATGCCCATTTGGAGCTCTCGGTGGACCGGAGCTCATGTAGACCAGAAAAGCTAATATGTGTCACGTTCAGAACTCAAAAAGACCGAGGGGCAAATAAACGGTTTGTAACCCGGCTACAAATACCAGTTGCCTCGTTAGAGAGCCCGTCTCCCATGCCGGACTGATCCCCGGTTTGAAACCTGCTCGTCATGGATGTGAGTAAGGTAGAAAAACGGTAGACCAGTAGAAAAATGTTGTACTCGGGAAATCTTTTAGAAAAGGAGACAAGTGGACTCTCTCATGAAGACAGTCCGTGTCAGGAATGCGGTACCGTGACCTGAGGACTTATCCATCAAATGCGGTAACTGTCATATTTCAACTAGAACAGCTCTACTTGCATTTTGTTTAAAATAAATTCTCATATTACATTTAGCGGTTTCTGTAATTCCGCTGTGGCTTAAAAGTATGATTAGTGTAATAACCATGTATAAAACCCCCGCCCACTCCTCTAGTCTTCTTCTCAAAGCACTTAAGCCCATTTTAGTTGCATATTTTCAAAACAACAGTGTAGCTAAAAAGGTTTTTTCCATGACCCTTGAATATGTTGCTAAAATGTGGATCGACGATTGGTTCTAAATCTAAATTGGCAGATATGGACTGACAACAGATGAGATTCGACCCAAACCATGACAGCTTTTATATTGATGATGAAAGGGGGTGTGATTTTGGCAGTAATTGTTATTATAGGAATGAGAGAAACCCATTAGTCATCATCAAGCATTTGCATCTGTGTGTTAATTTCAATTGGCTAGAATGATGCCCCACAGCTCTCTCGTGAAAGTGTCATTCATTACAATGGGGAATTCTCATTGCCCTTCTGACTGCAAGCAAAGTGAGGCTGTCTCATTCATAATAGCTATTGAGTCAAATGTTGATAGAGCTGAATAGATTGTGCCACTTTATGCTTCCTTTTTCAAGTTTCATTTGTTAAACACAGTTCTTATCTATCTTGTCCTTAGTAAAAGGGAACGTTAAAATTACAAAGTTAACAACACTATCACATTGAAACTAGAACGGATGGTGGCCGAAAAGAACTTGAAAACATGCCATGGGCAGAGGATGACTATACAATTGTTCTACACGTGGATACTCTTGACGGCATGCCGTTTTTCTAATTCAGACATGAGTAATTACAGCAGGACTTGCCTAGCTAATAGTGACCTACAAACAGCTGAAATTGGAGCAGTATAAATGAAGTGGCTATATAACGGAGCCCTCAATTACGCTCTCCCAAAATAGAGGCTTGAATACATTGATCTCTTTTTCAAAGTGTGTGCTGAATACATGAAACACGTTGCCGTGCATCAAATGAAACAGTATCATCACAAAGCTGTTTGACAGTGACGGTTTATAGGTCGGTGCATTTTGTGTCAACCCCTCGGTTTAGGTTTTCTTTCCATATTGGAATTGTTAAGAAACAACAAGGAAATATTCACATACAGATTGTTTAGATTAGTATGCTGTGTATGGTAGGAAATGCAAGCGCTGTTACTATTGCAAGGGTACTTTGGATTGTGGAGGAGGCACAGTCGTGCATTTCTTGTGCTCAGTTAATCTCTTTTGGCAGTGAGGATTATTTATGATAAATTAAGGTTGCTCTTAAAATGTTCACCCTTGACACAAAAACACTGAAATGGAGAAGAAATTAAATCGGGATAAAAGAAATTAAGATAAATAGAAGCAGTGGCTTTGATGGCGAGAAATGGCAGCCTATTTATTTAGCTAGAACTTGGCTTGCGGAGCAAGTTTTCTTGCCAGATTTCGACATAGACTAAACATGAATTCAGTGGTTTGTCTGTACTCTAGAAGCTTTTACAGCTTTTAAAGTTTAACGGAGAAATCTGATGTAGCTTGTCATCTTTGGTTCTTAATAAAACAAATACCTGAAAGACGCGTAACTTTCTGTGGTCGATCATGTTTGAATGCATTCAGCCATGACACGCTGCACGTGTTACACCAGCCAGGAAGATTATTGTGCTAAATGAGTGACATTAATGTCTTTGATAAATTGTTTTTAAATCTGCTTGTAATTTCATTGGCAGTAAATTTCCACAACTCAGAAAGTAGTCATCTATTCCTCAATATCAGCTTACATGGCCCCTCCCAGCTTGGCTTCTAACTGTGTTAGCTCCAAAACTAAAGTGGTCATTAGGTGCTTTTTTTTTCTCCGCGGCTCGGCAAGTAATGTTGGTAAAATGCTAATGCTTAATAATGATCCCTTCGTCCATTTCTGGATTACTTTTCAGCTGAATGGCAATGCATCAAAACATAAAGCATTTTGAGGCTCATTAAGGAGGCATTATGCGATGAGGTCTGCGGAGCGGTCACACAGGCCTGGTGATGTATGTGAAAGCGATCCGCTGCTGAAACCCGGTTAGGTCAGGGCTCTGCGGTAAAGAGCGTTGCTCTTTGACATGAGGAGGAGGGCCCGCCAAAGGACCCGGCCCATCAGAGCATCATTAGTGTCCACTTTGAGCCAGTGACAGGAATTCCATTCCAGACTGAACTCCAGGCCTGAGTGTGGGGTGATGATAGCATGCAGAATCACACACGTGGGAGTATTAAAGGGTGCTATGCAGAGGTGATGCTGTTTTTAAGGATGGAGCTTTACATCTTACAATAACACAGCAAAAGACAAACCGAAAAGCCAAAGCTCCCTGTTTGTGAAGTACCAACATTAGCAAGGCTGTGCTGTGGCTGGGACTATAATTTACTAATATTTTAGTTTTAGTCAATATTAAATGTTTATTTTATTGTGTATGCTTCAGACATAGATTTTTTGATCCTGTAGTCCAACTTAGTATTTCTTCTAAATAAATAGTAATATTATTTAACCTGCAGTTCAACAAACTAATGTGAAGTAACGTTACTTTACATATTTAATATAATAATTGATTGGTTAATGTCTATTATATTACTATGCCTGTAGCTTAATTATAATATGACTAAAGTTGTAATTTGCTGAATATTTAAGTTAAGCTGAATAATACTTAGAAAAGGAGTTGAACTTTGAAAATAAATTCCACAATTTGGGGCCAAGGTTAAGATAAAACTAAAAAGTTTCATAGCATAATGCTAAAAATATGTTCTACTCTTATTCACTAAAGAGAATTTTGTTATTTAATTTGTTATTTAATTGGTATATTTGAACCCAACTTAATACTGCTTTTTCAATTTCCAGCATTCTCTGGTCTTTCAGAGGCATGACGGTGTGCCTTTAAAGATTTATTGGCTACTTAACAAACTAGAGCGTTGCTTAGATCGATTAACATTATAGCCGGATGCTCACATGGACTGCCATATAGGCTTAAAAACTCTTCACCGGGTGCCACATAATCAGTCGAACATGCCTTTCACAATTGATTTTAGATTCTCCTTCCATGATTGTCTATCTGAGGTTAATGCAGGACGAAACCAAAGTGTTTTCTTCTATGTTGAGTTGGACTGGTTTGTTTTGCCACAGAGGAAACCCAAGCTTTCTGAACGCTCTGTCTGGGGTCCTCTTTATTAGACAGGAGAGCACAGCGGCAGATATATGCATAATTACCTTGACTTCCTTTTCTCTGAAGACTTTGGGTAAACGTAGACAGCCTCTTCCTAAAGTGTCAAATCCAGCACTTCTCTTTTAATTTTCAGTAACAAGGTCTCGTTATAACTACCACAAGAGTATGTTTTTATTATGTCATCACATGATCATAAAGACACTAGTCTGTCTTTTACAGTGCAGAAACATGTCAAGGTCATCTACACATATTTATCAGCATTAATTGTTGAGCTGTTAAGTTTGTTGTTTCACAGTGACAGTCTGTTGTTCCACATGATTATCTTCGCTTGTCATTAAATTGACAAATGCTATTAAACATGAAATAAAACATGAAAAGGTGGCATAAGTTTTCAAGCAACTATTCACACTAACAAGTGTGAGAGTTTGGTTGGTGTGGCTCACTGACTGTAACTTGAATTTCATTATTTCTGTGTCCACCCCTATTAACCCAAAGGTGGCCAATACGGGTGCTTTCCCTGTGTATTTGGAGCTAGATTATGTCCCCAGTCTCCAATTTTTGGAGCCTCTTCACTTGATTATTCCTCTTGGTGTAGACACGCTAGCCTTCATTGCTGTCAGTCATGTCAGTTGAGTGTTAAAGAGCAGACTGGGCTCGGAAGCTGCGGTGAAGAAACACTCCTCTGAAGCCCTGCTCACCCGCTTGTTTTACGATGGTTCATAAAAATGTCATCATTGGTGTCAATGCGAAGGTGTCCACTGTGTCCTCTTTCTGCGATCTGTGACAGCTTATATAGCTCAAAACCACACAGCTTCAATGAAAGCCTCAAGGCCGTCGCCCCCTCTGCCCCTTTAACCGGTTGTCCTGGGTTTGTTCTTGATTGGTGTACTCAAAATGATTTAAACTCCCAAAATGCCCAGCTTCTAAGATAGGGAGTATTAAACCGTCTGTATTTATGGCCTGCTGCAAAAAGCAGTGGAGTCGTCCAGCTCAAGATCAGGACAAAGGAAGTGGAGCACACTTTCCTTATTATCATTTTCATGGCATCATCCAGTTTTTTGTTTGCAGCATAATAAAGGCATAGAGCTTTTTGTATGAGCAAAGCAAGTGGATGCAGACTTTAATATTGATCAGCATGATTTTTCATGTATTATGAAAGAGAGCAGGCAGGCTTTTCTTCGACCAGACAACAATGGTTTGTTATTTACGGATTAGATAGCGTATGAATCTGGTGTTTCTGTTCATGTGAATGCGAATTTGAGACAGACATTTATACAGTAAACCTTGCCATGCATTTTTTGCATTTTTACATTTCTTGTATAAAGGACATATATCATTATCAATTATGGAAGAAATTAAATAATTGCAATTTGGTTTAATTGATCAACACAATGACCCTATTTTGGTCTCATTTACAGTACAACCAAAGATTGAATAATTTCCACTGCAAGATACTTTGGTTTGTGTTCATGCCTTTGTCATTGCCTTTGTCTACTACCCAGAGCTCTTAAAATGTGGTAGGATGTAGCGGTAAGCTTCTGTTGCTTGTGGGGAGTTCAGAATAAACATTGTTTCTACCAAATTGTTGACAGGAATATTTATAATTTAGCGTGGTATTTTTTTACAGTTGCTGAGCTTATTGTAGTGTACTTTTTTTGTAGTGTTATTATTTTCCTAAAGTTTATTACCGATCTGAGTGCTACATTGCCATTATGCAGACTTCTAGATGCTTGTTTGATTTCTGTAGATTTTTGTATATAGACAGCGTTAGACAGACAGAAGAAAAAGACTAGGAACATAACATTAAATATTATAACTTATTTTTAAAAGTATTAGGGCTGTCCATTTATAACGATACATGTAACAATCGCAATTTTTTTTCTTCGATAGTGTATCGATAGTGTTACCTCTACGATCTATCTATCTATTTTTTTAAGTCATATTATATACATTAGGCCAAAAGTAAGTGGAAGCGAGCATGGCGAAAACTATAAGGACTCTTTGAGCTCTCAGAGCTTGTGTGTGGGTGTGCTTTGCTTTAAAAAAAAAGTCACGGAGTAATGAGTCATATAAATAAATGCTGTTTGTAAGCTTCGCAAGTCATGACCCACCAAGTCACCTGGTTACTGCAGTGAATTAGACAAAAAGTTTATTCCAAAAATTAACAATGCCATTTATTGTTCTTTCATGGATACGACACCAGCACATTTACAGCACGGATGAACCAGGGGTTTTATACTGCCCATGTTCATTGTTTTGACTGTAATGCACCACAACAGCCAAGTGACTTGCGTGAACCACCTTATTCCCATGAGCTACCCACTTGAGGGGCGTAATCCACATTTTGGGCACCCCAACCTCTGATCTTAAGGTCCAAGCATCACACTTCATGATCACTCTGCAGAGGTAAGGGATGTTTTTAAATGTATCATTACAGAAAACCCCAGGTGATGCACAGCATGGTTTATTTCTAGTTGTACTTTTTACATTTGTGCAAATGTGTATCGGATCGTTTCGTATCTGGAAGCACTTGCCAATACACAACCCTAATATGTATCACGGTCAGATAATCTGGTTATGCGCAAAGAAGAAAAAAGCAGAGGCTCTGTTATTTTTTATATATAATTTTTTTGCATATGGGTAGTTGACAAATAAAGCGTTTACGTCTCCGATGGTGTGACATAGCAAATGTTTAGAAAACAAAAAACAATGAAGATTAATCTCTCTTATGCTATTTTATATTATTAATAAATAATCTAAAAATAAGATTTTAATTAAAGTTTTGTACACATTTAAAGTTTATTTGTTAACTACCCTTATTCGTACAATAGATTGTCGTTTTGTGAGTATGATGCTGGCCGGCAACTTTTTTTAAGAGAACACGGTGAGTACAAGAGTTTTGTTTAATTACTCTGTTTAATTGTTTTCTTAATACATTTATTTTTGCATACTCTTCTGCAGCCTGGGACAGTGTTATTTTAAAGAGAGTATCCTAACGTTTTCATGCTATTTATGTGCGACATTGTGTTTAGGAGACACAAAGGATCTTTATTGCGAGGTGAAAAATACACAGTGACAACACAATTGAGATGCATATGTGGATTGTTCAAACTACTGTTTCATTGGTTGCCTTGTCATGGAAACAACATGCCACTTGTCTATGTGATTACAATGATACAGAGATTTACAGATGGTACAATGCTCTGTTCTGTCACAATGTGACTTGCTTAAGTAATTTAGAAGTGTAACTGAAGCGACAACAATAAAAAGGTTCAACGGCAAAGTACTTGCCGCCTTTCAGCCGTATAGTATCACGTCTGCATCTTTTGAGGGGTACAAGTCTAATCTCATTTACAGACTTTATTTGCCTTGACAAATGTGTGACGCTTATCAGTAGCTTTCAACGTGATAAACAGTTTGTAAAAGCACAACCTTTAATTCCCTTAAGATATTGCCCACTGTTTAAGAGTCAGCTCTGTTCAGTGAACACAAAAGCCAGTGAGTGCTGGCTGCAATCCGTGTCAGTTGGACAATACACAAGATGCTGATGCCCATGCAATGTAATACAGCAGCCTCTGGGAAACAGGATTGATTTGTCTTGAAGCGTGGAGAAGCCGTGTCTGGGCTTTTGCTGGAACCTGTGACTTTATCTCATCAGGAGCAGATTGATTGGAGGTCATGGCATTCATTCGGGTCACTGACGGACAGCTTGATCAATGCCAGTAGGCGTCTGAATGGAAGATATCTGATGAAGCTTGTTGATGTTCCTGCTCTGTGAAGACATTTTGAGTCATTACAAGTGAAGAGGGAGCTGCTTTACATAGACCTCTAACACTGGTTTGCTCTCTTGGCTCTGCGCTATGCATTTTAATATGCGTTAAAGCCATGTTCTGCACAGCAAGCCAAACCGCTTCACCTTGCAACCGGTTTTATGTTGTGAGGATGCAACTAACAGTTATTTAATAAGCAGTTCATCTTCATATACTTAAATATTTAAAGACTGTCTTCCATTAACAGCATGATTTTATCATTAATTTCACTACCTATATTTCTTTTTTTCCAATAAAATGGATTTTGGGTATGCATTGAAAAGTATAAATTATAAAGAGAGCTTTGAACTAAGTGTTTTCTTAATTGTCCCATTGACACTGCTAATGTTGTCTCTAATATTTATTAGGCCTTTCCCACATTTTTCAGTTGCTTTTGATTGAAGAGATTTAATTAAATTAAAACATATTAAATGAAGCATTATGTATATTAAGTACTGATAGCTTCTTTTAAAATAAAAAGCAGGACATTTATACAATTAACCTTAATAACTGTTAATAATAATAATAATTCAAGGAAGATTTTTTAAAATGTACTCCTTTATATTTTATTATCTGCTAATAATAATAATGAATGATAGTAAATACTACTACTACTAACAAAAACACTGACACTCTCCATTGTGCTTTTTTACATAGGAAAACAAAACACTACTGACATATGACATAACCAACAAAGCTGTTACATCACACAAACTATCTAATCATTAAAAAGATTTGATAATGACTGTTTTTCAGATGTACATCAAACATTAAGTGACTGTATGTATTTATAATTAAGCACACATACATCTAAATTTATAAATCTAATCATACTTATACACATGTATATGTTATATTTTTATATTTACTGTTTTTATTTTCATCTGGAAAATAAACATAAAAGAAAAAAAGGAAACAAATAACTATTAGGGAAAGATCTCTCTTCACATCGTAAATATTGATTTTGCATATATGGTAAATTTTTCCAAGTACAAAGCAAATTGTTCCAGTTTATGATTTACAAATGCTGTTATTTGCTTCATTTTATAAATGTCCATTATGATTTCCATCCATGCATTTAAGTTAGGACTCTCTTGTGAAAACCATTTCTTGAGTGGTCTTAGGCGTCTACTCTACTTAGGCGTCTTTAGTCCAGCACCTATTCGTTTGCCAACCAGAATCAAGATAACAGCTAACAGCGTCGTCTTTTTTTGGTCCTTGGGCCAACCACAATCACGCATTCTAAAAGTAGTTTTGCACCTGTGAAAAGCATTGCTGAAAATGACGATCGCAAAGTGTCTGTTAAGAGAAATGGCGTCGATATTTGATATTTATTATTCACATCACCCATGTGATCGAAAGGGCTAAGTTATGAGAGACAGTTGCCAGTCTCCCTTTTTCACCTCTTCCTTGTTTGCAGCTCTGATATTATCTATAATTATATTACATAAAACAGTTATCCCATAATTTATCCAATCCTTAATTCTGGTATCCATTTTGTTTAGTGTAAACTCAGAATCATATGCACACCACATAAGAGGTATAATATCTTCCTTTCTTTTATATTCTATTATAATGGATTTACATACATCAAGTGTGCATTTTAATAATGGATATCAATAACATTTATATGTTCTTGTAAATTACTATCAGCCAAGATAGCCTGTAGAGTAGTTGAATACAGTTTTTCCTCTGAGTCTCATAATCACATGCTGCAAGGTAATAATCTCTGAGAGAAGGTAACACCCTGCATCCTTTTCTTAAACTAGCTGTAACGTTTTAAAACGAACCCTAGATTTTTTTACCCTGTCTTATATACCTTGACAGATCTTGTCCCATTCATTAAATTGATTTTGATTAATCTCAAATTAACAGATTAGATTTGTTTTATTGTACAAAAATCACATTCATAATGTTAATATTTAGCCTGTTTACTACATGATACATAATGACTTTGAAGTATTTCTGTATATTTATAGGAATATATAAAGTTCAAATTCAGGACTGTGGCCCTTACTAGGGGTCGACCCATTATGGAACTGGCCGATTTTCGGCATCGATATTAAGGATTTAGCCGATAATCGATATCGGTCATTTTCAAAGCTGATTTGCCGATAAAGTCATTTAATTTTAAAATGCGCTATTTTGCTCTGATGCAGCCAAGAATTTAGCGAGAGCAGTCGGAACACGTCTCTCTAGTTTGTTGCGTAGAGTAATGCCCGCCCACTGCTCCTCTGATTTGTTGGAACTAAGTCACGAGTCCCGCAAATCAACGCGGGAGGCTGCGGAACAGAAAGTTTTTTTCTTTCTCACACCGAAAGCTCTTACTAACTGGAGCTGCTTCGCGTTCATGCTCTCTGAGGTAAGGCAGCATCAGACGTTGAAATAAATCACAATCCACTATAGTGAAGATGCAAAACACTTCAATATAATTAGTGCCTGAATTTCGGAGTAGCTTTGCGGGTTTCCTGCAGGTTCCTCAGGATTTACGCATTATTATCATGTCGATATAATTCACATCCTTAGTATAACAATGATTTTGCTCTGCAAGCGAGCTGCAAACTGCACACGCGTTTCTTGTACTTGATCGAGCTGGCGTTTTGTATGTCATTTATAGTTACGCCATTTCAAAAATACAAGCCATTTTAAAGCATAAAGAACTTGAATCGTCGGTCTTCAGTTAGATCGCTCTCGTGCACGCGCGCACACACACACACACTCCGTATCTCTAGCTGCTTGAATGTTAGATCGAGTTATTTTTCGCAACTTATTTATACACATAAATGTTGAGAGACACACATGGGTTTGATTAAATGCCCGTCTTGCCGACAATACACAATACATTGCAGAATAGGCTAATGTACTAAGTGTGCCTAAAATATGCTTTTAATGTTATAGCTTCATGAAAACATTTGCGGTCTTTTCAAAAACATACACAATAAAGCTATTAAGGCAATTCAATTATTTACACTCATTATATAAATTCAAATTGTGCTAGTTAATCCAATGATGAGCAAAATGATTTATTGAATAGTTCTAGTATTTTATTCAATGTTTAAGTCATCAGAACATATTTTTTTATATAAATATATATAATGTATTCCATTAAATTTTTTTATTTATTTAGTGGTTTTTACAATGCATTTTTCTTTCCAAGCAGCTTTAAATGAGAAAAGACAAATAAAACACAGAAAGAGATAGAATACAGTGCGGTGCAATGAATAAAGCAATGGTCTAATAAACCAATGTTGATGAAATTTAGCAAACCATAATCTAATCTAAAAAAGAGAAATATGAAAGATGTAATTACACATACTAAATATTAATCATAAAGCATACAGTCTGTGGGTTATTTTAACTCTCTTCATTTTTCCTTAATTGTAGTCTATTAGTAGATTCAAATGTTTCAGAGCCTGTGTTCTTAATTTTTATATAAATTTAAGTTTTTACACCATATATTTATCGGTTCAAAATATCGGTTATCGGTCTAATTCACATGGACATGATCGGTATCGGCCCTGAAAATGCATATCGGTCGACCTCTAGCCCTTACTTAAACTAAATGTCACTTCAATGAAAAATAATCCCAATCCTACCCTCCTACCCCCCTTCTGATTTATTCCTGTAGAGAGAGTAGCAAAATTAACACTGAACAGTGTGTTGTTTTAAGTCTGAAAGTGACTCTTTAGTCAAAGTGGCAGGCTTCTAATGAGGCTCTGTGAATGTGTTGCATCGAAAGATCTTATGATGTGACATAATGATTGGCCATCAATGACTATACGGTTACATGGACATAAGTAATCTAATTATTTGCCTTGTTCTGACTAAGACCGTTCATGTTCCCGTTTTACATGTAATAGTACGTACTAGATCAATCATATGTCATTATATGGCATACTTCATTTTATGCCCCATGCGACAATGTCCGACGGTCGCTCCAGAACGCCATTCCTGCTCTAACTGCCATCGAGGCACTTTATCATATCAGTATCTTTAAGAATTGTTAACATTTTCACTGTTTCCTGTTTGGAAAACAAGCTTTGAAGCCATGCTCGTTTTTTTGCCGTCAAACTGTGGACCAATACCATGTGTGTATCCTGTCGCAAAGTGTCTCGAAAAGTCCTACACGCCGGAAATAATGTGATTAAGGTATTAACATGTCTATACTGCAATAGGAATACTTCACACGTCCTAATTCTATTTGTGTTAACTACGATTGTGACTATAGGCGGATTAAGGTAGTCAAAAAACTCTGTTACATGTAAACGTGGTCATTGGCTGATTTTTAAGTGGTAATTTTAAGGATGTTCAACTCCCTCATGGCACATTTTCTAACAATTCCTAAGCTTTTAGGCTTGTATGGACTATCAAAGTCTTCGCTGTTACTGTTGCCAAATAATACTTAGTGAAAAGCATGGCAGTTTGGATGCAATAAAAAAAAACAGGTTGCCTGGGGTCTCATTTATAAAACTGTGCGTAGGATCCATAATAAAACGACTTGTGCCTTAAGCTAAAAACAGAGTACGGCTAAAAAATTTCAGACTTATAAAACCATGCGTACACACACCTTTAAGAAATGATCGCTTTATAAATCTCAAATCACCTGCAAGTTTGCGTATGTGAATCAGCCAAATCTCCCGCCCTGTACACGCCCATTTTTTACCATAAATAGTCAATGCAAAGGACCTCATGAAAGCAGATTCATATATTAGTGAGCCTGGCATCCAATGCACTTGTTAAGCCTGACATCATGCACTATAATGGACATATACAGTTTCCAGGTCTAACTGCTATCAGATGCCATAGGAAAAATAAAAAAATATGTAAAACTGCCAAAGACCCCGGATCCCATCCTTTATTTTTGTAAAGAAATCAAAAATGGCCACTTATGCAAATCACTGCAATATACAAATTAATAATTGTTATAAGACAAATGTTTCTTCATTCTGTTTTTTTTATGAACACCATTATTATAAGGATTGATAAGATATATAGAAATGATTGTGCGAGAGCTTAATGGCTGTATTTCCAGACTTCCTAGACATTTGTGGATGTATGCACAGTATTTAAGGAAAATGTGCTTAGTTATTTACTTAATAATACACATTTATTTTCTGCAATTTGACTTGAGTTCACTAACCCACCATCAGAGTCTGCTTACAGGTGCCCACATTCTCCCATCGTTTGCTTTTAATAAATGACAACCTTTGCATGGAAAGTTGCGTCGTGTTGTCAATAATATAATTGATCTTATGTGTAATTTTACAATGAAAGTATTTTCACAGCTTTTAGGTTATTTTCAGTCAAATATTTTTTTTTTGATAAATGTTTATTTAAAACAGCACACATGGCCACCTGTATGGCAGTCGGTCCTTTCACTGAGGAGTTTGTTTGTTGGCCAAACTTGAGAGCATAGAGTATTCCTTTTTTGGGGTATTGTGAACAATGTGATGCACATACATAGAGGGATAAAACATCAATTCCTATTCTCAGAAGAATAAAGCCCACAACACCAGTTGGTGTGATTAAATGAACTTGCATATGGCAGAAGACCTTGTAAGAACTTGCATCACCTTAACAGGTCAAAGACTGTTTGATGGCAGAGAAATCGCAAATTTTGGAGATAAATACACAAACGTTTTATTCTGGAATAAGAATGTTTGTTTGCGTGTCTCTTAGCAAGAATAAATTAATCTGGTTGATATTTAAAATATTTGTGAGCGAAGCTTTAGGGCTTTCTGTAATCCTATTCAGAAAACAATCAGGCTTGACAAGCGCTCCCGTGAGTCACGCTTCTTAATGTTCTCACTGTCTCAATTAAATGAATAAGATTTCCTCTGTTGTGAATAAACTGACACATTAGAGGTCGAGAGATAATGACACAAATAGATGTGCAACCAAAACATGCTCTGTCTTTGAGTGAAAGCACTGGATGTGGGGTAATTACATGTCCATTTACATGTGGTGACAAATTTGATTGTGTTTGTAGTTTTATGCTGATTGTATTCAAAAAGACGACGGGTGCGAGGATGTGACTACTGTACATTGCGGTTTGTGGTGGGTTTTCTGATGATGTTAATTATGTTCCTGTGTGGTTCATTCAGGATGGAGACAGGGCTCTCTGGATAGCTTTGGCAATCTGTAATTATCATGTTTGGTGTCGTATCTCTTTGGTCTTAATACTTCTCTTTCTAACAGGGCATTTCATTCCCTCTTACATCTTTTTTCTCTCAAAATTTGTTTGTAAGACATCCGTCATTTCGTATGATAAATTAGTCTTTTCTCTCTCTTCCCTTTCTTTTTGCTTCCATCCGTGCAAAATTACAAAATATTTTTAGCTTGTCTTTGCTTCCTCTTTATTGCCTACACTGTATTATTGCTGTACCTATATTGTTGTTATTTTTGGACTGAATTCTTTTCTTTTTGGGACTTGCATTATTTGTAGTAAAATAGACATCCGAGATTTACAACATAATGGAGCAATTTTTTAAAAATCTATGTTTAGCTTTAATTTTAACTGTTTCTTTATGAAGTTTAACATGCTGAATACGAAAATCACAAAAAAGTATTTTCACACATTTACACATTTCCGTATTACTTGTACACAGAATTATTAACAAGGCACTGGCATAACACTGAGCTCAAAACAACAGTTTAACATAAAAGGGACAAAAAATGAGTCGTCCAAAACTTCAGAAATGCATTTGATGGATTTTGTCTTTTATGACTATTACTGTCTTCACGAACCAATTTCCAGCCGTATTCATCACTGCTTCATACCACCTTCCCTGTGCTAGAGACATTTCTTGAGTTTATAATAATTGTGAAAATTTGTACAGTTTATTTGCAATATACCGATAAATCGTAATCAATAAAATAAAATTTAAAAGTAAATAAAGATTTACTTGAGTTAAATATACACTAAAACATTGATGCTACATGAAAATAAACATTACCACAATAATTAGCTCCACATAGTTGTACAAGAGAACTAGAATGGTTGGGCGAAACAAAAAAATTGTTACAGTGTTATTTGTAAATATAACAGGGTATTTTGGTATGAAATAACATCATGAAAATATCTGTTTGCTTCATTATCTTACCAAACACGAATACTGTACATTTATTTTATTAGTTTTATAATTTCTTTGTAATAATATTAAGTAATAATTTCTGTTCTTTTAATGGCATTTGGTTATGTTCACTTTATCTCTTTTTGTATTATTAGTGCCACACTGCACACATTTTGTGATCTACACCATCCCATGTCAGTAATCAGAATACTTTAGGTCAGGAGTTTTTAAACTGGGGCCGACAGAAGGTTCTAAGGGGTCCCCAGAACATGTCAGAGAGATATAAAGGCAAAACAAAAATGAAAGTCTACCATACATTATTACTGTTTAATTTTTTAATGTTTATATTTATTTCTAAGTGAAATTATTATATTTAGAAAAGGAAATTACTACCTAAAAAACATTGGAATTGTTTCTCTTTAGGTGTGTACATCCAACATTTCTATTGCGACTTATTTAATATATTGTCTTTATACAATCAAACTTTTTATTTATCTAACATAGCTAAAATGTTTTTTGTTCTAAAGAAATATATAGATGGATATGTATTTAAGGAATGGGGTCCATGAAGAAGCTTCATCATATTTAGGGGCTCTCGCATTGTATAGTTTGAAAATGCCTGTTTTATGTAATGATGACTACTCTATTTTTCCGAAATGTTTCCTATCTTTTCGAGTTTTGGTTTTGAGGAAAATAATGGCACTGTTTTATTTTGTGGACACACATGCACTGCTTGAGTGAGCAGATGCTCAACAACACGGTGCACACAGCAGATGAAAGCATATTCTTACCCTCAATTACTTTTGGAAGCTCAGTGAATCATGTTCTGTTTTGACTGAAACATTCAAATGAATCAGTTTGCATGGAATCAGACTTGCCTGTGCCGCTTGTGAGAAAAATAAAATTCCAGGAAAGCGCACTCCATGCACTCCTCTGTCTGTGGCACTTTGTGCACTAGATGGACCTGTCGTGTCTCCGCACTTGTTTGTAATTTTGTTTGCTTACAAGGCGACAACCTTACACAGACATGAATATTGCTAATGAACGTCATAGATGTCAGTAATCCTGAAATATCACCGGTGCGCTGTCATTTGCTCCGCTACTGGTGTTTCTGTGTTTAGTGATGTTTATGCAATGAACGAGTCAGACTTTTTTAACAGTATCTACTTGTCTTCAATGTAAATATTATGTCGCAAAAAATGTAAGTTGATTGTAGAATGTCTTACGGAGGTTGAATGATTTATCAAGCTTTCCAATGAAAGCTAAACTAGTACTTACTAAAGTGTTGCTGATACAGACAGGCCCATGTGCTTTTCACTCAGAGCTTTATCTACTGTACAACAGGAACTGCTGGTAAGGTGTTAACAACATCTCCAACAAAGCCTTTGCACTTATCATTCATACACACGCCTGACTGGGTTAGCATGTCACTGATTTTCGTACCCCATTCATCCCCACTTAAGTGAGTCAAATTCAACGGTGTAGAATGGCACATTGACTACGGAGGATGTGTTGTCAACAGTGGATTTGCTGGAGCTTTGGGGATTGTTCATCTACAGCTGCGTATGAATAAATGAGATAAGCAAACCTAACAGACAGGTGGTACACATGGAGACCATGGCTGCTAAAATAATAAACAAATATCTAAGGTAGAGTTAGAGAACCAAACGAAGGCTGCACACTGAGAGGAACAAAAGCAGAGAAATTGAAGTGGCCTCAAGGCCAAACTTATCAGGCTTCTACATACTCCACATGATTAGTGTCTCTGGTGTATTCTTAACAAACAAGGCATTTTTTTCATCACCTGAACGACGTGCGTTGCCTCGAGAGCTGCAGTCAGAATCTTACCGCTGTGTGTGTCTTCTGACATATTGAGAAATGCTGCATTCAGTGTAGAGGTGTGTTTAGTCATGAGTTAGATGATTTATGGGTTTGATCTCTTTTCTTTATTTTATTTTCAGTTTTCAGAATTTTTGTTCGCTTCCATGCATTGGGATAGCCTACATTTTTCCCCTTTTATGGATTTTGTGGATTTAAATATTAGTTTAAATGCCTGTATTCAGGGGAATTTTATTTTGGATAGTAATAATAATAATTCATACAAATAGAAGCAGGTAGGCAAACGTTTTTTCTATATAGGGAAAGGGGCCGTTAGTTGGCTTGAAGAATTAAATAAATCCCACAATTGGTCTGTAAAATTCAGCTATTATTGAAAAAATGTAAAAGTAAAACTTATAAAAGGATTTTTTTCTACTTATAAAGCTCCACTTAGTTTCAATATTACCATGCTGGATTTTTTATTTGAACAAATTTTTCATTTGAGTTGTCGTTCATTTGAATCAA
Organism: Triplophysa tibetana; assembly: GCA_008369825.1. NCBI lineage: Eukaryota > Metazoa > Chordata > Actinopteri > Cypriniformes > Nemacheilidae > Triplophysa > Triplophysa tibetana. The sequence goes on along the minus strand of CM017896.1, from coordinate 13,936,590 downwards.
TAACACAGAAAAACTATATATCAAACTATATATCCATATAGCTGCTGTCCTTCTGAAACCTTGTATCTCCATATTTTGAGTGTTCCTTTTTGTAATTATCATTAGTCACCCTTTTTGTTTGTCACTGGGTTTAGCAAATATCTTACCCATTCAAAGTATTAAAAATTGCTCATCACCTTTGACAACACAGTATTTAATTATCGAAAAACTTTCAGTGCATTTTTTGCTATACTTTTTACTTTACTTCCTCCTAAGACACTATTGCCACATTCCGATGTATTTAATTTTCTGTTGGTTAACCTGAATACAGTTTTTTTTCCTTGTCAAGTGTTCCTATAGAATCAGTGATGACATTTGAATGGAAACACTTGAGTGACCCCTGGCAGTTGAAGTCTAATCTCCTACATGCATATTACACGTTTTCTCCAGTTTTACAAAAGATTATCTTTTTTAAGTGAACGGAAACTTCCAGCACTGAGTTTTATTACAGTGCGAACCTAAATGAAAGCGAAACCTAATTTACTATGGACATAAAAAGCTTTGTTGCTTAATGTAATTAATGCTTTGTACTTAAATGTAAGATTACAGATTGAGGGATGCGACAAAGCACTTACATTATAATAGACTCCTCACAATAACACCAACCACTCCACCTTTCTGTGCTATTTTCAGTCTCTTAAACATGTATCTGTTTTTTCCCCATTGAAATGAATGCCTTGATTTCAAATTAAGTTGAATTGAATGGACCCAGCGGGACAGAAGAAATAGACATATGTTATTTAATATGCTCTGAAATGACCCTTCATTTCACTAAGATAGATTTAATAACAAAATGTATATTCTGCGAATTGTGTTGGTTGCAGTCAAATGTCATATTGTGCTTTTTGAGCTGCCTGTGTTCAGTCTCATCATATATTAATAAGCATTGTTATCTATAGTACACAAAACAGAGTAGGTGAAGGTCCTCCAGCAGTCAATATTATAAAAGCAATAAAATAAGGGAAGCAAAGGCAGTTCTTAATATCCTTGTGTGCTCGTTGTGTTGCTCCGGGGACATCTTTGTGTGTTAAACAGACATACATGTAAATAAAAGCAATAAGCCAAATTTTGGTCAAATCACTGTAACACATGGCCTTCATTGGCTTTTATCTTTTATAAAATGGTGGCAACGGCCCTATGATGTTCAATAAACAGTAACATGTATTATTTATAATTATTAGAATAAACAGTTCACCAACCAAGTAATATTAAAGCAATATCACAAGCATGAGTGCATAATGCCTGGATTGTCCCTTGTGCTTTTATGCAACAGATCAATGTACAACAGAAAGTATGTAAATACATAAGATAAGTGGTGTACTGAAAACGGCATACTTTTTTCTAGTTCTCACTAGAATAATTTCCAGTTAGAAGAACTATTAGTGATGTCTTTGGTTTCTGAGAAGTTACCAGACTAATAAGAAGAGATTAAAGTGAATGTGTAGTCATTTTACAATGGCCGTCAATACAGTTCATCCAGTCAGAATTTTCTGTTGGACTAATTTAAACACAGGTAGCTTTAACAGACTCTTCTACACACGGTGACCTGAGACGGGGACATACATGAACACACAGACCACTCTGCTGAGAGATGTTCAGGGCGAGAGAGCACGATTGTTCATCCTCTACTTGTTTATCCTCTAATCCTCTCTGGAGTTTCTGTTGCATTGATAAATTTTCTTGTTTCCACCAGCTTTGTTTCATTGCTCAATAGCTGTGCAGACAGCCAGGGACCCCACCTGCGTCAAGCCATCACAGCCTTGGATCAATGGACACACTCACACATTCTACATCCTTCAACTACCTTTAAAAAGACTTTTCTCTTCATCTTTTGCATCAATGCAGTTTCATTTAACTGTTTAAATGATTCCATAAGGGTGACGGACACGCCGTTTGTAAACTTCCTCCATCTGTCATTTCTAGAGGGAGAATGGAGAATGTTATTGGTCCCAACTCCAGCCTGAGAACAAATGCTGATTAGGTTGATTTGTGCAGCGTTGTTCTTCTCCAGATGGGCTGTGTGTTATGCAGGGTAAACAGACGCCGGATGTGCTGATGAGAGACACAGAGTCCCTATACGTGGCCACTGAGGCCTCGCTGAAGAGCCCGGGCTTAGACACGCACGCTGACAGAGTGACTGCATGTCACACGCGCTCGGCTCACTCAGCTCAGCTCTGCCTGACAGACACAGACCAACGCTTATCTGCTGTAATTAGGAACTGCCAAACTTCCTTCTGCGCCCCCTAAAGAGGATGATGCAAAACTCCTTTATCTGTTATTTTGTTCTTCTGAATTTTGGGAATTTTGTATCTGTAAGTCAGAGAAAAATTAAAGCTAAATGAGCAAGAAAAGTGTTTGTTTTCTGTGGTTTTTAGAGCAAAAGCACTTTGATCTTTAATCTAGGGTGCAGGTAGTAAGAGATTGAGAGAGTGAGCGATGTTTTCTTTTCTTAGAAAGAATGTGAAAGCTGGGTATTATTTTTATGTTTAACATTTATTTTAATATAATTTAAACAGATTTTACAAACTTAAAGGATTTTCGTGTTGCATATTTAATTCAGGATTAGGGGCCATTCAAATTTTGCGTCGGGTGTGCGTGTAGATTCGTTATTTTAAATAAAGATGCTGCGGTAAGCACAGTCAAATAGGGAAAGACATGGGTGAGATGTGCATGCGGTGATACATGCTCCTTTTTCTGAGCTCAAATCACTTTTTAGAATGCCCCACGCGCACTGCAGATCATGTGACACGAACCAACCAATAAGCTTCACCTTTTGTGGACCGATGGACAAGCTCAGCGAAGATGGAGAGGCAGATGATCTCAGCATTAATAAATCTAGAAGCTTTTTGCAAGTTATTCTCATTGCATATAAGCCATATATCCTTTGTTATCACTTCTAAATGAGAAGCCTGGCCAATGGTTGCTATGCAACGGCAGATGCTAGAAGAGCGTGAGCTTCCAAACGCTTTGGAATGTGAACGTTTCAATTTTGTGCAGCCTTGTATCTTAGATTATGAACATAAAAAAGATGCGCCACTGTCATTGCTATAAATGGGGAATGGAGTGTAACGCTCAAAATGAATAGTGCCAGTAAGGCCCCTCTAGTGAAAGAAGTCTCACCTGCTGGTAAATAGAGCCAATCATCCATCGATAAAGACCGATGATTCTTTGTGACGGGGCTCTACACAGTCTCATGAGACGCTTGCTAAAGCGACCTCGAAAAAGGTATTTAAGCAATGACTAAGGCATGGGTCGGTTTGATATTTTCACAGTGTGATAACCCTAAGCAAAAATACCACATCGTCATGATATTAAGATTACAGCTCAGAAATATGTCATTTTTAAATGTCTCTGAAAAAAAGAATAACTTTTTCAATTGAACCCAATATATTTTATTTTTAAGAAACATCTAGAATATTTGGAACCATAATAAACATATTCCAGATTAAATAATATAAGTTATTTAATTATTCTCAAATTAAATGCTTAGGAGGGGTTTAGTTACTTTCATGCTGCACACAGCCTGATGGATTTCTACACTCTCTGTCATGTTCAGAGATGTGAAAACAAGTGTTTCAAACACGGCCGCCGAGTGGCACGACTTTCGTAAACAACCTATATGCTGTTTTTTTGTTTAATTTTGAAAGGAAGTTTTAAATTTTATTACCATTTGTGCACGTACGTACTGTGGACCCCAGACATTACAATTTTTAGCAATTGTACTTGTTGCTCTTTCTACACACAATTACAAAAATGGGGTCTGAGGCTTTAGGCTTTAAAAAGGATGCAAATCTCCCAGAAAAGTTTTATTAAACTTATCTGCGTGACTCATTACTACTGCTACTGTATATTTGATGGCTATTTTCTTTTGAGGTCTTATTGAACTTTGTGTGTCGAGTGGATGATATCTTGCTGTTAACCACTGTGATCGGATTATTGAGTCAATGCATGCAAGTGGCTGGGAATTAGTAAATAATGACAATATTTTCCTTTTGGGTGAAGCGATCCATTAATGATAATGTGTTTATTTCTCACCACACAGAGTCATACTGTAATGACCTCTGACCATTCTTAACACGGTGAATGTTAACATAGACAACAAAATCCTGAAAATTAATAACTCAAGGGCTTTTTATGCAAATCAGTCCTAAACAAGAATGTTTATGCACAGTCTTGATGTGCTGAATTCTAACTTCACATTTGATTCCTCTCAGCATTTTATTGCATTTCATCCACTCTGGATGTGAGTGTGTGTGTATGTTTGTGTTTGTCCATTGCTTCTTCCCAGCGGAATGCAGAAATAGATGCTATCATGGCAATTGATCAGATTCTCCTTGTCTAGCACTGCAGTCATTAATCAAGTGAAATGCTAATTGCGAAACGAGCAGGAGGTCTGGGATGGACTCTCTGTCAGGCTCCACAGCTGGAGTGATGGAATAGTCCAGCCGTAGCTAACTGCAGGAAAGCCTGTTAGAGGAAGATACATTGTGCAACTCTACCTAAGATTGATAGCCAGCATGATGCGCCAGCTTTTGTTTCTTCTTTTGTTAGCAATAAAAGTCAATCAAATTATGCATTTTTTTTTCTGCCATTCAAAGCAATCTGATCTAGTAGCCTCTGTTCTTGAAGGCTCTGACCCTTCACTATGAGATGGAGATTAGAATCTACGAAATAACGCCTGCGCGGTGATGAGCGGCGAACACGGCGATCTACGCAATGTCTCGATCCCGCTTCTCAGGGAGCCGAGGTTACGAAAGTAACCGGAGACGTTCCCTTTCGAGAGCGGTCACTTCGACATTGCGGAGAACCGCATATTGAACGGTAGTACAATCCCACCGTGAGAGCTTGCAAAATCAGCCAGAAAAACTGGGTTAAAACACACAAGCATGGGAAGCATACAATTTTAACCATTCGCGAGGTAGCCCTAAGCGTCAACAGCTGATTGGCTTAAATCGGCCAATGAACTTCTAAATCACTGAACAGGCCAATGAACTGTTAGATCGGGCTCCTGCCAAATTTGCATATCCAAACCCAACAAATGCAGCGGGCTGCGCTGAAACAGGGCAGACACCACAACAGTAAGAGCCAGCACGGATTCCCGGGCGGATATAACAGAGATCATGAAAGTACACAAAGCACAGCGTAAACAGCAACGCGGCAACAACTGTGTGACATAAGCGCCTATAAGGTAGAAGATAAAGAGTGTTCAGCACTCACCGAGAGGACCTGAGACGACAACGAGGACACGTCCAATCTGTAGAATCTGGCGAAAGTGTTCTGCGAAGACCAGCCAGCCGCACAGCATATTTCCTGAATAGATGTGCCCTTAGACCAGGCCCCCGAAGAGGCGATAGCCCTAGTCGAATGAGCTCTGATACCGAAGGGGAGGTTCTGTCCCTGACTCTCATACGCTAAGGTAATAGCGTCCACCACCCAGTGAGAGAGCCTCTGCTTTGATACAGCCCGACCTTTAGTTCCCCCACCATAACAGACGAAGAGCTGTTCAGACTGCCGAAAGCCGGCCGTGCGATCAATGTAAGCCCGTAAAACCCTTACCGGGCAGACCGCTCTCTGAGCGTTAGCATTCTGCGAGTCTGACGACTCGGAAAACAAAGCGGGCAAAGAAATGACCTGTGCTCTAAATGGGGTAGACATAGACTTTGGCACATAACCCGATTTCGGCCGGAGAGTGACGTTGCAGTCGCCGGTTCCAAAATGAATGAAATCAGCGCCGACTGAGAGCGCTTGTCAATCCCCTATGCGCTTAGCCGAAGCAAGGGCAAGAAGGAGAATGGTTTTTAGAGTGAGCTCTCTTATGGAAGCCGCGTCCAAAGGCTCGAATGGGGGAGAAGAAAGAGCCTTCAACACCAGCGCTAAGTCCCAAGGCGGCACCGAAGGGGATCGCGGGGGAAAAAGTCTCCTCGCTCCTCTGAGGAATCTGACCACCAGCATGTGCCTACCAATCGATTGTCCATCAACCGGGGAACGAAACGAGGCGATAGCAGCCACATAAACCTTCAGTGTTGACGGGAGTCCGCCGTTGTCCAGCCTGTGCTGCAGGAAGCATAAAATATCAGACACAGTGCAAGACATCGGGTCGATATTGTTACTACTGCACTATTTAACAAACACCCCCCATTTGAGAGCGTATAAATGCCTGGTGGAAGGCGCAAGACATTCCGAAATAGTGTCAAGTACACGCTGAGGAAGTGCATTTAAACCCCCCGAAGAGGCCAGGCATGAAGGCTCCACAGCTGCGGGCTGGGGTGAAATATCGTGCCGTTCGCTTGGGACAACAGGTCTCTCCTGAGGGGAATCCGCCACGGCGGTGCCGTTAACAATTCGCTCAGGTCCGGAAACCGCGGTTGATTCGGCCAAAACGGAGCGACGAGGATCACCGTCGCCGTCTCCTCTCTGATTTTGCACAGCACCAGGGGCAAAATCTTCACCGGAGGAAACGCGTAAAGCCGAACGTCCGGCCAACGCACCGTCAGAGCGTCGCTCCCCATGGGGGAGTGGGTCAGCAAGAAATACAGCGGGCAGTACGCGTTTTCGCTTGTCGCGAATAGATCCACTTCCGCCTTCCCAAAGCGCTCCCAAATTGACCGCACTGAGTCGGGATGAAGCCTCCATTCCCCGTGCGGAAGACCCTCCCTCGAAAGCATGTCCGCTCCGCAGTTCAGACGACCGGGGATATGCGCTGCCCTGACAGAGAGTAGATGCCGGTTTGCCCACAGTAGGATACTCGCAGCCTCTTTGAAAAGAGTTCTGGAGTGGACCCCTCCCTGGCGATTTATGTACGAAACCACGGACATGTTGTCGGTGCGAATCAGGACATGTTTCTTCTCCAGCATCGACTGGAAAGTATGGAGAGCTAGAGACACCGCCTTCAGCTCCAAATAATTTATATGCCATTTTCTCAGTGACTGTGTCCAAAGGCCGGATGCCGACATGCCCTCGCACACCGCGCCCCATCCGGAGGACGACGCATCCGTCGTAACGACTATGCGTCTCGTAACCAGCCCCAGGGGAACTCCCCGACTGAACATGCTCGTGTCGCGCCACGGGCTCAGGGCACTGAGGCAACTGAGAGTAACCGGGACTCGCACTCGATCCGAGGACCATGCTCTCCATGTAACCCGAGCCTTCAGCCAAAACTGTAGCGGTCGCATGTATAGAAGACCCATGTGGCAGACCGCCGAGGCTGACGCCATGAGACCCAAAAGCCGCCGAAACTCCCTCAGGGGAACAGACCGACCCGGCCTGAGCAAATGTAGAGCTGAAGAGATGGACTCCATCCACTCTAGAGAGAGGCGAGCGCGCATCTCCACTGCGTCGAAACATACCCCCAGATACGTTATAGACTGACTCGGAGTGAGCTTGCTCTTCTGCATGTTCGCGCGCAGCCCCGGGGATGTCAAGTGACGAAGCAGCATCTGCGTAAGACCGGATAGCGCCTCCCGTGAATGGGCTAAGATCAACCAATCGTCCAGATAATTCAGAATGCGCATACCGCTCGCTCTGAGAGGGGAAAGCGCCGCGTCCACGCACTTTGAAAATGTGTGCGGAGCTAATGCCGGTCCGAACGGGAGTACAGCAAATTGGTACGCTGAACCCACGAACGCGAATCGCAGGAACTTTCGTTGGCGCTTGGCTATCTGAACATGAAAATACGCATCCTTCAGATCCACGGATGCAAACCAGTCCCCGGGACGCACTTGTGCCAGGATCTGTTTTAGAGTTGTCATTCTGAACGCTCGCTTGTGAAGGGCTCGGTTGACGGGTCTCAAGTCCAGAATCGGACGCAGACCACCATCTCTCTTGGGCACTACAAAATACCGGCTGAAAAACCCGCTTTCTCGCTCGTTCGGAGGGAAGCGCTCGATCGCTCCTTTCGCGAGGAGGCTGCAAATTTCCTGTCTCAACACAGGCGCATTTTGCGCTGACGTAAGCGACGGGACCACACCGCTGAAGCGGGGAGGTCTGCGTCTGAACTGCAGGGTGTACCCGTGTTCTACCACGTTTAGTAGCCAATGAGAAATGCCCGGAATGGCTTTCCACGCGTCCAGAAACAGACATAATGGCCGAATCTCTTCGGGCGTTACCGTCAGCGGGCCGTTTAGGGAAGCACACTGGTGCAGCGAGGCTAATAGCACTGGCGGGGAAATGGCTCGTGCGTGAGACTCCAGCCGTCTCTCGCCCACGGGAAAGACCGTGGATGAGGGAAGGCTGGTTATAGGCGGGATTAACTGCGGCTTCGCGCTGCACCGTGGCACGGCAAGGAACGCAATATTGGCTGGGTGAGGGGGAAAGAGCTCCTTTTGTGAACAGGTATGTGTTTTTATTGCATTTACACAAACATTTACAACATTGCAATGCTCGCCCGCAACCGCGGGGGAGAACTGATGCAAACAGCGGCGTTTGGGGGACACCGGAACGCCCACAAACTCTCTCCTCCTCTTTATAGGTCCGTCAGGACGACGGCTTGGCAGGCGATGACGCTCCGCCGTCGTGGCGCGGCGGTCCTCTCTTCGGCCAGTACCTCTTCTTAGGCTGGCCCGACCATTGTTTAGGCCGGGCATCCGGCTCACGACCTCGAGAAGCCGGAGCGGAAACAGCGTGCTGTTTGGCCGGTCTCTGCGTGGAGTGCGGCGCGGATGAAGAACGGGCTCTCGGAGACGGTTGATAAGAGCGTCGCGGGAGCACGTGACTCATGGCCTTGGCGCGGTTTTGCGCCTCCCCGAAGCGCTCTACCACCGACTCCACGACGTCACCAAAGAGGCCGGAGGGACTGATCGGTGCGTTGAGAAGAGACTTAAGATCAGCGTCTTTTAGGTCTGCCAACGTAAGCCACAGATGACGGTGGAGGACGACCATAAATCCCATGGATCGGCCGATAGCTTGTGCGGTCCGCTTTGTCGCCATCAGAGCGAAGTCGGTCGCTGCCCTCAGATCCCTCGTGGCGTCCGCCTCCAGGCTGCCGCTATCCAGCGACTGAAGGATCTTAGCCTGGAACACCTGCAGCACCGCCATTGCGTGCAAAGCGGAAGCGGCTTCCCCGGCGGATGCGTAAGCCTTAGCGGCGAGATGGGCAGTAAACCTGCACGGCTTCGACGGCAGGCCTGGGTCCGAGCCCAGCGAGGTGGTGGAAGAGCACCAAGGAGCGGCGAGGGTCTCCTCTATGGGTGGCATGCGCACGTAACCGTGGGCCTCCGCTCCGACCACATGGGCGAACATGGACTGCGTAGCAGCGTGAACGCGCACCTACTGAGGAGCAGACCACGATTTCCCCACGTGCTCGTGGACATCTGGAAAAAATGGCGTACTCCTCTTTGATGTGGCCTGACGGCGGCCCGCCTGAAGGTACCACGAGTCGAGCTTACTTTTCGCCGGCTCCTCAGATGAACTCCAGGTGATGTCGAGCTCGCTGATGGCCTTGTCGAGGACCCTTATGAACTCCTCATGGAGGTCCGGGGTGCTCTCTAGGTCGGGGCGATCCCGCTCCGATCCTGCCCAGTCCTTGTCCGAAGCTGAGATGGCATGGAGTCATCGTCCTCCTCAGCGCCGAAGGAAACGGCGCCCGCGACGGAAGGCGGGGGACGAAGACTCTCGTCGATGTAGAGGACTGGGGAATGGGGTGACGGCAGAGGGCGGTGGCCCGGAGCCACGTCGTCGCCGCTCCCCCTTGGAATGGATAGACTCACCAGCGACTCGTTGGTGGCAGTGAGCCTCGACCCTATTGTTCCACGAGCGATGTTCCTGCGAGTTCTCAAGACACGCGCCGGCAGGTCCGCACAGTGCGCGCAATCGGACTCGCAGAATGCAGCCTCTGCATGAGCCAGGCCCAGGCAGGAAATGCAGTGCTCGTGCGTATCCTGCGGGTCAATGGGACCCGCGCAAAGACAACAGAACGAAGCCATCGAATGCGGTGAAAAAAGTATCCAGTTGCGTCTTCAACGATGGCAGCGTGAAAAAGAAGATTCTGAGGATTGTCGTCACATGCACTGTATTTATACTGTCTGGATTCGTCAGTATTTGCATACTGTTGCATTCTTGCGACAATTGGCCAGTTTTTTTACTGGCGTTATCCTATAAGACTTCAGGAAAAGTGAAAAAGGGGAGGAGTTTCATATGCGGTTCTCCGCAATGTCGAAGTGACCGCTCTCGAAAGGGAACAATGCTGGTCATTACCTGTTTGATTCATAACAGCTTTCTCTACAGCTGTTGGTGTTAATGGATTCCAGAACTGTACCGACAAGGCCACATTTAAAGCAAAGTGACAAAACGAATCAATTACAGTAGTTTTATTTTAATATGTGATGATCAAGCTTGATATGTTTAGAAGTGTGAACTTGTCGCTAGACCATGTACATGTGAGGGATTTCGTAAAGTCATTACTGATAATGTTTTAATTGTCATGTCATGTTGAGTATCATTAAATGTGTTTTATTCTACTAGAGGAGAGTAAGTTACACATAGAATATATAAGTTAATCACTGCCTTTAGTCTGTGCTATTCCTTTTTTTGTGTGCTATTGCATTTATTTATTGACATTCAGAAACCTGGAACAACAGTAACTCCAAATAATCAAATTAATTCAAGTAATAATAAAAATTGGTTGACAATAATGATTGACTCCAGAAATTCAGTGTGGTTTTGCAATAAATTATGATTGGACATTTCACACATTTCTGATTATATTTTAGGTTTAGTTTTTCAGTTGAAAAAATACATGTAAAACATCCATTAAAAAATAAAAATGAATCAAGAATTTTATTAACTCTTTTAAATATTCTCTCTTTATATGTACATATAAAACTATAATGAATATGATTTGAAAGGAACCATTCTTAATTTCCAAAAGTCATAATACCATAAAAGTGCTCAGTCTGAAAAGTACAGTCATATCGGAAAGATTTTTGGAACGTATAGGAACGTAACATTCTTTTTAAATCATGGAAGCGCACTTTACACGTTTGTTCATTTAAACTAGCAATAGGCATATTTTTAACAGCCATAACATTTTTGTCCAACAATTTTTTATTGAACAGACCTCTAATAGTAACTCAAGTTAGAAGTTTATAACATGATTCTAGCTGCAAAGATGTACAGGGTTTCACAGTGGATTTTGACAGACTGTTATTATTTACATAGTGCTTTCTATTTTACTGGTTATAATATTTACTTAGTGATCATAATATCTACATAATCAATATCTGTTTATTTTGAAAAAAAAAAACACTTATGTACAGACGATCAATGTCAAATATACTTTATTTTTTCAGGATTAAAAAAATGATTTGATATTCATAATTAATATCTAAATAATCAGTATCTGTTCAGTTTGTAACAAACACTTAGGGACAAAGTGTAGACTTGTCAACTTAACATAATTTTACATAATTCAAACAAATAAATTATTGCATTTCTTATATGAACAAACATTTTAACAAAACACACACAAACATAACATATTTAAAAAATTTGAATGGATGTAAAGTATTTGTGTAATTGCAACAGAAATAAAAAACACTTTAAAATTAAGACTTAAAAAGAAGAGTTAACTTTCAGTCCCATTGTATCATGTGTCTTACACAAAAATAATAAATTTCTTCCTGGAATGAAAAAAACAAAAATGTAAAGGGCTCCCTGTAATCTTTCAGGTGTTCCATGAGACTATGAGGGGCCATTTCCTTGTCCTCTTCATCCACTCCCAATGCTGTGCAAAAGGGGCACTGTTAAAGGCTGCAACCGTTTGTACACCGTTGCAGCTGATCTATTTTCTTCTCTGTTAAAATTTCTGTTTAAAATATCTCTTCAAAGAAAATGAAATGAAGAATACATAACGCATATACTCGCTGTCTAATCTGACAAAGTAACTAACAGTTAATTGCCTTAAAGTAACGTTCCACAAGCACATAAACCATAAATAATTGAGCTATGCATTGAATGAAGAAAAAATAGTCAAGAAATAATAACCAATAATAAAGTCAGAAAGCAGCTTCGCTGCAGATCCCCTTTACAAAAACCAATCTAAAAAGAAAGCAGAGTGTCCGCAGACTATAAACTAGTGGTGGGCCGTTAATGGCGTTAACGCGAGACTCTTATCACGCGATAAAAAAATGTCTTCGTTAATCTATTCTCAAGTTGGGTTGGGAGCTGGGTCTATACTAGTCAAGCTATGATGACTTTCACCTTGATATTTTAGTGCGGATGTATACCTAACTTAATTGCTCTGAATGACGAGAGTTTTCAACTCGCGTCATTCGCGCCACCTCATCATCTCATAACCAGGGCTTCATTCTTGCGATTCGCGTCGCAAGTAGGTCTATCGCGTCTTTGCATTGACTTAAAATGTAAATCACTCGCGCTTGACGCGCCATTCGCGTTTGGTCTGAACACAATATAAAGGTACTGTGAAATTACCACATCAAACGTGACGTGCTAACATGGATGCAGGTATGAAGCCGCCGGGCTTGCTTCAGGGAAAATTTCTTTTTAAGATGCTTCCCAATGGAAAACTCGACAAGACTAAGGTTGTTTGCACCTTGTGCAATGTGGAATTGGTTTACTGTACGGTATTGGTTTACATACAGTTGGTTTAAAAAAAAAAAAAAACTTTCTCTCAACAGGTCTAGCTTTAGTTGAAACCAGTAACTTTGTAACCTCGTAGTGCTGCCTGCCCGCTCTTTTCCGCCCTGAGACTAGTGGTCTGGTTTGTTTGTCTTAAAATATGTGGCTGCGGGCCTGTAGCAGGAAATAGAGAAGATGGGGAAGCGCTGTTTATCCACAAGTTAATCAATTACAGATACAGTCATTATCACGAACGGATACAAAATGACAAAATATGAAGCCAAATATAATATGGCGGCCATTAATATAACTGGGTGAACCGCCCAAGTAAATGCATTGTATGGGATACGCTAGATGTATGTAGGAAAGCACCTTTCCCCGGCGGTCCAGCACCTCATCCGAAGCCTTCATCAGTTTTATACAGAGCTGCGGAGGATCCATGATCCTGCCTGCGTTTCCAGAGGATGCGGCCACGTTTGCCGTCTCCGCTGTCATGTTTCATAATTTCACGCTTCCCTGAACAAAAGGCTCTCACAGTTCAGCTGGAGCGTGTCAACTGCACACTGACAAGAGAATCTCACTTCTGTCTGTATGATTGGTCACTTCAACAAGTAACAAAAAATAAAAAAGTGGTGGTCGTTCTCTGTGTTTCTCTCCACTTAATTTGCTCGTGCGCTGCTCTTTCTCGGCTTTCCATCAGCGAAGGTTAATGAAAGGGAGCTGGACAGTTTGGTGTGAAAACATTGGAAATCTTTGTCCTAGTTCATTACTCTTTGATAAGGTACAGCGAGAAACTTTATGGTCACATAAACTACAGGGCAGACACCATCACCAGGACATATCCCACTATGCCTGCAGTTATGAGATCTGTTATTTACAGAGGCCTTCAGCACGTTATGCCTGAATAACTTTTACACTGGTTTGGATTTGTCCATCCAAACCTCTTTGGGGAGTGGATTGTTGTGAGTGAAGAGTGTGACTCACTGAAAATGAGTTTGTGACAAAGCCGGCAGCCCGGGTTAAACCTGCCGGGTACAGAGTGATTTCAAAGATTTCATCCTTGTAGGTGATGTTATGCCAAACTCAACTCAAATGTTATTTGAGTCCAATGTATTTAACTGCAGGGTTGTCTTTTTTCCTAATGCAATAGACAGAAATATGCTTATGGATGCACAAAGAATAAAAGCAAAAATATTCACTGTAATTTTTAGTCTTCAGTTTTTGTGCATTCATATACACTAAAAATGTGTTTTTCAAACATCACTTAGATTTTCAGTCACAGTAAACATGCCTTCAAAAACAGGCCCTCTTTTGTCCCATTAAATGTCACCCAATTGTGAGGTCCAGGCCTCATCTCTCTATCTGATTTTAGTGTCGTTCTTACGCTGACCCCATCTTGGTGAGTCAATTATATCAAATTAGCTGGCATTAAAAATAGTGCATTTGATAGCATCCCTTTCAATACTGTTCTGCAGTTTCTATGGGAACCACAAGAGAAATCTGGCTGAGGTGAACTTCTAGCTTTCTGTCTCATTTTACGGGTGTATTAGCAAAATAAGAGCTTGATTTATTGGCACATGTGCATGTATATTGTCATTCTTTAAAGAAATCCTTCAATATGTAAGATTGTGTTGTAACCCTATTTGTGTGAAAGCAGTTTTTTTTCTCATCTGAGTTTCAAGCGGTTTTACTTTTGATTAAGTCCACTTTTCTTGTACTTTATTTTAATGTAGAAATTTAAATGGGCTCATTTACTGAAGGTAAGAATGAATCAATGTTTGTAGTTTAGAGCTTGACATGCATACAGTTTATTTTGTTATCCTGTAAGATGGAGTAGTATTTCACTGTTATTTGTTAAAATTGTTTGCATTAAACTATAGTACTGGGTTACACTTTACAATAAGTTGCTATTAGTAAACATTGTTAAATGCATTAGCTAAAATTGTTTTTTTTAGCATAAATTAATCCTTGTTAATGGAAGTTCATGTCAATACAGTTATTCATGTGCTTTCATGGTGCACTAACAAATGTTAACATTGATAACATTTGATTTTAATAATGTATCAGTAAATGTTGAAATAAACATGAATTAATATTAACACATGCTTTGTATTGTTCATTGTTCGTTCATGTTAGCTAATGCATTAACTAATTATTAACAAATAGCACCTTATTATAAAGTGTTGCCACTTTTATAAACTGAAACTACACAAATGAAATGGGGAAACTAATGTGAGACTGAAATTGTTGTCAGAAATAAAATAGCAATCAAAATATTTTTTTGTAAATACAGTTCGACTCGTGTTTGTGTGGGAGAAGACATCCCACCCGTAAATGGCGATGTGGCATAAATCAGCTAAATGAAAACCAGCTGTTGATCAACAGTAAAACTGAATAACAGTAGTCACTGAGCTCTAATCACATGGCAGAATAATTTTGACCTGTTTGTTTGAGTGGGAGATGACATCCCACACGCAGATGATAATTTGGCATGTGATGCCAGGAGGTTTCTGATACTATAAAAAAGATATGCAAAATAAATCAAGAGGGATGGTGGAAAACGGCGGAGAATTTGTGACACAATTGTATGTCATTTTAACATCGCTCACAGAATGCAGACCATTTAATACAATATATTAAATAGGCCTATTAAAAGAATGCTGTGCCGAATTTGTGAACATTAAACTCTTTCTTTATTTAAAGGTTCGGTCAAACGCGAGGTTTCTGTAAATCTCGTATTAATCTTGACACTTGAGTACCTATAGAGTAGAATTGCATACTTCATATTTTAAAAGAGTATTTAGTTTGATAATATTAGTAAATGGTAGATACAGCTGTACAATTATTCCCGAAAAATTGAACATCCTGGGGATGTGCAAGGGGAGGATCTAAATCATGAGCACACAATTTACATCATCGCATTATCCCTGCATAACTGTTTTGATTCAATATATGTTGTTTACATTATCAGAGCTCTAGACTGCGATTAAATGGTCGCATTTTGCAACTATTTTTCCTGTCAGTGCGACAAGTTTTTATTAAAGGGCCACAAACTAAGTGTTTTCTGCAATATAAAAATAGTAAGTGGTATCCCCAGAATGTCGCTGTAAAGTTTCAGCTCAAAAAACACCACAAATCTTTCATTAGAATATGTTGAACATGGGCATTTGTGACTGCAATGGAAAACGCACCGTTTTTGTGTGTGTGTCTTTAATTGCAAATGAGCTTCTACAAAATGTGATGTAGAGCGCTTACTCGTGTGCTTTGGATGGCATCAATACAAGCAATATGGCGTGAAGCGCAATTTCTTCTGTAATGCCCCATCCAACCAAAACCACACACTAACTGCGATAAAAATTACCTTTAACCCTTGTTCATTAATACTAATTAAATGGAGAAGACGAAAAAGATAGATAGAACAACATATGCTGATTTTCATTTTACAAATTACAGACATGGCCGATTCGCAAGGGATTAAGATCACAGACAATCTCTGCAATTATTACTAAGGTATCCCCAGGTATTAGGGATCTTTTAGTGCTGGGACCGCTCCATCTATCAGTTTCAAATGATCTGCAAATCCAGCGTAATATTCACCGTTTATATAACATCCATCACTGAAATGATGTGAACAAACAGACACCGCTCAACTTCTCTCACTATCGCAAGAGTAACGAGCGCCGTTAAATCCCCCCTGTACAGGTTTAAAAACAATTTACAATGTGGTTGTATTTGTTAACGTGTAAGTGCATTAGTTAACATGAATTAACAATGAGCAATATAGTTTTTGTGGCATTTATTTATTTTTGTTAATGTTAGTTATAGTTTGTTAATGTTAGAATAGTTTAATTGTTTTAATAGAATTGTTAATTCATCGTACATTAACTAATGTATTATTAAATATTAAAACAAACATGAAAAAATGCTCATGTTAGTTAATGTTAGCATTAACTAATGTTAACATATACAACTATGTTATAAAGGGTTACCAGCTTTTTTTAAACCTATGGGGCTTAAAACAGATAAAAACTCTGTCATCATTTAGTCTCCCTCATGTTTTTCAAAACCTGTACATGACTCTGCTCTGTAACACAAATGTGGTTTTCTTTAAAAGTGGTGTCTATACGATGGAAGTCAATGGGGGTCAATAGTGTGTGGTTGCCAACATTGTTCAAAACATCTTCTTTTGTATTCTGCAGAAGAAAGAAAGTCATACATGTTTGGAAAGACAGGGTGGTAAGTAAATGATTAAAGAATTTCCATTTTAGGGTGAACTATCATTTTACCTTACAGACCTTGTTTGAGGCACCTTTTCACGTACCTCAACTGACTCCTTAAAGACGGAATAAGCGATTTCTGCATATTTTTTTTTGTTGCATATTTATTACTTGTAGAAAAAACATTTTTACAAGAGTAACCATGTTTTATTTTAACTGTAGTAAAACCCTGGTTCGTTTCCATAAGAGGAGACACAGGTAAAAGCGCTATATTGACATAATTAGCATCTTTGTGCACAGAATATGAGGATGTGTCGATTTTTAGCAATGCAACGTACTTGCTCAGTTGCCAGTCTTTGAGCCTGTAGTATCTGAATGCGATGCAAGTCATCGGTTTCCATGCGAGATGCGTTCCAACCTCTGCTCGTCATCTTTGATGCAAACATACCCCTGAGCACCATACCAGCACGCACTGCACAAACTGTTGTGTATTCATTACTTGCATTCATTACTTGCATTCTGGGGCGGAGTTAAATGACTGGAGGATTCTTTTGGGCAGGAGTGTTTTTGTTCGGATGTCTATTTCAAACGTCAACAGCGTTTCTCAGATTCCCTTGGATCGAACCCATGACCTTGGCTTTGCTAGCGCCATGCTCTAACCACTGAGTAGTTCTAAACCTACATATTTTCAAAATCAAAATTTAACTCATCCTTGACCGTTGCTTGGCCATTTGACCTTTAAGATGGTCACTGGAACATTCGTAGGCACTGTCTCGACATGAATTCTACAGTGGTTGAAATGTTTTTAACAGTAGGATATTAGCATTATCCTGCCCTCTCTTGCCCTTGACTCTCCCAGAGGCCCCGCTCTAGCTGCTGTAATTTCAGATGCATTACATGTTTGCTAATGGAAGAAAAGTTTTATACCCTTTACAGTTTTAAATGAATTGTCCTCAGGCATTTCATATGAGCGAGCTGAGTGGGTGGCAGATTTTGATGGTCAACAGCGTGTATCGGGACGGCATGGTTCACAAGGAGCACTTATCTTTTATTAATATCACTTCATTAAAAGTTTGGCTTTCTTTCTTTCTGTCTGGCTCTTTTCTTTTCCCCCATTTTAAAAAGACATTGTTAATTAATCAACAGAAAAACAAAAACAACACAAGCCAAATGGGAAAAAGTCAGATGGCAAGGTTCAGTGCTCAAAGACGGTTGTGAGACAATTAAAGCATGCAGCAAACAGCAGGTTCTGAACACACCCCAATGTGCTAATTGTAACTCCAGCTGAGGGGCCATGAGCAGGACCTTTTCAATACTGTCACCCATTCTCAACGTAGCCTGACTCCCCCCTTAGTGCCACTCTGCCCACTTCCTAATTATCAAACTTTAAGACATTGTTTTTTTTAGAGCTGGCCTTTGCATATTTTGGTGGGCACTGGATGGAGGATGTTTTTTTGTTTCTGGCTAATTGAATCTGCTCATGCAAGGTGATACAACATTAGCTCGCATTAAATAGCCGTTGTTTTACCTGTTTACAGTTCCTCACATTTATGCAAATGACAGAAGCAAACACACAGTTTATTTGAGCTCAGCATCTCTATGTGTCACTGTGCTGTCAATGAATCAAAACACAATAATTTGATGTTGCTAGAACCACGTTGTTATATGCATTTCAGTTAACACATTTTTTATAATTTACTATATACTGTATTACAGGCCAGTAATATTGTAATATGGTTCTATAATCATAAATATGTTGATCGGTTTCTTTTTACTCAATTCTAATCAAAAATTTCTAGTATAAATGTTTTGTCATAGCCCAAAGATCATATTTAAAAAAGATTTAAAACCGTGTTTCCAAATTGCAGCCAGCTCTGGCATCAAAGCAAAGCAAAGCGTCAAGCTGCAGTGTGAGCCTCCCCTTCTCGCCTCAGTATGTCTAAGCTCTTGGCGAAGCACTGCCTTTAATGTCTTCCAACATTAAATGGAGAAGCGTAAGACTACAGGCAGAAGGAGAGCCAGCCGTAGCCCGCAGCCACGCTTTACAGGTTACCTCCCTAATGGAGCTCCCAGGCCTCGAAGTGCAGTCAAGGAGCGGGAGGGGGAGAAATGTCAAATGCTCATCTGAGACCAATCATTAAGGACTTTTTCTGACTGGAGATGAGGGAAGTGGATGGGAAGCACAAAAGAAGACACTGTGGTAATTGACTGCTTTTGCTGCAATGGGACTAATTCACAATGAAGCACATAGCACCTTGTCATGTGGAGAAGACCCTGGGTGATCTTTAAATGATAAAAGTTAGAAAGCCAGCCCTGTTATCTATGTGACTGAGGAATACACAAGGAGCTAGATGGGCCAAACATGCATCATAGAAAGTGATTTGTTTGACTGGTTCTTGCTATTGATAGTTGGAAAAGAGTGGTATGTAATATTGCGGATGATGCTGGTGTAAAATTATAAGTTTAGAAAAGCTGTTAGCTTTTCTGTGGCTCAGTGGTTAGAGCATGGTGTTAGCAATGCCAATGTCATGGGAACGATCCCAGGGATCGCACATACTTAGAAACAAGTGTATAGTACAATGCAACGTAAGTCACTTTGGATAAAAGCGTCTGCCAAATGTTAAAAAAAAAAATTAACCACTTTTTTGATGGCTCACTGCCGCAGTCTGACCTTGGTCTAACTAGAATTAATCTGCTTGGCTCTATTTTTAGATGTGAAGATGGCCATCATGGCAAATAAACTCTTTTTATATTTGACTGCGGTATCCACTTCCACTTGCGGCCATTCTTTGCTGGGATAATTGAATTTCAGAAAGCGTCCTCGGTTGGTCAGAAAAGATTGAAGCGCATGTGGTCTCTTCTCCCGAGAACATGGTCACATGAAAAGTGACATCACATTTGATTAAATTGTTTGAACTTGAAATAAAAATATATCTTCTCACCATGCATGCAGAAGAAAAGACAAACGTTTTTGTCATGAGATCTATTATATAATGTACCTTATCTGCATACAATATATAATATGTTATTAGCTCATTTGTAACGAATGCAGAGATACTGTTAGGAAAAACAAACAATCAGGTTTCCTGATTTGTAAATATCAACTCATATGCCATTTACTAGGGCCCGAGCCCTCTTGTTTAAATGACTTTTTTGTGTAATATTAATTTAATATTTTGTGTAATATTAAACGGCCAAGACCATGTGTTAGTGTTTGTTTTGATTGGTTGTTATGAGGGATTAACACACATTGGAATTTCATGACTAACCAGTCAGCTGTGTAATAAGTATTATGTACTTTACAATGTCAGACTGCTATTATATAATGTATCTTATCTGCATACAATATTTCATAATGACAGTTTTTAACAGGTACAAGGCAGAAGCATGATGGTGTTATGTTGTTGTTGTTGATAGATACCCTATTTCATTTTAACATGCAGTGTTGTAATTGTGTTGCACGTTATTGATTTATCAGTGTCCTAATGTACTGTGTATTGGATCAAGGTTATTGATATTATCTGTCTGTCCTTATATTCCATTAAACAGCATTGAGATTGCTGTGATTACGTGATTTAAGAATGACAGGTGTAAATCACTGCAGGTTAATCTTTCTTTCTTTCTCCCCTCTCTCTCTCTCTCTCTCTCTCTCTCTCTCTCTCTGTCTTTGTAATCTGTCACTCTTTACTTTATCTGTCCATGTCTCTTTGTGATCTGTCTTTATCTCACAGAGTACGCAGATAGAATATCTTTAGGCATTTTTATGAATCAGATGAACCTTTTGCCCATGGGGTGTTCTTGTCAGCATGTTTAGTCGTTGGGAAAAGGTACACAAGGGTCAGCATAAGACAAAATAAATCTTGTGACTAACCAGACGTGTTGTCTGTGTCAGGGGTTTTAAGACGAGTACAGTAAGATACACAGACATAGAAAGAGACTCCTTGAACAGCTGTTATAGTCATTGTGTGACAAGATGCACCAAAATCCAGAAATATGTCTCTATGAGTATAACCACTGGTGCTGCTAGGATTTTACCCTTTGCCTCAGGCCACGATTCCTCATCGGCAAGGGCTTTGCTACACATGTACCACTAAAACAAGAGTACCTTCTATATATTTTCATAGTTTGTGTTCTGAGGATTGTGCAGCAGATGCTTCATAAGTGATTGCAGCTTTCTAATACATCTTGAACTGTGACAACATTGATCTCCACACACTGCAGTGGTTTTTACACCATCATTTCGAAAATTATGGATGAAAGATATTACAGTTTTAAATTCGCTAGTAGTTTTGTGTAGAAGGAATGGATATATTCAGGATTGGAATGAATGTCTTATGCGTGCCGTAATACATAAACTGAGGATTTCAGTGAGCAAATCTCTCAAGGGATTCTCTGGTCCAGGCTTAACAGGCTTGCCATTCCCTACGTCTAAACCAGTCGTGTATAAAGCATCAAAACGGAACGTGAATAATGGGTGCCAACATAAAAGAGATTTTTTTCTGAAAGCTATTAATTCTGTTTTTTTTGTCTCATGACTGCCGAAGTTACTGCATAGATATGTACACAATCCTTAGTGGCAGTATTACTGCTCTTTCAGGTGTAGGGAAGTAAATATTTTCAACGTTTAATTCATGCAATCTCTTGAAACAGGAAGACAAGAAACCTTTCGTTATTGTTTATATTTAACGGTAGAAGCTTTTCAGGTGCTCTATTTTACTCAAAAAGGCTTTACAGAAACCCGGCTTGATTTCTACTTGAATCACAAATGATTGCCTATTGGGTTTTGTCTGCATCAAGTGGCTGATGCCGAACATCAACATCCAGGGCCTCCTTTGAAACAGTTGTCTAGCTTCCTCTTCACTTCATTCTGTGGAGGCCGATAGGCAAAGCCTCAGCCCTGCTGCTGCTGCCTCCTCCTCCATCATCTCTGCTCAGCTTGTTTCAGTCAAGGATGGACATGGTTCAATACCTCCACCAGACCAAGGACTCTACAATTTCTGTGCTAGAAAACTGTATATTTTGTGAGCCAAAGTTAAGCTACTGTTGAAAGTGATGAGGTTATTTTTCTATACTCATTGATTGACACCACACAGCTCATACTTGGCACCGTTTTTTTTTTGTTTTTATAAAGAATCTGAATTCTTAATCGACTAGCACTGCTAGCATTACTGGACTGAAAGTAAAATCTACTAGATATTGAAAACAAATATACGCATATGCAAATGAATGATGATTCTATATAAAATACATGAAGACCTGTAGTAATACAATGTTGATTTTATGTCACGGAACGGGATGATATAGAACCCAAATGCAGGCAGTTTAAGGGTAAACAAAGATACTTTTATTAATAATAAAAACACCCTTGATGGGGGAAAAACACGATAATTAATTTAAAACTTCAAACCAATAACCTCCCACAAGGGAGATAAAACAAACTCGAAAAATAATCCAAAATAATAATCCAACACGAAAAGAGAAAGTCCAGGGCAAATGTAATTCAAAGGAATCGGACAAGGGTGAGTAAAACGCACGAACAGAGAACAATGCACCAAACAAGGACTGGGATCTTAAACAGGACTTATAAAGGGGAAAGACTAATGAAGGATAATAGCACAGGGACAGAGACAGGCAGGTGACAAGATTTAACATTAAAGGAGGCTGGCAGGAAGGTAATGGGGCAGGTGAGGGAGATAAAACACTAATGGGACACTATCAGAGAAACAAGAGGGTGGGCCTAAGAGACAAGACAGGAGGACACGTGGCGCACAACAACAAGCATAACACCTGCAGGACATGGTTCTGTCATGGCTGTCCACTGAGTTAGAGAACTCAAGACCAGAAGGACAGAGTCCTGACATTTTACATGGGTAATTAGGATTAGGGCTGAAAATTCCAAAATTAACAATTGTTTTTATTCAAAGATGTGCAGCGTTTATATTTATATAAATGCAGAAACATAAACTTAGTATAGAATATAGTATATAATATATATAATATACTCATTTCAAACCTGTATGACTTTTTTCTTCCGCAGAACACAAAAGAAGATATTTTGAAAAATCTTGCTAACTTGACCCCGTTCACTTGCATTGTTTTTTTGTTCATGCAATAGAAGTGAATGGGGTTCAGAGCTGTTCGGCTACCAACTTTCTTCAAAATATCTTCTTTTGTGTTCTGCGGAAGAAAGAAAGTCATACATATGTGAAATGACAAGAGGGTGCGCCTTTCCAGGCTCAAGGACGCTGTAATAGACAGTAAGTCTAGTATATAGTAAATATAGTGCATATATGCATAAGCCACTTGCAAAAGGCGCTTTCCGACCGGATAAGCTCAGTTACAAAGTTCGAGAACGTGTAAAGAGAGCTGTCGTTTGTGAACAAAGTTTTCCCTCCGGCCATTTCCCCAGCAAAACTAAATATTAAGTAACGTAACCCGGACGACAACAACGTCATATGTGTGCATCTGTTGAACAGCGACAAAAACAGAAGTTGGGCCAATCAGAGCTGAAGTGTTACTCAGAAAAGGTTCTCCCGAAATAAAATTCAAGTCGGTTCCTGCGGTGTGAACAACAGAACGCAGGTGCCTTCTGCAAATAACCCTGGAATTGCGAATTCGTTCATTCGTAGTGTGAAAGCCCCTATATATATATTATAAAATCACAAACTTTTTTAATTTATTAATCGTGATTAATCGATTTGACAGCCCTAGTTAGAATACATTCTAAAGTGTAATCTGTGGACATTGGTGTGAAAACAGTGTGACATTTTGAGCCTTATTGATGAAAAAGAGGCACTGCTTCTGACAGTGCTTCTGGATCCCAAGCCATTTAGTAACGCACATTAAGTTTCATAAACTATATTAAGATCCTCTTAGGATTTGTGAAATGTTTATTATTAGCTAAATGGTCATAATATTTTCGGAGCACATTGCTCAAGGCCCTTTGTTATCATGCGCTTAGTTATTATTGTGTCATTTGCTCCCCTCAATGTTTATACCTAATCTATTAATTACAATCTCCATTAGCATTTTAATGAGAATAGGGACAATAATTAAATCAGTCTATTTAAAGCTGTAATTGAATGACCCCTGGCTCTGCTTTGATGGCTGAATGAAAAAAAGTGTCATGCTTGTGATTGAGAAGGAAAGAAACAGATACAAAGGAAAAGAAAACATGGGAAAATCACAGATTGGAGTTTTATTCAGAGATCTGAGGATTGAATGTAATTCAGAGGTCACTGCATATTTTACAGTCCCCATATGGCTACAGTTATGGGGTATGATTACAGGACCAGCTAATTACAGAATCACAGCCAATTTCGGAGACTAATGTAATTAATCGCACCAACCTATGAGCTACAAGTGGTTCCCTTTCTGTCGGTCTCTCGACGTTGTGTCGAGAACGACAGATGGGGTTCGCCCTTGAGAACCAATCAACTCTGACTACTATAGAAAAGGCCAATGAAATTTGGCGAATGAAATTTGCATGCCGGGCTCCGCCCCCGGATATCCGGTATAAAAGGAAGCCGGCGTGCAGCATTCATTTACCTTTTGTTCTTCAGAGACATCGACTCATGAGTACAAAGCTGAAAGATCTTCTTCTTACTACTAACACAACTTGACTGCCGGATCTACGACCTGTTCCAGCGGATCGTCCCTCCTGCAGCGACCTTCCCCTGGGTGTTTCGGCGGTTCCAGTGGTGTCAGAGCTAAAATTTCTCAACAGTCCTTTTCAGGACTTACAACTCTACAGCGCGGCATGTCCCGCTGTTCTCTTGGGTGCGGTACCCTCATCGAGGTGGGGGATGAACACGAGCGCTGTGTTAGGTGTCTGGGCGTCCAGCACGCCGAAGCAGCGTTCGTTGACACATCTTGACCACACTGCGGGCAGATTGTCATGCAAAAGTTGCGGTCATGGTTAGCTGTCTTCCTACGGGAACCAGACAACATCTCGTCTGCTACCCGGGCTGTGACATCTATGGCTAAGGCCCAGATCTCCAACCCGATTAGCGGCGTTAGTGATTTGGGGAATCCTGCGGACGTAAACCCGCCAGCCAAGCGCTCACGGGCCGGTCGCACCCCAGCACGCTCTTTTGACCATTCCCCAACCGGCGGTGGCACACCATCCGGATCCTCCTCTGCGCGTTCGGAAACGGAGCGCAGAGCTGATGAGATGTCTATTGCAGCATCGGAGGGAGAGATGCCGGCATCCGACTATGAAGATTCCGAGCTTCCCACCCGGGGGGCAGAGCTCAGGAGGAAGCAGAAGTCGAGATGTCGGCCATGCTAACCCGGGCTGCCGCGAGCATTGGGCTGCAATGTACGCCATTGCCTCTCCCCCAACGCTCGCGGTTGGACACGTGGTTCCTGGGGTCGGAACGCGGTGCCAAACCGCGCCCAGCCCCGGTTCCATTTTTCCCGGAGGTGCATGAGGAGCTGTGTCGGACCTGGAGCGCCCCACTCACGGCTCGTTCCTCGCAGACCAGCTCCGCCTCCCTCACCTCCCTCGATGGTGTGGCAGCCAGGGGCTATGTTGAAGTCCCCCAGGTGGAGCGTGCCATTGCGGTGCACCTATGCCCACAGACGGCTGCCACCTGGAGGACCCGACCTCGTCTCCCGTCCAAAGCCTGAAAGACTTCTGCTTCCCTGGTGGCGAAGGCTTACAGCGCTGCGGGCCAGGCTGCCTCCTCTCCCCACGCCATGGCCATCCTGCAGGTCCATCAGGCGAAGGCGTTGAGAGAGCTCCACGAGGGTAGGGCCGACCCGGGTGTTATGCAGGAACTCCGTGCCGCCACTGACCTCGCTCTAAGGGCGACTAAAGTGACGGCGCAGGCCCTGGGTCGGACGATGTCCACTCTGGTGGTCCAGGAGAGACACCTCAGCCCACCTCTGGTGGGCTGTTCGGTGACACCGTTGAGAGCTTCGCACAGCAGTTCTCGGCGGTGAAGGAGCAGACGGAGGCAATAAGCCACATTCTACCGCGCCGTGAATCGACGGCCCCCCGGCCTTCGACTTCCCACGCACCACCTGCTCCCCGACAGCCCAGGGCCTCTTCGAACCCGACACCGGTCAAGGTGCACCCCCAGGCTGCACCCCGGAAGAGGACTCCGAAGGCTCGGCCCCCTCCTCGCCAGCAACCTTCAAGGAAACGGCCCTGACGAGAAGACGCCGGGGAAAGCAACATCTTGCCCGACCGTCACAGTACCATCTCTGACCGGTCGGTATGGGACGAATCCTGCCTCGTTTCCAAAGCCTTGCAAAGTCCTTATCAGGGCCTGGCGCCCACTTTTCTCAAAAAGAGAGTTGTTTCCCCCGGGCGTTCATTCCAGCCGATCGCACACTCCCCCGGACTGTGCTCGGCGAACCGACCTCACACCCTGGCGAGGTGTGAGGCGGCACACATACGACAGCTGTCACCACTCTCGAACCGACAGTTCGTGCCGTTGTCCCGCCAGGCAGGCAAAAAGGTGGAGCCAACCATCCCTCCGGGGAACCCCCGGCGACATTCGGTTGGTTCCACCCGCCAACGAACCACCCTCCGTGGGAATGGTGAAACAGGCCGTCCCCTTGGTCCCCCTGTCACAGTCCCTGGGAGCTTGGCAGAAGTTGCCCACACTGTCTCGGTGGCTAATGCGGACGGTCCGTCTCGGCTACTCTATCCAGTTCGCTAGGGCCCCTCCCAAGTTTCGGGGCATCATCTCCCCCTCTCTCAGAGGCAGAGACGCCTCCGTGCTTCGGGCAGAGGTCTCCACCCTCCTGGCGAAACAAGCGATCGAGTCCGTCCCACAAGCCGAGATGTTCAGCGGGTTTTACAGCCGGGTCTTCATCGTTCCAAAGAAAGACGGAGGGTTGCGCCCCATTCTGGACTTACGTACCCTGAACAGGCACCTCCACAAGCTGCCTTTCAAGATGCTAACCCAGAGGCGCATCCTGACATCTATCAGGTGTCAGGATTGGTTCGTGGCAATCGACCTGAAGGACGCTTACTTTCATGTCTCGATTCTGCCTCGACACCGACCGTTCCTACGGTTCGCTTTCGAGGGTCGGGCATATCAGTACAGAGTCCTCCCCTTCGGTCTGTCCCTGTCTCCACGAGTCTTTACGAAGATCGTGGAGGCCGCCCTCTCTCCTCTCCGGGAGAGAGGTGTGCGAATACTCAACTATCTCGACGACTGGCTTATCTTGGCACACTCGCGAGATCTGTTGTGTACACAGAGGGACATGGTGCTTGGCACCTAGATCGATTGGGTCTTCAGGTAAACCGAGAAAAGAGCAAACTCTCCCCAGCGCAGAGAATCCTCTTTCTCGGTATGGAACTCAACTCTGTCACCATGATGGCGCAGCTGTCCGCAGCACGCGCCCAGTCAGTATTGGATTGCCTGGACCATTTCAAGCAATCGGCGGTCCCCCTGAAACAATTTCAGAGGCTCCTGGGACACATGGCATCTTCCGCGGCAGTAACACCCCTCGGATTGATGCACATGAGACCGCTTCAACACTGGCTACAGAGCCGAGATCCGAGGACGGCGTGGCACACCGGCAGCAGGCGTATGGTGATACTCCTGTTTGCCGACACACCCTAACCCCATGGTCTTCCATGACCTTTCTCCGAGCGGGAGTTCCCCTCAGACAGGCTACGAGGCACGTCGTGGTGACGACGGATGCCTCGCTGCAGGGGTGGGGTGCAGTTTGCAACGGGCACGCAGTAGTGGGGCGCTGGACGGGCCCCCGGCTGCGCTGGCACTTCAATTGCCTAGAGTTGTGGACTGTACTGCTTGCACTGAGAAGGCTCCGGCCTCTAGTGCAAGGTCAGCACGTACTGGTTCGCCTGGACAGTACCACAGCCGTAGCGTACATCAATCGGCAGGGTGGCGTGCGCTCACGGCAACTAACACAACTTGCCCGACGCCTCCTCCTGTGGAGTCAGCAGGTGATCCGCTCCCTGCGGGCCACCTAAATCCCAGGCGTATTGAACGAGACAGCCGACGCGCTCTCTCGCCAGTATACACCCTGCAGAGAGTGGCGACTCCACCCTCGTGCAGTCCAGCTTATTTGGGTGCGGTTCGGACAGGCACAGATAGACCTCTTTGTCTGTTTCGGAGGACAGCAGAAGGGGAAGGCGGTCTCCAAACAGAGATTAGCGCACTGGATCGTGGATGCCGTTACGACGGCATACCGATCACAGAATCTGCCATGTCCATTGGCGGTCACGGCTCACTCCACGCGGGGTAAAGCCACCTCATGGGCACTGGGCAGAGGCGCGTCTCTGGCAGACATCTGTAGAGCTGCGGGTTGGGCTACGCCCACCACCTTCGCAAGGTTTTACAATCTTCGCGTAAACCCGGTGTCAGCCCACGTCCTACGTGGCGACATGTAGGATTGGCATCCGGGAGGGCGTATGCCTGGGAAAGCACCTTCCCACCCTCCCCGAGGTTGGGTCAGTCTGCTATCTACCCTTTTCTTCTTACCCAAACACATGGCTAAGAAAATTGGTACCTCACCAGCCTTCCTTCTTACCCAGACCCTGGATACGAACAGGCATTCCATCCATCACTAAGCAAACACCTCCTGGGGGTTGGCTGAGCAGAGCAGCCTTCCCCCTTAGGCCGGGATACATCATGACCTATCACACATAGTTCTAACCGGACCTGTGCTATCGGACGCAGTAACACCCCCACCGCGGGCTGTTTCGTCTGTCATACCCTCATGACTATGGTTCCCACACTTGGTAACCCATGAGCTTCCCCAGGTGGACCTCCACCTCGCGGTTAACTACCCAGTCCGCACGTTCCATGCGTTCTCCTCCTAGGACGAGACCATACATTCTCCACCATATTCCTCCCCACGGGTAGGAGGTGGCCTCTGCAGCGCTTCTCTGATTAAGAGTGCGCTTTCCCGATGTAAACCGAACCGGACGGCCTCTCGCCTGTAGAGAACTAAGGCCCCGTCTGTGTAAGGTTACCGGTCAGGGCTGTATCCATCTTTCCTAGAAAGCTCTGGAACCCCCCGACCACCACACTGGAAGGTTACAAGTTTCACGAAAGCTTCGAGCTGACACGCCCAGGCTTGTCACCGTTGCTATATTAAGCTTGCTTAATATAATAGCCAGCGGCTTGATGTTTAGCCCCAGCGTCTACCTTGCACCTAATTTTCTTACAGCACATGTGAACGTCACCGTTCTACTCAATGACAGCAGGCCAATGCTTCGCAGGCACTGTTGCTCAACCTCGAAGTTCGTGGGCCAAAGTCATGTGCACCGTAATGAAAACAGACAAGCTTTTCCTCTAATGGCTTTTTCTCAAACAAAAATGACTCTGACCTCTTCTGGCCCTCTGCTGATGGGAGACTTGGAGGCGTCCACTCTCCGCACTGCAACGCGGGCGTGAGGCCTGACCCGGGACCAGCGACTGAGGGCCGGCCCGGGTTGGCAATAATAGCCAGGTTAGTGCTCTCCACTGGCCGTTAATGGCAGCGCAGTGTAAACAGCATCATGAGAGTGGGACGGGATGATGGGGTCATGCTCTCCCACGTCTTGGCTTTATGAACACACAAGGAGTGAATGTGCCTCTAAGGGGCTTTGAGCGAAACAACCTTCGCCTGTCTGTTTCGGTTTCTTTAGTGAATTTACTTTTAACAATGAGAGCGAGAGTGTTACAAAACAAGCAGTAGTACAGCGCAGTCACACAATGTCTGGCGTGAAAGCAGACGCGTGTAATTAATGAGACACGCCAGTAGTGATAGACTGGCAGTTTTCTTTCGCAGTCAGAGCTCGGTTTCTGGTGCAGCCATAAATCTTACGATGTTGTACAGGTAATCGCACACGCACACACTCATCTTCAACTGTTGATGCTGAGCAATCCAATTAACATTCATAATGCACCTGAAGAAGGAGGAAGAGAGAGAAAGGGAGTGAGCAAGCTAGAGGAAACCCGCTCAGCAGATAAGCCCATAACGATCATTTATTTATAGGGGCTTGTTTACACAAATGGAGGATGGACTCAGTCTAAGCCAGGTCTGGCTGATTCATTGCCTCGACCTCTCCGGTTCAGGTGAGGGTGAGAAGCGCATTAGCCCGCCAGTCATGAGGAAATTATTGCACCTGTGGCTGCGCAGTTTCATTTTATGCACCCGTGGGCAATTTGTGGCCCCACTCCCCAGCCCCCCCTTTGTGTTCATCACATTTATGCTTCTGTTTTTCCTCTATGCAAGCAGGTCATTGTAAATGAGGATCGCGTCGGTCGCGGACCACGGCTTTCAGCACTGGCGAGGGAGAACACACGCTGCCTGCTGCAATGGGGTTATTACTGGAGTCTCTGTGTGCTCTCCCGTTGCTTCTCTATCTCCCCTTGCTTCTCTGGTTTTCTTTCTATTTCCTCTGTTTCGCGTCGTGTTATTGTGTACCACGCCACATGTTTGGATGATATCTAATGTGGTCGGGGATCCCTCCTGTAGATTTCACCCCAGCTGCTTTCACATTCTACAGCTCATGAAGTTATATGGAAGGAAAAGCATTATGTGTGACCCCGACAGGATTGCATTTGCAATCTAATACAAAGTAGCGTCTCCCATTGTCTTCTTCCATCTCCCCTGTTGGGTTGGTTTGATAGTAAGAACGCAGGATCTTGGGTTCTGCTTTTCTTGAATGAAGGTTAGTGGAAATTCATCGTACACACTGCAGTACACAAACCGCGGGACGTCTGGGGTTCAGGTCACTTCAGGGTGTCCTCGGTCGGTCAGGGTCAAGCTGGCTTTGGTTCGGTTTTGAAACAGTTTGCAGGTCAAGCTGTGGTTGAAACTGGAGATTTTTCATTTTAGTCCTCATCTTATCAACTACATGTACAACATCAAGTTTTATCCGGTTGGTGAGTTATTCCCTTTGTAATAATGACTGATTATTTATACAGGCGAAAGCTCTTTTGTCTTACAGTATATCACACAGACACAGCAATATATCTATAAAAGCCATCAAGCTAAATGTTGTTACTCTAGTAGTTACTTGTATGCAATATGTTGTATGTGAAAAACCTCCCAATACTTCACAAGGCAGCTAGTAATGAGTTTTTGGATGATTCATCTCTTTTTCTGTTTCATCTCGCTTTTTCTGGGCTAAGACTTACTGGCTGATCCTTTTCGATTGAAATGGAGCTTTGGATGCTCAGAAATATTTTGTAACCCAGCAGCCACACTCAGGCTATCTAAAGCGCATGAGCCAAAAATCTTAACTTTTAGAAATGTTTCAATGGAAATAGTAAGGAATGGGAATTATGAAACAAGACTGCACTGTAAAAGTTATGCCTAAATTATTATTAATATTTAATCTTTCCTCTTGTAGTCATTCACATTTTGGGAAATGAAAGACATCCCAATGAACCATTGCCCATATAGTTGCTAAAAAATAACAAGATAGACTGCAGTCAAAGAGCGTCAGGATTCCCATATAGGTATTAACCTTTAGTTCTTCACCCTTCAGGAAGGTGACATATTTTCCTTTCCAGCACTCAAAAACACACAAATATGCAGGAATTATTAGAAGCATCATGTTTCAGGAAGAGTTCGCACAAAAAAACAGTTTCAGTAACAACTTAATTTACTCACCCTCAGGTTGTTCCAAATCTGTTCACATTTCTTCAGTTCTGATGAACACAGAGAGAGATATTTGGAAGAATGTTTGTAACTAATCAGTTCCTGGCCAACATTGACTACCACAATAAGAAAATATTGATTTATAAATGTCTTTGTTCTGTTCAAAAATTGTAAATAATTTTTCATCATAATTTATTATTAATTTAATCCCTCCAAATTGCATTCTTGTACCAAAGTAATTCCCAGTTGCTGCGGTGCAACATGACAAAGGCATCTTCTGGAACTGCGAAAACGTTCCTCTGGTGCGAATGCCCTTATTGATAATTTTTGGCGATATTGGAGAGTTCCCTCCCATTACATTTAAGATGCTTGTCTTGCTGCCCGATTCATCTTCTTGGTTGGACAGCAAGTAAAGTTGAAAAGTTATTCAAAACACATCTTGAGACCCCTGCGTTTTGTTCCATTCCACTAAATTGAGTCTTGCTGCTTTTAGCACGGGAAAGCCTCCTCTGTGAATAGTCCTTGAGGGAATCTGCCGGGGTTTTGAACTTGCTGAGTCTAATGTGTTTACACTTACCATTGTATCAACTGAGGTTTACTCATGCTCGTCATATGTTATTAACTATGGCTGTTGAAA
Source organism: Triplophysa tibetana (assembly GCA_008369825.1). Classification (NCBI taxonomy): domain Eukaryota; kingdom Metazoa; phylum Chordata; class Actinopteri; order Cypriniformes; family Nemacheilidae; genus Triplophysa; species Triplophysa tibetana. The sequence goes on along the minus strand of CM017896.1, from coordinate 13,904,541 downwards.
CATTTCAGATTTCAAATTAAAAGTCCCCCATATCTTGTGTTCATAGTATTTCTGCAGTATGATTGTTTTTAAACATAGATTTGTTTTAGTCATGTCCAGATGTCCCTGAATCTGCCCTGCAGAAACCCACACTGTTTGTAGTACCACCACCCACAACCCATCTATGATTCCATCTGCTGTACTTCTCCTGGACATCAGGGAGCAAGTGTGTCCAGCTGCTGTGGCAGGCTGTGTTTAAGTAGCGGCATGATTGTGTGTGCTTTACCTAATCTGCTCCATTAGTTTAAATAATGCAGGACCGCTAATGAGCCAGCCAGAGATAGAGAGAGAGAGAGAGAGAGAGAGAGAGAGAGAGAGAGAGAAAGAAAGAAAGAGAAACAAGAGAGGGAGTGTTATCGCAATCCATGTCCAATTAGTCGTGCTCCTTAACAACTGAACTCAAATCAACCAGGCAAGTTTAGAACATGAGGGATTCGCTATTCCAGCTGGCTTAAGGAAGGTCACTGATTTATGAAAACATAAAAAATATAGCTAATCTACTCAAAGGCTTGAATTACAAAACACAAACGAAACATGTCTCTACAAAACATACGAAATATTGAGTTCTCACTTTAGCAGACATGTCAAAAAAGACCTTTGTGTTTTTCACTCAGAAACTCTTCTGTGTCTTTCTTTGAAAAAAAGTTTAACGATTGAATGACTATCCAGTTGGGGGGATTCAATAGGAAAATAAGAACACTCACTTTAATGCTTAGTACAGTACCGACTAGTGTGTGCAAGAAATATGTGCAGCTACTCATATTGGAGAATCAACCCAGTAAAGGGATAGTTTACCTAAAAATAAAAATTTGGTCATGATTACTGACTTTCTATGTGTTCCAAGCCTGAATAAATTGCTTTGTTCTGCTTAACACAAATAAATTTATTTGGACGAAGGTTAGCAACTGACATTTCTGGGGCATCATTGACTACCATAGTAGGAAATAATTTAAATGGTGGTCAAAGGTGCCCCAGAACTATTTGCCTCCCTATATTCCTCAAAATATCTTCTTTTGTGGCCAACAATATTTTAAACTATGGTTGTCAACGGCGCCACAGAAATCTCAGTTGCTAACCATCGCAATCTTCCAATTATCTTTGTGTTCAACAGAACAAAGAAAATAACAAGTGCAAGTTTTGTTTTATGCCGACTTTAAAATTGTGACGGCTGCCGTGACACCTTAAATTATTTTGCTGTAACATCTTTATACCGGATTTTTGTTCTGTAATCTGTAATCTCATCCACAATCATATACATGTGGGAAGTTCTGAAATGAAAATCAAGCCAAATGAAATTGTAATGCAGCTCAATTCATCGTATTTTAGTCATGATTTGTGCATTAGATGATTAAAGGAACAGTTCACCAAAATATGAAAATTCTGTTTATTCATTTACCCTCGATAGAACACTAACAGAATGTCCAAGATGCTATTTACAATGCAATGAAGATTTGTATTAAACAACATTTTTTTTCCACTCAAATCCCATTTTCAGAAGTGCAAGTCTTGTGAACTACTTTTAATGGCATAAAGAAAATTTATTCAAGAATGTAATCATGCTAAATGAATAGTTAGCTTGTGTAGATGCTTGTTGCAAGACTGATCACATTTACTCCCCCTCTGGTCACCTCAGATCTAGTCCCGTTTCTGTGGAGATTCATCTGCAGTATTAGAATTAGAGCCAACTGTCACCTCTTCCCTACAAACTGTGCAATTTCATGTGCTGGCAGGATTCTGTGATATTTAGATTGGATTCACGTCCAAAAGTGGGCGACTAGATCACCCTGTAATGTTGCTGTTTACCAAACATTCTCAGTCACTAGCTCCCGCTTGTGTATCTGTGGGCGTGTGTGTCATTCTCCTCACACTCCACCATTCCCTTCTTCATTTGGACAAGTTGAACCACTTCAATCATGAAAAGGTGATAATAAGAGAGTGCACACTCCACCACGACAGACCACTGTGTGCAGATGGCTGCTTAAATGAAGTCCACAATCCAGCACGAACGTTGCCCATGCAAATAAAGCACTCGGGAACGTTTACAGGCCCTCACTCTTAAATTCAATATCCCTCCTCTTGCTCTTTACAGCTTTTTTAATCTTCTTTTTTCCAAATCTCTATCTGACCAAAATAACTGGCTGATCTGGAGCTGGCATAACTAATGGACCGGGAAATGAGTCACGGGGCAAAGCTGGTATGTCCTTCAAACAGGACTCCTTGTATTCTCAACAGGATGGGACCGTGGGGTTCATTCCCTGTTCATTGCTTACTTTATAGAGGGAGACAAATGAGCTTAAGAAACAACACAGGTTTGGTTACATTATTCTAATGTAGATTAGTGTTTTTGGGATTTGCTGCAAGTTACTTCTTGCTTACAATGTAGAAAATGTAGCAAGATATACTGCAAGTGTATGCTCCAGTTATACTAAAAACGACATAGACACAGGAATTAGACAAACCAGCTTTAATGATGATAATAGGAGCATTCACATAAGAGCAGAACTCCACACACCAACAGTCAGTGGCTCATGTCGAACTCCAGGTCTTAAACAGTTTCACAATACTCGTGTTCTTTGCATTACTATTAAGCATTTTTTAAGAGACCCGATGTTGGGTTGACCACAACTTGCCCTTATATATTTTTCCCAATGTACATAAAGCAGTAAATTACATTTATGAAGGAAAATATTTCTCAGCTTGATTTGAACGTGTATAGCGTGAAGTACATTAATAGTGTTTTTGCCTATTACAAAATAAAGTTTTTTGATAACCATTCATTATTTTTATTACCAAAGGAGTTTAGTTCCGATTTAGGTCAAAATTATTCTTGCCTGATTATAATTATGCTTATTGGCATGATTTAACATTTATTGGTGCATTTAAAGTTATATCGAGCTTCGCAACGTCATACTTAAGCCCTATTCTCACCGCCAGCGACTGAGAGCAAATTGTTCAAATGTAGACTAGCAACTACCAGGGACATGAGCGACAGTGACCATTGCGTACAGTTATGGGGCGTGTCTAGTGATGTGACAAAGTTGAGAATTGATTAAACTTATGCGAACGGTGAGCCATTTTCGGGAGCGACTATCAGTAGGAATAAAGCATTTGGCTCACGTCATTCATCTCTCTTCAGTTACTGTAGTTCTTGGTTATAAAGGTTACTATGGCAACCAAAACTCTAAAGCCTTCATAGCATGAGATGGGAGACACACAAAAAAGTCACTGGCGGTGTGAACATGAGTTAATAATTTTTTTGACTACGTGAAAGTTTTGATGGCGTATGCGACTGACAAATGTGACCTCAGGGGGATACAGCATTCGTAAAGAGACACAGCTTTTATTATTTATATATGAATAAGGAACATGATTTAATGAGACTAAAATGCTTTTTGTTTACATTCAGGTTTACATTTGTGCTTTTTTGACTTTTCTATATCTTTAAGTGTTCGTGTTTGGGATATAAACAACTGTTACAACTGCATATTAGGCTGTTTTTTAACAATTAAAAAAGGTATTTAAAGCCATAAGTGTGAAAATGTATAATTGAATGATAAAACGTTAACACTTGAAGGTCTTCGGTTTGGTTGCTTGAGTCCCCTTTGATTCCTTTTTGACAAAGACTTGCAGAGTACATCTAAAAACATAAACATACCTGTTGAATTTATATGTGAGCTTAAGAGCTCTTATTTCGGTTTTAAGAGGCCGCGTTGCAGTTTATTAATTACTCTGAGTGGTCAATGCAGTGTGATTGTGACACACGCCCTCGTAGAGAAGGCTTGTTATTATGCTGCCTCTAGGAGGTAGATTGAAGATAATGTTATTCTCTATTCATCTCTGGCTCACAGCACGTTGTTCACACCTCCATTAGCACTGGGCAAAAGGTGGAAATCGTCCGGCTACAGGTGTAATGCACTTGGACTGAACCCTGTATTTGTTAAAGTGGAAGACCAGAATGGAAGGCAACATTATAAATAATTGGGTGAGAGGACGACTCGGACCATAATAAGCTTGAAACCGGACTGTGCTGGCGCAGGAAATTCATCACTGGGAGACAGATGTATATCTGATCTGAATTACTGAGCGACTTTGAGCCTGTACGGTGGTCTGAAAAGTCTTTTGTTGCCATTCAAAGTGGCATTGATTGATGTCTCCGTTTGCAATGTTTCATAGTACATCAATCGATTCTCTGGCCTTTTCTTTCTCTGGCTCTCAATCTTTTGCATGTTCAGGGCTGTATTATTTATTAATTTACATCAGTGGTTGTTACATTTTGCATTCCTGTTTAGAGTATATGTGTTTGATATTGGGATTACAAAATGTGTTTAAATATGTTGTCCGTCTGTTATCTATTAAACCACAATTATAAATCCTCTTGTTGTTTATGTACTCTTTTATAGTTTAATAACGGCTGATATGTGTCACTATTATGACACATCAAATATTATTATTATAATCACTGAAGCTGTCCACACTGAAAGGGGAATTTGTTGCGGATGGGACAACGTAATGCACATCAAGTTGACGGGCGGGTCTTTTTTTGACATGCTGCACAGCTACACAGCCACTTATTTTTCGCCAGCCGTCTGAAAAGATTTTATGGACAAATCCCTATGTGAATTAATTGATATGTATTGTTTGTTTACGTACAGTAAACTGTTACTTTGACTCTTAGATTATTTTACTATGGTTTAAGCGACTGTTCAACCAAAAATGAAAATTCTTAATGAATAACTCACTTTCTAATTGTTCCAATTCCAAACCTGTATAAATATATTTGTTTGGCTGAACATAGAGAAAGATATTTGGATGAATGCTTGTAACCAAACAATTCTTGGACCCCATTAACAACCATAGTAGGAAAAATTAATTAGGAGTGCAACAGACATGTTTGCAAGGTTGTCTTCATTCTTCAAAATATAACTTTATGTGTTCAATAGAACAAAAAAATATACAGTAATATTTCCTACTATGGTAGTCAATACCTAACTGTTTGGTTATAAGCATTTTTCCAAATATCTTTCTCTCTGTTCCTTAGAACAAATAAATCTATACATATTTGTAACAACTCGAATGTGAGAAAATAATGACAGATTTTTTATTTTTGGGTGAACTTTTCCTTTAAACAACCCATACAACATTTATTTTTAAGAGAATAATTTACTGTATTTATTAATATAAACAGTATGTTACCGCTGTTTCATAATTGCTCTAGTCTAGTATAGACATAGTGTAGTGTATTCATTGTGCAGAGCTAATGACACAATTTACACCATTAGTACCATTACGTTTGTATTGTATGTTTTCATAATACGCCACATATGCATGTGTCTGCTCCACATCACTTACAAATGTGCTTCTGTTTTGCCTTAGCTGAGGTACTTAAACAGTCTTTCAATACATCAGTGGCTTGTGGGGAAATTGTAATACTCTTTACTCGGAACTAAGCGGATATGTTTCTTTAGCCGTTTAAGCTAATCATTATTGCTTGCCGTAATCCGGTCATTCAAGCTTCAATGTGCATTTAGTTTTTGTGAGAAAACACCGCGACATCTGATGTCCTTAATTTATTTATTACTGTTTTTTGGACTGGTCCAACTCCCTCCTCACTTGAGGTCAAAGTTGTCGCTCGTTGTTCATCGATTTGTTCAGATCGATATGGAACTCGCACAAATCTTACATTGTTACAAATGAGACGGCAAAATGACAGGCTTGACTGGGGAACCTTTGCCACCACCCCTCCTCTTCAAGAAATCCCAGGATTACAGTACTGAGATTTTGATGTCTCCTACAAAACCAAATAACACTGACCCTGAGGTTGCTAATGCAATTAATGTTGTCTGCGCTCAAAGGACTTTCAATGCAGCTTCATATAACACAAGATTAATTGGAGCCGCGTTACAAAGCAGTCTGTCAAACATGTCGGTTTCCATGGTAGTCTAGTCGCTGTCGCAAGCAGCTATATTTATACTGACACGTACAATTAAGATGCGAGTTGTGACGATGACACTCTTCTTTGATTTTAACAGCAGGTCATATTGTCAAGCAAGTCAGTTTATCAGCGCATCTGGAAAAAAGTGAAGGACAATACACAGCCTGTTTATGCTTAAGTTTAAGCATCAGAAACCAAAACGTTTGGTTTGCTTTGATGTCTTGAATATCGTTGAGACTTGAATCTGATTTTATGAATATGGCACTTAGTGCCCGCCTCCATTCAATCACATCAGCTTGAAGTACCTGATCCACTTGGTCAGATGTGTCACGTGATTGGTTATGTGTTTGTGATGTGAGAAACGTAGTGTACGAAAGTAGTGGTGTTGACTTGTGAATTTTCATGTTTAAAATTAGACACATAAACCGCATTTAAAACTTAATTTTCACCACAGGGGGTCTTTAAAATGAAGTCTTAGTTGTCAATGGAAATGCAAGTATGATTTTTTTGGTTAAATATATCTAAATACATTTTTATATGTAACATGTTATAAGAAGTACATACATTTTGGTTAAATATATCTAAATAAATGTTTAATATGTAACATGTAATAATAAGTACATAATATAATAAATAATGTGTTATAATATGACTTCAAAGAATGTATGAAATTTGCTAAGTATATTTATAAGTACATATTTGAAATTCAGCAGGAAAAATAATAATTTTTGAGCCATATAATCTTAAATCAATGAAAACTCAGTTTTAAACTCACCCTGTGATATAAAAATTCATCAAGCTGGATGTGTTTTAACAGAACCGTTGCCGAAATTATTATAAAGACTTTTCTCAGAAGCCCTGTGTGCCTGGTCCACCATCACTCCAGCAGAGATTCATTACATCCCTTTACAGCAGGTTAATCGTTCAGGAAATACGTGTGAAGCGTCTCGCTTTGACTCAATTAATCGCAGAGGCAGCTCTGTCAAGCAGCGTTCTTATGATGCTCTAATCAGCCTATGATCTGCATCCCTCTCTCTCTCTTTCAACACAAACACACTGCACAATATGAGGTGCTAATGTTAAATATACAGGGTGGGACTCGCAGCTAAATGTTTTTCCTGCATTTATATCATACTTTTTGGGTGTGTTTCCTATCAGAAAGGACTGTAAGAACCCATCAGAAATCAGCAATGTTATTTAAAAAAAAAAAGATCTGTATGTGAACGTACTTGGTTAGGGGAGGTGACACCCAGACAGATATATTACATTTAAACATATTACTTACATTGTGTTGTTTTTATTCAATATACTTGAAAAAAACTAATTACATCACTATTTTTGTAATCTTATGTTCGTAAGTATTTATTAAAATCTTTAGTTTTAACAAATCAGATCCTTTCCAAAAAGTCGTGAAACACAACAAAGTACCACCTAAGGTGCATTGGGGTATCACTGATTTACACAGCATGTTGCGAATGTGCATATAATAGAAGTTTGAAACAAAATTGAATTGCTGTGTGTGTAAAAGATACACTTTAGAGTCGGTAACCCCCTCTAGTGGTGAGAGGGGCACAGTGCAGGGGTCACAGGGCTTGGGCAAGACCGCACTGTATCTATACCATTACTGCAAATGAGAAGTTTTCTACACACAGTGTCTGAGGCACAAACAGTGAATAGATAAACTCGAACACAAATCCTTTTGTTGTGTATCTGATGAATGCGTAGTGGGTCGATATTGTTTTGTCACTGTAATTATATTATTGTAGTGAGGTGTATTGTATTCTTTAATGTGAAGCATTGACATTAGTATTATCCAGTATAGAAAACGTGTAACAAAGCAAGACAATATTTTCACTTTGCCTTTGACACCTTCCTTACAAATCAGTAATTGAATATACGGGTTATTTTCCTCAAGAGTGATCTTGTGCCCGTCATGTGTGAATCTATACATCTCACAGCACTGTAGGCGAATAGAAGCTGACTTAAAACATTTCTTGATTTTTCACCAATGCTAATGTTTGTCGTTCCTGGAGCTTTTTGACCCCAAACTCACGCTGTCTGGGAGGATATTCATTCTGCACAGATCATTAACTTTGTAATCAGGGCATGTTATTTTATCACACCACGGTTGCAGCCTGTGTAGGTTGATGGGGTTCACTGTCTATTAGAAGAATGTCTATTACATAGCACTATTATAGGCTTTTATTGTTTAAACCATTTTATACACAAGCTGGGCCGCTTGAAGTTTAAAGACGAGCGCTGACCCTTTGCGGTGTTCCCAGCTGCTCTGAAACTCTCCGGAAGCAGTCTGAAAAAGATTTTTGAAAACGTTTAAATATTGAAGTTCATGTTCTGGGTTTCTGTGCAGTGCTGTATAAGATCAATTAGATCAAATAATCAGCGGAATGGAATGCATTTTACTCCTTCTACTTCATCCATCAATTTTATGTTGAATTCATTAGTAAAATAGGCTCTCAAGATTCCAGTGACTCTCAGAACATTGAATTTTATGCTTTAATGGTAATTAGACACATCATTATCAAATAAGTTTTTCAAGGGTTGTTATTGAACAAAACATCAAGACTTTTTAAATGAAAAAACTGCTTTAATTGATTTGGAAAAAAGCAATTTCTTGTCTCGTGCGAAGGACTTTCTTTACAATTTCTCTCCTTCATGACTTTCTTTCTTTTTTTTTATATTCTTACTCATACACACAAACACACACACACTTCTGTTTTATTATCTCCGTGGGGACATAGGCATAGTGTTTTTTATACTCTACAAACTGTATATTTTATACCGAACCCCTAAACCTAAAGTTCATAGAAAACTTTTTGCAGTTTAAGAAGTTTAAAAAATATTGTTCTGTACGATTTATATGCATTTTAGCCCATGGGAACATCAATTTGGGTCCCCACGGTAACACAAGTTCCCATGTGTTGGTGTGCATTCAGGTTTAGGTCCCTACCGGGATATATAAACAAGGCCACAGACACACACACTGTACCTCCTTTCTCCTCGGGACCCATGGGAAGGGGGCAGGAATGGATAATGGGGTCTACAGATTCAGCTCTAGCTTTGACAGGGTTTGCCAGATGTGTCCTGACTTGTCTTTGAGGAGGGGGGCCATAAAGCAAGTGTCCTGTACCTGCCTGACACCTAAGCACGGGCCCCGTTGAAACAATGCTCACACGAGACTGCCTGTGAGTTGAACTTAAGGCATTCCTTCTGAGATGCTTCATTACCCCTCAGACTTCTGTGCCATCCAGCCTGACAGTAGTTCACTGGGACCGTGAGTCCTGGAATAATCCCCGGGGTTGGCAACTAGCAGGTATGTAGAGTGAGAAGCTCATGCGTATGTAGATTCTCAAGCACACAGAGACAAACAGAGTTTGGTCTTTCTCAAGCTCCTGAACACACAAACTATCTCTCTGTATCCCTCTCTCTCCCCGCCGCCTGATGTGCTCACTCTGTGTTTTGTCAGAGGTCAATATCTAGCTACAGCCTTGCATTTAGCCTCATTGCAGGCTGCTAAGGAATTTCTCTCCACATAAAGAGATGAGGAGACAGTACCCAACCACTTTATGTTTTGAAACATGGTTACATATTAAGCGTTATTTGTGTATATTTAACATTCTTGACAACACTGGTTACAAGAGAATGAATAGATATTTCAGTAAGCCTGTATGGGGCTGTAGCATTGGTGTTGATTGGCTGTGTGTGCGCATGTGTTTCTTTTTTCCCAATCAGAGTAATTGTAGACCAGTGAAGGTGGTGCTTAGCGATCATCAAATGCAGAATACTCAGAAATGACTGAGAAATGATTGAGAGAGTTTGAAAACATGCATAATGCATATGGAATCACTATGAAATAGAATATTTAACAATTTGGATATCTCTACACGAGGAGCTATGTTTATATGAGCTAAAGTTCCTTAAGGCAAGTTAGGTCACTTGGTGATTGGTTCATGATTCTGGCAGTTATTCTTTTCAGTATGTTAGGACTACGGTAGACAAAGTAGACAAGTAAAGCTCCTATTTACTAAAGTGAGATAAAATAAAACTAATGTTTTGGATATTGTTTCTAACTCAATGGAAAAATTGGCTAAAATGTATTCTTTTAGCTAAAAATTTTAAAAAGTAATTTATCCTGGTCCGATTGATATGTACTGTATGTGTATTGTAATGCATTTAGCCTAATGATGTGTTATCTACCGATATCGATAGCCAATTATTCAGAATGATATCAGCAGATACAGATACTGATTCTGACAATTAAACGAATACCTCTGAACTTATGAATGTTATTCATTCAAATAATGACTATATGACTATGACTATAATGATGTTTCTTAATATTTCCTATATACATAGCACAAATTCATCGCATTATCTTAACCTCTTTTGATTTCTTATAGCTAAAAATTTTAAAAAGGTTTTTTATCCTGGTCCGATTGATGTTTGCTGTATGTGTATTGTACTCTATTTAACTTAATGATGTGTTACACACCGATATCGATGGCCGATTATTCAGAATGATATATGCCGATACAGATACTGATTCTAACAATTAAATTAATATTTCTGAACTTTTTGAATGTAATTCATCATATAATGAGTATTTATATTAAACTGGTAATTATTGTCTATTTTAAACCGATTAATTATTGCTTTCATAAGCCAATGACAATTATTGGAAATATTGGTTATGCGGTAAATGTTTTAGAAAATTAGGCATTTATTTTGATCTCTGGATGAGGAATAAAATTTGTTAAAATATAGGAATGTTGAGGCAAACGCAGAAATGAATGCCTTTTCTTACCGTGTTCAAAACTCCTGTTTGTGGGGGGGTTATGTACATTGAGGTGTGAATTGATGCGAAATTGTTGCTTTAAGATTATTACACCACTATAAGTAGCTGATAGATGTTATGTATCCCCCTCCACAGCTCATGAAGGGGTACATTTACCGTTTGATAAAGTTTAACCAGTTGACCTTTCTGTACAAAACATTAGACATTTTATGTATTTTTCTAAAGATGTTTAGTGGTCTACAGTTCAATCATTGTATCAGTACTTTATTAATGTTCTGTGGGAATCAAACACATGACCTTTTACTGTTAACAAAGTGCTCTAGCAGTTGTGCCACACACTTATTACCCACTTATCACACACTTGCAACCCAAGTACCTCTGTATATCTTTGCCCCACAGTAGAACATAGATATAGCCATCTATTGGCGATAGTTCTCTATTAGCCGGCCAGCCTTGACACTGATGTGTCTGGCTAACAGCCGTGTTTACTCCATTCCAGATCCATCATATGAAAGAAATGGGCAACTGTCTCTATGATGTTCATAATTTCCAGCACTCTCGCAACGATCTAACACATTTTACAGTCCATTCCATCAAGCTGTACGTATAGCCGTACACGTCCGCCACCAGGTTTTTTTTATTTCATTCCTGATAATGGACTCGTGAGCTGGATAAAGAGAGAGAGAGAACGAGAGAAAAGATCATTTTGCTAGACCCGAAGCGCAACGCGGGCTCGAGGCTGCCCAAATTCAATAAAGAAACAATCAAGCAGGGTAACACGGCATAATGGCTTTTTAAAAAAGATAAATGTTTAGTAAATGACTCTTTTATGTCCAGGAGGGAAGGGGGAGAATGGCTTTCTGCATTAAGTGAAGAAATGCAGCCTCCTGACCCAGCTGATACTTTCTGATTACCAGCCAAATTGCGGGAGAAACCCCCTTTGTCTCGCAGGTAGCTAGGGCCATTCTTTACCCTCCTCCTCATTTCCTGTGTTTTAAAAAATGTGTGTGTATGAGAGAGAGAAAGGATGAGCCAGAGAAAGGTAGGGAGGTAATATGTGATGCAAGATAAAATTTGTGTGGGGCTGCTCCCAGCGCTGCCACGCTGAGGTGGATTTATCTCCCTTATCTTAACACCAGCATCACTGCTGCCATTAGACCGGTTTGATGTAAAGAAAACAGGCCCAGATATTGAGCTAGATAACACAGAAGAACAGATAATGCCTCTTAATCATCCAGACATAACACTTGATGACTGAAGCGTATGTAAAACACAGGTGCGAAAGGAAACAGTGTCACCCTCCAGCCGAATTAGATTGAGATCTATGGTGCGCATGAACATTTTTGTAAGTCTGTTTGTCTTATCTGTATCTGTGATATAAATCTCAGTCTTTCACAATGAAATATTTATAGTCCAGTTTAGCGCGGATGTCGCTTTTCAGCGCCACTTAATTCCGTCATTTGCGGAGCGCAGGTTATTAGTACACACTCCTCTGGATATTAATAATGGATGAAGTATTTTCTATAAATCAGCGCAAAAGGCATTGAGGTGTGAGAAGTACTGGAGGATTAGCGTATGTTTGTGAATGTTTGTTTTCGTTACACATTGATTTAAGCTTTTGAAAAATAGGTCTTTACAGTTTTCTTACCGAACGTGCGAGACCATAAATCTGAAGGTAGTTCTTGTTGAGTTAGCAAACGTTCTGTTTATAGAACGATTCAGTAAACATTAATAATCTTTTGCCTTTTGCAATATGTGGAAGTAGGCTTTCTTTTAACCCAGCACTGTTCGGAGACCATCCAATCTAGCATCTAAACAGATTGTTTTTCAGTTCGATACATAACTCGGTTACCTCTGAGCTTTATACAAACCAAGCTTAATTCAACCAGTTCAGGCGTTTCCATTAAATATAATTCAGGAGTGGTTTGTTTAAGTGGAATGCAGCTACACGTTTGTGTCCAATTGATCTATGAATTAATTACAGTGCTTGCGAGGCAGCACTGTATTGGTATTCCTCAAAGATTCTGCTTTGTTTTACATTTCCGCTATTAACTCAGTTCCAAGTACAAATTTTGTATCTAACGTACAAGACTCTGTTGAAACATTTTTTAGATACGATTGCATTAAATGTGTTTTTTTCTTATTTTAAATAATGTTTAATAGATATAAAAGATGTAGAATAATGAGCATTTCAAAATATAAATGACTTTTTTGCTCTCATAGATATTTGCAATTGACAATTCTTCTTCTTAAATGAATGTGGATTATGAATGGAAATTAAACTTCATGCATTACACCTCACAGTGGCTGTGTTCTAAAATGGAACACAAAATGTAGATTTGTATTGTCATCAGTGTCAGGACAACATTAATCCAGCTCATATTCAGCCCTGAATTAATCAGAGTCTACAACCTAATATTTCCTGAAACATTAACACTATTGCTTCCCTTAAGATTTTTTTTTGTTATTACAGTAATTGTCGGTATGATAGTTGATGAAATGTGACAGCATCGCTTGTTGATTATGTAAAATCGTATCCAAGTTGCAAAGAGACTTCAACTCAGATTTGTGCAATGTAACGTAAACTTCTCAGCCTGAAACTTCATGACATCTTCCTCATACAATATGTCAACTGAATTTGGTAAGTTAAAATGCATTTTTTTACTGTCACAATGTTTCACACAAACCCTGTTTGTGACTTCCGTGCTCTGCTTTGTCATGTGGGCTGACTGCGACACCTGTGGTACATACAACAGAAGTATAGACAATTAGTCTAAACATTTTTGTAAAATAATATATTTGTAATATATATATATATAAATAATGAGCATCAAGTTTTTTTCAAGCATTATTTTTCATTATATTTCCGACTTAATTTAACATATATCAATGTTATATGTTCACATAAGAAGTCGGTTAAACACTGATTACACTGAGCCCAGAACAAACACAGCTCCCTCTGTATGGGCTCATCACATCCTTACACAATGGTCAGTTATCTCAAGAGTAATCTAGAACAAGAAGGAGTGTATCTCCAAACACCATTCCTATCATCTTGTGCTTTGTCAGACAGAACACGTCATTACAGAACATCGCTGTGACATCCCATTTTCTTACCCTGGTCTCAAATAGTTTTTACTGATGTTATCTGACTAGCAAGAACACAATCCTTCGGTAGATTTTGTTGGAAAGACAAAGTGCTTTTAGTTTGTGTTCTGAATTAGGCTCTTAATAAATTCTTCAGTCTTTGCCGCAAATCTAAAAATGCTGTTTTTTTAAGCTGTTGTGGAAAAACAGATATTTAGGGGTGATGACATGTTGCTTGGTTAAATGACAGCTAGTTCAACCCAAAGCAATCAAGATGACAAGACATGTTGGACTGAATTGCTTAATGCTTTCAAGTGTGATTGTAAACAGACAACATATACGGTCTGCAAAAAAAATGGCCTCCTGCCAGAGGCAATGGAAAGGTTAAAGCTTGTGGGGTATTTGATTCCGGATGGGAAAAGTGGCACAAAAGAGTCTGCGATCTGACATTAATTACTCTGCCAATCTGGAGGCATGTGGGGGGTGTCAATCACGGGCAGGTGTGCAACAATCCTGCAGCTGAATCACACATCCGCAAACCCCTCAGCTGAGTTTGTTGTTCTGGAAAAGCGCGTGCTTCCTGTCAGCGTGAGGCCTCTCGTGCGGCTCCCAAAATCTCTTCATAATTTGATGAGTTTATATAATTGAATGTAGAAAATTACAGAGGTTGGAAAAAGTAAATGAAGAAATGTTTTTTTTTTACATTTTCTTGTTTCTTTTATTGCTAAGCCTGAATGTTTGCAGCCATCTCACAGTTTTTAATAGTCTAACACCGCCCATACACCGGACATGACTGGCATCTAGTGTGGACAAAATGTACAATTATAATTTGTTCTAATTATGGCTGGGAAAAAATTGATTAATCATTTTTAAAATGCGCTCGATTCAGTATCGATTCTCAAAACCTGTCAATCATTTTTCTTTTAAATAATTCCACAAGCACTGAACATTCATTAACCTGAATGTTATTTTTCATTTTACAATGAGTGAATGTTACAACAGGGAGCATTTTGCTCATTCACGATTTAAATAACATAGCGGATGCGGTTCTTTCTTCGAATTTAACATCACCTTCACATAAAAGGCATTGCAGCCTCTCTTTACTGCTAATTTGTAAAATAACCTGTTTTGCTCAATATATCCAAGTGTGTTTAACGTTTCATATAAAGGTTTGTGGCTCTTCATTTCATTGTAACGTGATATTTACTGATCTTTTTAAGAAATATCTATAGGACTTGTATTAAATCTATGATCATCGATTTGAATCGAGAATCGAATCGGAACATCAGAATCGATGCCCACTCCTAGTTCTAATATGTTCTATAATCTTTCATCGTGTCGCGCTTCGTCCGGCATAGACGGTGCAATAGTAATGTTGTAGACTTGTGCTGGTATTCAGTAATACAGTTAATCACATTTATTAAATTACAGGTAACTAGGTAACAATAACGTTACAATTCAAATGACCATGAATAATTTAGTTTATTTGCGAAAAACATATCTCCATTTTTAAAGGTTTTCAGAAATCATGCTATCATGTTTTATTGTGCTAGTTAGGGTTCTTTTTTTTTGTTTGTTATTATGACTTAATCACAACAACCCAACTGCTGTTTGATTGATATTAATTGGAATGCACAATAAAAAACATGAGTTATTTGGTTTAGCAAATAAACACTTTAATTCTAGATTAAAATGTAAGTATTATTGTTTACACGTGTACAGCCTAATATGCTATACAGATTGTTTTATTAACAGTTATTGAACACAGTTTTTACTTGAAACCTTTTAATTATTTAAAAAAAATAAGCCTACATACCAATTTCTCTACTGCCTTGTTATTGGCATGCCCCTCTCCCCAGTATGACTTTACATCTACAAACTTAAAAGTAACCCAGCTACTTTTCCCCCACCATGATTCCACTGTTTGTTATCTCTTCACTGAGTCGGAACTGAGCTGTGCCTCCTATGGGCCTCCGGTCACTCACCTACCGCTCTGAGCCCTGCCTGAGCCGGCTCCCTACAGCCTGATTCCTGGACGAGGTGGAGGGGGTGATTCCTCATTGTTAACCTAAGTTTGAGTGAGAGCTGGGGTGGAGGAGGAGCCACCTGTCCCCTGGTGGGTCCTCAAAACTAAAGAAGCCTCCAGTGTGGGTTATGTGCCAAGCAATGCATGAAGAAGCTTTGGAGAGGGGTCTGTTTGAGTTAGGGCAGCTTTGGTCTCAATAGAATTCAGAGTAGAGTTCCTGGCGCCTCGCCGGCCCCTCAGTAGTCCAGTGCGAGCTGTCAGCCCGCTCCCTGTGCTGGATATCTCTGGAGATAGTCCTTCACCTCACCAGAGAACTCTTCTCTCCCCCCAACTCCTGTCACCACTCTCTTCATCATATTCAAGGCTCTCTTTCTTTCTCTTTCTCACCTGCAATGCTGTGGCTGAGACATTGCTTAACCTTCACCTGGAGTTCTCACGGCTGGCTGGCTCCTCGCCTCCTCACTGTGTCCCCACAGAGACCTAATTCATTCTTGTCGCGCTGTTTTCTGTCAGAACACCAAAGTTTAAACTTCAATAAGAGGAACGTTTGCTAATAGAGAACTTTTTTTGGCAGGATCACTGTGACATTATACACGAGAGAACAGACGGCACCTTCTTTTTATAGCCGTTCTGAGGGCAGGAACTGGCAGTTCAGACTTTTGAAACATCTTTGGCACACTTATTATTTCAGATATCATTGCTTCATGATTAATGTGTTACAGTGGACTGTATTGCTGTCAAAATATAGAAGAGTTGATTTTTGTAACAATTTGAGCACTGGTTCCGTGTGTGTTTATTGGTTGTTTTTGAGCCTTTGGATGCTTTTACTAGATTATTGAACAGTATCCAAATGTTTATTGACATAATAAGATAATTCGGTCACGTTTATTTCAGTTTGTGTTGAAACTGTCATTGTCAACACATTGTTATTTCCACCACATCTCAAATGATGATTTCATTGGAAATTACGCACAATACTACTTTTTGTCAAGTGATATTTACCTTTTTTCATCTGACATATTTCCTATTACATTTTTGCTTTATACAGGATACTGTGTGATACGCTTGTGTTTCCTTGGCAACTGAAGTAACTTTAGAACATTTAAGGGGCAAATTGTTGGTTATGTTGGTGATAATTAGTGTGGAAAAAATATAATAACGATTTGAGTAAAGGACCTGTTCATTACACTCTTTCTAAAATTGAAATAATTGACAAATTTTAAGCTTTCATGTTTATATATTAAGAATAAAAGAAGTTAGGTTAAAGCAATGACTATACAGCAAACTAGCAAAAAATGAAACTCTTAAAAACAATCTAACACCATATGTTTAATAAGATGTGTATATGCGTTTATCACAGAAGAACATGGTATTCACGTGTAGATTTTTAATTTATTCCCTATACAACCTTAGTGTCATTCTGGCTGCTTTATCCGCTTCTTTTGCACTTCAGTTTAAGGTTTCAAAAAGAAGGCCTTTGGATTAATAACCATATGATAATGAATAATAATGGTTTTTATTAAAGCTTTTTTGGTTTTAAAAATCAATGCCACATTTTTATTCATTTTTGTCCCACTGTACACATATGTACATTTTATGTATAGGTGTGTGTGTGTGATCGGACATTCTACTCTACACTCATTAATCACAAACTTGTCGTTTATCCAGATAAAATGTTACTTTTGTGAAAAACGATGCAAAATTTGTTCTACATCACAGCTCAAAGCTGCACGAAACCAAGCAGGACATTTACTCTGATTATCTGGCACGTTTCAGCACTTCTGACTTTTCGTTCTGAAATCCGATTCTGTGAACCTTCATTCCCCCTCCCTTCAGTATCCATCCGCATTCGATAGCAACGTTTCCAGCAGCCCCAAGCGTAATTCCCCTCTGCGGTGTCCCTGCTATTCTTTTCTCCAGAGAGGGCACCTGCCAGGCCTCCCTCTTAGCCCAGAGGTGAGGAGGTTCTCTCTACTGTCAGACTGAGAGAGAGCGAGCCCAGGCCCAGTAGATGGGGCTGAAGAGCCACTCATAGCACAAACAAGTGCCCCATTCACAGCCATTCGATCCTCAAGCGGCCCTGATATGTGCAATTAGACTACTAATGATAAGCAGCACTTTGGCTGACATTTTGCATATAAATTACACATTTGCGTGAAATAGCTTCTTATTTTCTTAATTGATGGAATATGAATCTCGCAGTGTCCTTTACATGCAAGAGGAAGGGTCTGCCGTCTTTTTTCCGAACAGGCTTTCAGAGTAATCAAAGGCAGACATTAAACATCTCCCTGACGATTTGTTTGAGAAGGGCTTCTTCGGCCCTGTTCTCTAGTGGCATGCAGTGTGCGTGTGTTTGAGAGAGAGATTCATAGAGAGAAGGTAGCAGCTGCAGAGCTGTATTTGGAGACTGTGTTATATACAAGCATCATAGAGGTAGCCTGCTCTTTGAATATCTGTTTTATCCCTTTTCTTTTCTCTTCACAGGTCCTTTGTATCCTCGGCCCTGAAGAATGCAATTCGTATATGTAAGTCTTCTTATTCTATGAAAGCATGGGACAGTATATTAAGACGCTACAATAATGTCATTTCTTTAGATCAGGGCTTCTCAAACTGGTGGCCCCCAAGATAGATACATAGGGGGATATCGATTTTATGGTATTTATGAATTATAGAAATGTATCACACATTTTATGCAATCACAAATCAGAGAAAAACATCACCAACCAAAAGAATGGATGTTTGGGGCATTTTTTGTCTTTGGTTTATTTAAAATTCTAAGTTTACGTTTTTATTTGGGGGTCCACAAAAGCGATGCACTCTACACAAAGGGGGCCTTACAACAAACAAGTTTGTGAACCACTGCTTTAACTAATATATTACAAACATATACAAAGTAAAAATATTACTATATTATATATGTTTCCTCTTATTTTCTACTTTTAGTGTTCCATTTATTATTTCGTATTGAAGCAGATTGTCCCCCACTTAGGGAGAATTGCATCAGCTTAATAAAATTGACCATTTAATTTCATTGCTAGTCGGGTTGCCAGTGGCGATACTGTGCCACTACCGTTACTGAACATTGTGATATGAAAACACAAGCTGCCAAAATACCTTCCGGATAATACCGTCAGTCTTTCCCTACACTCATGTGTGCACACACACAACCACCCCCCACACGTACTCTTAAGCATTTCTACACGCAATGTGGAGTTGTCTCTCTATTTGAGATGTATTGGGACCACCCAAGTCTGGCCTCTCTCTTTCTACCTGAACGCCCATCGATTGACTGATGACCCCTCGCATCAACTCATTGTACTCTTCCAGCCTCTAGTAAAACCCTGTGAATTCACCATTCCCCCTTTGTCATGCCCCCCCCCACTCTTTCACCTCTCTTCCTCTTGTACGTAGACTCATGAACACAATCTCTCTCTCTCTCATCTCACCCTCCCTCTCTCTGTTTTTTCTTGGATCCTACCGTTCCCTTTGGTGTAACTGTGCATCTCTGCACCATGCTGCTTTCCCACAGTTCCTTCACACTGGAGGCCTTCACTTTACCCAGGAGAACTCTCTCCCTTTCTGACTATCACAGCTCTGAATGCTGGCTATTATACCACATAGGCATAATATTAGGCCGGTAGAGAAAGGGTGGGCCGTAGCTTGTGCACATATGTCAAAGAAACTGGAGGATTAAAATCGGGCCAATGCAGCGAAGTTGGTGTGCACATTTGAATAGAACACTTTAAAGATGCTATCAAGTGACACTAAGCTCTTTGTATCACTGAGGACCATAAAGAGCCGTGTTGCTGAGACAGACATCACATACTGACAGTCAGGGGATTCCCTCGATTAGCAAATGCATAGCACACGTACATGTTTGTAGTGGTTTGCTGTGAAGGATGTAAAGATGGGCTTATACAAGATGGCGGTACAATGTTGCAGTAAGGGAGCGGTGAAGGTACGTCCAATACAAAAAAAATAGATATTTGTTTATTAATAGTGTATATATTGGAAGTATATTTCTATCATGTACAAATATTTCTTATCATAATTTATCTATTGTTGACTGCATTGATTCTGTTGTTTATCAATACTTACCTGATCAAATAATAATAATTGCTGCTTTTTTCGAATTTGATGTTTTACTCTTTGAAATAAAGATTATCAGCCATTATCAGATTGGCGGCTTTTGTAGTGTATGACGAAATTGGGAATTAAAGTCTTGTTAAAATGAGATGTATAATTGCATTATTTTTCTGTCTAATGTAAGGCTTATGAGTATATTCTTGACCGTGTGTAAATGAAACACTAAAATATTAATTTCATTTAACTTTGCTTAATTTTCGAAATCACCATCCACATTATTGTTATAGGGGAAGTGTGACATCTGCACCGTTGCTGCTCCTTCTAATCTTAAAAATTGACAAAGAAAAAACAATTACTCTTAAGTCCCTTTAAACAACTTTAGGCAACAATTAGAGTTGCTCCATTTGAGAGAGTCCACAGAAGATAGCGTAATATGAAAACACCCTTCCCTGTCAGATTAATTGCTGCGTGATTATTGCAAGTTGTGAGTGGACGTGAAGGTTGAGTAGCTTACTATCAATGTTTTTAATTAAAATGGATTTACTTTGATTTAAATTAAATATAATAACTTGTTCGGTTTGCTTATCATTTTTAACAGGCCATTGAAGAAATTATGCATGTATTCCCTGATCACTCGTGTTAGAAATGTAATGTTTAAGAGCATTACTACATTGGAAATCTATTAATCTGTGAATGTACAATTCATAATACATATATTTCTGTTTTACTTATCAGAACCTTTAAGTAGATAAATGTACTGCTCTTTCCTGCACTTTGTCCTCTCAGCCCTTCATCTTGCTTTCCCTTTGTTCTCTTTGAATTTCAGCATGTTCAAAGATGCAACACTGGTCGATCCACTCAAACTTGCCTCGACAATCATTAGCATCAGGCTAATGGAGAGAGATTTTGTGTGGGCGTGAGCCACAACGCGATTCCTATTGCCTAATGCCGCGACGCTCTCCGATCCTTCTAGCCGCCCATCTGTTAAGAGGAGATAAGACCAGAGTGCAGTGAGTGCACCTGCAGTCTTTTTGGCCAGATGAGGCTGATGCTATCATCCAGAGAATATTTACTTCTGGCTGTGTAATAGAAGCAGACGCATAGAGGGCCAGCTCTCCTTGTGATGGCGAACCTCAATGCGTTCCTGCATGAACCTTCTCATGTCCACACTCGCTGCTATGCTGCAGCTTTAATGATAGGACTTTTTGCCAAACTCAGTGGCAAGATTGCGCTATTTCACGCCACCGCTTGCATAGGTGGCGCTTGCCCTTTTAAGTCCCATCAGGGTGCCGAGGTTGAGGGATTATTCGCCTACAAGTCGTTGAAATGTGGACTTCCGCTGCTGTGCCGGCCGCTGTACGTCACTGCACTGGCGGCGCTCATTAGCGGGTAGCTGTAGTAGCTGTTTGAGCACGGATCTTTGTCTTTACGAGTGAAACTAGAGCAAATACGGCTCAATAGAGTTCGCTCTTTCAGTGCCATCTCCTAGTTGGACCGCAGTTCCTTTAAGCTACACAGATTCCCGAGTGTCTACAACTCTGCTATTCCCTTTCAAGCCACTGTCAGACAGGCAGCAGCGAATGGTGTATCCCTCTAACCCAATTACAGATCTGATCGCAGCTGGGCGACCCAGCGTGTGGCGCTCACGCGTTCTGTGCTACATGGCCCTCAATATACAGAACTCCGCTGTTAGTGAATAATCAGAACTCTCTCTTCTCAATCCTTCTGCTGATCAGATGAATTTAGTGTGAGGTCAGGCGTGACTCAAGACGACTGCGATTGCTTTTTTGTTTGCAGGACAGATGTCAACTTGAACACATTCATCTTGGTGTTGAAAGAGGGATGCGCAAATGTTATCCGGGACCATGGTTCAATGTTTTGTTGCAGAGTCAGTTCCAAAACTGGCCGCAAGTAAAACGGATCTGTGAAACAAATCTCACGTGGACACAGACTACGAAAGTCAAATGCAAATGGTTTTTAGGTTTCCATCACTTTATTGCTGCTAAATAATAGAGTCGAGAGGAGATGAAGAGGCAGGCGGTGGTGTAATGGCTGTAAAGGGGAAGATTGTTTTGCAGTGTTAGCAGTCGGCAGCTGTCTGCCTTCTGAGGTGGTTGAGGTTCCGCGTAAGCGTGGCGGCAGGTTGGGGCTTTACAGATGTGCTGATTAAAATTCATGAAAACAAACAAACTTTGAAAGCTGTGCACACAACACATCGCCAAGACATCTCCCACTGCTCTAATATCACAAAGAATGTACGAGTAGGTTAATATAGTACACATGTACTTTTAGAGTGGTTTTAGCAAGAGTATTTTTTACTTGTTTGTTGTTTACTTCAGTTTCTCGTTTTGTCATGGCTTTGTTGGAGTCTTTTAGAACAGAGGAGGTTCCCTGTTTGATCGCAATCAGGTTGACACACTGTAGGTCCTGAAGGTAAAATGAGTTTGTTGTCCTTTGAACTCCGGGTTTTTGAGGTTCGATTAAAGGTCGACTGACTGGGAAACCTCTTTGACCCCATCTTTCTGGTTCACTGGTTAAACTCTTATATGAGAGTAGCAGCATCAGTGCGCATTTGAGTTTGTGAAGTTTAAATCAAGCTATATCAATCACTCCAATCACGTAAAGATTACCTCATTTGCAGCCCAAATGATTGCCTGGAAGGGTGTGAAAAGCACAGTCTTAGCTCACTTTGATTAACCATATTTGCCCCATACGTGGTGTAATTACTCATATCCTTAATCTTTCTGTGATCTCATAATTACAATATTTTGTGCCAGTTTCACCAACTAATGTGGGAAGGTGATTAATTTTTTGCCTAACTCTGCTGAATGCTGTTTAGTTTTAGGAAGGTTTTGATAGTCATCGCTTCTGATATGCTTTCTCTTAAATATAGAACGGCCCATTTTTTTTTTCAAATAATTACTACTGCTTCTTCACCAATCTGGCAGAGAAATTTATGACACACTACTGGTCGATCCTAAAGTAGATGTGTCTGACCGTTTTAACTAACAGATCGCTCTGATATACACCATCTTAATAATACATATTTCATATTTGATTGCCATCATACATATAATATGAGCAAACGACTTTGTTAAAAGAGAAAATAGTTTTTATTTTGTCGTCTTTTCATGTTGTGTACATTGAAAGAAAATCCTTGAGATAATTTTTCCTCACTACTAATCTGTTTGCAGAACATACAGGATTGGAAAATTGTGGCACACAATTTATACTGAGTTAGAAGCTGATGTAATGTCTGTGCAACATGAATCTATGATTTAAAAAATCTGTGATTTATGTCATGTTTTTTCTGGCTTTTTGCTCAACAAGACAGGTCTTGGGCCCACAAGCATGCTTGAAGCCATTGTTAGATAAATGTAAGGTCTTAAATTGCAGACTGGGTCCAAGATTAACTCATGACATGGCTGTGGATGTCAGGTGAATAACAAAAAGGTATATACTGTAATTATTTCTTATGGGATGAAACTATATTTCACAGTATTTTATTTAAATATTATTTTTGTGTCCCCTGTAAAGTCTTCCTGGCATATTAGGGACAATCAGCTCAGGTCATTGTGTCAGTAGCTGATACGAGATAAGTACAGTTTCACTGACAGATGCTGGTTTGTCAAATTGTGATTTCGTTAATGTTGTTTTCGTGGCTACAGAGAGAAATATAGTAACAAAATGAATATATATGTGACCACATGAAGTTCTGTATAAACCTTTAATCATGCTAGATAAACTTTATTTGTTAACATACAGTTCAGTAAATTGTAAAAAATCTACTATAAAACTTTAGTTAAAAATAGTTTGTTACATCAGACTTAAAATTTTTTTTTTGAAAAGTAGCATTTCGTAGAATTCCAAAAATGACTCACTTAGCACATCTATTTTTATTTTGTATAATTTAAATTTCTTACATTTTTACAGTTTGTTTTATCAGTGCTTTACCATAGCCCAGGGGTCTTTTTCTTTGTGGGCCAGATTCCAAAAGTATTAATAGGATGCTGGCCAGTTTTTTCCCATATCATAATTTCTTCTGTTATTTTGTATTTACATTATTTATTGCATTTTGTTCCTTTTATACTGTTTTTGTCGCTGTTACTTACAGGTCATACGTTAAAACATGCACACAAATATTGCATCCAGTATATACCTTTTCATGATATTTAATAAAAAGGGATATTTTCTTTTTTACTGTTTTTTTATATTCCCGAATACGTTGAATGAAATTGCTGTTCATTAACTCACCCAAAGTCACCCGGTACTTGTTTGGGTGATAGATGTGGGTGGTATTGTTTTTTTAGAGGATATTTATGAAGATATTGAATTAATGAAAGTAAAATAAAAAAAGTCAAAAACGCTGATACATTTGGCACAAAAGTAATCCCTGCCCCTTGACGTTAAACTGGTGTCTAATAAACGGTATCAACCGGTGTGTGCAAGAAACTGAACGCTATTTTCAAATCTTTAGGTGAATTCCAATCGCATTCATGGCCCCACATACTTATAAGGGCAGGTTCTTTGAAGTGCAAGTTGTGGAGGGAGGTGAACAGTTGTTTTCATAAATCTAGCTATTTAAATCATACATAGTGTATGCAGTAATAAAAACAAGATAGTTTTTGCCTAATCTGAGACAACAGTTCAAGTGGTGTAGTACTCTTCCTGCAGTTACTTTCAAGAGCACAAGACTCGTTTTGGAACGTGACCAATCGCGGCCTCCACTAATTTTAAATGTTAAGGCGGACCAGGTACAGATTATTGTTGACTAGCCCTGCCATAGCCCATAGGATGATACTTTTAGTGTATCAGCATTTTTGACATAACAAACTTTGCAGACTTAGTGTGCAAAATCTTGGTATCTTCACTATAAACATTCTGTCTCTTCCCATGGTGTTGTTGAAAGTTTGAGAAGAGGCAGAAGAGAATGTTAATGGCTAACTACTGCTGACTGATGGGTGTTGGGAGAATAGTGGTGCTGAGATATGAAATTAAAAGGATGCTGACATAGCCTTGCGTGACAGAGCTTTGGACTGATCCACACTCAGTATCGGATCCGTCTACCTCTGCCCTTCCCTGCAATTTGTCATCCGCACCGACAGGCCTTAAGTTTTTAAAATGCTGCATGATATGTATTATCTGACAGCCCATCATTTTTAGCCCTACTCTGCCGCATAACATTAAATGTTGAAACTTTGCCCAGAAAATCACTATAGACTTGTTCCACTTGTACAACACACAAGCATATACTGTATATCAATATACAATATTGATTTTATGATACATTTAATTAATTTATATTATACGGTATTATATATGATATTTTTATACATATATATTTTTTTTATTTGTCATTTTTTCTTACTGTGTTTTATTACATTAGTAATATTACACAGAGTTTATATTTCTATTAATCTGAAAAACATGAAAAAGTACTGCTGAGCATCTTGAGAAAAAAAACAATGGCCCTGATATATTTTAACCCTTTATGGGACATAATCATTTATTAATAATGCTTAGAAAATATAATTTAAAAATGCCTGATAAGATTCAACAAATAAAGATATGTTTTAGGAGTTTCAAATGGCATCCCCTTTAGCCAATACAATTAAAAAATGTAAATCATGTGCTTCATTTGTTTCAAAAACTAAGTGGGAAAGCAAGTATTTTTATTAGAAAAATCATAAATCCTATCTAAAAAATTATTTTTCACCAAAATGTGTTTTCTAAAGAATTTTGTCATTTTATGCACATTTATGAAAACAATAACTCAAACACTGAACAATCCTGTGTGTCATGTATCTATTATTATCTATTATCCTACTATGGGATACAAATTTCCTTATAGTGTTCGAATTTGTTTGAAGACAGTGTAATACATTGATACACTAAGACACACTTTTACTTTTGCTTTTTTCATATGCCTATACTACAAGTTGTAGAAAAAGCATAAAGCTATCTACACCTGCATAGTCGTACACCACCATTCCGTCAGCTTTTACGCTGATACTTCTAGCTATTTTACCCTTCTAAAATCTGCACAACGGAGCTTACACTCAAAGTAAAGGAGTTTAGCATGGTAATCAAAGGCAGTCTTTTGTGCTGATGTGACATTTTCCGAAATGACAAAACCTTATAAAACAAATGAAAGACAATTTGACAGTCTGGTAATAAGATTATTTTACCTCTCTAAATCTGCGGTCTTTGCCAATAGAACTGTAAATCACTGTCCCGAGCAACACAGATTGTGCAATGTATTAACCCTTATTCTAAAGCATTCGGGGGTGACCAGGGGGTTCCTGTCTCAGCTTATACATGACTAAGGCTCCCACTTGGGCAAGGTCGTTGGTCACAGTGATTTAGCCCTAATTTTGTGTTTAAAGGAGCTTGAGAAATATCCCCTCTAATTCCTCTGACACGATATAAAAGTCCCATTCAAAGGCCGACCCAATTGATAGCATTTTCCCCCCTCTCTGAGTCAATCGATGGAGAGGCAGGAGCTGACATTTGCCGAAATTCGGCTGAGCGACTTCTAGTATTGGAGAATTCCTCCTGTTACATTCGAAGAGACACTCTACCTCTTTAAAGACAAACTTAACATCAGATTCATTAGATCCATTATGATGCTCTTGTTTGCGAAAGCTGTATTTTCTTTATTCCGTGGCCTGTTGCTCATACACCTAGTATAAAACGTGGCAGGAAAAAAGATCTCTAGGTAATTTCTTTGGAAGTATTTTCAAAAAAGAACAAAAACGAAATGGGCACAGTGGGTATACTCTAAAGACAAGGATATGCGAGACAAACAAGCATCTGAAAGCAATCTTGTTGCTGGCCCCTTTTGTCTAAAAGCTTGTGTGTTTTATGATGGTTAACTTTAGTTGCCGACCATTTCTAACATTTCTCAATGACATCGGAAGTCAATTTGACGTCCCTTTGGTCTTGTTCTCTTTTCTGATGTAATGAATTGCAGACATCAGACAAATGTTGTCATTCACATGAGGCCGAATTCATCGAATGGGCAGAGCTTTAAAGATACGATGACCCCCTTTATTCATTAAATGCATATTCATTAGAAAAGAAGGTTTTCTGTGGTCCTTTTTAAATCCTTTTTTAACTTTTTTGCTTTCAAAGTCCCACCATCCCAAGCGATTTGTTTGTATTCTACATTTCTATCATCTGCACTTTATTTTATGGTCTCATCCTCACCAGTGTACTTTGACTCCCGACGAATGAGTTTCTGCACTGAAGTTAAATCACAAGCTTCAATTATTGATATCCCCTCCCTCTTTTTATTTTACCTTTGCACTAGAGTGAGCCCTTTGCACATGACCGGCTAAGAGCATAAACTTTACAATGTATGAAGCATCATGCTAACCCAAAAAAGGAAAACACGAAATGTGAAGAAGGATTGCCGCAGATAGAGTTGTAGACCAAGGCCAATGTGATAGACAGGAGAAAGGGCACACATCCAATAGCAGATCCACAATAGGAAATCAATGCTCTTGAGAAAGTACCGCCCAAGCTGGTAAAAAGAGGTTAAATGGGCTTGCGCTACAGAAGCCAATTCCCCTGCTGTGACCTTTGGGTTATGCCATTAGTTACATACACAAAAGGATGGGAATTAATAGAGGCTTCCTCATTCTCTTCTTTTCTACCTGTGCAAGTTATTTATCAGACACCACCAAAAGCCTTGAAGTTCTTAGTGGTGCACAAGATGGATGTGCTACAAAGTTGTGGATTTCAACGATCCAAAAAATGCTACTTAGAGCGAGTGTGATTATTGTAGTTTGGCGAATAAGAGGTTTCACCTGACTGTGGATCATGTACAATTCTTTAAACTTGACTGAACTTGCTATGTATGTATTCATGTAATTGAAACGCTTTGATACAACATCACATGATTGAATTAAAACATAAAAGATATGATTGTGGTCATACTGTACGTGCGATTGGGTTGGCCAGACTGCTGTAGTTCATTTTACTCCGTACACAAAACACCCAAACAAAGATTGAAAGAAAGGAATTATACGATGAACGCACGGGAGGCGAGGTGGATAAATAGCACAAGATCGGTAAACAGTTTGTTGTACTTGCAGCAACTTGGGATAGGTTTTCCCCCCGGCTTCTCGGCTGCCATCAGATGAGCTTTTTGTTTGTGTTGTCAGGTACACCTCCGAGGAAATGCTTCACTTTGTCAATTAGCCAGAGAAATTTTTTAATTTTGTCTTCCCACCTCAAATGTTGTCCACAAGGGAAATGTGCGGCTTTAAAGGGTGTATCTAGTACATTAATGCGAAAACTTAATTAAGAGAACAGTAGAAACCCATTATAGGTACACTGGAATTAGCCAGTCAATCTCCACATCTAAATTGAATTTTTTAGCGGGCAATAGTTCCCAATGAGTCTCGTCGGGAGATCCAACCATGACCTCCTGGGTTCAATTTAGGATGTGGTGAACACACATAAAGATGTACACTTATATTAGCACGGTAGAGAAGTCAATTAAGAAACTGCTTCCAGAATCCAATTAAAAGTCTTTAGACAATTTCACCCCCCCCAAAACCCCTCACCTAGACTCCCCACCTCCCCAACCCTTGGTAATGAAGACGGTAAGAAGCACAAGGGGGCATTAAATGAGCTATCTAAAGGATTGTTTGTCTTTTTTATTGTCTTAAGAGCATGGAACAAGTATTATTGACTTTCGATTTAAATGAAAAGTTTTTCCACATTTCTATGGGACGTCAAGAAATCGGGGAAAAAAGAAAAAGAAGAATAAAACAGCTGAGTGTGGCTATAAGATTAAAGCTGGTAATGAACAGCATAATGGACACCTTGTTAAATCTTATTGTTCTGTATTATTGCGGTCATCCGAGACAAACGCTACGATGGGACCCGCGAAACAAAGTCCTCAATTCAATTTCGAAAAAGTATTACAAGCTGTTCCATAGCCAAGTCCACTATTTCATAATTACTGCCGGTCTCGGAAGATGTAAATGTCAGAACACCACGCAGACAAGATATCTCACTTACCGGCCACGGACGACGTGGCCTGGTCATCAGTATTACAATCGATCAAAGCCCGAACCAACTTAATTAGACAAGGCTGTCAAGATATCAGCTTAATTTGAGCAGCAGGTAATACGCTCTGACAACGTGCAGTGTTGTTCGTAGGATCTAAACAAGAACCTTGAAGGAACTAATGGGCAGCGCGTTTGTCTTCGGCCACACGTACACAAAAAGGAGCGGCAAAAGGCACGCTTGTACCGCTCCACAAAAAAGTCTCGCACCTCCGCCGAGGGAGATGTTTGATGGAGACCTGATTGAGTTCATTTGTTTGCGTATTCCCCTTGTGAATTTCCTGGAATTTGGCTAGTGTGATGAGTGGCGAATATTTAATTAGACCTCATCAGGCATAAACAAACCCTGTTTACTTGTCTGGTCAGGCAGAAAACAAAGCATCTAAACGATTGTATATTTTCTACAGATTGCATTATGTGAGCATCGATTGCACAATATCCACATTGTTAAAATACAGTTTAGCTGTTGATGAAAGTTGATAAAGGTGACATTTAATGTGTTTTTTCTTGTTTGGACAATACAACTAAGTAGCCTTAAAATATGACTGGCTAATATGTTGTCATAATTAAGACAATGGAAAAAATTGAATTAATGCTTAAACAGTAAGTTCATGCTGAATGTTAAAAATTTTATTTTATTAAAGCGTGTTAAATAATGTTTGTATTTATTTGGGTGCCATGAAATTGTGTGTCACTTGAAAGGGAATTTAAAATGGTCTGCAAATGTAGGTCAGGAAATGTTCCGAAGGGTTTGATGCAGAAGAACCTCAGATGGTGTGACATTTTCATAAACATTCATACAGTGAGATTTTTGGGACATGTTTTATCCTGTCTGACGTTTAATTTTACATTTGCATTTAATTTTTACATTTACATTTAGTATTTTCCTCAGACATGTCCTATAGTTTTAATACATTTAATATAGTTTCAATAGATTTTCCAGTATTGAGTTTAATGTTGTATGCACACGTGTGCAGTGTTACACAAAGCATATTTAGGCTATTTACAGTTCAAGTTCAATGTCCAAAAAAGGGATTGTGTAAAATCGAATTAAAAAATCCATTAAAAAATTTATAAATAAAATGGAATTAAAAGTAATATTAATTTTATTTTATAAATTAATTTTCAGTCTGTTTTTAATATCAAATGAAGTATCCACTGCTTTTTAACCACATCTGTGAAATTTCTGAACTGTTTTTGAACATTGTCAATAGGGAAAGGCTCAGCAATGGGATTTTTTCCCACTGTCTCAGTTGGGCTAATACTTTAGTGTTTTCCACCGCAATAAGTTAAAATAAAAAAAAAGCATTTTAATTTCAATTTATGTAGTATGTCAGTACTATGACTATAACTCTACCCAACAGACATTTTTGGAAATATTTTTTGAATAGATTGCAAAACATTGATTTATAATTTGCAGTCCTTTATTACCGAAGCTTCCATATTGTTATATACAGCTAGCACAATTGATATGCAAAACATCACAAATAAGCATTTTAGTCAGCTCAGCAGACAAAACACACATTTATAAGAGCTTTGTACATCATGAAATTGGTCCATTTACGACATCTTTTTGTGGCAAACCACTAAAAACGATTTCCATCCATTGCTAATTATTTTGTTGAATTTTATATATAAACACATTGAAAACAAAAGCTTATAAACCACAAGGCCTGAGACACATTTCTTGAGAATCCTATTGGTGCTCTTAATGTACAAAATAACTGTAAATATTTAAATATTGATATTCATGTGAAAAGAACTCTTCAGAATAAAACTGAACCCTTGTGAATTTCAGGCAGGGAGAGATAATCCTAGTGCTGCTACTCCTCCTCACAAGCTGTGATTTGTTCTCTGACGTGGTAAAGTTACACATTTCAGCGTTTGATTGGATGAAGAGGGCGCACAGTCAGATAAGATCCACCCAGAAGAAAAGGGACCAATCAATAGCGTTGGCTTTCATATGGTAATGCACCGCAGCAGGAAGCAATTGGTGAATATATTCCCATCTGATAGCTGCCAATTTGCCGAGAAACGACCTATAAAATGTAAACCAGGAAGATGAAAATTTGTTGTTTGCGAAATGAAACAGAGCTCTCGACGAACGTGATTTGACTAAAAACGGTCCTCTGTTCTTACAAAATGGATAGGGTAGACGTAATGGCTCAGTGTAACCGGAAAATATTATTTTGTCATTTTGTGAGATGATTTTAAGAAGATTTACAAATTTTATGGAAAATGGACAGCATAGCAGGTTTATAAACTGGGTTGTAATTTTTGATAAGCGTATAAACGTCTGCAGTAATGGTGGACAGCAGTGGGGATAAAAGTGGATGCCGCACTGTAAGGCTAGCAATTTTTTTTCTTTTTACATCATTCTCGGTCTACATACTTTCAAGTCCCGTTTGTCATAATATTTTGTTAATCTTCTTTGATTCTCCCCCTTTCCCTTTGTCTCTCAAAAAACAGAACCAAACAAATTCCAATTAGATCGTATTAGATAATAAAGACGCTGTGGGCATCCTCCAACTACAGAGTATTTTTTTCTCGCACCTCATTGTTTTATCAACACGGGTCCTTAAAAAAAGCCTTCCCACCATCCCACCACAAGGAGAGGCTGAGGAGATTGGGTGATGTATTTAATTCTGCAAGTTCAGAGAGATTTTTTAGTTTGACATGCGCAGCAGGGGTTCTTTGAGAGCTTGGCAATGTCTCCAGCACTGCAGGCTTTGAAAATCTCTCCCCGCAGTTGAGCTCCTATCAAAAGCCAAGGATAATATTCCCTTCGAGGTAAAAGCATCCTGTTGAAAGAACTTCTAGACCCTTTTATTTATTCATCATGGTTATATCTGAATATATCAGAAGGCTTTGCGATAATGCATGAAAGGGTAATCACTGGGATATAAAGAGTGAAGCGGTGAAGATAGATTGGAATGTTATTCTAGTTTCTTCAATTCTGCATATTATAATCACAGACCGTTTTATTTGTATATTGAGCGCACTTAGTAAATGTACATGCTATCCCATCCACCCATTGACAATGATTTGTTTTTGCTTGTGGTGAGGACAGGTTGGCTTTAGCAAGCGAGCATTTTCTTTATCAGTGCTTGAGGTCGGGAAATGTTCCGAAGGGTTTGGAGCAGAAGAACCTAAGATGGTGTGACATTTTCATATACATAAATATCGGGGACAACCTATTATCCTGTAGAGTGACATTTAATTTAACATTTGCATTTAATTTTAACATCTTTTCCTCGTACATTAAAATTTTTTTTTTTTTATTAAGAAATGCATGCTATAATGAATAAATAAAATGTAATTATTAATATAAAGATAATTACTAAAAAATAAACATTTTGTTAAATATACATTTCCTGTCTGTTTTTAAACTCAAATGAAGTAACCACCGCTTTTTAACAACACCTCACTTGTGAAATATCTGAGCTGTTTTTATGCCTTGCCTTGAACATTGTAAAATGTTCAGCAATATGATTTTTTCTGCTGTATCAGTTGGGGTAATACTTTACTGTTTTCCGCCGCCATTATTTAAAAGTAAAAGAATACAAGTCAAAAGTAAACCTTTATTTAAATTAATTTATAATATCACTACTATGACTATAATTCTATCAATACAGACCTTTTTTCCTTTTTACATTTACTGTATTACTGCTTGAGGACACAGATTTAACATTTGCTATCAGTCAGCATCAAAGCTAAAACTCAAGTGTAATATATTATTTCTTCTACCTTTCATAGATTGGTCTGCTCTACAGGCCGTGTTTCTTAAAAACGTCATCTTCTGCAAGAAGTGAAAATGGAACGAAATCTTTCTCCTGTGTCAGCTGCCGTATTGCTTTGAAAGGGAGGGGAGGAATGAGCCGTTGGTTACAATTCCCAACCTCACCACTAGATGTTGCTAAAATCGACACATTGTTCCTTTACATTGTTTTTTAATCATGGTAATCAAATGTTTGATTTTCAACCTACCAGAAAATTGCTGGCATCATGTTCATACATAGTCGTCATAGATATTCTTTTAAGAAGACAAATCACATATGAACACTGCAATGATAATACTCCAGCTGGACTCTTTCAACACACAAACACATACACCAACATACAAAAAAGCAACTTGTTTCTGTCAATATCAAACCTACAGCCAATGGATGTTGAGTGTGATGGATTGTCCTCGTTGCCTCTGGATACAAAGTATTGACTTGTTGGGCTATTTACCTGCTCTTTGGTGTTTCTATCTAAATTTGTGAGTAATATCCATTCAGTCCCAAACAGATATGGATTTTTCCACACCCAATTGCTCCAATGAATTTATTCTGATTGAAGATGTTATTTTAAGACTTAATTCTCGCTTTGATTTTCTCTCTAATGCTAGGAAGATAAGATAAATAATAATAATAAACTGCACTAAACATGCATGGCATAAGTAAAGTGTGGGGCCATCACATGTCCCTCTTCATTTTTTTTTCATGTTCTGTCCATCATCCAGCATGCGCTTGTGAGCACATTAGGCATCCAGTAGCGTTGCCTGTTATCAAACTCAGACAGCACCCACTCTTTGTCATGCCTCTTACCGATTTGCTTCTTTTTACTCCACAAACGTGCAAATGATATTATATATAAGTCACTGCACCCATTGGATGATTAACACCATATTTGTGGAACCGAGAAAACGACTGGGCCAGTGTTCTAGCTGTGGTTGATGCGAGTTTGTATTAGAGTAGAATTATACTCATAAATCTCATAACATTATTAAGCCCATAGATTAGTGCAGTGCAGTCAGTTTGCATAAAAAATCCTCGCTATGTTCCTCTCCTGCTCTTCGGAGACTTTTATTAGTTTTAAACCGCCAGGGCTGTAATATCACCAGATGCAATCATCTGCTTTGTCTTACCAAACTGCACGCCGGTTGCTCGGTCGAATCCTTGAGCCTCTTATTAAAGAACATCCCTCCAAACTCATAAACATTAAAGGGATGTTACTATTCCATAGCTCATCCTTTTGAAATTGTTATAAAGCACCTGCAGTATGTCTTCCTCGTGCACACTCCTCACCCCCCGCCTTTGTCATTCGTGCTTTGTGCACCTCGGTTTGGTTCTTTTGCCTTGGGGCACAGGGACATTAGACGCATTAAAAGACAAGCATTGACGGCGGGCGGGCGAAACAAAAGCACACCAGCATTCCTGCCACTAATCGCACTGGCCCTTTAACAAGTTCATCTCTCTGCATGAGCCCTTCGATTGGAAGAGTTTCTTATTTCTGCCCAAAGGGCAAGCCTTCAATGCCTGCCATCGCTCGCTCATTCACTTTTTTCTCCTTTCGTAGCCCTCTGTTAGCATCAAACGGTCCCCTGCTTCATCGCAATAGCTGTCACTCGTAATATAATGATACCAGAGGTATTAAAAAACCCAGTTGTCAGTTTGCTCTTGGTTGTGCTCTCTCAAACAAAATGAAAGGGCCTTCCTGCACTGGCCGAAGGTCTTATCCACAAACATCGCTATCAGATAAGACGGCGAACCGAGATGTTTGATGCATCTTTTCAGTAGTATTTTTAGCTGATGTAATTTACAAATATTTTTAGACTTGGCATCCAGCTGGTGATGTAAATGGAAAGTTTCATATTTCCTTTTCTCTGCTGACATCAAATTACTCAAATTACGATGGACATGGAGAACATCAGGCAGAATGATGGTGGCCTCCGATTAAGAATCCTTCCGTTTGGCTGGGCCAATAATATTACTGTAGTTCCAAGAGATGAGGTGTTTGTGCCAGACATGTGGTGGACCTGCAGCTTGATTCCAAGAATCAACCATAAGGTTCCAGGGCTTGAACGGCAATTCCGTCTAATGGAAATTTTCTATTAAAAAGATACAGGAATAGGAATAGTTCGCTAAAAAAAAAATTCTGTCATCATTTATTTCCCCTCATGCCGTTCAACACCTGTATATCTATCTTTATTCTGTGGAACACAAAATAAGTGATTTTCAGAAATATCACAGTGAAATTCCATTGTGGCCACTGTTGTTTAGTGACTGGCATTCTTCAAAATATCTTCTTTTGTGTTAATTTCAAAACCTGTTTGACTTTCTTCCTTCTGCAGAGCGCAAAAGAAGACATTTTGAGGAAGGTTGGTGTTTTTTTAAGAATTTGCTGGAATAATACATTTGAATGACTAATGCTTCATCACAGGATCTGTTTCTGAAGTGGGTGGTTGTCTGTCATCTCAAGTAAAGTGTTTATGAAAACACACTGTATGCATGTTGAGCTTCCACGCGTGCCTGAGGTAGTTCTATTTGCATGATAATATGCAGCAAGTCACACCATAGATTTAGACCACTGGGCTATGCCTGACTTTGGGTCAGGAACAAATTGCCTTCTTTATCCTATAATCTCAGCCTGGATATAGAGTTATGTGTGTGTTTGCTTTCTGGTTTGATGATATTTGTTCACTCTCAGTGTATCTGTCTGTCACTGCGATGCGGTTGAGCAGGTCTTGGAGCAGTTTGTGCAGCAGGTGTGGCGGTAGGCGTCTAGCCGCATCCTTATATGTATGCGGTCAGGGTACTGATATACATCACCACCTGAAAGCATGAGGAAGCCTGTCTGGCTGATAAGGTGGAGCGATAGCAGCCCGTGGCAGGGTCATCGGCCCCCTTCAGATCACTCCAGCCACTACGTGCCAGGAGAGACGGAGGAGAAGTGCTCCCATGGTTTTTCTAATGTTCGGGATGCACACCAAGTGCTTTTCAGCTGCCAGCTGCAAGCAGAGAGCTTGCCCTTCCGACCGGCGGAGGTAGACTTCGGCCAACTGGCCTCGCTCACCCAATCGTAGAACACAAACTTTTGACGTTTTGACTCCATCTGAAACCCCTCGAAACACTCCACAGTTGTTCATATACCTATTATATGCATATATTACACTTTTAAGACACCAAATCGGATGTGTGCCATACGTCCCACCGCAGATTTGTTTTTTAATGGCTTTGAAATAATGTTTTGAAGAGTTTCCTATAAAGGAAAACAGAACGCCAATTAATCTGTCTCAGTTCATGGCCAATTTTCTGCTATGATTAAGACCAGAGAAGCTGTTGAGATGTGTGATAAATTACCAGTCGTAAAGCTGATATACAGGCCTTGGTTACGGTAGGCAGGGGAGATCAGTTTTTGCTATTGTCCACCAATAAAATACACCAGAGATCAAAGGTCTCAGGCTTTATAGGAAACCTAGCCACTCTGTTAGGTCTGGTAAAGTACACTTAAGGGTATGTGCTCACACACCCAAGGGCCCGAAGGGCCATTAAGTGGCAATTTTTCACAGTAATTTGAAAGTCGGGACACTTGGCGCCAAGTAACGCAGGGAAATTTTCACCAGCACACACAAAAACACACTTTCGCCACTTCTTCCTGTCTATTCTGTTTTCTCTGTCTAATTATTTGGTGAAATCTACACATGGTGGTTCTCAAAGGGTCAGTGGAAGCGCTGGCAAGATACTTCAAACACAAAGACAGCATCTTACTGGATAAATCAAACACCTCAGCTTTTCAGCCAGCAACATTGATCTGCTCACTCGATACAGGATGAGAATAGAGGATTATGTCTAGACTTGTTTTCAGGACACTGCTACATATATCTGTCCTGTAAATAATGCGTTAAACTTGACAAGAAGGTTATATTTGTCAACACTAGTACATGCATTAGCTAACTAACAATAAATAATTGAAAGGTTAAATTAAAAACAATGAAATACAACTTTACTAAGAACAACATTAGGTTATTTCCGATCCAAACTAAGTCAAGAAACACTGCTCATTGATAAATGTTGCCTACAGATTTGCTGAAGGGTTGATGATTCAAGGGACAGTGTTAGAAGAACCATTAGCCTACATGTTGTTCACTCATTTTCCGTTGTCGTCCATCAGATAAATGACCGCGCGTCTCAGGTGATGAGTGGAGTGTGTTTATGCGCAGCGGCGCGTCACATTTGAAAAAATGTCAATCACCCCACTTCATTAGTTTGTCACATTATGTCAGACTGATGGTGATGGGTGTTTGTTCGGGTGCGGTAGATTTGCATGAGCGAGGAAAAATGAATGATTTCAAAAGGCAGGTTTGTCACCTCCTTGTCATTACTGGACACACTCTTGATATGAGCAACCTGATGAACAGGCCTTTCAAATAACACTTTGGCTTTGGTAGGGTAAGCTGGTTTTGTCGCTATCTACATAAAATCATCCTACATAATGTAAAGAACATTGTGTGAAAATAGAACCGTGATATCTTGAATATTTAATACGGCCATATCAAACGTTGAGATTAATCCTTGACATCAAACTTTGATGCTCCTAATATCATAAATTGAATTGTGAGACTATATTTTTCACAGGCTGGGTCACATATACATATATGTAATATATAGTGGGTTGAATAAATATTGAACACGTCACCTTTTTTTTCAGTAAAAATATTTCTCAAGGTGCTGTTGACATTAAATTTTCACCAGATGTCGTGAACATCCCAAATAATCCATACATACAAAGAAAAAAACTAATTAAGCTTAACTAATATAAAAGTTTTATGTAATAAAATAGAATGTCACAGGGTATTGAACATGCTTACTGAAATGTATTTAATACTTTGTATAAAAGCC
Organism: Triplophysa tibetana; assembly: GCA_008369825.1. Lineage (NCBI taxonomy): Eukaryota > Metazoa > Chordata > Actinopteri > Cypriniformes > Nemacheilidae > Triplophysa > Triplophysa tibetana. Next base: position 13,866,815 of record CM017896.1, on the reverse strand, counting down.
CTTGTTGGCAATGACAGCTTCAAGACGCCTCCTGTATGGAGAAATTAGTCGCATACGTTGCTCAGGTGTGATTTTTACCCATTCTTCCACACAAACAGTCTCCAAATCTTGAAGGTTCTGTGGTCCTCTTATATGAACTCCGACCTTTAGTTCTTTCGATAGATTTTCTATTGGAGTCAAGTCAAGTGATTGGCTGGGCCATTCTAGCAGCTTTATTCTCTTTCTCAAAAACTTATTGAGAGTTTCCTTGGCTTTGTGTTTGGGATCATTGTCTTGCTGAAATGTCCACCTTCGTTTCATCTTCATCATTTTGTTAGATAGCAGCAGATTTTTATCAATAATGTCTCTGTACATCTATCCATTCATCTTTCCTTCAATTATATAAAGTTTGCCAGATGCTGTATGCTGAAAAACAGCCCCACACCATGATGTTCCCACCTTCAAACTTTACTGTTGTTATGGTGTTTTTCGGCTGATGTCCAGTGCCATTGAACCTCCAACCAGGGTGTGTATTATGGCATCCAAAGAGTATATTCTCCCAGTATTTCCAAGGCTTGTTTAAATGTTGTGCAGCAAACTTTAAACGGGGTTTAACATGTTTTTCTTTCAGCAATGGAGTTTTGCGTGGTGAGCGTGCATGCAGGCCACGGCGGTTTAGTGCTTTTCTTATTGTCTTCTATGAGACAATTGTACCTGTTAATTCCAGGTCTTTCTGAAGTTCTCCACAAGTGGTCCTTGGCTCTTGGACCACTCTTCTGATTATTCTTTTTACACCTCTGTCAGAAATCTTGCAAGAAAACCTGGTCGTGTTTGGTCTATGGTGAAATTATGTTGTTTCCAATTTTGGATTATGACCCCAACAGTGCTCACTGGAACATGCCATCAGTATGTTTTGCGACAATAAGGTTGCAAATCACTCTTTGCTTTTACCCATTATGAGGTGACACCTTGGTAATGAGACACCCTTTTCTATGCCATCAGTTGGGGCTGAACCAGTTGATTTTAATTTTCATTGACAACGGCAAGGATTGCTTTCTAATTACTGATGGATATCAGCTGATGTCTTGGCTTTCCATGCCATTTTGCACCTCCCTTTCTTCATGTGTTCAATTTTTTCCCTTGTCTCATTCCATTTTATTTTGCATAACTTAATTTGTGAACTTATTTGTTTTGTTTTCTTTGTTTGTATTGGTTTTTTGGATTGCTACCGACATCTGGTGAAAATCTCATTTCAACAGCACCTTGAGAAATATAGAACAGTTATCAGCTAAACTTGGCACTCTCAGAATGGCCAAAATGTCTGTTTCGTAGTTAGCCTGGCTAATTACTATCAATAATGTTTATTACCCAAATAACACATTCAAGTTTAAATATGGTCCTGGCTTAATGTACCAAATTCTTAGGCTATTTGACATATCTATTAAATGAGTGTAAAAGAGAACCCCACAAAAACGTCCCTTTCTTTTAGAAAGTATTTTGTGCTCCATCTCCTAGGAAACGAGAAGGGAGCTTGTAATTGGTTTCATTTTTGGAGAGGCGAATGGCTTCTCCATACTTTTGTAAATTGAATCGGCACAGATGAGCAACCGAGGTTATTCTTTCTCTATCTTTCAGGTAATTTAGCAAATTACTCAAGCCACTTCCTCCAAAAGATCAAGACAATGTCATTTTCTATCTTTCATGTCCTTGGGAACATTATTCATTCTGTTTCACTGCACAGAGTGAAAAAATAAAGAGTAAGAAGCATTTGCCTTGTTCGCTTTAAAAGTAAAATATCATAATTCCGTGAGTTCTCTCGTTCATTTACTTTATAAAAAGGAGTTTGCAAAAAATGAGTGTTTTTATAGAAGAAGTGTGAAATTTAGTAGTTGTAAGAACTCTGGATAAGTTGAGGACATTGTATTGGTTCTCTTTGTTGCATGACTTGTGAATGGAATGACACACTTTAATATCTTGCCGATATGTTTTTAATTGAAGATGTGGCCTTTGGAAGTTAAACTACCTGAAGTTAAGTTTGTTTATTTTGTTGCCACTGCAACCATCTACTATCTCTTTTTATTTATCATTATTAGTTATACATTTACATTTAGTCATTTGGCAGACGCTTTTATCCAAAGCGACTAACAGTGCACTTATTACAGGGACAATCACCCTGGAGCAACATGGAGTAAAGTGTCTTGCTTAAGGACACACTGGTGGTGGCTAATGGGATCGAACCAGCAACCTTTGATTTACCAGTTCATTGGTTTAACCCACTAGACCACCATCTCCATCGCCAGTTATCCTTAGTATTTCATAAAAATATACCTTCAATATGACCTGGTTTCAAATACACAGGATAGAAAACTGCACTCGACACCACATTTCCAAATTTTCATGAGCAGAAGAGCAAAAAGTCAGGAAATGATGTTAAGACAGGAAAACTCACTTGATCCATCAATGTATGAATCTCTCAATAACTACACTCTGAGTCACTTCAACGATGCTTCATTTTCCTACAGACTCTTATTTCCATCTACAACTTTTTGACCTACCTAATACACCATGGGACCAAAATCATATTTAGCTCTCTTGGGTTCAGAGGTAGATTTTATTGGAGGTGTTCTACTGAAGAAATCAATGTGTCATAATCCTATCGTACCCCCTTTGTAACCCCGTTCGACCCCTCCATTTTGTGTTACGCTTTTGTTCTGCTTGGCAGACAAAAGCCTTGTCACACAACACAATGATTTAGAGAGATGGACCTAATGTGACAAAAACAGGGTTAAGGTCCTTAACCATGCCTGTCATACAGATAGAGCAGTGGAACAAGTAGATGGGGACAGTTGAACAATAACTAAATACACACACAAACCTGTGAATGAGATCCATTTAATGTTATCATCACAATTTTGTTGGATGCCACATATTAATGAAAAAACAGCTACTGTGTGTTTGTGTTTGCATCGTGGAAATCACAACCTGCTTGTTGCCATGGTAATTAATAAAGCCTAGACTAGTATGAAGGTGCAGTCTGATTGCAATATTGAAAACACATTGAGTAGAAAATGCCGGGTCAGAGATTCATAGAAGTGTAATTTAGATGAAAGATACATCATATTTTTTGTTGTTTTATTTATTTTTTACTCCAAGTATTAAACGGTGCATTTATACTGTTCAACATTTTTGCAATTAAAACTCAATATATTCAACCTGTATTTGATGTATTTCCTATATTTTTTAAATTATGATCAATATAACTTTTTTCCCATAAAGAAAGAGATTTCTTATTCACACTGCACTTTAAATAAAATGTGGCATCCTGGACGCCATGTCTGTGCTAGCCTTCTTGAGGCACTACCTCTTCCTGTTCACCCTATTAAAAGCACCGGGTTACTGTAAATCTTGGGATAAAATGAATGATATTGGTTGCTTGCACATCGTACTTAACAGCATAAAACTTTTTTAAAGAAACCTCAACTAAATGTAAATATCGTAGAAAGTTAACTTACTGTACAGTTTGTACTTGATGCAGAACAAATCTCTACATTGCTTTATATTTTAAAAATGGGTTCGAAATAGTATAAAGCTATTCATCAAAATCAACCCACTTTTTGAGCTCTCGCCCCACTGCATTAAAGTGATGAATCTTGATATGATTCAAACAGTAGTGAAATGATTAAAAATTCATAAAGATATCCTTGTCTCAAGATATGACATATTATCTTTCTCCCTGTAACAGCAAATTTCGAAAGGTCAAAGCTGAAAGGATTCATGAAGTCATAAAACTGTGATGTTGAATCTGGAGAGTTTATTTACAAAATGTCAGAAGCATTAGGGCATATGCACAGAGCCATGCGATTGGAATAGAAGCATAGCAGAGAAAAATCATCTGCACTTATAAGAATCGACAGGACTTTCAAGCCGGTCTCTGAAGCAGTTTCAATTTCAGCGCAGAATTGGGCTATTTCTTTTTAATAAAGATTCTCTTCCTGAAAGTGTGAGATGACCTCCTGTCTAAATGAAAAGCCACGCTGTGTGAGAATGCACACACTGCTGTATACTACAAATATGCAAAATAATTATTTAAAATCATTCCTAATAGGAACATTTACAGAAAGGCACCACTTGGGGTTAGTGGTTGTAATATTTTTTGCAGTATTTTGATGAAATTGCTTGCTTAACATGACACAATTCTCGTTGTGTTCCTGCTTAAAGCAATTGTTAGAACAGTGCCTTAACTATTTTAATGGAGTGACTGAATCGTTTTGACCCCGTTGGCTTTTTTGAAAAGCTGGGCTTTATAGACATTACATTTATAGCTTAACTTGCATTTTTGGTGTACGGATTCCCCAAACAGCTCTAAAGCAAAGTGAAATTGCTGACCCATTGCTTTATTTGCTCAGTTGTTTGTCCGTATGTTTTGTTCTGTTCTGTTCTTTCACGCTAGGATTCATGGGGAATACGGTAAGGTGTGACGTTTGCTACCAATAAGTAGGTATAAATAATTTATCAGTGGCGCAACATGTCTCTTATCCTGTGTTCCGCCACATCTTGTGATCGAAATGAGACTCTTTGAGAGGTCTGATGTACTTCAATCAGCAGGGAGGTGTGGCGGCTCAGATAAGCCCTGTGCCGCTTCCATTCTGCATGGTCGGGCATTTTGCTTCCGCCGCTATGTCAGCCGACACAAATCATACCTCTGGCACCATTTGAGATGCAGATTTATTGTTGACCTTTAGTTTTTAAATGTCTCCTTTCTTTTTCCAAGACACGCAGAAGCGACGGCCACCGCAGTTACAATAACAAACTGTGTGAGATGCGTCACGGTTAATTCACCATCTTGTGGGATGAATGGAGTGCAATGGTCGGGATGTTGTTATCTGATTGCAGGATGTTATACATTCAATTAGGCATAGAAGAAAACCGGTGCCTTTAAGTTGGGTTCGTTCGTAGTCCTCTGGCTGTTGGTTGGCTTCATAGTGCTTCTCGAGACAGATGGGACGCCGTTTCTGAATGGATGTATCGGCCCTGCCATGTTTGAAAGATGGCTGTAAGGAGAACTGCCAGATTGGAAACCTCTATGAGGGTGCTTAATAAGGCAATCATGATCACCCTAAACCTCAAATTCAGTTATTCCAGATGGAAGACATTTTGCCATCTCTGATAGCTTGAATTGACTTTTGGGCAAATTTTTCAGAGGACGTCGTCTGCATGCTGCGGTATGAAACCAAAGTCTTAGACTCACCGTATCCATCTTTGTTTTTGTTTTTCAAAATAGGTGGGGCAAAAATAATCATACAGTGATCTCTTTATACAAATTTTATACTGCATTCACCACTGAGGATGCATATATTCAGAAACAATCCACACATTTTTAAACACACTGAGGGTCCTGCCTGAAGTACAGGGATTTTTCATAAATACATTACATTTTTTCTCTACCTGTACAATTTCTTCAGTCCTTATGCAGGCATTAAAGGGGTTTCCTCTCCAGCAATCAATTTGACCACCTTTACTCTGAGCATTTGATTTGCACATTCCCCAAAGAAACCGACCCAAACCTGTCTTTCAAAGATGGCGTTTATGTCAAACATATTCAGAGCCTGGGTCCCACTTGTGTTGTTCTCTCCGGTTTCTTCAGAGTGCTCTGTGCTGACTTCCTATCAGTCTCACTTTATCTGAAATCAGCTATATCAGTCGTATCATTAGGACTGCCAGCTTAATGTGTTAATTAAGTGTGATTAATTATAAAAAAGAAATCTGAATGAAACACAGGGCTTTTGAAAGTATACAGTACTTGACATTAGTGGTGGGAGAAAAGCTCGATGCATCGATGCATCGCGATTCGTTATCTTACGATCCAGAATCGATTCTCAAAAATTCAGAATCGATTCTGTGTTCAATTCAAATGCGAGCGCTGTCAAGACTCACGTGAGCAAACAAAATAGACGTTGATGGACGATCGTTCATATGCTGGTTAATTAGCTTCGTTTAAGACAAACTACGACCTGCACCATCTCATTTAAAATCGGATGTGTGGCAACATTTTGGATTTTCTGAAGACACCGAAGGTGTCGTTGATAAAAGCCATACTGTGTGCAAAGTCTGTAGCGCCAATTTCAAATATTTCGGCAACACGACTAACATGAAGAAACATATTACGCGGTTCCACTCAGAGCTGGAGAAACAGCATTCTCTTCCAATCACGAACACTCCCGGTTACATTCAAAGGACCCTGGATCAAGTAGCAAAGCTTCCACCGAATTCTGAAAAGGCAAAACGAATTACCCGATCAGTGGCGGGTTTTATTGCCAAAGATCTGCGCCCGTACTCCGTTGTGGAAAATCAAGGATTTCGCACGATGTTACAGGTACTTTAGCCACTATACACTTTGCCCTCGCGTCGTTATTTTAGTGAGACGGCTGTCCCCGTCTGTTACACAGTGTGCATATTGATCACACAAATTGTTTTTGTCACATAAATTGTCATTCAAATTGAGAACTGTTTTACTCTTAATGATTGTTCATTGCAATTGTATGGCTTACCATTCATTCAGAGTTTGTAAATCCTGAAAATAACTTTGTTAATAAATTAAAAGTATTGAAAAAGAAATATTCATAATCATTTTTAATTTGGCAATACTGTCAAACAGATATATTAACTATATACAAAAAGCATAGTAACTCCAATTTTGGTTAAAATAAAAAGTATTTTTTGCACAGCAGGATAATTAATTAAGAATTGTTTTGGGAATCGGATCGTTCCTCCCAGAATCGGAATCGGATCGAATCGTTAAGTGCCTTAAGATTCCCACCTCTACTTGACATGAAGCCAGCGCCCACGACGTGAGATGCAACGGTCAGTGACATCACTGCGTACGTGACCCTACATACTAAATGTGAGAGGTTGCTTTGGACTGCATGTCTCTAGCAAACAGTGAGATCATTTATTCCTTATTATTGGGATAATACGATTCCCTTTAAAAGTTCAACTTAAAAACTTTAGTCCAAAAGCTGCCTTCAATTACGTTAAATCAAATTGACTTCATAAGCCATTTGAACTTGCTTTTGAACTGACTGAAATCTAGTTACATTTACTAGCTAAACTAAAAAATCTAGTTCAAACCATTTCAACTTAATTTTATAAGTTATGCCAAATGCAACTAGAATTTCCTGATAGTAAAATACAATTTAAGGTCAAGTCACTTGTAAAGCCAGTTTGATTTAAGCAGCTTCTTGATTGTTTTTGGTGAAATAGGTAGTAATTGAAATATTTTTTTATTGGGATTTGTGGTTATTTTTTACACTCCTTCAGCCATGCTATTTACAATACTAGTGCAGGACAGTACAATCCAAATTTTCAAGTGTGTGCAGCATTTCACAGATGGTTGCTTCAAAAACCTTGGAGAGATCAAGGCAGGCTGTGCACGAAAGCTTTTGTAAAAAGTGAGGCAATTCCAGCCATTACAACTTCTCAAGGACAGTCTGGCACTTCAGATACGCAGCCTGTGAGTATATTTTCATTGTAAAAGACTTTCTTATGGAATTACGCGAGTTTGTCGTGTGTTTGTAGCACACGTTGTTTCTTTGTGTGATCTGCAAATGCAGACGCGCCCAATGTGAAGAAAGACAACATAAGTCCTAATAATCAGTAATTATGTTCCAACTAGACGCAACAAATGTCGTGTTTATAAAGGGGTTTATTGTCTTTATTGAGTCGCGACGAGACATGACATTACACTGGTTGATCACTTACGGCAAATCTTTATAATCTCGTATAAAAATGGTAAAACAGTTAGCTATAGTTTTTAACTATTGAACATTACATTTACAAAAAAACAACCAATCCTTAACATCCTGCTCAAGTTGCTCTAGCAATGTTGATGTATCGGCTCGGTCATCTTCATTTTCCAGATCAGATTCTTGCTCGAATTAATAATGAAATTACCAATGACATTTTATCACCTTTCAGTACAATTGGTTGAGAACATAATGTTACAAATATGGTAAGCCGCGTTAAATTTCCGTCACACGCTTGCGGTATTTCACCAATCATTAGGCACTGGTCAACTGGCCAAACATAGCACACCTCGCTTTTCAGAGCGATGAGCTTGGTAAAAATTCTGCGCGTTTCAGAGAGGGGGGGCAAAGAGGTTTTTTGTTATAAAACTCTTCCAAAAAATACATAGAAATATATACAGGTTGAACAAATTGAGTTTGAACACATAATGAAAGCTTTTTTATGTTTGGGCAAACCGTCCCATTAACACAGCTTTAAGTTTGTAAATAGATTATTTTACTGTGCATGCAACAATTGCCAGATTGCATAATACCTCAAGTGTCAAGTTTGTAAACATTATTGCATTACATCCTATAACTTCTGTTTCTTGCTTGGTAAAGAAAAGGTTTAGTTTTTCAATGCTTGTTATGTTACCTTTCTGCTCGTAACTGCTAGAATATATCTTAAATCATTGGTAGGAATAGGTCACACAAATTGTTTTGCCCTATGTTCATGGAATTGTGCTTGTTAAGGTGAATTCCTGTTTATTTTCTGTCCTGTGTCTCATTTTCTCTGCACACCTAGGCAAAGCAAACCCAATCATTCCAATGTCTTTAGAGGAGAAACTGGACATTTCACACCCTCGCTCGTGATTGCCTACCTTGTATGTGTGCTTTCGACAAAGCTTTACAAGCATGCTGAAAGCAGTGTTCAGCTACAGTTTCTATGTAGGTGTAAATCTGGCAGTTTATATCGCCTGGAGGATTCATCATAAGCGAGATTTAATCTATGCATCCGCCCTCACTTTAGAAAAAGGTTCATCTGCAGTTCACAAGTACACAATTTCCTGCCTCTTTTTTTGTAGTTTCATTAGCTGAGAGAAAAGCCCGGGATCTGAACTTGCGAGTAGATGTTGTCTCATGATATATTTATATTACTTTTGTGCATACGTCATTTTGAGTTAGGAGCGCCTCAGCTATGCTAGGACAGGGAAAGTTCGGGCAGACGCTGAACCCCCGATGCCCTTTAGTTACTCCGAGCACGAACAATAACACAACTCCAGTGACTATAACAGCTCCTCAGGAGCTGCCATCTTGGATGGGTGTGAAAATCTAATAGTGGAGAGCCGTGCCTCCCAGGGCCGTGTGTGCGCACCCAGTGTCTAGCATTCGCTCGTCTGTTTGTTTGCATACCCGCTGTACTCCTGTGACCGAGATGAAGCAACAGCTTGTCATCTTTCTGTCACCGAGCAGAGCTTTTTTTGGCCGGAATAAAAAGCAGGCCTTGGTGGGGCGTCGAGGCACAGCAGCCGATAGACAGGCGAGCGGAGCGGCGGTTTGTGAGCATTCTGCATGTTGCGGGCATGCATTGAGAGCAGGCATAATGGGACGGCAGGTGGGCGTTGGGCACTTGAACTCCCACTGCGTCTGGGTTGTGTTTGGTGTTCCGTTAAAACCATTGATGACAGCCAGCTTTCCACTGCTGCTTGTGCTAATACCAACAACATATTTTTCAGCTTATTAACAATGATTCCTCATAGTAAGCCACTTTTTTAAGAGCACTGTGGAATTCTTTGCTAATAGAATATTAAGAATATTGTTTTTGACTCCCCGTGACCAGTCATCACTGACCTTGAGCTATGAATCATTTTTAGTAATGGTTTTGATAATGTTTGGTATGGATGAAGGGCATTTTATTTAATCCCTCAAGATATTTTTATAACTTCCCATGACTGGGTTAGAATTTGACATTTAAAAAATCTGTTTTTGTTTGTTCGCAGCTTCAATGACAGTCTCAGTGTTCGCATCTTTTCAGCTGCGCACTCTTAACTGCTTGGTTCCATACAGCTAAAGCCAATCAGAAGATTAAATCCTAACATTGTGAACATTAATTGCGTTACACGCCTTAATATTTATGTGTCATATCGTTATGTGCTTTCACAACTATAGGATGCTTTGATCTTCAGTCCAAGGTTTCGTTGGATCTAGGTCTGCAAGGGGCTCAATCTCTCATGTTCGAGAAAAATCTTCATTCTGTGATGTACATCATTGAAGGCTACTTAATCTTGTCTTTGATGTACATTCTTTTTTTGACATTTGAGTCAATTAATTGAGAATTGGGCTCAGTAAGGGGGAATGACTCTTCATTGGTAGCCCACTTGACATTTTCCTGGCAGTGGCTTAAATTTCATGCTCCTTAGGTTTTGGAATTTGCTTGCATCCTCTGTTCTTTTATTTCCTGTCTTCTCCATAAATGTCACTTTGACTGGGTTTTTTATGCGCGGTCACAGGCTGTTAGTTATATATTTTAATTCTTCAAGTTTATTTGGTCAGTGGGACAGTCGTCATTAATTGCCCCAAATTGTCCTTCCAAACTAGTTTCTGTTATATTTGCTATGAATACAAAATACAAGTTCAAGTAATATAAAGCATTGTTGAGATTTTGAGTCATACAGTACAACATCAATGCATAGTGACCAGAGTATCAAAATGCTATAAAAGCACAAACAATGTTATTTATTTTTTATATTGAATGTTTTGTTTTCCTGTGAATATGCCTTGTTTATTCAAATGCTCGCTCATTTGTATATTGATTTTGATAAAAGTTGTGTTAAATAAATAAATGCAAATTAAATTCTCTCAAATGGAGTTTCAGATCAATATCTAAAACTTAAGGAGATTATATAGAGGAATACGATTTTTTTTCTTACCCTGACTGTTTGATGAAAGGATATATTTATGAAATTCATCAGAAGTCTTAATTTTTTGTGTTTTGGAACTACAGACTTCTGTTTTTTTTCCTTTTTTGTTTTATGTAATTGTGTGCGCGTGTTTTAAATAGTCTTCTTTCTCCTGCATACATCTGATCTCTTGTGCATGACTGTGTGTAAGAAACTCATACATAACAAGAAAAATACTCATTCAATTTATGTCATTTAATACCTTCCTTATTGTCTGATTTGGAAAAAAATATTTCAGTGCCTTTGGTGGCAAGAAGATCAGTAAAAAAATTATAACAAGACATAATAATGAAAGAAAGTGGATTTGGGATACCATTAAAAAAGAAAAAAGTGATCTGTTCCTTTAATGAATATTCTACCGCACACTTTCTACCTGTACACTAACACCGTGTCCTGACCAAACGCGCCGCGACACGCGATAAAATTTATCTTTTCCATGCTTATTAGAGGTTTGGTCCTATCTAGAGCAACGGGCGTTTCTATTTTAGACGTCGCGGCTGACAGCTCCTCCCATTCAACGATCTCATGTAAGTTCTGTCCCTCATGAATATTAATCGCCAAACATGTATGAGGACAGGCTATATATTTGAATACATATGTTTAGATCCTGAAATTATAGCATAGCATCCGGTGAGGCATCACTGAAGTCATGAGAAAAGGATGTTCTGTATATCTCTCTACGTGCACTCTTCTTCTGCAGCACAAGAGGGTGCGTGGAAAGAGAAAAACTGTTTGAATTGGCTTTGTTTGGTGATTAAACGTCGCGTCCCGCCCCTTTTCCGTGTTCGATATATGGACAAACAAATTGCATATCTCAGGAATCTCATCGCTTCGCATTTGGTTAGGATGCGGTGTAAGTACACGTAATCCTGTGAGAGACTTCACAGCTGGACCAGGAGGAGCTCAGTGCACTAATGAATCTACTAGAAGGTTCTTTGACACGTTCACCTCTCCACACACTCAAACCACAGCTGACTTTGAATGCTCTTTGTAGGACCTTGTGATTAGACAAGTGTTGCTGGTTTCAGTCTGGCATCGGCAGTGCACACGCACAGATGCAGCTGCTTAAAGAGATTTTGCAATTAGGAGCAAATGGTGAAGCACTTTAATGGAAATGTGCATTATTAGTGACAAAAACTGCAGTAATTGGGGGTATTTAGTTCAATGAATTTTGTGTCAATAAATATTGCACAGATTTCTATGAAGGGCTCCAAGTGCAGATGGTATGCCCAGGCACACATAGGGTGCAGCTGGGGTTTCAGGCTCCAGCCGTTCCCTTCTGCGTATGCTTAAGGGATACGATCCCTCTTCTACAAAGGAACAAAGGAAACAGAATAAATCGGAGGGACCTGATTTACTTCCACCTGTAGTAAAATGAGCACATTAACGACGGTATAATTTAATCAGATTGGCAAATAAAAAACAAACAAGTAAAACCGTTCGACTTCAAAAATGTAGTTAGCTGCCTTAAAACCTCCCACTGCGAAAATGATTCAGAAGAGCCTTCTTTGCTCGACAAGTTAATAATATATTGCAATTTGTTAATTAAGGGCAAAATGCATGGGAGTTTGGGTGTTTTCCCAACACAAATAATCATTGAAATGAACAGAGTGAGGCCTCACGCTCGTTTGCGCCAGCCATAATGAAATAAAGGAGGCCTGCTGTTTGATGGGCTGTTTTGGGAGAGCGAGCCGTGCCTGTGCCGAAAGAGGAAATCAATAGCTGGTTGGGCGGTGATGCTCTGCCAGCCGCAACACACACCGTATCACCTCACATGCGATGCTTTACCTCCCATTTGTTTTTCGGGCCACAATCATATTTCTTTCCCCAGCACCTGAATGAGCAATGCGCTGCCTGTGCTTCGGACACCAGGGAAGCTGGAGACCGGCGGCCGCTTCAATTGCAGCATCTCGCCAATGGAGAAACACTGGAAAAGGAAATTAGACTCATTATAGATTGCATGCTTTCTGCTTCCTTTTGAAGGTCTGCGGCTTTCTTCTTATACAGTGAGTGAGAGAACGAGGGTGCGAGAAATGCGTTTTCAAAGTGAGAGTGATGCGAGGCCCATGCTGGGTTAGCCAGCAGGAGGCGGTCTCTGAGCTCACAGCTAGTAAGGACTGATAAACACTTCTTAAAGATGCTTTCTGTCCAGCTCCAAACTTTCGGGCTTAACGAATAAGAGAGAAAGAGAGAGAAAATATGAAAATGTCCTAAATGTTAATAAAATGCTAATGATGGCGAGTGTGAGTGCTCATGTGCTTTAATATTGAGTCTTCCTTGATTTCTCATTGGCTAGCTATTCATCAGTGGCCAATATCATTTTGACAAATAGCATAAGCAAAAATAAATACTAATAATAAAAACAAAATGTAGTCTTCTATTGTTTTAGTATTCTTTGCTTTTTGCTTATAGTCCATTTCTGCTCAGATACAGTATTTAATAATTACGAAGTAACAAAGTTATAGATCTACATGTATAAGTACCATACACAATTTAAAACATTTACACACCCTCAAATTAATTGTGATATGTGACACTTTATTTTTAATTTAGCATAGTTGATATGATAGTGATGTGTGATGAACAAACCTGAAAATAATAATTTATCACTTAACTTATGCAATGCATCTTTACCATGATACTACATTTAAGTAGACTGTGCCTTTGCACAATTCTGTAATAAAGTTCAAATAATAATTGGTTCTCTACAAGTCATGGAGACTAGTTTCATGACATTTATGTGGTGCTTTTCATCGTTTTGAAGATTGACAGTCCCCATTCACTTTCATGATATACAAAAGACTGGGCAGTGCATTTATTAGCATTATCCTTTTTTGTTCCACATAAGAAAGTCACAAAGGTTCGGAAAGTCATCAGGTGAGGAAGGTTGGCATCATTTCCATTTAAAGCTGCACAATTACTTTAAGTTATTCTTGTTCCTCTTATTCATTTATATATTTTTACTTCTTATGGCTCTCTTCCTTGTCCCACCTGGCCTTCATCATAGACTACATTTTGAACAGGCTCTTTGTACCTGTGGCTTTGCCTTGGAGCAGGCCCAGCAGGCCGGACCACTGTTCACACTCTGCACTTGTCTCTTATTTTAAATTAGCCACCGTACACCTGACCCAAGTCCCTTTGTGAAGAGAGAGCATTTGTAGGCCCTGGATTTTCACCAGAGCACCTTACATGTAGCTCGTAGAAAGCTTTACACTTTTATTTTCTGTGGAGGTTACAACCAGAAGTCGCCTTTTCCACATGCAGGACCTGGCGAAAGGGAACCCATCTAGGCACGTAGACATGGTCAAGAGGTTCAACACTAGTTCAATCCAAGCATCAGAATTGAGAGCTTAGCAAACTGAAGTTATGGTACAGTCCATTTAATAGTTATTTTTGCCAGCGATTTTAGAAATCTGCCTTCAATCATTCAAAGAGATAGGACTGTTGACTTGCTATGATTTAAATAACTGCCCAGAGGCGTTGCAAACATGGCTGCCAAGTGACACGACTATCGTAAATGGACTTTGTAAATATTGATAATACTTATCTTTCTTAGAAAAACAATACACAATACAGTTTAATGGGCATTTTTGGCCATTATTTTTTTTTAATTCCCTGGTTCAATTCCTTTTTTCAATTTTCCATTTGGCAATTGAGGCAAAAAATGGTGTCATTAAGGAGCACTGAGCTGAATTAGGAGTTTGACATTTCCAATACATAGTGCTGACAAGTGTATTGGTGGCCTGATTATCATTTTGTTTCAGTCCTGCGTGAAGTCGTAATTACCTGAACAGACAGGAACAGGAAAACCCTGGTGCACCACCCCAGCTGACGACAGAGATGTAAGCAGCAAGCTGTGACAGGCGTAATATCACCAGAGTAAATTTCTTCAGAGTGCGGCTTATTTAATGCTCAGCCCAATCAATTGTATTGATCGCAGTAGGAATCTTTCTTTTTTTATCATATGCACTGTTTACACATACCTAATTACACAAGCGTTTGTAATAAATTTACAGGCAGTTACAGCCTCCTGTCATACTTTTACAGGGCATTGATTAAATCATTACAGCTCTAATTGAGTATGTGAATCGATCGACTCTCTGTCCTCTGAAGCCACTGCTCAGCCGGAAGGAAAAAAGTGCTCTCTATCTCATTCTCTCTTTCTCTCTTTCTCTATTTCTCTATTTCTCTATTTCTCTATTTCTCTATTTCTCTCTTTCTCTTTCCTTTTCTATCAGAGTTGTTTGTCCAAACATTTGCAGTAGGACTAGATGAGCAAAGAATGATGACAGCAAAACACCAAAATAAACCACACATCATCTTTTCCTATGATCAGTCACAGATTTAACAATGTAACTGATTTTATGCTATAAAACAACGATTCTTGGAATAAGCATGTTTGTGAATAGTTCCCACATATGTGTATTGATATATTAGGGTTCTCCCTTAGATCGGGCAAAGATCAATATCGGCCGATAATCACATCTGATGACTCGATCTGTACTCGCTAAAATTGGCTAATCTCATTGATGACATCAAAGCGTAAGGACATACATGATGTGTGGGGATGTATATGATTAAAAAAAAGTTTTTTAGTTTCATAACTGTAAAAAATATAATAAAATAAATGATTACTTTGTCTGGGTAACAAGGTAAACAGTGATCATAAAGCTTACATATCAGTTATTTAAAGCTTGAAGCATCAGGATTGTTATCGGCCGATCACGATGACAAGAAATCGGGAAGCGGTATCGGCTGCATAAATCCTGAACCAATTCTCTGGCCACAGATCCGTATTTGGTTCACACAAAAACATTCGGCTATGTACAATTGTTGTATGTTGTCTTCAGTCGCAATTTCTTTAAGACTGCAAGGGAAGCTCAGCTTCCCCTATAATTGTCAAAAAATGAATGGTCAAATATATGTACTATTATGTTAACATTTTATTGACTAAAAATGCGTTAAACACTTTCATCTCGAACGAAAACAATTTCGTTCAGAATCAGCTACTTAGGTCGGCTGACTCGATTTCCTTCTCATTCATTCCCGTAGCGTACAGTGCATTACTCTGTTGAAGCCCAGCGTCCATTGACTTCAATGGGGCTGCTTTAAACAGTTTTTTTCAGTGCTTAGAAACAAGACGGTCATTGGATAATGCTGCGATTATGTCCCGCCCACGGGGGACGCTCAGCATCTCTGGGATGAATGGAGGAGTGGGCTGGCCCTGACTCCGAGCGTCTGCGTGATGATTGGAGGGTCTGTCGAAAGACTGCATCTCGTTTTGATTGACAGCGATTTTGTTCTATAAAAAGTCGCTGACGCTAAAGCTATTCAATCTCAGTCCCATTGCGGATTTTTCAAGTGTAGTTGAAAGACAAACTGCTGCAACCTATTTCTTGGTATTTGCTTGCCGAAATTGCTTGCCAATTTTCATCATACATTTCACACAATTATACACCACATTCCTTGTTTCAGTTTAATGTATACCCACATTTCCTCTGTCGTGTTTATATGTATTTTTTAGATAGTTTATCATTCATTCATTGTGAAATGAGCTTCCCCTCTTTGAAAGACCAGCAGCCGCCACTGGTTGTCTTGGAGTGACAATGCACTAATGAATCTGTGTTATTAATATTAAAGAGAAAATCACTCACTGCTCTTGAACAAAGAACTTTTGTAATTTCTTTTTTATTTATACAGTGAAGGCTGATCATTGTTTTATTTTCATTAACAAGCATAAAGCTTAGAAAGGAATATTACATTTCTCTTTGTAGAATTAATATTTTTGCTTAGTAGTTATAATCTAAACGAAATATGTATAATTTCGTCAAATTTAATAAAAAGGCAACAGCTCTGGTATGACTTCCTCTGAATAATGGTTGACCTTGACAGTCAACAGAGACTTATAAATAAGTTAAATAAAGATTGATCTGCTGTTCATGATTGGCAGCAGAAATCTTGATCAGAGTATCCCTAATATAATGTCTGGTAAATGTTATGCTAGTTTAACTTTCCCCGCCAGCCTTGTATTTATTAAACATAAACAGATAAAACAAAAACGTTCAAGGTTCAGACCTTCTGTATTTTTCCAAAGGTGTGTAACAGCGCAACCTGCTGTATAACAGTACAAACACTGATTGCCGTAATAACTCGTCAATGGAGGGGAAAGAGTTAAAGAAAGGGAAACATAAGTTAAATTCTTTGGTCAACACATTATTCCCATAGTCCAATTTTTATCACTTCTTAGTTTTGACTTGAAAACAATTCCGAATTATTCACTGCGCAAATATTATGATTTACACTGCTTACATTAGTTGACAATACATTACTGCATTCATTAGATGTTGACTGTGGTCGTGCTAATGCTCTTTATGTTAAAGGACGTACAGTAGTGTTATTCAAGCTCAGAAGTAAGAAGCACGTCGTGCTTTCTCAGACTCACAGTGTTAAGCAGCTGTTCATCCCAGCACTCCATGGGCCACCAATTATAGACAACGAGGGCTGGACACCTGCAGCTTTTATGGCTACCTTTCAATTAAGAACTGATTTAGGCCAGCAATAACCCTGTTACTCCCTTTCCAATGTACATAACTACCTCAATTAAATAATTAAGGGGCAGGGGGACATCAGAGACATCTTAGACATTACAGTTTATCTCCTGTGGCCAACTGCGGGCATCATTGGTGTCTACAGTGTCTGTGTTCAGAATATAGATACTATTCTAGTGTGGATTGTTTGTCATTCCTTTTCTGTGGTTTACATTCATTGGCGTGCTTTTTGTGGACCTTACTGTACATGTAGGGGTGCAACATATATACTGTATGTACTGTATCGATTACTGAAGTTATGTTAGTTTATCATTAATGGTTTATATTGGATACTTATCAGCCTATATTGGATATTGCGGTCTGGACTCTTATTTTTATATTTCGGTTCATTTGAACATCATCTCAAAATAAATATTCATGTGGCGATGGTAAGAGGGGGTTTTTATTTGCTTTTAAGCTTTTCTCTAGGACATTTCAAAATGATTTTCTTTATTTCACAGTGTTCATTACATTAGAAAAGGGTCAGTTCCAGTTCTTGATTCTGATTGGTCAAAAGCTGTGTTGCTTTATACGATACAGCTTAATACAGCTATGACCACTGTACAAAACAATTCCTTAAATCACGAGGGATATTTTTTTCCAGAAGAAGAAAGGCTTTTAGTGAGACAAAATTTCAGGCTTTAATATTTGTTTTGTATGGCAACTGTTTTATAAAATCAATAAGATACTCAAGGCAAGTTTTGTATTGTGAATAAGTCACCATACAGCACACCCTCTAGTACCTTATTGCTTGTGTATAACAATGCCTAAATTAAACATTGACAAAAAAACGTTTATAGTTTATATCATTTTTTTAAATTTCAGTGTTTTAAAGTATACTTTTCTATTGGTCATTTATCATGTTACAAGTGTCCAGAACAAAACTCTTGGCCTAAAAAACGTCACACATGCAGACTCATGTCCATCAATACGATAGATGGCATGCTGTAGAAATTCACAGGTAGGAAGACACTGCTTAGTTAACATCAAGCTCAAAAAAGGACTTGGAACAAAGATCAACTGCCTCAAGCAACGAGTCCGTTTCAATAGCACGGCCCGAAACAATTGAGAAGTTCTGGGATGTCGTTGCCTTGTCCCCAAGGGATAATATGTGCAGGAATACATCACTGGTCTCTAAATTTTCCAATATTCCATGTTGGTCCCCACCTGTTAAATATATGACACTTAGTCTTGAAACATAACTAACATTTAAGTTAAGTACATTTAATGAGTAAACACTGAGGCCTGATAAAAATACTCATTTTAGAAGAAAATTTCAAACTGCACTTTTAGTCTTTTACTCCTGAACGTATTACACATACAATGATATTACATGCATACTGTATATCATTTACCTTTGAGAATCTCACACACAGTGCTGGACAAAATTATAACAACACTAGTATTTTTACCAGCTTAAAAATGGTTTAAAGTCATTTCTTTCAATCTTTTGCTATAGTGTGTCAGTAGGAAATTTCAGCTTACATTTCCATACAATATGTTTGTCATAAATTGTAATAATCAGAGAAATTAAGGAGCATAGCTTTTAGCTAATGCAGCTAATGTTAACGTTTCCTGAGAAAAAAAAACGCGAAAATGCTTATGGATGGTTGGTTTGATCAGGCATGTCGCAAACACTTAAAAAATGATGCCCTTAGATCATGTTTTGTATGAAATGGTCTCGTTCTGACTAAACATTACAAAGCCATACGGTATGCACACAGAAATAGCGTTAAACTAAGGGACAAAACCTTACATTTTTATTACTAATAATATACCTACGCACATACATATATATAACATTTATTTAACGAAAGCGATTGTGAAGAGCTTTTTTGTAAAAAAAAAAATGTGCCTGCTAGGCTGATACTTAACGTTAATCATTCACAGAATAAAACGTTGACTCCGCACGGCAACAGAGATAATTTTGCATTAAACAGTAAAATCAGTGTAATCTTACTACAATTTATTAAAATTTGAGGAAAATAATCATATCATCATATTAACTTGACTCATAAAATCTGCTTGCTGCGATGTGCGTGACCGCCTGACAATGAGACGAGTGAAGAATCCAGAAAGTTCAATGAAGAGGAAAAATTAATAAACCGGTTGGGTCAAACTAACCCAGCCCAGCAGTTCAGTGGTGAAAGAACCCCTACAGTCCATTTGACCCAGTATGAGCAACCCGACTGTGTGTTTACAGTACATCAAACAACCCAAAATTATGACCCAGCACAATCAAAAAATGTGTTTACAGAAAAAACCCAGCAATTTAGTGAGGTCTGTTGTTTCACCTGAATCATCTGTGTTCAGCCAGCAAGGATTTGTTAATCCATTTTAAAATATAAAAAATTAAATATTGCTAATGATCATTTAGGTTGATTTCCTGATTTTGGTTCGCTGTGCTTTGTAACATAGGCCT
This sequence comes from Triplophysa tibetana, assembly GCA_008369825.1. Lineage (NCBI taxonomy): Eukaryota > Metazoa > Chordata > Actinopteri > Cypriniformes > Nemacheilidae > Triplophysa > Triplophysa tibetana. Next base: position 13,847,086 of record CM017896.1, on the reverse strand, counting down.
ACTTTAAAGGTTAAAAGACTAATCGTTGTCAAACATTTTAATGTGAAATTTGCCATCGATCTAATTGAAATAGCTGACTGGCTGACATTTGGATAATAGTAAACAATTATGCAATTTGTGACAGAAAAAAACACTTTTTTCTGTTGCTCTTGAAATGATGTTCCCAGGCTTTTCATCAAGACGGCAAGAAATCACACTCACCCAGGAAATCCTAATGGCTTAGCTGCACATTTTACTAGTTTCATAAGATGAAATATTTCACTAGCTGAGCAAATGCTTTAAATAGCAGTGGATAGTGCACTGGGAGTATATGGGCAGGAGAATGATCTAATTATCTCATCAGGCTTCAGACTTCACAGATATTTACTTTGATCTAATACTATGGTGAAATGACTGCACATCAGCCTGTAGGAAAACATGTGTTAGGTCTGGTAATCAAATGAAAATCAATCTAGTTTCGCAATTTAGCGATGGAGCATCCCCAGAGCCTTCCGTCTAACAGGGACAGGTAACTCCTTCTTTCACAAAATGGGACACATTTAAATGAATTCATTGCCTTGTTTACTTGTGTACTCGGAATGTCATGTCTGAGCTATGGATAGCCCTAATCTCTATGGGGCTTCCTATGATCTCCCACAAGCATATGTCTCACAGGTCTACCCCTCATTAAATCCTTCTAACACACCAACTCGCATGTTTTGTTACTGCTCCAATATGGAAAAAGTGGTAGGCACTTAATTGCACCACAGATATTTGAGACCCAATATATCTTTAATTATTAAGGCTGGCCCTTAAGAAATATAATTTTCTTATTTCCTCCATTTCGTTGCATTTTCTTTCTTTTTTTTGTCCCCTCCCCTCCCCTTCCCATTAAAAATAAAGAATAGAGAACAGATTTGGCTGCAGCATCCTGGTGAGATGAAAGTCCAATTATCTCCACAAATGAAAGGAAAAGCCTTAATTAGGACTGAACCAAATCTGTGTGAGGGGAATGTGCGCAGCAATAGAGATGGACAGCCACGCTGTATCCTTAGCGACTGCAGGCAAGATAAGGGAGGGCCGGAATCAGAGGTGAGGAAGGAAGAGGAAAAAAAGCGGAGTTTGGCTCGATGCTGGCCAAGGTGCATCTACTGTATGGCTTGAGAGCCCAACCCAGTTGCTGACGCACAGAGATTACCCCATTCCAGTTACTCCCTATTTTAACCATTACCTTTGATCTGCGCTCTCCCAGCAGGGGGCTGCTAACAAAACAAGCTTATAATGTTCTCCCCAGCTACAATCTCCATCTCGGCTTTCCAGTCTTTCGCACTTTTCACCATCGCCATAATGCATGGCAAATTGCTCAAAGGCTGTTTCGTAACTGTATTGTGCAGGAGTCTTGTTTGTATCGGAGCCAGACGTAAGACACAAGGAAGTTCTTGAATGACATCTCTCTCCAAATATATGGATGTGAGAATGGGGTGGGTAGCCATTGGAGTCTCCATCTTGTGCTCCAAGAACATTTTTCTGTGACAGTCTTGCCCTCTAGCGTATCACAATCAATGTATAATGAAAATTGCGATATGACTTCATGCGAATATTAAATTACGCAAAACTGCAGTTTAATTAAATGTATGGTCAGCATGTTCTTGTGAATTGGTGCTTTATTCCATCTACTGTTATCATTTTTATCTGTCCCAGTGCTCTAGGTTCACTTTTCCACATATATCTATTTCTAGATCTAGTTTATTAAAATAAAACCATATTAAAACTGTTGTAAACTATATTTAACTTTTTCAAAAGGTTTCCTACAGTTTTGGAACAATATTAGCACATTTAATAACTGTTTATTTTGACTTTATTGGAAATTAATTCATATGATATAATAATTTACTAAATTTAATTTATTGTCAGACGAGTCTGAAATTTATCTTGCATGACAATACCATATTTGCACAAAAATCAACATCTACAAAACATTAGACATACACATAATCTCAGAAACACTTTACAACACAATAACATCATTTAACATTACCTTCACGCAATCACTAATAATAAATATATAATTAATATAATACTGTATATAGTTTTATATATTATATATAACAATGTATAATTAATTAAAATTAATAAATAAATAAGACGGAAACACATTAACTGCTGTCATTTAAATTATGTTACATTGTATCCATGAAAAAATATTATATTTTATAGTAATTATTATTATTGTTTATAATAATACCAATAATAAAAAGAATTATTATCATTATAAAAAATTCCTATGTGATACTATTCACATTTAATGCACCTCTGAGGCCGTGCAAAACCATTTTCTTCCACTGCTCTTGGGGAGAATCTCACCCCCATAATTAAATTGACTCTCATATCCGCTTCAAATAGACTATCTGGGTGACAATCAAACATTCTCAACAATTTTACAGATTTAAAGGTTTTTTGAAACAGTAGATATGCATTATTGCAGCAATAGTCTAATCTGCTTGGTTCGCTGCTCTTAGACTGCCATTTTGCTCTTATATGTGGCGGGGGGTCAGGGGACGAATGGGAACATAGCATGCCTTCCATCCCAAACAGAGGATTAAGGCAAACCCCAAGCTTACCTGTCGCTTACAGATGCATCTCTAATATCAAACAGCGAGCAGCCCTACAGTATCTAAATAATACAGGACCGCCCCCTTTCCGACACTCTGATTTATTGTGTAGCTTGTCATAGATGAATAGTTACTGATATTCAGCGGGTAAATTTAAATATGGAAAGACAATCCTCTGCTGTATCAGATTAATCGGTTATTGATGTTCCACTTATTATGGGGAAGCATTTTGCTTTGAGTTTATAGATTGCTTGGTTTTAACGTGGCTACAAGGTTTTGACATGTTTACCTATGAATTGTTAACAGAGGTCAAATGCTTGATTTATTTTATAGATAGGACAGCATGTTTTTGACTTTTAAACAATAGTGTTTGAAAGTAACACTACTGTTAATACTAAAATAAAAGTTTGATTCACTTGGTACAAGGAGAAAAACAACACCTCTACACCCCCAAGCTGTGGATGTATTCATGCTGAGGTGCAAGGAGAGAAATCACTTTTTTCAGTCTGTCTCTGCAGCTTTTTTGAATGTGACAGCACAATGCCACCTACCGCTGTGACAGTGCATTTTAAAGCGTGCGCGGCATCAATAAATAATGCGCCGGGTGTCGTAGTGCAGCGCGTAATCAGCCCCAGTGCGCTGCTGCGCCAAAACAACAGCATCCGCTGCTTGATCTGCCATCTAACTAACGCGCCACTTAAAGGACCACAATTACCTCCAACAATCGGCTCCATCAAGACAGCTGCGTGGTTACCTGCTTCACATAATGTGTGGCATGGATCTGTAACATGGTGAGCCGCTTTCGGCAAGTGGAAGCTGTTGCCTTGTTTAGAAAGGCTGTTTTAAAATAGTTTTGCCCTTTCTTACTTTTATGTATCTTTTGTGGTATTGAGTAGTCCAGTCTGAGACCAAAAAGTTGTTCTGCTATGTAAAACACCAAAGAACATCTGCTTGACATGTAGAGGTGCTGACAACTTTGTTCAGATGACAGAAACTCAGTGTTTAGCTGTTGTTTTGTACCACCTGGAGATGCTTCTCGGAGTGTGATATGTTACCCTTGCCTTTGGCATGTCCCATAAATACATGAAAAGACTGTGGTGGTGGTGAAACGTTGTACTGTGACAGAAGATCTGAAGCCGTGGCTGAAACTTGCGGATACATTCTTTAGCGTCATGATTTTCAATTTCATCAAAATGTGAACCATCCTTTGTTACAAATCTGAATTGGTTCATTTGAAGCACAGATTCAGTCTGTGCTATTTTCTGTATCTAAATTTCAGTTTTTGTTCCTATCTCCGGATTGTCAGAGAACGCTTCCGCAAGACGCTAACCATCCATCTTTCAGTCTGGCGAATATATTTTCATCACCTGGGGAAACGTAGCTTCCCTGAAGTATATTTGTTGCCGTAAAATGCCAAAGACCATCTGTTTGACGTGTATAGCCGGTTATATCCAAATAAATGTTCACATGACAGCAAGACATTTGCCCATTGTTTGGATCACCTTGCGTTACGTAAGTATCCTTGGCATCTCTAAACACGTCAAAACTTAGTTGTGGCCTGTGGTGCTGGAACTGGGATACACCTTTTCAGCGTCAGAAGACAATTTATGTTGTCAAATGGGATCGTTTCTTTGTGGCTCAAAGTGAAGATTGCATTGCGTTCATGTGTGATATTCGATGAGACATGGGTTCAGTCAACATGTTCTGCTTTTCCATTGTTTATTTACATCTCCAGAGATATCTACAAGACACTAGGAAAGAAAATCAACGTTATCTCCTGAGTATCTTGATTAATTTGTCCTTGACGTCAATGAGATTGAATGGAGAAGAAATAAAGACTTTTGATTAAGTTGTATCTGCGTCTCAGTTTTTTCTCAGGGGAAAAGGCTTATTTTGTTTCTGTCTCTACTTCTCATTAAAAAAATTATTAGAAACATCTAAACCACATTGATACTTAAATGAAACAACCGAGAACTCCATCATATCTCCCGAGCTATGAAGGAGCAACCTCTGAGCAGTAAAAGATTTATGATTTGTTAATATACCTCTCCTTTATGTCGAATTTTGAAATTCCTACTTTTCAGCCTAACTCTCCAGTAGCAGAGCTGATGCGAGGGTTTGCTATTTTCATTCCCTGGAGTATGCATGATGGCTGCAGGCTGTCTAATCTGTAGATCCAGGGCTGAGGTAGTTCCTGCAGCAAACCCCATGGGCGTGGACACTGGTTAATGGCCTTACTATTTAGACATGCATAATGGGCCCGTTCTTAAGGAAATGCCACATTCAAACCTGCTATCATCATCGTCTCCAAGGGCCCGGCTCCTCCGTTTTGTCTTGTCTTTCTTTCTCATCTCCAGGGCCTTGATCCCGACCTCCGAGCTGCATTAAGCTCTTCTTCAAATCTGCCGTGGGACTGCTCCAGTCATCCATCCCTCCCCTATCTCTCGTGTTCATCTACATTACATCCTTTTCAAAGTAATTAAGCTGGATTATTGCCGGCCAGGTGAAGCCTTTTAGGCTCCGGCCGCTTTGTTTTCCCTCTCTTTCTCTCAGAGTACATATATGTATCCAACACATTGGAAAGGTTTAATAGGTCAGCTCTCCAGTCAAAGACCATTTGAGATCATGGTGAGCTGGTCTCTTTATAATTTATCCATGTATTATGATAGGTCAAATTAAATAGTTGAGAGTGATTTGGCTTACATAACACCGGCATGCGCAAGACGGCGAGGCGCCATTGGTTCCCAGTCTTCGCGTTTCTGAGATCATTAGAGAGCAAACAGCTCATTGGGGATCGGGGGTCAAACTGCTCCATGCCACACTCGCAGCAGGATCACCCCTCATCCAGGCCTCATGATGCATCCCTGCTTGGCCTATTTCTGTGCAAATATGCATACCACAAATTACCGATTCTACAGATTCTGTGCTAGTTTGATGCTAGCCTGCACACTACATCTCTTAAACAAGCGCTTGGGGTGCACATCCGACCTTGAAAAAACATTTATGTTTTTTACCAAAGGATGCACAGATGCTAATGAACACAAATTTAAAGATGCTTGTTTTACAAACACTATATTTTTCCTTTCCACACTGTCCGGTCTGTGCCGCGTGGCTGCCACTATTATTATCACTGAAGTCAAAGGTGAAGAAATCCCTTCATTTCTGAGCCAGAGCGAGAGGGTTACCTCTGGTCATTATCCTCTTCCACTAAACAGTAGATCACTTCAAACGACCGTCCGAGCCCTTGGCCCCGATATCCCTCAGTGTGAGTTTCAAAATGCTGAATCCTCACAAGTGTACAAAGCGAAGCACACACCCACACAGACCCCGGTGTTTTCTCCTATAATGAGGACCAGCGTATCAACTAAACGAAAAAATGAATCAAAAGTAGAACATTATAGTTTGCCATCTCTGCTATTTCTTCCGTCTGCCCTTTTAAGTTTTCCATTACTGTGCGGGACTCAAGACTCTCATTAACGGACCAAACTTTCGACATCCCACAGGTCCTGCAGATAGAGACATATTGAAACTAGTCATTTTGTTTTAAAGCTGTTTTTGGTTCAGTTTTCTTTCTGTGCATTCAGTCAATGAGTGTGACACTTTAACACTGTGACGCATTTGAAAATAATCCTCTAAAAATGGAGGACAAAGGAAAAACCAAGCAGGCAGACGGTGCTGAATCAATTTTATTGATGATGTGCTTATAGCCCCGTGACTGTATTTAGCCACATGTATTCGGCCCTGCTGTTTTAGCTACATGATGCTTTCATCAATAGCACTCCGAGGGCTGCACTGTGTTTACAGTAAATGAGAAATTTCCTTGTCTTTCTGCTTAAGCTGTTTGCCTCTGTCTGCTGTAGTAGCTCTCCACCTTTGTGCCTATTAGGTTATTTATTGTCAATGAAGCTCATAATGTCCCCAAAGTCGAAATGTTGATGAAGCAAGTAAGACTGAACAATTCAACTCAAGTGGTTCTTATACGGTACATTTGAAAACTTTTATGATATTTTTATTGAGGAATACTGCTTAGTTCTAGTGCCGCATTAATCAAAATTTTCTTTGACGTGGCATAAGGTGATCATTTTTGGATCTACAGACATTCCCTTAGAGAGATGGGTTTGAGAGGGAGGCATTGTAGCCGGTGCTGTTTGCTAATGAGAAAATGACCTAAGAGGAGGTTCGGAGCTTATGTTGCAACTTGGACTGGATAAACAATGTCTAGAGGGATTTGTGTGAACGGCTGCTTTTTTTGCACATGTTTAAAAGTGAAAAAAGAAGACTGTTAAAGCAATTAAAAGCTGAGGAGACATTTATACAAAGCCCACCAGAAACAGAGATTCATTTTAGTGAATCACATTTAAATTTTAAACTTTTATTGGTCATTATTTTTGCTGACACAGTCAGTGTTGGGAGTAATGTGTTACAAAAGTAATGTATTACAGTAACATCTTACTTTTTGCTGTAAAGCAGTAGTTTAAGGCATAAATAATCAATTTTCAGTAATATTTTACTCAGTACATGTTCAGTTTAACTTGTGTTACAACAAACTTTTCGCGAGACATTGACAAATCAAAAATCGCTCAAGTAAGTTCTATTACCTGTTCTTGAATAAACGCGTGTGGTGTCATTCATCTCCCTCTGGCTGGTAGAACTTTGTATTTTGTAATACAAATTCAGCCTCTGAGCTCGAGGTCCACTATTGGCCCGGCCCGGTTCCCTGTACGCCTTAGCACCAGTGTTGTCAGGGACTTCGTTTTCCTGCACAATTTACTCAAAGATTATGGAGCCACAGGTTGCGGATTTTTGGGCTACTTTCCTACTGTAGCGCGGCCGCCAAAATGTTTATTTATATTCTAAGTATAAATTTTAATTGATGAGATTCTTAATATGTACTCATTCTCAGATGAATACCTGGCAACACCAGAACCGGACCTGTTTATTAAAGTGTGGGGAATGAGTGTCTGACAGGCAGGCTACAGTACAGGGAGGGACGTGGGACTTCAGCTCAACCAAAGAGGGAAATATAGGGGTGGTGTTAGACAATGTATCCGAATTATTTTTTTACCAATGTTTCGTACTAAGGTGCATTCCACGTTGCACAATGAAAGAAATCACGTTTAAGTGTACAACAGTTGATTCTTGCAGCTGCAAAATATCATGTGTGAGCAACGTTGTACGCAGAACAACTAAAATGTATGTGCTTGAAAACATTATACATATGCCTGATATATATAAGCATGAACCATGCTTATTTCTTAAGCAATTTTTGCATGTCTTTGAAAGAGAAAACATGTTTCTCGTTCATTTCCATGCGTAGACTCGAACACACATGGGATCTTTTTTAAAGGAACAGTTCAATAAAAAATTAAAATTCTGTTATGGATTACTCACCCTCTAGAATGTTTGCAACTGAATATTATTTAGCATCATTGACTTCCATAGCAGAAAAGACCAAGACCAAGAACTTTCCTAAATCTCCCAAAATATAAAAAAAAACACTAGTATTCTTAGTATTTAAATGCATTTAATCTTAGTATTTTTTGTAGTTATTTTTGTAGTTAATTCAAGAAATCAGAAGTCTAATAAAGAGGTTTATTGGCAAAAAGTATTTTGAAAATACAAAGACATTTTTTCATTTTAGAATGTTAAGTTCTACTTTTGTAGTTATTTTGGTGAAAATAACTCAAAAGTAATACAGGAGTCATGTAACGTATTACAATTTTGAGACAGTAATATTGCAAGGTAAGGGATTACTTTTAAAAAACAGTAACAATCATCTGCAATGTATTATAGTTTGGAAGTAACTTGCACAACACCAGATACGGAACACATTTTTTTATTTTATATGAAACGCTGAGTCCTGTTGGTAACACTTTAAAATAAGGTTGTCTTTAACATTTTTTTAAAGCATTGGTTAAAGGTATAGATTACCCAAAAATTAAACTTCAGTAATAAATTACTCACCCTAAAGTTGTTCCAGACCTACATACATTTATTTGTTTGGTTGAACATAAAGAATGTGGAATCATGTATGCAAATGATATTTCCGTGGCACCATTGACTATTTAGTAAAAAATATTCTCAATTGATAATATTTTTATAAATATCTTTCTTTTTGTTTCACAGAACAAAAAAATCTATACAGGTTTAGAACAAATTTTTAGGTGAACTCTAAAAAAATAATTAATTTCATCTGTTGGCACAACTCAATTTGCAATTGGTGGAAGTCAAACATTCAAAACTCTATTTTGCTTAGTTGGGTGACTTTATCATGTTTATAATTACTTTAACTTAATATTGTGTGTAATTTTAGCATACAAATCTGTTTTTATGTGTTTACGACTATACAAGTATCCTCAAGCTCAAGTATACAACTATACTAAGTACTACAACTATATCTAAGTTGCAGTTCCTCAAAGTAATTGGCTAGATAACTTACTTTTTCAACACCAATTGAGGTACGGATTTCAAGACTCCTCCCAAACTAGTTCAAACTCAGGTGTTTTGAAAAGATGAAAATAAATGTGTTCAACATGTTCAATCACTCAACTTAATCTATTAGAGTTGAGAATACATGACTGATGCGTGATGTATTAAATTAGCATTGTCCAGGATCTCCATTTCTTATCATGCTTTGCATGGGACTGGATAATGAGAGTTAATGTTGAAAGAGAGTGTGATTTTATGGATTTCTACCAAGATGGGAACAGCATGACACTTAATAATGTTTAATGTACACTTGCCAATTCAAACGGTTTGGATTATTTTAGTGGTTCTAAGAGGTTACCATTCTCCTGAAGGAAAGAGAATTTGCTTAGGCTTATGTTAGACTTAAAGCATATAAGGATAAATGCTGTTTTACTCAAAAGGCATCTCAATGGAGATGCTAGAGGAAAAATCATCTGTGGCTTTTAATTGTTTTTAAGAATTGTGAAAATGAGACTCAAAATAAAATTGAGTTTTTGCAACCAGTGTCTACGATTGAATTAGTATCTAAAAAAACTAGTTGTAACATCTTAATAATTTCAATAATAAACAAGATTTTTTTAAATTGGTGTTACTTAAAAATATATTTCACTTAACAGAAAAAAGAAATCTGTTTAACTCAATGTAGTTTGTTGGATGAACTTAATTATGTTAGAAGTTGTCACAACTTACAAGTAGATGCAAAATGTTGCGTACATTTTTGTTCTTGTTGAAACCACACAATATTTTTTAGAGTATCCCTTTGAACATGAAGTAATATTTCTACAGCATTTATCTTAATCCATGTTATTTTCAGCATTTCCTATAAATAAACGTTATAAATGTTAACATTAATTAATGCACAATGATTTAACATAACTAGTTGTATTAACATTGGATTCTCAACTAACTTTAACAAGGATTAATAAGTGCTCAAAACCTATTTTTATCATTATTACTGTAGTTCATATTAGCTAGTGCATTTGCAATGAAAACATTACCTTATTGTTAAGCTTAACTTTAAAGACATGCTCCCAAGGTGACTTTTAGTCTTATATCTTATTTGGTTGGGGACATCTGTGGCAACAAATTTGTGTCACTTATAATTTATGCTACACAACTGTCAGTGCATGATTTATTCAGGACAGGGATTAATTAATACATTCAATCAATGAAGCTAATTAAGAACACAGTAGGAGCTTTGCACACTCGGAACAGCCAGCATGACCAGGCAAAGCTGCTGTATGAGGTGTGTGGATTTGAGGGGGAGAAAAGAAGAGAAATTGGTGTTTTCATTGTGATTGTCCTCTATAGCACATACACACTTCATAGATAAAGGGGTCATGGGCTTGTGAGAACGAACAGTGGACAGAGCTCAGATCTAGCGGCGGTGTTTCGCTTGGCAGCCTCACTCAGCACTGTCACTCCTTCCATTTATCACCACCTTTCGTTCTCTTTTACTTTCCTTTTCAGCTGTTCCCTGAACTCCCTCCCTCTCCTTTTTGTTTCGCTGTGTACCCACACTGTCTCCATCCACAGGGACGTGCTGACAGTTAAGCGAGCAAAAAAAAACGACTGACACTGTGGTAGTTGTCTCAACGGAGATCCATTTCCCAAGCAGCCTCAGCAACGGCAGGTCGCTCGAAAGAAGACAACAACAAAAAGAGAAAGAAATGGAAGAAGTACTGTTCCCCTCCTGTCACTAAAGTGGAACTTTTTTTCACACTTACTTGCACTGAAAAATATAGCACACTAAAGATGCTCCCTTCTGCTCTCTCTCTCTTTTTCTTTGTGTGTAGATGAAGGGGGAGAAACTGTTGTTCATGTTATGGCGGAGCTGATGTGCTCCTTTAATGTTAGCTGCTTTTAGGATCATAAGCTTTAATTGGAAAGTTTGATTAGTGAAGCTGCATGGGTTTTCATGGCCTGCTGAGTGGACTACACAAGAGAAATCAGTACGAAGCTTCATTTCAATTTTAGTCAAACATGTATTTCGTCTATTTTCAAAAACATAATGACCTTCTTTATCAAATGCGGACTTGGAATGTTCTGTTTTACTTTAATGAAAGTAAATGGGTAGATCTCACAAAAAAAGGACATGTTATGTCTGAACACCAAAATCAAAAGGCAAACAGTTATTCAGTTAAAATGAGGTATGTTTTTAAGACTATTACTATTTTGTAAGTTTAAATTATGACAATGTGATGGTTATGCATAATTTTCCTTTCCAAATAACCAGTTAATGATTTCAAGGTGTAATTGATTTTATTTAAATTAGCATGAATTAAAGGCAATACAAGAAATAGTACAAATATATTTACAAATTTTATTTTTCATTAATTCTGTAACTATATACGGTTTCATCAGATGCATACGCCTGGTTTGAATTTAACTCTCTGTTTGGTTTTCGATTGATTTTTGGCAAGTAATATAACGATTTATTTTGTTTAATTGTTATACTATTTATTTATATTAATATGTTATTTTATATTAATTGTATTAAAATAAACATAATCGAGTTTTTCACTAAACTAGTTTGGGTTACAAAGCGTTTGTTCATGTTGTTGACGCTGAAACTGTCTATATATGTTTAAAAATGCTAAGAATTATTTTGTTTTCAATTATGTAAGTTAATTCCAGCATTATGGATATGACATTTTCAGTCAAAACTTGAAATGTAAGTTCTTAGAAAAAAGTATGAATTACTAGTATATTGAATCATCTGTTTATAGAAAAAAACCTGTCCAGACATCCCAAAACATCTGCATGCATACTAGTTTTCTATTTTAAACGAGAGAATTATTGGATGACAAAAAAGAACAGAGTTTGTAGGATTTTAATGAATAAAAAAGCACAAAAAAGATGCAATAATGGAGAAAGGATGTTTCTTTATAGAACATAAAATAATTATTTTATTTGAATGTTTGTGCCCATTTTTGAGGAATATGGATCTTTATGGATGTGACAATTCACTCACCTCATAACGAACAGTCATGCTTTAAATCAAATGAAAAACATGTAAAAACTATATTGTTTTTTCTTAAAAACATTTCCATGTATTTGCCCATTTTATGCACTATATTTCTCTTCTATCACATTATAGTTGCTATCTTTGGCAAAGTTTTGACTGTAAATTAACATTTTTAGATTTACTTACCATGTACTGTTTTCAAAACCAACTGTACCCTGTACTGCACAATACTACCAAATGACAGTTGGATCGCTTTACACATTAACAGTGCAGTGTTTTATTCTAAATGCAGACTCTTTGGGACGAGGGATGACAGAGAGGGGTGTTTTTATACGATTATCTTTTTCCTTCTGGTCTAAATTCTTTGTTTAATACCCTGACACTAATGCATTTAAGCAGCTCTCCAATGGAATTCACACCCCTACTGTATGTACAGCTCTGAAAACAAATGATTGGGCCTCCCTGGCAGTATCTCAAACACAAATAGATACACACACACACACACTCGTTCTTCCTCATTGTGTCTTCCATTAATGAATAGCTGAACTTCCCAACAGTTCGGACCAGTTTGCTTCAGGTGAGGATTAGCCTGGTCAGCTCCCTCCCTTCCTCTACTACGTCCCAGCATCCCTCTTTCCTAAGGCCCTCTCTCTACAATAAAGGAATTCCCCTTCTGCCTCATCGGCTAAGCTATTGCCAGATAAAGTATACTACCCACAGTGTGGGCCCTCTCAAGTTTCCAGCCAATCAGATTCTCCCATCCTGATGGCGCAACAACACTGTTTGTGTTCACTATGGCAACAACCATGCCAAGGCGTGACCCATTTTTATTTCAGCTTTTGATAAAACATGCCTATCCTTTCTCAACTGCTATTTATTAAACAACACGCAGAGTCCCTGAAATATGTCCTTGTAAACAATTCGGGATATTAACAGCAGGAACTATGCACATGAATTCTAAACCATTCAATCAAAAAAGACATTTTAGACAGGTTACTTGTTGAAATATGTGTTAATTTCTCAAATCTTGTGATTGACATCAAAAACATAAAAGCTTTATAAAGGGTTCCAACAGTAATGGCATAGAATAACATTTTTGGTTACCAATTTTTTCTCGTCCTAACCAGATGAGTTTTGCAAAATAAATGTTGTCTTTTTTTGTTAATCCACTGTATCTCGCCAATTGATAATATGATTAAATTGGGAAATATCATATTTGACGGTGTCACCTGGACACGCGTTTAAAGAACCATTTGTTTCTGAACCTTCTTTTACTAATACCTTTTTATACTATAAATAACCTTTGTGTAACATAATGTCTCTATGGAAGATACAGATCACTAAAGAATCACACAGATCAACCAAGAACCTTTTGGGAACCTTAGCTTGAGGGTATAAATATCAAGTCTGTTATGATGTATAAATTCAAAGGGATCCTCACAAGACCATAAAATTGTCTGATGTTTTTAAAATCACATGAATTGTGTTGACCCTATGGGCTAGTTACAATATAAATTTGATTGTTGTACATCCGAACTGCCAAGACATGATAGGAAAATACAGGAAGCAGATTTTAATTTACCGTTTTCAAGAATTTTCTCTCAGATAAGAGGAAAAAAACACAGAAATGCTTTGCAGGTGCTTTCCTAGCATGGGAGCGTTACTGTGGCAACCATTTGTGGAAGTGTGGCTTTTTTTTGCTTTGCATTGCTTTCAAGATTTGAAACTACATGTAATCATCAACGTCTAAATCTGATAACATTTTATTACAGATGTTATCTTATTACAGGTAGAATTATTTCCAGATTGCTATAATTGTCTTTTTTCCAGGTGTTGTGTGTTGTACAGATGCTTTGATCAACACTAGCTATTGTTAATAGTGAGTAAAATGTTTTTGTTGTTGTCATAGTAATATAAATTGTGCATCACATTAATTTCTGAATAAGCTAAAATATAGCACATTTCTCTTTGTTTCACACAAAAGAAAACTTCAGTTGATGTGTAGTGTTTATGGGTTTGCCTGGTCAGCTAGATTCTTTTCTTTCTCACATGTTCTGTTATCAACCTTATTCAGCAAAACTTGCAAGTAGTGTTTCTTTTTTTTCTAATTGGATGAACAGTCACATCTCACATTCTTTTGGTACAAGCCTACTCTTCTCACTTGTCCAAAATACAATAACTGCACAAAAAATGACCATAACAACTATTTTTGTTCTAGCAAGTAGGACTGTCCCTTGCAGTCGGCTACTCGTTATTCGGCTAGAAGATACTTATTCGAACAATTTTGATCTTAATAGTCGATCTTCTGCAAAAGAGAATATGTGTGTCAGTCGTGACATAGCTGTTTGCTCTAATACTACCATTAAATTGAATAAAGTAAAGGTGATAGTAAAACTTTAAACCAATGGCAGCAAAGCTGCATGGCGATGGAGCCCGCCAAATGGGGTGGGCTTATAGCTATATAAACCAAGACATCGCCTCAGTGTCCTCAGATCTCTTCTCCTTCAGTGACGACTCTACCGGTTCGGTTGGTTCAGTACTGGCTAAAACTGAGAGTTCCACCACAAACTTTGCGTCTCGGAGGCCTATGCGTCCGAAGGGATTGAGTCTGCCTGGTTGTCGCATGGTTGTCATGACAGATGCTTCCAACGCAGTTTGGGGGGGCTCTGTGCGATAGCATACCAGCCACTGGCTCTATCAGGAAAGAGGACTGGACATCAACTGCCTGGGGATGCAGGCAGTATCACTGGCCCTTCACAACTTCCTGCCGGTTCTACAGGGATGCCACATCTTAGTCCGGCAAGACAGTATGACGGTGGTGTCTTACATAAATCACCAGGGAGGCCTCTCCTTGAGTCGTCTTTTCTCCCTGGTACTCCGTCTCTTGGAATGGGCCAAGTTCAATCTGCGCAGACTGGGAAACAGACGAATGGACACTCCAACCTCTGACGGTTCAGAACATGTGGGAGATCATCGGCACGGGAGAGGTTGACCTCTTTGCCTCAGAAGATAACTCTCATTGCTAGACCTTCTTTTCAAAGGACAGGGAAGCCTTGGCCCACGCTTGACCCAATTGGCTCCTCTATGCTTTCCTCCTGATCACTCTAATATAGCAGGCGATCAGAAGGATCAGAGATCAGGCGCACAAAATGCTGTTCATAGCCTCACAAACCAGCTTGGATCGCGGACCTGTCTCAGCAGCTCGTAGCAGCCCCGTGACATATTCCGCTGAGACATGACCTCCTCTCTTAGGCAGGCAATACGACATGGCACCCCCAGCCCGAGAGTGGAGAGTCATAAATACTATCCCTTAGGCTAGAGTGTCGTACATGAGACACCCCTATAAACTTAAGTGGTCTGTCTTTTCCACCTGTGCAACCCACGGTACAGACCCAGAATCCTGCGACTTATCATTGATACTGTCCTTCCTGCAGGAGCAGTTGGAAAAGGGTCGTTCCTCTTCCACACTCAAGGTCCATGGGGCAGCAATTTCGGCTTCCCAAGTCCCTATAGCAGGCTAAGCGGTGGGAAACAAGAACCTTGTTGTTCATTTCATAAAGGGGTCCGGGCAGCTTTTTCATCCTTGCCCCTCTACTATCCCTGTATGGGATATTCCAACGGTGTTGAGAGCTCTGAAGAGCTCTCCCTTTGAGCGTTTGCAGTCTGTGGACCTTCGTTTCCTGACGCTAAAGACCGCACTAATGCTAGCGTAGGCAACGGTTAAATACATTGGCGATTTACAGGCACTCTCTGTGAGCCCTGCCTGTCTAGAATTTGGGCCTGACGACTCTAGGGTGGTCCTCAAATCGAGACATGGCTACATACCGAAGGTGCTCTCTACCCCGTTTAGGGGACAGGTAGTGATGCTTTCTGCGCTCCCTCCTCCGAGCAGGACCCAGAGCTAAACCTGCTCTGCCCT
This sequence comes from Triplophysa tibetana, assembly GCA_008369825.1. Taxonomy (NCBI): domain Eukaryota; kingdom Metazoa; phylum Chordata; class Actinopteri; order Cypriniformes; family Nemacheilidae; genus Triplophysa; species Triplophysa tibetana. The sequence continues at coordinate 13,831,140 of CM017896.1, read as the reverse complement.
GTCAGAGCACTTAAGGTTTACATCGTGCATTCCGCCCCCTCCAGCGTTTTGTTTGCTTCGATGACCGCAGCAAAGGGTCCCTGGTCCCAAAGAATAGACTTTCTTGATGGATAGTTGAGGCTATCTCGCTAGCATATTCTTCCTTGAGCCTTCAATGCCCCACGGGAGTTAGAGGCCACTCTACGAGATGTCTCGCCTCTTCCTGGACTTGGTCTAGCGGTGCGTCTTTAGAAGAGATTTGTACGGCGGCCTGTTGGGCTTCGCCCTCAACATTTACCAGATTCTATAGTCTGGATGTCTCGGCCTTACAAGTTCAGGTCCTGTCTGCCTGACTTACAATAGGTTGCCGGCCTATGGTTGCTCCAACCGTGCCAGCACGTGCCAGGCACACTGTCATTGAACAATTACCGGACTGGGCTACCTCTTTGCTAGGCCCTGTCCGCTCGGCTTCCCTACTCATGCTTGTCTCCCCAACCTTGTTCTGGGGTGGTCTTTAGTTATCGTTCCTCTTGTACCATGGCTTGATTGTATTGGTTCCCATAGCCTGATGCTCACAATACGAGTGAAGTATCGTTAGTGAACGTACTTGCGTAACCTCGGTTCCCTGGGATACGGGAACGAGTACTGCGCTCCTGAAATAAAAATCTCTAGTAAGTGTCTTCTTAAACATACTTTCAGCTGCTTTCGTAGTATGCTGTTTTGTTCTGGGTGCATTTGACCTTCACAAGTAAATTTATCCAGTGATTTCAGCAAAAAGCAGGGAAGCTTTTTAACTCTCATTGAGATTTGTTTTTAAAAACTCACCTCACAAAACATGCATGTTGTTGTCAGAAAATAGGGAATCAGAGATGGATAACAACAAAAATTGTCTCTCGTCCTCAGAATCCTTAAAGTTTGCATGTTCGCAGACATTGTCAAGCATGAATGGTGGAAAGAGTTTGTAAGTGGAAGGAGTGCAGTTTGAGCAAGCAAACGTTTAGCGTCAGTCTCGGGCATTAGGAACTAGATTATCCCCATCCCTTGATCGCTGGACTCCCATGGCCAGGCACTGAAAGCAGGTGTGCCTTTCTCTCCATGGTGTCCTCGTTCTCCTGTCTGAAATACTCTCCTTTTAAGAACACATTTTGAGTAATTTCCCTAAGAGCTCAGCTTCTCGCCTACTGTCAGAAATAGCCTGCAAACGGCAACTACAGGGCAAAAGCCGGTTGTGCTGTGAATGCTTTTCAAATACTTTTCACCTTACAATTCTAAATGGTGAGTGTTGTGACCAAGTTCTGTTGTGTGGTGTTCTTTTTATGCAATGTGATAGAAAGTCGCTTGATGACATGACGAAGGAAAATGCACGGCAGGTGGCATTCGTCTTAGTAACTGCTAGCAAATATGGCTCAATATTTGTCAATCCCCTTTTTAATTCAGCACATCAGGCGAAATGGGTTACATTTAAACATTCCTATAAATGTAATTTCTCAACAAACTGTTTAATGTTAAGCAATTGGTATTCCTTTTACAGGACAGTTACAGTTACCAGAACACACTAAAATAAACTGCGACTTACCTACTGTTTTGCAGTTATGGTATGACCGGATATGACAAGTATACTAGTAAAGGCCTAATCCTTTTTATAATTTGAAGCACAGTGGAACAAAAGCCCCTCTGGTCCTTTTTAGTCGGGCTAATGTGTGGTATTAGTGTTGGTAACCGCCACACATAATGATAGCTATTACATTTAAAATGCTGGACATTGTTATGCATGCTCTCACCTAAAGTACTTGCGTCCGGTCCTCAAGCTGTTCATCAAACACTGCCTTTTTATATGGACCAGATAAGCATACATGAAAACTGCTCTCTGCACATCTAAGACGCAAATTTGGACATGCAGCGCCAGCGTGTTTCTCCGATCCTTTGAAGTTGTTATCTTGTTAACATTTGAACGCCTCTGGGGAAGACACAGAGAAACACGCTGCCGGGGTTCCTGAAAGGGGAATGCAGATGCAAAATAAATTCACCAGCAACCCTCAATGGATTACACAGCAATGAAGATGAAAAACTGCCCTCTGTCCGGCATTCAACTCACACTCGAAGAGGCCTAGTCCATTATTGACTGTTGACCTGCTTCTGTAGTGTGTAATAAAGATGTCAATTTGCCCGAATATGGCACAGTTTAGTGTTCCATTACTTTTTTTAATATTAGAGGTATGTTTTTTGTGAGGATGGGCTATTTAGTGCATTGTAGGAAAACTGAGAATAAATGTACTAAATGGGAGAATAAATCTCATAAATAAAAAAACAATTTCAATGACTCAGTGCTGCAACCACATCATTTAAAAATAAAACTTGTAAGACTAATAAAAAATATACATATATATATATATATACAGTATATATAAAATAAAATAAAATATGTTATATACATAATATTTTTACATTGTGTAACATCATTTTACATTTTTCGGAAAAATCTTTGCATACTGTAAATATACTGCATAAATACAGCCTTAATACTGCAGACAGAATTCTGTTAGTGTGATAAAACTGCAAAACCTTAAAGTATTTAAAAATGACCACATAATGAAATATTAACTAAATATTATTAATCGCACATCAATTAGGTTGTATTAGCCTTGTAATTTCCTGAGGTTTTGACAAACAAAATGGAATTAAGGTTTGTTCCTTCTTCATTTTACCTGTAAAGTGTAGCCTAGATTTTGTAGAGTTATTGTCAACTCCCAAGGCCAGGTTTTTTGACAACCACCAATTAATACCCTCTCCTAAATCAAGTTTGGATGTACACGTTCACTTTCTCTCATTTCAACCAAAAATATAATTTCTACTTTTACGAAATGTCTTGAAACTGTCTCTTAAGCTACCAGCCACATACGTGAGACAGAAGCTAGGCAGCCACATCAAAACACAGTACAACTACATTCTGATGGTGTACTGAGTGCAGCCATGACACATCATAGGGGATCTGGGCCTCCCAGCTGAGCCTAGATTCTCCCGAGTTCTTTTTTTCTCCATTAATCAATCATTGGAGTTTGGGTTCCTCTTCACAGCAGGGGAGTGTTGGCTTGCTCACCGGGAAACTGCATTTATTTATTAGATATTATAGTCAAGAAACTCCTCGGTGGCAGGGCACCGGGGGTGGACGAGATCCGCCCTGAGTACCTTAAGTCTCTGGATGTTGTTGGGCTGTCTTGGCTGACACGCCTCTGCAGCATCGCGTAGCGGTCGGGGACAGTGCCCCTGGACTGGCAGACCGGGGTGGTGGTCCCTCTTTTTAAGAAGGGGGACCGGAGGGTGTGCTCCAACTATCGGGGATCACACTTCTCAGCCTCCCCGGAAAAGTCTATGCCAGGGTAATGGAGAGGAGAATCCGGCCGATTGTAGAACCTCGGATTCAGGAGGAACAGTGTGGTTTTCGTGGAACACTGGACCAGCTCTATGCCCTCTCCAGGGTGCTGGAGGGTTCATGGGAGTTTACCCAACCAATCTACATGTGTTTTGTGGATTTGGAGAAGGCATTCGACTGTGTCCCTCGAGGCATCTTGTGGAGGGTGCTCCGGGAGTATGGGATTCGGGACCCTTTGCTAAGGGCTATCCGGTCCCTGCACAACCGGAGTAGGAGTTTGGTTCGCATTGCGGGCAGTAAGTCAGACTTGATTCCGGTGCATGTTGGACTCCGGCAGGGCTGCCCTTTGTCGCCGGTTCTGTTCATAATCTTTATGGACAGAATTTCTAGGCGCAGCCAGGGGCCGGAGGGCGTCGGGTTTGGGGACCACATGATTTCAACTCTGCTCTTTGCGGATGATGTCGACATGCTGGCCCCATCAGACCAGGACCTCCAGCATGCACTGGGACGGTTTGCAGCCGAGTGTGAAGCGGCTGGGATGAGAATCAGCACCTCCAAATCTGAGGCCATGGTTCAAAGTCGGAAAAGGGTGGCATGCCAACTTCAGGTAGGTGGAGAGTTCCTGCCTCAAGTGGAGGAGTTCAAGTATCTGGGGGTCTTGTTCACGAGTGAGGGAAGGATGGAACGGGAGATTTACAGACGGATCACTGCAACTTCTGCAGTTATGCGGTCACTGTACCGGTCTGTCGTGGTGAAGAAGGAGCTGAGCTGCAAGGCGAAGCTCTCGATTTACCGGTCAATCTGACCAAAATGAGCTTTCTCCGCAGGGTGGCTGGGCGATCCCTTAGAGATAGGGTGAGAAGCTCGGTCACTCGGGAGGAGCTCAGAGTAGATCCGCTGCTCCTCCACATCGAGAGGGGCCAGATGAGGTGGCTCGGGCATCTTTTCTGGATGCCCCCTGGACGCCTTCCCTGGAAGGTGTTCCGGGCATGTCCCACCGGGAGGAGACCCCGGGGAAGACCTAGGACACGCTGGAGGGACTATGTCTCCCGGCTGGCCTGGGAACGCCTCGGTGTCCCCCCGGAAGAGCTGGAGGAAGTGTCTAGGGAGAGGGAAGTCTGGGCATCCCTGCTTAGACTGCTGCCCCCGCGACCCGGCCCCGGATAAGCGGAAGAAGATGGATGGATATTATTTATTATAATGAACCTGCTTGTTCTATAAACACCATCCACTGTGCTGTGTTTTACCTTTCTGTGGTTTTCTTATTTGCTCCTATAAAGCTGCTTTGGAACAATGCACATTGTGAAAAGCGCTATATAAATAAACTTGAATTTAATTGAATTGAATGGTGTATGCGTGTGTGAAGGTGGACGGACTAACATGTTCACCGAACAAATGAGAAGAGGCGCTGACATACATGAAGAGATACATGAACATCAGTATGCTCAAGAACAGAACGCACTGAGCAGTCCTCTCAAGGGCAACCAGCAACATGCGTTTTAAGATGGGATTGAAAATAGAAGAAGTGAGGCATATAAAAATGAAACTGGTCAACAGACAGATGTTTATTTCAAGACATTACTTAGCATTTTTATCTATGTTCTGGTTTTCCTATTCAATTTTAAGGAATATATAAAATGACTTGATTTTTAATAATGTCTTAAAATATTTAAAAAATGGAATTGTTTTACATTTTTAAAGTCAAGTCTATGAAATATAGTGGAATCTAGTGGTGATGTTGCGATTTGCAACCAACGGCTCACTCCACCCTTTCCCTTTTGAAGCCCTATGGCACAGACGTCATTGCTTCTTTGACGGAGGAGATAAGGTATTAATGAAATGGACTCTGTAGAGCAGGTTGTCCGTTTAGGGCTACTGTAGAAACTACATGGTGTAGGAGGACCTGCAGTGTGTGTAGATAAAATAGCTCATTATTAATAAAACCATAATGCTTCATTATATAAGGGGTTTATACACCCCTGTAGACATAGTAATGTACAGTATGTAATATTGCATTTCAAGTCAGTAGATCCTCCAAAAAATGACACTCTGATCCTTTAAGTCTAAGCCTTCACACAAGAAACATTTTAACTTTCATACGCACAGTTTTGAATTTGGAAATCATGCTGTTCTTTAGATGTTCTTTAGATGTTCAATTTCTAACAACACTAACCCTCTTTCGTTATGTGAGAGTGGGAAAGACAAGATCTAGATACTGTTTATGGAGTGCGCTCATACTTTCTCTCCAATGCTTGAACACATGCGTTTCCTCTGATGATTCCAAGAGTTCATAAAGAGTCTCTTCGTTTATATAGCCAGTCCCCTATGTATTTATTTATCTGTTTCCCACAGTGCTATATTACCTGTCCAACATTCTAGCCAGCTCATCCATCACAGCTGCAGGCTGAGTCGGCCTCTACATGAGAGCACCTGGTCATGCAACATACACATGCTGCCAGACACTCATGAATACATTTTTCGCTACCGTGCTTCTGCATTATATTCTGTCCTGTGTTCTGTCATTTCATCTGCATCCAATCGCCGTTTCCCGCTGTTCCACAATCGTAGAAAAGGAACTGCAGGAATACACTACAGTACTGTATATAGTCATAGAGCATGAAGACATCCGTGTTCTCCCTCCATTTCGCTTTTTCTATTTTTTTAATTATGCATTGTTATGCAGTTATTTATTCAGTTATTTACATTTCCTTCTTCTCCTCGTGCTTGCTGCCAGTAATGCAATGCCTGAAATAGGTCGGCCGCAGCAGCACACAAACATGGAAACAGGAAAATCACTTTCTCCCACTTCATTGTCAGGGAGAGAAGGAGAAATAGTTTATTTGGTGACTCCTTTAAGGTAGTGATATTATTATTATGCAAATACCTGCAGAGCAGAGAGTCATTATTTTGGATTGAGTTTGCTTTTCTAGATGAGCATATCAGTGGTAATTGTGTACCCAGGCTTGGCACACAACAGGTCTATCACAGGCGGTGTCAGAAGTTCACATTACCATGATGTATGAGGAAGAAGAGATGCAGGTGTGCACACGTGCACCCACACAAAGGTTTTTGCCATAGGTCTGCAATTTCTCACGAAGTGGATTCTAGTTTAAAGAGTTTTTTATCTTATACTGGGAATTTACCCTTTTTGGCTCACCAGCTTATTGTTTGAAAATACATAGGTCTGTCTTTTAGAAAGGTACAGATTTTTTATAATAATGTGTGTTCTCTGGAAATCAAACCCATAACCTTTGCACCATTACCACAATGCTTTACTGTAACAGGTTCAATATATGTGGGAAGAAAGGAGTCGGGGTCGGCTTGGCTGGGAAAACGATAAGTAAGTTTATTAAATAATAGTTCCGGGTTTCACACTTCCGGTAACAAACTAAGAGTCCCACTCGATCCTTCCGGATCCACGATACTCTCCACTGGTTTCCTTTGACACAACGTCCTTGTCCTCTGCAACACTCGTCTTCCCAGCCGGTCTCTCTCAGGCATCTCAGCTCTGCCGTGGGGTTTTAAAGCGTCTCCTCGCCAATTACTAGAACGAGAAGCAGGTGTTTTCACTAAGCCGTTGATCTGCCTACTCACCGTTTTTCTCCCGACACTCCCACTCTCCGCAGACCGTGCTGAACCACGCCCACCGCGCCACATACCCCCACCGCCCGACTCAGGCCGGGGCCCCATCCGGCCTGCAGCTTCCCCCCCCCCCTCCTGGAGAGAAAGTCAGCCACGGCCATCTGCGTCCCCGGCCTGTGGATCACCTGAAATTTGAAGGGTTGGAAAGCGAGATACCAACGAGTGATCCGCGCGTTGGTATCCTTCATGCGGTGGAGCCATTGGAGAGGCGCGTGGTCCGAACAGAGCGTGAATTCCCGCCCCAGGAGGTAATAGCGAAGGGTGAGGACCGCCCACCTGATCGCCAGGCATTCCTTCTCAATGGTGCTGTACTTCGTCTCCCTCTGTGAGAGCTTACGCATGATGTTCAGCACCGGACGGTCCTCTCCCCTTATCTCCTGGGACAGAACTGCCCCCACGCCCCTGTCCGATGCATCGGTCTGTAAGAGAAATGGAAGAGAAAAATCAGGAGAGTGCAATAACGGTCCGCCGCACAGAGCAGCCTTCACCTGGGTAAACCCTTGCTGGCACTGCTCCGACCATTGGACGGTATCTGGTGCCCCCTTTTTTGTGAGGTCAGTCAGCGGGCTGGTGAGGTCCGAATAATTGGGTACAAACCGTCTATAATATCCCGCCAGCCCCAGGAACTGCCGCACCTCCTTTTTGGTCTTGGGTCTTGGAGCGGTCGCAATCGCGGCCGTCTTATTAATTTGGGGACGCACCTCCCCATGACCCAAGTGGAAACCCAGATACCTTACCGCTCTCAGGTGCTGCACATGCCGCTCCCAGTCATTACTATATATGATAATATCATCCAGATACGCGGCGGCATATGCAGTATGTGGTCGGAGTATGCGGTCCATGAGGCGCTGAAAGGTATAACCCAAACGGAAGTGTGACAAATTGGTGTAAACCGAACGGCGTGGTAAAAGCTGTTTTTTCTTTGGATAAAGGAGATAGAGGGATCTGCCAATACCCTTTCGTCAAATCCAATGTCGAATAAAAACGAGCCGTACCTAGTCGGTCTAGTAATTCGTCAATTCGTGGCATGGGATATGCATCGAACTTCGATACAGCATTCACCTTTCGATAGTCCACACAGAACCGGACTGGCCGTCAGTTTTAGGCACTAAGACTATCGGGCTCGCCCAATCACTGTTGGACTCCTCTATTACTCCCATGTCCAACATCGCCTCTAATTCTCTCTGAACTACAATTTTTTTGTGTTCAGGTAGTCTATATGGACGGCTGCGCACTACCGCACCCGGTTTGGTCTCAATGTGGTGCTCTATGAGGTTCGTGCGGCCGGGTAGGGGCGAAAACACATCCGCAAATTCTGCCTGCAATCTCGCAACATCCGTGACCTGGGAGGACGAGAGATGATCTCCCCCTGGGGCCAGAGCGAGGGATTGCACCTTGGTGTTCACTTCTGGCCCAAGATCATCTTCTCTACTCACTGTCGTCGCCAGCATCACGGTGTTCGCCTCACTCCACTTTTTGAGGAGGTTGAGGTGATAAATTTGATGTGCTCCGCTCCTATCTGATCGAACTACCTCATAATTGAGATCTCCTATTCGTCGTGTGACCTCAAATGGTCCTTGCCACGAGTAATTTAGAGCTGGACGTTGGGAGCAATACAAGTACCTTCTCTCCCGGTGCGAATTTACGTAGTTTGGTACCCCTGTTATAATGCCGGCTCTGTCTGTCCTGGGCCTGTAACAAATTCTCCATTGAGAGCCGCCCCAGTGTATGGAGTTTTGTTCGCAGGTCCAGGACATATTGAATTTGATTTTTGCTCGCGGAAGGCCCGTCCTCCCAAGCCTCTCTTAGGACGTCTAAAACCCCACGAGGCTGACGACCATAGAGGAGCTCGAAGGGGGAAAACCCCGTGGAGGCTTGGGGGACCTCGCGGACCGCAAATAACAGGGGTTCCAGCCACCTATCCCAATTCTTGGCGTCTTCGTGAAAGAATTTCCGGATCATGGTTTTTAACGTGCGATTAAAACGTTCGACCAGCCCGTCTGTTTGTGGGTGGTAGACGCTGGTCCGAACCGTTTTAATCCCCAATAATCCGTACAATTCGCGGAGTGTCCGTGACATGAATGCCGTGCCTTGATCGGTGAGAATCTCTTTTGGGATTCCCACCCGGGAGATTAATCGAAACAGCGCGTCCGCAACACTGGTTGCTGAGATATTGCGTAACGCCACTGCCTCAGGATATCGCGTTGCGTAGTCCACAATGACTAACGCAAATCGATGCCCTCGTGCGGATTGTTCTAACGGCCCGATCAGGTCCATACCAATTCGTTCGAAGGGGACCTGCATCAGGGGAAGCGGGCACAACGGGGCCCGGGGGGTGGCCGGTGGGTTCACCAACTGGCATTCAGGACAAGACGCGCACCACCTGCGCACGTTCTCATGAATGCCCGGCCAGAAAAACCGGGTCGTTAGACGATTTACAGTTGCAGCCTGTCCTAGGTGCCCTGCCCTTGGATTACAATGAGCCGCCTGGAAAAGCATTTCCCGACTGCTTTTTGGTACGACCAACTGGGTTGTAACCTGTTTTGATTGAGTGTCTTGGGTCACCCGATACAACCGGTCTTTTAAAATAGCAAAATATGGGTAGGATAGCGGTTGTGCAGGGTGGAGAGGTTGTCCGTCGATTGAACGGACCTGCTCAAATGCATTTTTGAGCGAGTCATCCTGAGACTGCTCCAGAGGAAAATCGTCACCGTTGGAGATACTTATTCTCTCCACAGCGGCGTCTCCCTCTGAGCCAGTCTTCAGTGGTCCCGGCTCAACCTCTCCCAGCTGCGCGACCGCCCCTCCCCATCGCTCTTGATTGCGCCCAGAAACATCCGCGCATAATTGTCCCAGTAATACTGAAAATAATGGCCAATTTGTTCCCAGAATTAGCGGATGTCGGAGGTGCTCGTTAACAGCCACCTCTACACTATGTTTTTGCCCCTTAAATTTGATGGTCAACGGCACCAAAGGGTAATTCACCACATCCCCGTGTACACACCTTACCCTAACCATGCGGCCCGTATCCCTTGCCACAAATTGAATCAGGCTTTGATGTATTGAGGTTTGGTTGCACCCTGAATCTACCAAAGCCTGATATGTACCCCCCTAATACTCACAGGTATTTGGTACAGCCCATCTTGACCGAGGGCAGCCTGGGGTTTATCGGGCACCCGGATCATCATACCGACCTCCATCATGGGACAGCGGTCGATAAAATGCCCGGGGTCCCCACAACGCCAACAGGCCGGCCCAGAAGTTCCCGCCGCCCTAGCGGCAGGAGGCAGACCCCCGAATTGGCGAGGAGAGGCTGACGGGGGGGAAGAGAGGTTGGGGCCATGGCTCTGTAGGTTCCCGGCTCCCTCAAAGGACCTGGCGGCTCCTACTGGGCCCATCTCCGGGGACATCCGGGTTCGCAGGGCTGGTCGGGGAACAAAGCTCCCCCTGGACCTAGGAAAGGGCACAGGTTTGAGAGACGGGCAGGGGGTTATAGGGAGAGAGAGAGACGCCGGTGATAGGGGTACGCCGACCCCGGGGCACGCCACCATCTGGTCCTCCGCCAGCTGGATGGCCTGGGCCAGCGACGACGGTCGGTGACACTGGACCCACTGGGCGGTCTTCTTGGGGAGCCGTCCCACGAACTGCTCCAGTGTCACCTTGTCCACGATGTTGTCGATCGTGCTGGCGTCGACCATCAGCCATTTCCGGCAGGCATCCCGGAGCTGGTGAGCGAAGGCAAAGGGTTGACCGCGATCCCCGAGTTCCAGCGACCGGAACCGCTGCCGATGCTGCTCCGGACTGAGCCCCACCCGCTCTAGGATAGCCTTCTTGAGATCCGCGTATTGGAGAAGGTTTACCACTGGAAACTGCTGGGCGGCCATCTGGGCTTCGCCTGTCAGAAGGGGAATCAGACGAGCTGCCCAAGCGTCCGGCTGCCAGCCGGATAACTCCGCGGACCTCTCAAACAGCTCCAGGAAGGCTTCCGGCTCGTCCTGGGCTCCCATCTTGTGCAGCAGGATGGTGGGGGATGCGGTCGATGTTCCACCCGTACCTCTCTCCTGGCTCATCCAGCTCCTGAACGACTCGCGGTCCTCCTGTTGGGTCCGTAGGATGGTCTGGAACCGTCTCTCCTGGTCCAACAGGGCCTGGTGCTGCGAGCGAGGAGATGACCTCCGCAAACGGCGATCCAGACGGAGATTGCATGATGGCGGTGGCGGCGACTTCCTTTCTCCCGGGTTTCGGCACCACTGTAACAGGTTCAATGTATGTGGGAAGAAAGGAGTCGGGGTCGGCTTGGCTGGGAAAACGATAAGTAAGTTTATTAAATAATAGTTCCGGGTTTCACACTTCCGGTTTCAAACTAAGAGTCCCACTCGATCCTTCCGGATCCACGATACTCTCCACTGGTTTCCTTTGACACAACGTCCTTGTCCTCTGCAACACTCGTCTTCCCAGCCGGTCTCTCTCAGGCATCTCAGCTCTGCCGTGGGGTTTTAAAGCGTCTCCTCGCCAATTACTAGAACGAGAAGTAGGTGTTTTCACTAAGCCGTTGATCTGCCTACTCACCGTTTTTCTCCCGACACTCCCACTCTCCGCAGACCATGCTGAACCACGCCCACCGCGCCACATTTACCAATTGATTTACTTAAACACTATGTATGAAAACAACTATGTAGCACAGAAGGTCTTTTTTACAAAATTTTACTGTTATTTTGTTAAAGGTTTTTCACATATAATTAAAATACTCTAATTTTTACGGAATACTTTTTTAACATATTCTATATGTACTTTTAAATTATGATCAAAACCCTTCAGAAATATCTAAAAACGACAGTAAACAAGAAAACATGAAAAAACATGAAAATAATATTTAAAGAATATTTCTGGGTTACTCTTCCAGTCAGCATTTGATTCATGTACCCAAGTTTGTTTCACGAACTGTCCGCCATTTTATAAAGTGATTTAAATTATTTGTTGAGCAGATGGAACTGGAAAAATAATTTACTTCCAAATTAATATTTTTTTCTTAAAGGTATGCTATTGTGAATGTACTAATATTGCACATAGGCAGTTATTACTAAAATGACTAAATTAAAACTGAAAATGTTCTGAAAATTATTAAAATTAATAGAGAGAATTTAAATTATTGGGTGAACAGTCCTTTAAAGGTCAAGGCGCTTCGGAAATCTTTGATTATTTAATATGACTACATATTTGTTCAGAGCCATTTTTTTCAAACACTCTTAAGTGATTCTGACTATTGTTCTTAAATTTCAATACCACACATAATACACATTTCTGCTTTTTTCTCGTTTATAAGCACATCTGATTGGACCCCTGCTATGGAGGTCTGATGCAACTGCAACTACTGCAGATGTGATATCAATTGAGTTATTCATTAAATAGTTATTTAGTTAGTCATTAAAAATCTATTATACTAAACGCATGTTTGTCCCTTTACGGAAAAAGGAAAGAAGGAAATGGGTCAGCGGACCCAAAGTTTGTTTACGTAAGTTGTGCCATAAGGCAGCCATGTTTGCAATGTTTCTGGGCAGTTATTTACGTCTTAGCAAGTCAACAGGCCTATCTCCTTGAATGGTGGAAGGAAGATATTTCTAAAATCTATGGCAAAAATCACAATCTAATAGCAATATGTTCAATAATTTAACCTAACATGAACTTTATTATAACTTTGGCGCATCTTGTTAATATATATCATATTTGGCGGACTATATTGAAAATATGTTAAATTCAATTTTATTTATACAGTATAGCGCTTTTCACAATGTGGATTGTTCCAAAGCAGCTTTACAGGAGAAAAACAGAAAATGTAAAACCCAGATCTCCTCTGACCTGTCATAGCAGAACTCGGTGACTTTGATTAAAAGTTACTGAGTAAATGTTTATGAAGAATGAAGAAAGTTTATAAGTTGTGATTTTGGAAGTTTCATTCGTTGAAACTGTTTGGGTCTAATTTTGTCTTATTTTTTTAATAAATATCAGGCACAGATGAATCTTATAAGCACGGAAAATACTAATGGCATAATGTATACTGAGTGCAGCTACAGTATAACTTCAAACTGCTGTCATGTGATGTAAGTTTAGCAATTACATGTACAAATAATCATAGTGACTCTAGCAATAATGTGACAAGTAGTCCATCTTTGCTCTTGGTTGAGGATGGAATTGCCTGAACTGGAATTGGGATGTAAAAATATATTGTTATAAAATATATTACTATGAGGACAACTAAAAAAGTGAAACAAAAGGAATGGAGCATCTTTGCTCTTGCTCTGTCCATTCATTTGATTTTAATTTTCTATTATAGTTGCGAGTTTGGCACTTGCTTTTTAGTTTTTGCCATACTGAATAACAAGACTTTAATAAACACTTTCTGTAAAAGGCAAAGAGGGAGCTTACATTTACATTTATATTTATGCATTTGGCAGACGCTTTTATCCAAAGCGGCTTGCGTTGCTTTATACTATAGATTTTACACAGGTATTTGCAATCCCCTGGTATCGAACCCACAACCTGTCAAGTTGTTCTCTGGTGTTTTTTTGTCATGTTACGCACTGTGGGTTCCCCCGCCCTTGCCTCTCTTACAGCCAATCAACTGCCTCTCATTTCATATTTTTCACCTTAGCAACAGGCCTGAACACCAGTAGTCTTCTGTTGCCGTGTTTTCTGCTGTTGTTATCTTTTCTAGTATACTGTTTCTGAAGCAAAGCACACTCTGGTAATACTACTTTTTATTCTACTAATAGCAGAATCATTAACTTCACTACACGTCGTCCACAGTCATTCTCACTTTACCTATGGTGTTTAGGATGTGGTAAACAAACTTATTTTTGGTGGGGGGCAAAAGGATTATTATTTTTATTTTACTATTTACTTATTATTTTCTTATTTACTCACCTGTTTTAATATTGATGGAATACAGTTCTTAATGGGTCACATATCATTAATTGTTACTACTACACAACTATTGTGGCTTAAATAAGTTACAATAGCAATATTATCATATCTCTTAATATAAATATGAATACATTTTGCCTTCAGTCAAAGCCACCTTAATTTTTTACATTTTTAAGGGGCCAATGATTCACTCTCAGTATATGAGAGAGAGAGAGAGAGAGAGAGAGAGAGAGAGAGAGAGAGAGAGTTTGTAACCATTGTGTCTTGTTAATCAATTTTAAACAGGTGTGAAATCACCAACTACTATCTTTGATAGTAAACCAGATGCTGGCGGTGAATTATTGACAATATTATTATTCGTGTAGTAATCACACAATAACACATATCACAGTTATTTGAATCACAGTTATTGTGGTACATATGCATCGTTTCATTTGTTTGTTAACGAAGTGCACTGGAAGTGACTATTTAGCAACACAAAAAATAAAAAATAAATCTTCCTGTTTACCATAACATAATATAATATGGTATGGTATGTTTAATTCAGATCCTTTTACGCCTCTGGTTACTTCACAAGTCAGGCAAATACAGATAACTAAAACACATTTCAGTAAATGATATATTAATCTCTATTTTTATGGTTTTCATGCTTGGAGGTTGATTTAGTGCTCACTGACACCCCCTATGTAACATTTAATTGTCAACATTTATCTGTATAAAAATGATATATTAGCCTCTTTTATCTGCTTCTGAGATAAAGACACCCTGTGAGTCCCTACCTACTCGCTGTTTAAGGCTTATTTAACTTGGCTCAACTATTCTGGCTAGATGGGTTTAAAATTGTATTTAACTTGGCTCTTTTCGAAGGTACTTTGCCTCACATTTAGACAATTGGCACAAGATAAAAATACATTGTGCATGCAATGTGCAGAATATTACTCAAGAATGAGAGGACCTTTGTTTGTGAGACAATAAATCAAATCGGATCTGCTAAATGAGCATATGGGCTGTGTTGTCTGTGCCATTGTTTTAATAACGTGGTGGTAAAAGAAGGGAAGTAAATACGTAGGAGGGGCAATTCTCAGACGTATAGGTTATGTATACAGTGCGTCTCACGGTGGTACTTGATAGCTACTCAGACTTTCTTTGCCGTCAGCCAGTAAGCTAAAAGGGTGAAATGAAGTTGAACACAGACATAAGATAAGTTATGTCTCTCAGCTCTTTGATGTTTTTTCTCTTTAATGCCTTTCGCACGTATGCAAAATTCATCTTAACAGACATTCTGCATGGGATTCAACCTATAAGAAAGTAAATTGTCAGTCACGTTGAACAAAGCACCTTCAGTGATAACCAGGAAGAGTTCGAGTTTCAGGCATTTAGACTCCGGCGTCGCATGAAGATACATTTTCAAATCTCGATGTAGTTAAGCTCAACCCACAGTTATTAACCAAGTAGTGGCCTCAGACCAAAAGAAACATGCCACTCTTTTAAGAACACTGTTCCAAAATACTGCGAAGCCCTAATTGTATGGAGCAAAGTTTCATTGTCATGGGAAACCAATTTCGACTCAATTATCTCAACTCCCTGCTGCTTATGCCCTGTGTTGTGGTCGATCAAGTAGCCCTATGAGGTCTTTCTCATCTAAAGGGTAAAATAAAAATAATTATATATATTTCAGAATGACTATACAGTATACGCTCTGTTCACACTACCTGCACCATGGGTAAAGCTCTTCTCCCAGCTGGATTTAATATTCATATTCTCATTTTTAATTATCGCCAACCTCTTGAAAGTCGAAGTGCGGCTTCAGAAACGGAGCAGAAGAGAACGGAAAGTTATCCGGTCACTAATAAAATTTGAGTTTAGGTGTCGTCAGCAGTTATGTCCAGGTCTTACTTGCATTGTCAGGTCTCTCTCTGTAGCCAATTAAGTCCCCGTTCCAATACATGTAAAACGTCTGGGCTTATTCGGTCATGCCAATAAGGAGATACGTTGGCCCAGACAGTTAGACGGCTGGAAAATATGACAAACCGAAGTCACGGCTGACAGACGTGAGGTAATGGAGAAGCGCTGCTCCGGCCTACGCGCTTTTCAGAATTTCAAGGTTAAATCAGCATTCGAGTTTCAGGGTTCTTCATTTCTCTCACCATGGAAATCACCTCATAAACTAACTGTGCAGATTTATTTACTCAGCCCAGTCAAGAAAGAAGAAAGTTCAACTTGACCCACCTTCTTTGTTGTTATATTTTGTGCACGAGATAATGTGCTTTTGTCTCATAATAATCTCTGGCTAAGTGGTAATTGCTCTTTTGATGGCATTACTGCACGGCTTTGACACATCATTACTCACTTAACTGCTTGACCTGGAACAAATGTTAACGCAATTATTATAGAGAGCTTCTCTAGATGGAAAAATACTGCTAACTTTTGCCTGAGGAACGCCACGAATGGTTTTAATTGTGATCGCAAGCTTGTTGTTACTTTGTATTTATTTACTCATTTTTCTACTCACTGTTCAGACTGCACTCAATTAGAAATAAAATTGTTTTTTGTTTATTTCAAATCTCAAGTATGGTTTGCAGATATGAGTAATTCGTTCTTTTGCATATTTCCAGCCTTAATCCTGCTAGGAGGGAAGGCTGACTCTGCCAGACGGAGACCTCTCTCTCACACTCGGCCATTAAAATTTAACCAGGGCTTGTGTTGCCGCTGTTGGTTTTTGCCGAGTGGCTGGCCGATACCCTAGGGAGGATAGCGCTTGTCTGAGGAGACCCGAACAAGCGAGGTTAAATCGTGTCATCCACCCCACGCCTCATCTGCTCTGACAGTGGACGAGGGGTGCCGCTTGACCCGAACAGTGTCACATTAATTATGGCAATACTCGCTCAGTGAACTGCATTCAACTGCTGCCCTGCTAGGCTTTGTGACTAGCTTGGCGCCAGCTTACGCTAACGATTCCCGTAGCATTTAAGTTAAAGGGATAGTTAACCTAAAAATAAATATTCTATCATTATTTCCTCACCCTCTTGTCATTTCAAAGCTGCATGACTTTGTTTTTCCCCGGAACACAAAAAAAATATTTTGAAAAAAGTTGATAAACAAACAGCGTCGGCACTTATTCACCTCTATTGTATGGACACAAAACCAATGCAAGTGAATGAGGGCCAGTTAATAACATTCTTCAAAACATCTCCTTTTGTGTTCTTCAGACGAAAGAAACTCAAACAGTTGTGAAATGACAAGAGGCTGAGTAAATGGTGACATAATTGTCATTTTTGGGTGAATTATTAAAAGTAAAAAGTAACAGAAAATAGTTCGTCCCAGAAATAACAAAGATTGTGTTGTTTTTAAGTGTAGCGTATGAAAAGCAGTTTGTTGAATATGGCATGTCATTAAAACAGTATGCAGAAATTCCATTGAGAATCTCAGGTGTGTGAATCCAATCCAAGGGGGACTGTTCTGTCCCATGAGGCCACAATACTGTCATATTCATAATCTGTAGATGTAGTACAAGCACTTCTTGTCTTCTTCTTGATCTGTTCGTACTGCATAAACAGTCAAAAATTTAAATCTACATCAGATTTCGTACTGACAATACACGATTTTAGATGCAATGAATGGTTTAGATTTTGTTCTCAGCATTGTGCTTGTTGTTGCCGCTGTTGTATTCTGAGACCCTTGTTTATTTATTCACAAGCTGTTGTCAAACGTACACACAAACACCTATACAGAGAGAAGTTAAATTGAACATTTGCCCATCTAACCTTTTTCACTGACTTTTGTTATAGGCTGAGCAGTATAAATGGTTTCTGACATTTGCAAAAGTGCTGGTCGAATTGACACTGGCCAAGTACACAAGTGAGTGCTGATTTGCTTGACGTCCTTTGCAATATGTGAGGACTTTTAGTAAACTTTCTACAGTTATATCATCAAATCGCTCAGGAAAGCAGCCAGATCTCCTAATGCATTCTAAATTCAAAGAGAACTCTTGGGCCTCGGCCTAAACTCCAGAAGAGAAAGAAAAAAGTTATCCATCAGTTATACAGCAAAAATTCTTTTGACACAAATCATAATAATGTGTCAATCCAATTAATTTGGACTCCTGGCTAATCTAATTTCCTACGGAGTGAGATCTGGCATTTATTGATATCATTCCTCGGTTTAAGGATAGTAGATGCTGCCAGATATGTCTTTTTAAACAGCACACTTGTGGCATGCTCACCAGCCAATGAAGAAACGTCACCTTTATTGAATACACTCCCCAACATAATAGACTGAGAGGACAATAACTCAGGAACACATTTATTCCATTGCTTTGAAATTCAATACAAGTGTTAAGTCGTCAATTTGCTCTCTCTGCTTATATGAATGGAGGAAAAACGAGATGTATATCGTATGAAAATAAAAGAAAATAAAAGAAAATAAAAGTGAGGTGAGGTGAAGTCGCAGTGGCTGAAGTCCCGGGATACAGTGCAGCGCACGCTTATACATTATGGGGCCGAGGCCGGTGAATTTAGATGAGGCGTTTATATCTCAAACGCTGGAGGGCTCACTCAGTCCATATCAATAATGCAGCGCTCCTTTCAAATGGATTGTCGTAACACACATTTATTACCACAAACAGAATAATGCAGCGTCCTCACTTATTGTTTGCAGTCGCCTCTGTGTGGATTTAGTCGAACGGCGCCCTTTTGTTTTCTTTCAAACCGCTGGGTCAGAGTTTGGCACCGCACATCGGTATAGAGATAATGTGCTGGAATCAGATGAATTTGCTGATGTTCACTAGCCTGTGCTGTGCATGAATTCTTAATAGTCAGATTTTGATAATTTAGCTTTTGTTGCCTGCCAAATGTTTTCTGTATGGTAAATTTTTAGGGGCCGTGTTTAGATCGGATTACTCATAAATCCACACATTTGGAATATTTATAAATTTACATTATTCAGAGACTGTATTATGACAAAATAAATGGAGGCTTGGGTGTTGGTTAATGGCATTTCATCTCTTATTCTCTTATACTGTATGTCCTTCTTGCCTCTTTCAAATGTAAGATCTATTCTTTTGTCTAGAGCCTAAAGAGGATAGAATATAGTTTCATTGTTTCTCTAAGTGGGTGAGAAAGACAAACAAAAAACATTACAAGATCCGAACAGGGAGTAAAGCATTCATTTTTAAAGTAATGGTGGCCAACAGCGACACCAGTGGACAAAGGTTTAGAGAGATGCAGCATCTTGAGCATGTTTTTTTGGTATGCTTAAGCACACACTGAATTTGGGTAAAATGGTTAAACATTCATTGTATACTGTCAATGTTATAATGTTCACAACTCATAGAAATCTGTGGAATTATTCTAAATAACACAACTCAGACATCAAACTCTCAAAAGTGTTGTCTAAGGGTTTGTAAGCTAAATCAGTTGTAATAAAACACAAAATATGATTTTTACAGTACTAAGTTGCTTTTTAAAAGAACACGTAATTTTTGGACTTTGATTTGACATAGTATGCTAATTTAAACACATAAAAATATTAAATGTTGGGCTCTTGTTAATAGAAGCAAAAACTGTGTTTGAATGTGCACAACACCAAATGGAAACAGAACATGAATTTACACTGGAACCAATAAATAAAAGCATAACCCCCAAAGGGGACGTCACCGAACTCCACTGACCTTGATGCAGTTATACAGATGAATATTAGTAGCCTATGTTTTTATTGGAATAAGATAATTAGATTTAGCATTTATGTAAAGTAAATACACAAGGTGTTTCTCATTTTTATTTCCCCCACACCAATTGTAGTCTTTGTATGCTATAAATGCATGTTAATAAAACATGTCAACATCCCAAACGTACTGTATTTTTCTCTTTATCAGCATGTCAACTCAGGTGCGCATGTCCTGTTAAGCATGTTACCTTATTAGCAAGCGCTGAATAACAGCAGCATGTCGAACAAAATAATTGATCAAAGTGAGCCTGACGCAAGTCCTTTACAATGGGGATTTGATGTTTCTGCACCAAAACATTTCATGATCGTGCTTATGAGACCAAGGCCCTTTAAAAAACATCTGAATGGCAAAGGCTGTGTAATGCTATTGCACCATGTGCTACAGGGCGGCGGATTGTTTGTTCCCGGCGCGATTTTACCTTTCCTCTCTCTCAGGGGTCAGCCGTGTGAGAGAGCACGCTTTTTATAAATCCCCATAACCCTCCGAGGAACAACAAAAACTGCCGAAACAAGGACATCCTCCTTCTCTGTCCCGTACACACACACACATGCATTCACATTTACACACCTTTGTGCATAAATTCATAGTCACACACACAATGGCATAAAATACAGTGACATCTGGAGCGTTTCTGCCTGAGTAATGCCAGACTCCCTGCCCGTCTATCAGTAAAATAAATATATAATAAACACCTCTCCCTCCGTGCATTAGGCCAACCGCGTGTGATAATCCCATGAAACGCTTGGGTTAGTGAACCCTTTAATAGGTCGACCTGATTAAGGCGCAAGTTGTTGATTGGACAAATGCCGTGTCACCTTCAATTACATGGATGTGGATGAGCCCACCGACGTCCAGCCTTTGTGTTTTTTGTGTTGACCTAAGACTTTGCATTATTACCTCTGTGAATGGCCTCGAGTACTTAAAATGCTTATACGACCGCCTCGGTTAAGAGGAGCAGGTTGTTCTGTTTCCTTTGGGAAATCAGGATTGATCACATTTATGTAATGTAACGGGTGTGTGACGTATCATTACCATACTTTTTCGAGTGATTTTTATAAGTATCGTTTTATTGGTTATTCCACTGTTGGTATTTTGGTGTTACTTGTTTAGCCTTTGACCTCCGCAGATAAACCACTTAGAACATGTTGACAATGAAACAAATGACTCATGTACTTGGAGTGTATTGCTGAGAGCTTGATTTGTTATTACGTGTCGTCTCAGCAACAACGCCTGAGAGGAATGAAAATGGGATCCTTTCAAAATGTCATTAAAAAATCATTATTGGCTTACTTTGACCTTTCTTTGAGTAACCATGCCTCTGTGCTTAATTTGGCATACATAATTGATGGAGGCCCATCCACATTCAGAGAAAAAACTTCCACTCTCAATCTTTGTCAGTCATTTACAGGCGAAACAGATGCATGGCCAACTAAGTGTTGTGTAATTCTATCACAATGATTTGGACAATTAACCTCTATGCTTTTACATATAGTAATCACTGTGAATTGTTGAGGCTTAGTTTTCTCCAGTTTGCTGTTTTTGCATCTGAATCCTGAGGAATATTCAGGTGGATGGGTGGGAGCTTTTGTTCTACCAGCTTGAATTATTCATTTATAACAGGATGTGTAAAACAGATTTAATTTTACTGAGTTTCTCAGACAGTAGAGAATATGCTTTCGTCTTGTCTTTACTAGACTTTTCACTGTATAATTATTGTCTTTGTAATTTTTTTTCTTTACAGAGGGCCCTGAAGTAGAAAAACAAGTTCAGTTACACATCTTCCAAGACGTGCAGCCTCCAGGTCAGATGCTTTGACTTTAGTCATTAGTCACTTTCAGAATCTGTAAGTGAATTTAATTTGACATTTGTTTGGTAAAAAGATCTGTCATGACATCTCACATCAAACCTCTCTATCTTTTTATAGTACAAAGTACTTCAAAAATTATTGTAAATTCTTGCATTGCTGTCATGTACTGTAACATGGATAAATAGAGAGACGACGTGAAGTGTTTGTTATTTAAAAATAACGTGCTACATCGCAGAAGCATTAAAAATAAACTATTGATTTTACAATGCTACTACTACTATTACTACTACTACAACTGAAAATAATAATTATTATTATTATAAGTATTATTAAATGGGCACAGGAATTCATTTTTAGTTTTGGCATCTTGTTAAGTTTAAAAAACTTAAAATTATGGTAAAAAATGATTTAAAAAATTGTTGTATGCATCACATCAAATACTTCTTAAAATTACATCCTTCTTAAAAATACATCCACAAAGTTAATCAACTTGAAGGAATAACAATCTCTTCATTTATTCAACCTCATAACATTTAAAAGCTATACATGACTCTTTCTTCTGTGGAGCACAATAAAAGGTATTTAAGAATAAAATATGTTGTTCCTTCATTGAAAGTCTGTATGGTTTGGTTACCACTTTTCATAAAAGTAATTAAAGTCATACAGATTTGACATGAGGTTTAGTGAATGATGAAACCATTTTTCCCTTTATTATCTAAAGTAACAGCAATATTTTTTAAATGTACGTACAGTTTATAAAATGGGAAGCTATGTATTTTTATTCCAGTGAAACAATTTTTTATCCTTCTTTAATTTCTACTTTTGTTGTAATTAGAGCTTAAGAAATCAAATTTTAGTGGGTGTGCTACAGTAGCATACATTAAGATCACTATTTAGTCACAATTAAAATAATTAAATGGAAAAAAGAGTAGAAAAACAACTTGGCTAGATAATCAGAGCTAAATCAGCACTATGGACATCACAGACCGAGGCTTCCCCCTCATTACAGACTGTGCGACACTTAGACGCCAGTAAAGTAGGTATGCCATAACCATGTCTCCCAACTTTCTTCTAATTGAGATATCAATAATTAACAGAGTAATATACTAACTGAATAAATCATGTGAAAAGCTGCCCCAAAACTCTCACAAGAACGTCTTACAAATATTTGTTCCACTCACACAGGCTTAACGGTACACACTCCAAATTTGATTTGAAAATATGATTGATAAATTCTTAACTTTGCTTTAACTTCTCTCAATGGATGTGTTCATAAAAGCAAATCTACAAATGGTCTTAGGAAAGGGAACAGAATATTTTTTTCCCCACAAACTGTGAGTATTTCATGCCTTTTTTCCAAATAATTCTTTACTCAGTTTTGCAATCATAGAAATCATGTTTACGGGCTTTTCTCAAACAACTCAAATCTGTCCTCTAGAAAAGTGTTTTTTGCCTTTTTACACTCAAGTGTGACATTGTGGAATGCTGGGATAACATCACTTTTTAATTCAGACTGCAGATGCTAGTGCTAATTTGTTATTAGTAGCTAATAAATAAATAGATAACAATGCTTTATTATCATAAGCAGCTAATTATAATACATTGTATTCTCCTTTCGTAGTGATGCATCTTGTATTTATGACACAATTATTTATACTACTTGATCATATAGTCTTTCTTCTTATATTCTTGTTTTAGCGCTTGTTTAACACAAACATAACTATTAAAGCATTTTTTTGAGACTGCAGTATAGATGGCACATATGCTTAACACGTCAACCCCATCCCCTGCATTTATCTAATTTCCAAACTTTTTATATCTAAATAAATGTACGGCAGGAGGTCTGTCAATAAATGGGTTAAAGCAGGGCTTTTTTATTAAAATAAGAACGATTTCTTTGAATTACTCCATTGATTTGCCTCCCAGTGAGAAACTGTTTATTAAATTGCTGCTGCCTTAACTTTATAGCGGATTTTTTGTTTTACGTTGTTTTATGTATGCATATTTCAATATTGCCTAGTTAAATTTACCAGGGCTGTATGTAAACTTTTTTTTGCACATAGCACCGGTACTACAGAGGTTTAAAGTTGTGTGGCACAGGCCAAACAGTTGAAGCACAAGTATACGTCTGCTATCATCTTTAAAAAAGTGAAGGTCATCACATAAATAGACAGGTAACTGAAAAAGGAGATTAACATTATACAAATGGATAAATTAGGACCATATAATTTTTTTATATATAAAAATATTTATATGCTTTTTCCCTTTTTAATTTGTCTGAGGTCAGTTTTCAATGGTTGACGATACAGTCCTACATACAGTTATACTGTATACTATAGTATTAACCACACTAAACTGCACTACAATTATTGTGTACTATAGTATATTTGAACCTTAATAAAGTAAATATTGAAGTATACTATAGTGTTACAGTTTATCAATTTACTACAAGTTAATTATTTTATAATCTGGTCTAAATTAAGCAGACTTTTATTTTGGCGCAAAGACGCTTGAGTCTTTAGTGTTTTTGACAGTAGCTTCACTCAAACAGTGAAATGCTCGTAAAATAAACTTCGAAACAACTCTGTGGATGAAGTTCATGTCTTCATGTCCTCGTATTTTAAGATACAGACAAATCCAAGAGTGTCCCATCTGTAACATGTTGAAGTGACACTCAGAAAGAGCAGAAGACATATTTAAATACTAGAATTCCACTTTTGTGATTCCTTCCGTGTTTTTCCACATCCCCAGATTATAGAGCTCTTTATAAATGGACTAGACGAGCCAGAAAACAAGTTTAAATTGCAAAAACAAAATTAAAACTAGTGGTGGGCATAGATTAATTTTTTTAATCTAGATTAATCTAGATTAATCTTGGAATTAATCTAGATTAATCTAGATTAAAATGGCTCATTTGAATTCTGCCGAAGGCATTCAGAATATGTGTGTTACCCAAATAATGACTAAAAGTAAGTCTTTGAGAACGGGTTTCTCAAGCCAGGTGGCGCATTAGACCAGGGGCTCATCTCCTGTTTCCAAAATGCATCACAAACTACTTGAGAAAGCTGTTCTACTATGATAATTTGTGATGAAAATTAAATTATGTTCAATAAGATGTACTTGTGTTTACTTCCGCATTAGCTAAGGGATGCTTTGTGTTTAGGTGGTACTTGAGACTGGAAGAGCTCCTACAGTACATTTACATTTAAATTCAGTCATTTAGCAGACGCTTTTATCCAAAGCGACTTACAAAGAGTTAGGGAGCAACAATCGATATGTCATACAGGAGCCATAATACATTAGGTGCCAATACAAAGTTATTGGTTTCAACTAAAGCTAGACCACTACCTGTTGAGAGAAAGTTTTTTTTTTAAACTAACTGTATGTAAACCAATTTCGTACAGTAAACCAATTCCACATTGCACAAGGTGCAAACAAGCTTAGTCTTGTCGAGGTTTCCATTGGGAAGCGTCTTAAAAATAAGTTTTCCCTGAAGCAAACCCGGCGGCTTCATAGCTGCATCCATGTTAGCACGTCACGTTTGATCTGGTCATTTCACAGTAACGTTATGTTGTGTTCAGACCAAACACGAGTGATTTACATGTTAAGTCAATGCAAAGAGGCGATAGACCTACTTGCTGCGCGAATCGCGCGAATGAAGCCCTGGTTATGAGATGATGAGGCGGCGAGAATGACGCGAATGACGCGAATCACGCGAGTTGAAAAATCTCGTTCTCTTCCCCTACAGTGACATTAATCTATGTATACATCCGCGCTAAAATATCAAAGTGAAAGTCATCATAGCTTGTGTAGTATAGACCCAGCTCCCAACCCGACTTTGAGAATAGATTAACGGCGACATTTTTTTTATCGCGCGATAAGAGTCTCACTGCGTTAACGCCGTTAACGCCGTTAACGGCCCACCACTAATTAAAACGAAAATAAATGGTGGTGCGCCATAAGTTACCCTCACAGATTAAAAGCACAATGACAAACGCACTTCACACAAACAAGCGGCTCTGTCTAATGCACCTGCCAAACTCTGTCACACTCGTGCTACACTATTACATTTATTCGCAGCACAGTTTGAGCTTTCCATTGCATGTACAGCCCTGCAATATAACATTTTTGCAAAGTAAATGTTCAAAGAGTGAATGTGTGTTCTATTAGTCCATCATTCTGAAGGAAAAAGGAAGGAAAAATGTGGAACAGCTTTTGTTGATGATGATGTCCCTCATGTTGTTTAGTACATTAAACAAAGTGCATTTAGCATTCCACATGATTGTACATTTAAATATTTCAGTACTTTTTATGTATCACTGCAGGCTTATTTGAAATTACTTCATGAACTGAAACTAAACTATTAAGTGTTACATTAATTACATTAAATTCTACTTCACACCATTCAGGCTTAAAAGGCTTAAAAATAAAAACTGTTAATGTGAAGTTTTCCCAAGTGCATGACCACTTTACATAGAAAGCTGGAAACAAGTTAGGAATTTTAGCATTTATTCAAATAAGAAACAATTTATTTTCTACTTACTTTGTTTTTATTTTAAAGTGGCGAAGGAATCAAAAACAAGCCCAAAAAGTTTATTTGAACCCTCCCTGAAAGGGTACGAAGTTCCTGAATATGTCCCCTTTCATTTTTTTCTTGATGTCATCCCTTTATTGCTTGTTCCAAATGTCAAGTGCTTTGTCTCCTGCTGCCTTGATGACAGCGGCAATTAGTCTATTCATGCTTCATTAACACTCCATTTTTAATCAGAATTAAAAGTGTAAGGGAAGAAAAAAACTCACACATGAACACATACTTTACAACCACAAACACACTGACGAGCACACTTTAAGAGCGCACCCCATGCTGTTATTTAAACTCCCTGTTCCCGAACCCATTGACTTACTAGTGATGTTTAGTGCAGCCATGTTAATGTTTTTAAAATATTGAAATGCGATGAATCACATTGTGTTCCACTCGACGGCAATGATGATCGAAAGCAAGTCATTGGCTTGACCCAGCGTTAAATGGGACGACTTTATTGGTGGTCAGGTTAGTTCTTTATCATCGTAGTGACGGAAGGAAGAGAGAAAATAATGATGGAGGTAGAGATTGAGGAGACAGGGAACATGAACAGCACTCGAGTGTGGCTTTGACCTTGTTTAAAGGGAACAAGGAGTTTTGGGTGCACTCCTCACTCACCAAAGAGAAGCGAATGGAAAGGCTATCTGGCTTTGTCACTTTTCATTAACCTCATGCCCTTCCCTTTACTCGAGGCAGACACGCACGTTTCTCTTCATCTTCTTCCATCCTTTACTTTCTGTTTTGTCTCTTTTAACCTGAACACCAAACATCCAATCGCAGTCACGCTGTTTATGGGGAATTATTTAAAGTAGCTTGTGCAATATGCCTTTTAGTGTGCCGTGTCTAAAGACACAGTACGTGACAGAGTTCTGCTTTACATGAACCTAAAGACTCAGCACTTGTCGTCACCATGATATAGCAAAGTCTCTTCGCTCACAGACAGACCTGTTTCACCATGCATGAAATTTGATTAGAGCTAGCACTGTTTTTTGTATGTGCATATGGAATAGAATCCACTGACTAAGTTATTTCAATTTCTGCAGATTTTTCATTTCTCTTGAACTTTGATTCACAATGAAATGTTTGTGTTTGATCATCAATTATTAAGTTCAATATCAGTAATGATTATTGTGCCATTCTAGCGTTATTGATGTGACATTTTCCATTACTGATGTACATAATACAAAAACATTCAGAGAATGTTTTTTGTTACCAATATATTTACAAAATCCCTGTTTTTAGAGTCTAAAGAACCTTAAAACATCATTACTTTTTATTAAGAAAAAAGGTAGAATTTTAATGCTTATGGATGTGACCAAAAAGGATGCAGTTTTTGAGAGAAAACATAATTTGTATGATTTAATATGCATAAACCAAAAGCAATAATACCCCAAAATGGAGAAGGGATGACTCTTTATGGAACATACACATTTTATTTTCATGTTCCTGTTTAAGAGAAATATGTGCTGTGGAAATTCTGAAAGCAGGACTTTCCTAACTATGGATAATCATGCTTATAAAAATGCTTTAAGATCTCACATGTGTATTTACCAAATGCTTGCACCAAGTGCTTTCAGAATGGTGAAAACCTTTGGTAAAAACTTTATATTTTCATGGTATAGTTGATATTTGCATGGAATTTCCCAAATAGCTTGTTAAGATTTATTTCTAAAACATAAGTTGCTCTTTACTTGTTTATAAATGATGAACAAAGGTATGTCATACAATAATGTTCACAATTATACTGTTGAGCTGAATATCGGCATCTCTCATAATGTATTGAAGGCAGAGTCACCACTGTGTTGATGATATAATTATTAGATATTAGATTGTTGGTTTTTCAGTGTAAAGTATCAAGCACTTTTCATAATAGAACATTTGCGGTTCTTTTAATTCAGTCTTTCATCGCAAAGGTCTCATCATCTGTAACCCCTTCAACAAAGTCTTACTCGTGCACTAAGCCCTGCCAGTGATTAAAGAAAGAGAAGAATGAGGGATGACTTTGTCGTGTTATGATTGGGAATGTCATTTGCTGCTTCAATGGAAATCACATACCATCAGAGAGGCTCTATCAAATGGCTTAAAATTTTGAAATGAAAATATTTTAGATGATTATTCTGGCTTACTCTTTGTTATATATTTATTTATTTAATATTTATATATTTTTAATTAGGCATGAAGAGGTTCATTAGCATATGATATGAGAGGGAAAAAATAATTCAATTTAGCAAAGCTCTTAGGAGAACAGATGATTGCTGCTTAGATGATTTGCTCCTGTGTGATGGTTCACTTTTTCCCCTCTTTTCAGTCCATTTTTTAAATAAGCTGCAGAAGACGTTTTATTCGTTGCTGTATTCTATATTCATAAATGTTACGACTATTGCTTTGCATTCTATAAACATATTTCTGTAAAATGGCTCTATAACAGCCATTTACTCTACAATATAGTTGTCTAGCCATATCCTTAAGATGAATTATGAGGTTGACTACTCAACACTGAAATTTACAATTTAATATGAATTGTAAGTATCTGTCTTTGAGTGTGATAACTAGAGGTGTTTGATAACAAATAGAGAAAGGTAAATTCAAGATAAAAGAAAAAGAATTCAGTCAGCCTAGCTTCTTTTGCTCCACTTGTTTTGCTGAATTATTAAGAATGTTAGAATACAACATACATACTTTTATGGTTCAACTATTCATAACTTTGGCTTAGATACGGTTGTGTTTCTCCATTTTTAATACAGTAGTATTTTTTCTTATTAATATCATGCATTATCTGACAAAATAATCCCTTTCAATCATTATTTTTCATTATTGTTCTCAGGTTGGTTGTTTAAAATATAGCTTTTTGTTCTTATTTGTATGTTAATCAGAATACTCTAATTATTTAATTCTATTCATTTTATTTTACCATTATAGTTCATTTTATTCCCTTTTTTCATATGTTTTCAAATGTATGCCCTGCATTTTTCAGAGCCCTGTGAGTGATATTTACTTTATAATTTGATGCTGTTCTGTAATGTAGCAATCCTAAAAGTGTCAGATCTCATTTTTTCAGTGTCTGATCTCATTTTAATGTACACAGCAACTTGGATATGTTATTAATAAAGCTTTAACCTCTGTGCACGGGAAGAACGAAGTCATTCATGGTTCCTGTGCATCTGCCATCACAACATCTGTCTGTGTCACCAAAATTTGACCCCATGCTACAGATATTTCTCAAGAGTGAGCTTTCACTCTTAATGAAATTTGAATGAAATTTCATGTAAATGACTGCGCTAATGACGTTAACGCAGGCGCTATGCATCCCGTCTGCAATTTCATCTCTCCAGACAGACATTGATGCAGCCCCCTCTCCCCCTTTAATGACAGAGCACGGAGCAAATATAATCACACATGCCCCAACACAGCGCAAACATGAGAGTGCCGCCGACAAACTTTATATGGCCTAGAACCTTTCCGGTGACCGAGGTTGCCGGTGGGGTAACGTGATCTATTTGTTGTCATTTACGAACTCCTGTTTCTTCTTATTTAGCCTGCATCGAATCACGCTCTCTTCTAGAGAGAGATAAAGGTTTGCCATTGTGTCCTGCTGCTTTTATGATAAAAAAGCCTACTCTCCGAATGCGCTTCCCCCCATAGTGTGTGGAACAGGGTCTTTAACCCGGCACTGGGTTCCAGCCGCACGTTTTGACGAAAAGGATGCGAGGTGGGCCGTGGCGAACGCGATCCTCAGTCACACACTGGGCTGAAAGAATTGTGCTGGAAAATGAGTGTGAAACTGTTAAAATGTCCCAAAACAAACCGATCAAAATAACACAATTTGAAAGATACCAGACAATGCAAGCAGATGAAAAAGAATACATTAAAGCATCTGAAATCTGTGATTTCTTTTGTATTTGGTGGTATTGCATCACAGGGTGTTATATTAACCTGTCTCACAGGCTTTAGTGTACCTGAGTTGATGTCGGAGAACACACTCATTTCCAAAAATTAAAGCACACAATCAGATGTTCCTAATAACATTCGTATTGTCCAAGCTTGACTAATGGTTCCATTTTCGGACACGGGATCTCACTCTCCCGCTTTGTCTCTACTGCTCATTAGAGCTTCATTATGTCATTAGGGGGTTTGGAAATGGGTTTGAAAACAGAGCACATGAGTAAGAGGGGTCCTTAGAAAAATAATCAAACTGGTAATAACAATGAGGCCAATTTGATCTCCCCATTATCCGATTTTCAGGCATGTGGATGAATAATGAAAGAGAGATGAAGGATGTTCTCCATGAACGGAGGCTCTGGACCATGTCCAATTGTCAAGCAAAAGCCATATGTGGAATTAAGTATTTTCCAAGTAGATCATGATGAAGATACATATGAGAATCATACCTCCTGACATCCTTTCATCCACAGTGTTTCACTTTCTCTAAGTGATAAATCTTTTCGTCCATTTTATTTTGCTGGTTGTATATGGCCCAGTTTTAAAGTAGCTGCCACAATGAACAGGTATTTAGAATAACTGTGAAACAAAAAACATTATAATCAATAGTGTGTTTTTCACAAATAAAATTACACATAAAATTATGAAAAAATTCAGCACCAATTTAAAAAAATGGTAGCAAACTATCTCTGTCTCTTTGTACAAAGAAAATCTGATAAAATGACAGACCAGGCCTCATCTATAAATATGCTGGTTTCACTTAAATTAAAACATTTGCTGGGAATTTTAGTCATAATGTTACTGCATAACACCAATACAATTTATAAACCCACATTTGCTTGAATTCAGTTGAATTCAGTCACTTTATAATTTCCATGATCACATATTATTCAAAATTTGTACAAAACCAGAATCACTGTTTGAGATATTAAATGTATTAGCCAGAACTTTGATCATGGTGACATATTAGAATCAATTCAATTCAAGTTTATTTATACAGCGCTTTTCACAATGTGCATTGTTCCAAAGCAGCTTTACAGTAGCAAATAAGAAAAACAGAAAAAGGGTGAAACACAGCACAGTGCAGGGTGTTTTTAGAACAAGCAAGATCATTCTAGCAAATAATATCTCATAAATAAATAATAAAATTATGTATTTATAAGAATCAGCAGAATTACAACGTTTAATAAACTACAATAAACAGAAAGGAACAGAATTTGTACACATACATAAAAACAAATATAGACAGTTGTTCGGCAATGTAAATGTTATGTACAGAATGTAAACATTTATAAAGAATATAACAAAAATATAAATCATTTCCAAGACTCATGCACTTAATAAGAACAATGAATGCACAGTAAAATGGCTTGACTCCCCAGACTTAATAGAGCAGAAACGGCCATAAACTGTCCTGAAACTCTCAGATTGGTCCCTGACCATCAGGACATAACTACTACTATTTGTCAGGGGTGTTACAGGCAGACAAGAGCGTATGACAAAGGGTATAATCCAAATGGTGATTTAATAAACAAAACTACAACTAACAGGAAACCAGGAACAAGAACACACGTTGACATTAACACACGTAACATTAACAATACTAGACAAAGAACAGAGGGAGACACAGGGCTTAAATACAATGGAAGACACTCAGGGAAAACAGAATCAGGTGCGGGACTAATTATCAAACATGACGGACAGGTGAAAACAATGAACTAATAATGAAACACAACAACAAACGTGACACTATTATTGACTCATCATTTAAATCACTCTCTTCCATTTTTATCTTCATTACTCTTCCTTTCCCCTTTCTACTTTGTCTCTTTTCTGAATACAGTACACAAAGGGACATTTTGAACTAACATACTCAGTCTCCTTTAATACACGACTGCTTTTTTTTTATTTGATCCATATCAGCTTGCATGAGAGAAGTGAACCAAGCATCAGATTTATTACTCTGTTTTTATATTTTGCTTCAGCACAGTCAAGCTTGTATTTGAGAATGTGTGTCAGCAGGTCAGATCACGGTGTGTCAAATAAATCCTGTTTCTCGCGTATTTCCATTAGGCAAACAGTGATCCCTGGTACACCAATGCAATTGAAAACAAAACCTCTTGTATTTTTCATGTCCAATGCTTTTCAGTCTATTAGCACACGTAGTCTGTCTTTCTCCCTCTATCTCTCTTTCACTCTACCCAGTTCCTCTTCTAGTTTACCTCTGCTCACCTCTTTCTACTTGTGGGTGGGTTTGCATTTGCCTTGATTCAAAGCAAAGCCCCCACTGTGCCCTTGATGTGGAAGGCTAAGATTATTTTCAGGAGGAAAATCCATAAATTCTCTCCTCTCTCTTTACAACTACCCTCTCACTTTCAAAGAAAGAGACCTTTACAGTTTGTCCCTCTGTCCTTTACTGCAAACACCACACACATGAGAATGACTTGGTAGCTGCACTTTGGCAAATTTTATTAAATGTTGGTCTACTGTCATAAACAATATACATGTTTATTGATGTTTTGAAAAATAGTGTTTTATTTAGATGTATTTGTGCATTGTTTGTTATACTAGGACACACACAAATACTCACACACCTTGGGTTAAGTTTGATTTATAAGCTGTTGTCCTCACAAAGGCCCAAAAATACTTGTATTACTACTGTATCTCTGCACACTGTAGGGTTACCAGGACCACAAACACACACACAATATACAAATGAACAAGTTATACAGCAAAAAGCCCTTCTATATACCTTTGAAAGTTTACTAAATAAATTAGAAAAAAATATTTAAAGTTTAGAAGATATGACAAAGTCGTAGCTAAAGATTAGTCCCAACAATAATACCTATTTCTCAAACGCCTTTTATTGTATCTATAAATATTGTATGTATAGCACCAAGCATACAGTATATTCAGTAAAGTTAACAAAAATACCTATTATGAGAATTTAATTCTGCGCATATTTCTAAACACTTATAAGACATTATCTTATCTAAGAATACGTTTTGTGGACGAATAGGGAAAACTATTTCAAAAAATTCAACAATTTTTCCTGAAGAATAATTCTTCTAGCTGTACAATTACCTGTATATATTTTTTTAATGTGGTAAAAAACTGCCTGTAAGCTCTTTTAATGTAAATTGTACTGGAAAATACACCAAAAAATATTCTTACACTTACAGTCTTACACTATAATAATTTATTTCTATTAAAGGTATAATTTGCATAATAGATAAGGGATAATATTTAGGGAACCAATTATTATCGTGAGAATAAACCCAGACAGTGTGACCAGAACCTGATACAAAGCGATTATAGAACATGAAATATTGATTTTAAATATTTTATTAGCTAATTTTTATAAATAAAGACATTAAGCAAGGAAAACATGTAAACTTTCTTTTTTCTAAGGTAAGACATATGCAATGAACATGCCATTTGGTTTAATCATTTGTAAATATAATGTCATATATGTTGTTAAAGGATATATTACAGTAAATTTATTTTATGTGTCTGAGCCTGATTTTCAACATTCGGGTTACCATGTGTTAGTTTTGAGCGGTTGTTATCTGGGAATATCAAAGCTTGGAATGTCGTGATTGGCCAATCAGATTGAAGTTCTCCAGAGCACTGTGTAATAAGATGTATTAAACACAGGCATGTTGAAACAAATGCATAGTATGTAAGGTGGGCAGAATAGAAATGTATTGGGACAGTGAGCATCAGGGCTGGCGTTATCTGGTTCTCTCTCTCATTTCACTCACTCTATTAAACATGCAACAGTCTGCTCCGTCATTTAGAAGCACAACTTTCACACTCTGTCTCCTCAGTCATCTCCAGACCATTCCACCCCTTCATCCAATTGGCTGAGAAGCAGAGGGGGGAAATGGCCTTGTAAATCATGAATACAGAACACTTTTTTTCTCTCGCTTTCATACACGTTTGTTCTCCCCAGGTAGTCCGGCCTGGCTTGATTAACTTAGACTTACGTCAGGCACTCAGTGTGAGGACCATGCCACTGTACCGCCGCGATGAGAGCCTCCCGTTTGACATCCCATCAGGAAATGACACAGAGCGAGTGCTGCGCATATTATGCCCCCTCTGTGACTGCACTAAGGGACTGGCAGCGCTCTGGAGTGGCTGGGATATGTCTGATATCTGGCGTCAATGCTGATCTGTTCTTTCTCCCTTGTGAGATTGCCTCACCCTTTTCCTCTCTCTCTCTCTCTCTCTCTCTCTCTCTGTCTCTGTCTCTCGATCTCTATCTACCTCTTTCACTCTCTTGGGCCCTGTTAAACATTTCAGTTTCGGATGAGTACAATTGTTCTCCGCATTGAGTCAAACCTTAATTGGCCACTTGAAGTTCATAGAGCAATGAATTTGATCCGGGCTGGACACGTAAAATGTATAATGTACTATTAAGGTTATTAAGGTTATTTTTAATCCCCAGGCCTCTTTCGGGAAGGTTTATAAAAAGGAATTTAAATATGAAACTTTTAAGAATGACATTGATTCATCCTTTTTCTTAAATACTTTTTGTAAATAACTTGGTGGAAATGAGGAACGAAATGCATGATATGAAACATCAATTTTGTTGCAAACAGGACGCAGAACACAAACTCCCTGGCAGCGATCGGTAATGGCAGTGGGAATTCTTTCATTGAACATTCAAAGCAAATGAATTGGCTGAAGACCACATGAGGCACAAGCGGCTCTGAATTAGACTGATTGAACACTTCACTAAGTGAGATGACTACTTCAAAGATCAATTTACACATCTCACTGTGTATTGATCAAACTATTTGCAAGCACGGCATTCTCACAGTGAGCATTTCAATTAACCGTATATGAATGTAGCAGTCGAAGCACAAACATTGGCTTTTCTCTGAGAAATGCAAAAATTGATTTTTTTTTCTCACTTAATTGTAGTCATTTTTTCCTATTATATAAATAAATGTTTACAGATGATCATCTTTTTTTACTGAATTGACCTGTATCAGTAAAAAACAACAAAAATTAAATGTTAATTTTCGTTTAAATCATTGAACTGAAAAGGGTGGAACATAAAAGCCCTGTACAGGGATTAAGACTAGTCCTAGACTAAAATAAATGTTAGAGTTGTCCAAACTGAAAACCGCATGCACTGACATATCTTTCAAAACATCTTAGAGAATGTATTTGTTATCAATATGTTGAATCATCTGTTTATATTTTGCTAACCCCTGATGAGTCCTAACATCAGAAAAATATCACTCTATAGACGGGTATTATTTTTTTAAAGATTCATGCGTTATGATAGGACAAAAAAGGACACCCAATTTTGACAACATAATTTCTGTGAATTAAAATGTGCAAACTAGGAATAATACCAAGCAAATTGTCAAGGGATGCCTCTTTATAGACCACAAAATAGTTACTATATTTAAATTTTCATGTGCCCATTCATAAGGAATATGCACCATTATGTATGTGACTTTAGTATAATTGTTAGTATAATTGTTTCCATTTTAAAGGGGAAGTTCATCCTTACAAATACAATTGATTTGATTTTTTTACTCAACCATATGACGTTAAACATGCTTTGAGACCATCTTCGGAGCACAAATAAAGATATTTAGGTGACATTTGAGAGGTTTCCAGGCCTCCTCTTAGAAATTATGGTTATAGTTGTTGTCAAGGTCCAGAAAAGTACTTAAGACATCGTTAAATTGGTCTATCCGCTCATAGTGGCTCAATTGAATTTTTTTGAAGCGACGACAATATTTTATTTACAAAAAACATTAAATGCGACTTTAATCGATATACTCCCCTATGGCTTGTCAGTTAAGGGTGCACGTTCACGAGAGCACTTTGACGCATGCGCATTCGGTGGGGGCAAACGCCACCGTTCTGATTGACAACCTGGAAGTGCAACTCTTTGTTTACAAGCATGTATATAAGCTGATCTTCGCAAAATGTCTGATGATTTCGATATTGAGGAAGACTTGTTCTTTTTTGCCCAACCAAATGGTCATGTGTCAAAGTTCTCTCGAGGGATGAACTTACCCTTTAAGGTTGATATTTGCACATAATTGCCAATTTTTAAATTGTCCTGCTCTTTAATGTATGAAGACATACATTAAAAGTTGCAAGTGGATGTAATGAATATATGCTATATAATATCTGTGTCTGTTTTCCACCCTGGCGATGCTTTAGGATCAATGACAGTTTGAGTACTAGTTCATAATATTCCATCTTAAACTCGCTATAAACTCTCCCAGCAGGACTCTGATTCGGTTTTAATGTTTCTGTGCGGCCAGTAAAATTCCTTAACAGCTTTGTCACCCATCCTTAAAAGTGACAATAAAAATAACGTATAGCAAAGTTTTCATAGGTACACCGGAGTTGGGTCAATAACTGTTGTTTCAGCCGATCATTATGAAGAAACAGCAGAACGGCAGAAGAATGCCAGATCAATCAGCCAATCAGACGAAGCGTTCATCTGGAGTCATTTAACAGTGCGGCTAATGACGTAAACATCATCATTATCCTCACCAGTGATTTCCCTTTTTCACTTTTGGGAAACATTTGGTCTTCCCGGAACGTAATGACGATTCAGCTAAAGATGTTAAGTCTGAAAGATTTGAGCTGTACGGGTGTAACACGGTCCTCAAGTCATCCTGTCGACTTCTCTGACAAAACTCTGGTTAGGACAAGTTTTTTGCCTCCTGGCAGCATTCCACAGGAGCAAATCGATGCAAGAGTGAGTTTTAGAGGTGTAGGGATTATAGCCATCTGACAGACAGCAGCGCAGGTGAAATAATGTCTTGTAAAGCTAGGCCTACTAGCTCATGTTTTTGACATGTCCTGTAGACTTGTAATGAGGTCAAGCAGCTGTGTGCTATTAGCGGAAAACAGGACCTGACTGCTAGACAAGATGGTGTGCTATCGCTTCGTGGTTTAATCTATCTGATAGCTTCTTCCTTTACTCATTACTAGATTGACCTTGTTTATGGTTGGAGAAGGCCGCCCATCGCCCATGGTTTCCACCTGACCTTGAAACATTGCTCGGCTAAATTTTTATGATTGCTTTCAATGACAGTTTCTGTTCTATTCTGAGTTAGTTAACGTTCAACATGGTTTGTTACTCATGTAATGAGCACCTGTGGTTGTGATTGGCACAAATTTACAGTTCCTTTTGTGATTTGTGGCAGATTCGCTGGCCTTGTTTAGGCTAAAAATTTGCAGCAATTCCTATGAGGAATTAAGAGATTCAAAAGACATTTTGTTTAGGAAACAAGAGAGCTGAATGGTGCAATTCTCGGTTGCGGTGTGCAAGAAAAACGAATGCCATTTTGTCCTAATGCCTTTTCTGAAAAAGTAAATATTGGTTTGAAGGTTTCAACACTCTGTCTGCTCACTGGCAGTATTTCTTGCCTATTATCATCATCATCATCATCCTTGTTAATTATAATCATTTTGCTTGTGTCAAAGGTATTCAAGCCTCGGTACTGTTTGCCCCATTCCACAAAGAAACGTAATTGTGGTTTCTTCTCTCTCTCTCTCTCTCTTTCTCTCTTTCTCTTTCTCTCTCTCTCTCTCTCTCTCTCTCTCTCTCTCTCTCTCATCTGTTCATCCTAATGAAATGTGAAATATGATGTTCCCTCAGAAAAAACACATTGTTTTCTGTAGAGTTTATGATAGCTTGGAGGCTGTGTTCAGAAAAAAATCCTCTCAGGGTTTTTTGACTAACTTGATGGAATAGATGGTCTGTCGGACTGCTTGCCCACATCAATAGGTATTATGATCTTCAAGGTCCTACAAATGCTTTGCCACAAAAGCCATTAGAATCCGACTTCTGCTTTGGGAGAAAGTCTTTTTTCTTGTACTCTGGGCCCTCATCATTTTTCTAAACCCTGTTTTTTCTCTCTGTGTGTATGTGTGTGTTTTTCATCACGGCGAGTTGCTTTTACACTGCAACATTAATGACAGTGAACTACGTTTGAACTCCATGTTCGGCGCTGACATTTTTCCCCAAACTGAAACTGGGACCGTTTGCACAAAGTGCCTTCAGTGTGTCATATTTCAAATAGACAGAGTGTCTATCATTAAATAATTCATCTGTGTGCAGATTTTTTGACATGACAATTAATATTTATTGAATTAAAAACCCGGCAAGAGCAGCCGTCTGAATCCCACCACCTCGTTGGGTAAGAACGGCAGAGGAGGAGAAATAGATTGTGAAAGCAAATCATTTATTTTATCTGTCATGCTTCGTTTTCTCCCTCAAAGCAGACGCACAAATATGATGTTTTAACGTTAAGAATACGGTGTAATATTATGTTTGATCAAGACTACAGCTGTTTTCTTTTATTTGAGAACAATTTTTATCGCTGAATACTGTTGCCTGGTTTCAATTAGTGACTTGTAGAAGGTGCTGGGAATAGTTTTGTTTTGGAAAAAGGGGATTTTTTTATTACTTATCAACCCCTTCTGTTTTTACAGGCACAATATTTTTGGTGTCTTTTTGCTCAACATTTTAAAGCGAAGAACCGAATTTATATTGAGTTTGTTTGAAATACTAAGATGTTAACAGATACCAGTTTGATAGTTTTCTATAATTTGCTCTGTTTATGTTACACAGATTGGTTGAAATGTTTAATTGTAAAAATAATATTTAAATAACAACAAAAACAACAATAATGTGTTTTATCAATATTATTTTATTTAGTTTGACCTCTGGCGGAAATATTTTATGCAATAAAAACAATTAATTATAACAATATAATAAATATAATGCAAGTACAAATGAAGTGACAGTAAAGTGGCAAGTAATAAAGTGTCCGTATAAAATGTAAAAACAAACTTTAAAGGTGTTAAAAGTAAGTGTGCTTATCAGTCCAATATGTGGAGTGGGTATGTCTATTTTTGTGACAATTTTGGACGCTCAAAGAACTTTTTAAACTTTGTACTCATGAGGTACACAGTATAGATTTATCATTGTTTGTTGGACAATATTAAAACCACAACTACACCGCAATCGACTGCATTTATAACACAATGGCAAAACAATAAATAAAAGTGAATTAATAAATACAATATATAAGAGAACACAAATCACTACCTTACCTCTCAGTTTGTTTGCACATCCCATTAATTGTAATTGGCCCTTTAAGGGGGAACCAGGTTCATAAGGTCAAAAGCTATTTTTACTGTAAAGTGCTTTGAGCAAGCTCTTTTTTCTTATCCTCTCCTGTCTAATATGACAGAGCATCTCCAGCATCATTACATCCCCCAGACAGTCATCAGCACAGGGAGTAAGACTCGGCTGTGGGGAAATTAGATTGCGAAGCTCCCTCTCCCCTCACTTCCCGGGCCTTTTTTGGGCTAAATACCTGATTATCCCACATTTAGGAGTGTGGGGAAAAAGGGAAAAAAATACAGCAGCTGGATTGTAATCAATCCTTTTAAAAAGTGCAGCTCGCACGGCACTTCTCTCCAGCAGGATAAATGTGACACAGAGGCCTCCGATTCTGCTCCTCTGATGAATCGCTCCCCGCTTAATGATTACGGGAATTGTCATCGACTGATCATCAGTCTCCATTTATTTCAAATCAACGTCAGGAGTTTGTAGGCCCCCGAACAAGAATGTGTGTGTGTGAGTATGTTTTCTCTAGATTGCCTCTTCTCATCTGCACCGCTCCATAAGGAGCATCAGAGCGGGGTCATGTATCATATCGTGTGTGTGCGTGTGGCAGAATGGTAAAGTGCAGCACCCCCCGGTGTCATCGGCCCCCTGGGTGGTGCTGTTTTAGAAACCAAACTGAACGTTGCATCTTTGCCCTTTTAACGCCAATGGCTCCTTTAAAACATTCCCAGAATTGCTCAACTTTTACAACTGCTAGATATTTTGAGGACTGCACGTCTCGATGTGGATTTGTACAGTATAAGGATTAAGGAGCAGCCAACCAGCGAAGGGGTTGTCGTCCTCTCTCTCCCTTTATCTTTTCTATTTGCCATAGACACACACAGACTAATAGTTAATCAGCACGTGTGTACGGCCGTGGCTATTTGCTCTCGTCTGCTCTCATATCAAGGTAGTAGTTAATACCCAGTGCTCGGTCCACAGAGCTTACATTTAGCAGACTCCAGGGTGTGTTCCAGGGTTAAACTAGATTAAAGAGAGAGACCCCTATACACAGCTTTCTCTTCCAGATTTTCTCCATTAGTTTGCAGGCCTTTCACCTAAAGGTCTGGTGGAAAAAAGCAACACCTGCATATTTGATTTGTTGGCCAAAAACCCATATGCAAGGAATTAAATAATTACTGTTAATAATGTAAATCAAATATTATATAAAACCTCTTTAAACTCTTGATAAGTAATATAGACAGCATAAACAAATGCAATGTGACGCAAACTTAACCTCCACCGCAAAGAATCAATAACTGTTGAGTAGTTTTAAATGAATACAATTATTATACAATGACATTTTAAAGCAATTAAAAATAAAATTAAAAACACAGACCGGAACTTCGGGCCAGGTGCATCCGATGAAACTGTCTATAGAAAAATAGTTCAAATGTTTGTATTATTTATGTGGTATTTACAGTATATACAATTAAAAAGATAGGTATTCAAAAATGACTTCACCCAAAAATGAAAATTCTGTCATCATTTACTCACATTTGAATTGTTACAAATCTGTATAAAGTTCTTTGTACTGATGAACACAAAGATATTTGGAAGAATGCTTATAACCGGACAGATTTAGCCCCCCTTTGACTACCATAGTAGGAAAAAATACTTTATCATTTGTTTGTTCTGTTGAATACACTAGAAGACATTTTGAAGAATGCACGACAGCTAACCGTTCTGGGGCACTTTTGACTAGAATTGTAATTTTTATGGTTTTCAAGTATTCTTCCAAATATCTTTGGATCCCTGGATTTGGAACAACTCGAAGGTGAGAAAATAATGACAGAATTTTCATTTTTGGGTGAAGTGTCGCTTTAATGAAACTTAAAAGGTAGAAATAAAAACATTAATAGGAAACTAATAATAAATTGATTCCCAGTTTATGGAAAGCCTTTTGTAATAAAAATAGATTTGCCTCAGGATGCTTATTGTGTCAATATGCTACTTTAGTTGAGTAATTAAACAAAAAAGGGAAATAAATTCTGACATTTAACAGTCAATAATATTTTAATCAATTAAAAACAAATGTTAACGTTATTTCCTGTTATTATATACTTGATCTAAGTATATATTTTTGCAGTTCTGTATTTTAATATAAGATCATGAATGGGTTTTTATATGTGCCTGTTGAATGAAAATGCTTATGCATCTTCAAGTCACGTCACACTCTGCTGCCCTTATGCTGTCTTAAGTGTTATATAATTTCTTCTTAAAAAAAAGAATCCTTAAGTCTCTCTTCTGCATTTTCTATAAGAAGTTCTGTAAGAAACCCATTCATTTGCCGCTATTCAGAAGCAGTCCACAAAATCAAACTCTGGCTCAGCTAGGACATTCATGGAGCCACCCCGAGCATACCGCACGAGGAATGATTAGTAATTAATAATTCTCTCAAAACGTCATGTTTGAGCAGGATTTCAACAAGCTCTCTTCTAACAATCTCCATGGCAGGCTAGGTGTCAATAAAGTCGGTTTTCCCCTCTAGTTTCTACTACTTTTTTACGTTTCGACTCGAATCCCTCAGTCCCAAGACGGGTTACGTCAGAAGATGGCGGAAACTCCTGAGAGAGCGAATCTCGCAGGTTAATGTTGTCTTTGACGTAGGCAAATTAGCGCAACAAAAATAGACCAATTGACCCCATTAATTTCTTCTTCTACAATTGTCCCAAGGGTCGGAGGAAGGAGGCGAAACGATAAATCACAATTAAGCCCAAGTCAACTGCGTTCATTAAGCTTCGTAAGGGCTAAATCTGCGCTCTTCATTCTGGGAGATTTGCAATCAGAAGTTTGAGTCGCTACGAAACAGTTGAAGTAAATGATGGATTAGTGAATATGGTTCGATAATTATGCTTACTGTTTTTTTAATCCTGTTTAAGTTTACGTAAGGCGCGTTTGATATAAATCTGCTTTTATTGGTGGCTCTGTCTTTTTACTCTTGTCTATTTTGTGTTGAATGTTTGCTAATATTCCACTTCTTAAAAATTTCAAGAAATAATTTCAGAAGCATAAGAAGTTGTCCAAATGAAAACAAAATCGAATTTCTTCAAATCGAAGTCATTTATGTAAATAAAGTACTTTAGAAGTTTTGCAAAGACAAAATATGTTTTTCGACATTTTTAGAACAAGACCAGCTGTTTGCTTTGAATGGAAAAACTGGTTGAACGGCGTTCAGTTTTTTCCAGGGTTCATTATCACTGAATTAATTGATAACAGACTCCGTCGTGCACAACCCTGCAGAGAGTTCAATATCCTGTGTACGTTTAATTTTTCCAAAACATACGAGTCAAGACTTCTTGGAGATGATTAAAAATGTCTCTTTCATAAACCTTTGGAGATTCATGACTTTTTGTCCATACCACATGTAGCTCTAAAATGCCAACGACAGAAGACTTTCCTTTTAAGCTTTTATCCTTACCTCAAACACACATTCACAATCTGTAGAAAATGTAATCTTTGCCAAGAATAGGATCTAAATATCAGTGTTGTTATTCTAATTTAAATTTGATTAATTTAATCTAGATCTAAATCAGTTTTCAGAGTTGCTCCACATTTTTGAAGACATGAAGTATAAAAAAAAAATATTTTCTGATGTGTAGCCGAGCGGTTCTATTTCTGACTGTTTTTGAAGTTCATTAATTACATCCCGCTTGCAGTACTAACAAAAGAAATCCAATTAAAAACAACAGGTATGACGTTATCACACACTTTTTCATTATTAATACAGCCATCGCTTGCACATGAAAATCACACAACCGAAGTTCTCCCTAATGTTATCGTCAGCTCATTGATAGAGGTAAATCAACAGTTCCCAGGCAATTAGCAACCAAAGCAGAGCCACGTTCATACCTCTGAAAAACATTAGGAAAGTGCAGTGGCGGTTTCAATTATTTGCCGACATCTTCATTTCACGTTTTGGCCCAAACATCACAGAATCGCCACCGCCCGTCACGTCTAATGCTTTTCCTCATCCCATAATTCTCCAAACCCTTTCAACAAGCAGTCAGTGCGTCGTTCTCTGACGGCAGGAGCCGTGGCGCCTCTTCGTTTAGAGGGCTAAAAAAATGCGAGAGAGTGGGAGGGATGAGTGGAGAGGAACCCACCTCAATCAAGAGGTCCATTCATAATTGAGAAGGGGAGAGATCTGTGCAGCAGGTCAAAAAACTCTACTGCATAATTGAGGAGCAGCTAAAGCTGGAGTGGCTCCATGGTGGCACTCTGCGGCCATAAAAAGTTCCTGAGAGGCGGCGCGTGTGTATGTTTGTGCATGCAGTTCTGCCTTCATGTGCATTTGTGTGTGTGCTTGGACGCACCTTGCCATGTTTTCCTTGCGCAGCTGAATTAACACTTAGTGTACAGTCTTTTACAGAGCAAATTTCTTTTAATATATTATATAAAGTTGTGTAGTGATGCAGAAGACAGTCAGTTGGGGGTTAGTTCATGTCATCGGTTAGTTGAGGGTGGGGTGCCACTAGACAATGATTC
The DNA here is from genome assembly GCA_008369825.1 of Triplophysa tibetana. Lineage (NCBI taxonomy): Eukaryota > Metazoa > Chordata > Actinopteri > Cypriniformes > Nemacheilidae > Triplophysa > Triplophysa tibetana. The sequence continues at coordinate 13,787,521 of CM017896.1, read as the reverse complement.
AGTATTGCTTTATCAGACCTATTAAATAATACGTTAACATTTATTAAATGTTTGGGCATTCAAGAGATTAAAATCTAGCAGTTATTGGTAATAACATATAAGCAGTCTGCAGTGTATATACTGTGTAGCGGCCACAACATAAACAAAGGTTATGTGGCCTAAACTTAACTTCTGGTAGACCTCTGCAAAGAATCTACAACTTTGAGTAGTTTTAATTTAATTTCATACAATTAATGTACAATAAAACATTAATGTAAATCAATATTTATATAAATTAAATATGAAAAGGGATAGAATATAACCAAACACAGACCAAAAGTTAACTTTGGCCAGGCGCGTGCCTTCGTCTGTATTATTCATTTATATTTTTTCCACTTTTTGCAATAATAATAAAGCTTTTTAAACACTAATAAATTAATTTTCAATTATGCTGCACTCTTGTAGCTTTTTATTATTTTAACAACATTATTAATTAGGAAAATAAATAAATATGTGGCACAGTTATCATTTTTGTCAAAAATGTATTTAAAACATTGAAACTTACACTTTCAAAAGAACAGATTTTCTAGATAAATTTTATTTAAAGTGTTTTTGTTTGTAGATTTTTGTCATTTCGTCAGTACACAACTTTCCTTACTATTACTATTACTATTATGATCTCATTAAACGTGAACAAAGACCAATGTTTCGCCTGCATAGGTTGACCTTCAATGATAATTTCATGTCATCACTGAGGACCACAAAGACATTTGTTTAGCATCCCGTCTGGATGTGGTTGTTTACTGATGGTATCGATGGAGGGTATACATGCTCCTCACTGATATGACTGTGATGGTACACCAGTTAACCTTGGGTAGGACACAAGTTAGTACATCACCGTTCCATATATCTCTCGGCTGGCAAGATGCATCGGAAATGCCAAACATATCTTCTGAGCAGACGCTCTTTTGAATGATGCCATTTCTGAGAGTGATGTTGTTTTTGCTGGAAGCTGGTGGATGCCCTGTGTTTGACCCTGTGAAGGGTTGAGTCATGTCTGGTGGTCCTCTTCATCTGAGAGGTTTGGCGAGTCTCGCCTCCCTCACCTTTTCACAGCGATGTCACATGAGCTTGGAAAAGTTTAGCATGCTTTACAAACGGTGAGTCATTTCTACTGACACTTTCACCATACTGTTAAATTATGGATTTGAATTCCTCTTCCTCAGATTCTTAAGTGACTTGGTGCACTGGCAAGTCAGCATATACATCTCTGGTTTCTGGGAGTTTCTGCCAAAAATCCGGAAAGAAAAGTTGTCAGGAGGTGGAGGGGAAATTTCCATAAGGGGCAATTGGCTGTCAGAATTGGCTGTCAGGCTTTTTTTGTCCCACTTCCTTCTTACTTCCAGAATTGAACCCAGCCACACATTTCCTGTGGGTTAACTTGACAGAGAACTCTGGATGCCGTTCCTGAAAGGTCTCTGTCATGCAGATGTAGTCATGACAAGGACGATATGCCATTGTGTTTGTGTCTCTGCAGTGTATGGGTGTTTTTGTGAAAGAGAGCTACACATGAGGGCGCGTCTGTGTCTGCTGGTGTGTAACTGCAGGAAGGCCACTTTCTTCATGGACATTTCCCTCTAGCCCCTCAGTCCAGCAGCTCCCAGTAACATGTATTTATACATATATTTAAATCAAGACAGAAGGCAGGTTTCAAGAGTATGCCTCCTGAGTTACCACTCACTTCCTCCCCAAAATAAAACCCCCTCGTGTTTGTCTTTACATGTCCACTCAGATCAGTCTGAGAAGCTTCAGTGCTTCTTGGTGACAAAAGAATGTCTCCTAGAGTTTGATTGTTTCTGTTGATTCAGAATCAGGATACAATACTGAACTTTTTTACATCTCTGATAACACACCATTGTCATGTAAAACCGATAATAAATATACTGTGGAATTATAATCATATTGTTAATATTATTAATGGTGTTATTATTATCATTATTATTATTATCATCAATATTATTATTATTATTACTATTACTATTTTTACTATTACTATTACTATTACTATTACTATTACTATTACTATTGTTCTTATTGTTATTATTATCATTATTATTATTATCATTTCTATTATTATTAATTCCTGATCAATTCGGAGATCAATCGTTTGAACATAGTTTGTTCAGCAATCTAGTTGATGACGCCAAACAGGTGGTCAAGTAATGACATCTACTAATAAATACGTTCAGATCGAATTAATGTCATATTCTTGCTGTTAAAAACGGCGACTTTTGTTGTACAATTATCTGTTGTATTATTTCACAATATTTCATTCATTCATAAGTTTCCTTCCACGTCACTCCGCCCAGGGATTCCCCAGGGTGCTAGGGCAAGTATGTTGATGCAAATGGTTACTTAAAAAAAAGTTTGTTGATCTATGCTTGAACCACAGAACTTGCGACCAGTTACCTTACGATGCTTTTGGGAAACTTACCCCCGGCTGTTTTTGATATGGTTTGTATTTTGGGCCCTGTTATGAAATAAGCTGCTTCTCTTTGCGTGTGGCTTTCAAATTTTTTTGGCAATATTTAGTGAACGATACTGTCAGCTTTCTCATCCTTTCCTGGATCCCTATTCCAGCAGAACCCCACTGCATGCGTCATTACCAAATGCACACATGTGCCGTGACTTATCAGGAAAAGAAATGTATGCGAAGCAGATTTACACAAATACACACTTCTTGACATCATCGAGAGCCTAACTGTGATTAATGGGGAAAAAAGAAAGAAGCTGTCATGACAGTTCAAATCTGTTTTTATCTCTGTCTGGCCCACAAAACTTTCTAAGAAGCATCTAATGCTTAAATGGGGTCAGGTGAAGGTTAAAAAGCGCTACATGAGCACAGTCATAAATATTTGAACTGCTGACTTGAAAAGACTTGCAGTGTTCTTGAGGGAGGTGGCTCGTGTCACATCCTTTTCTCTTTCCTGTCGTTGAGCAGCACTTGCCCTCTCAACCGCAGGATTTCAGCCTCTGTGTTGGGTGGATATGAATACCCCTCTCAGCCAACACAGCGCTGTCTCTACTAAAATTTTTGTATTTCTTTTTTGTTCTTTTACTACAAAACAAAAATAACATTCTTAACTTTTGGTGAGAATGTATGTTATATTAATTCATTTATGGTGTAGGTCTAACGATCATGTTCATATTCTTGATGGACTGGGTGCCTAACATTTTTTCTTCAAGCATGTAAAGTTTTATACTGTAAAAAATACAACTAATAAACAAATGATGCGTTGAAAAAATGACAAAGGAAAAAAACATAACTTAAGAATACAAATTGTTTTGTCTGTTAAGTGTTAAGAATACTTGCACTGCAGCTTATAATAATAATAGAAATAATAAGATTTGTATTGTATGTTTCGGTGCATGTGTGCAAAAGCTGCTTTATTTTGGATTCAAGTCATTTATTTCCCAAAATATAGGAGAAGGTTTAATAGCCAGTAGTTTTAGTTTTAAATAACCTCCTTTTTTCAAATGTATTAATAATTGAAGGTTTTACATACTGAATGTCAGTCATTCAAGTCACAAGCCCCAGAAGTGCATTTATTCTGGTGAAACAGTTTTACACGTCGCGGGTGCCTTAAGTGCCGCTTGAGAACAGCTCCATTAATCAGCAAAAGGTTATTCGTGCCATTTTTCAACGTCCATAAATTAATTAATATAACTCTTCACACGAAACTGTGGTAGTGTTGTTTTTATGCGTTGGCTAAAAGCATATAGTGATTCTACTACTGCCTTTGTTCCATACACTCTGTGTCTTTGTGTCTGTTCTTGTAATATTTCAGTAGAGGAATTTTCAGGATTTTGCATCCTAAAGCCTGTCTCTATAGACAGTGCAGGTTTGAGTCGATTGTCCGCTTCTAGTGCGTTTCAGAATGAATTTTCTAACAATAGCCTCGGCGCTCCGATCTTCTCTTTCCATGTCCGTCACACTTCAGAACAGGCGCATCTGGTCCAGGCAGACTGGAATATGCTCAAGACATGCACAGACACACAGATTAGCAATGAGGAAGCTGTTAGTCATGGTGTGTCCTACAGTATTCCACCGTTTTATCTCTACGTTTAGACTGTCCCAGCTGCTCCACTAACATTGGGTGCATATTTAAAGGAAGCAGACATGTCAAATTGAATCAGTTGGAAGGGTTCCTCAAAACGTCCTTTAGCTATAAACAATGTTAAAAATCATACAATTTAATATCATTTTATTTGTGAGGGATTTGGCAGGAATAAGAATATATTTGTATTGTACCAAAAAACACTTGTGTTTAGTAAGCCTTTAAAAAGAATCTTGGTATTACATTTATTAGGATGTCTAATCATTACAAAACAAAACATTATGTTAATAAATGTAATATTGAATGATCTCCTCTGCGACTTTGAAGTAGACACATGGGATGTTTACTAAGGTTTTCTGGAGACAAATCAAAAAAAACACTTGATTTGAATCTTGATTGTCTCTCTATTCAATCTAATTGTTGTCTTGGAGAAACAATTTAAAACCAACAAAACAGTTTTTTTTCATCCTATGTGAGGAGCAGGTGAGAAATCTTGATTGTGATGTTACATATCACATGCCTGTTTTTTATTTTTATTTAATATAATTGGCTATGTAAGGATGTAAAGTTGTATACTGTAATAAATACAACTAATAAACAAATGAAAGGCAAAATCATAACTTTTTTTGTCTGTTAAGTGTTAAGAATAAATTTCTGCAGCTAATTATAATAATATAATAATAATAATAGCAACGATAATAATAATAAGATTTGTAATATATGTTTCAGTGCATGTGTGCAAAAAGTGCATTCTTTTTGGATTCAAGACTTGCTTTGAATCTTGATTTTCTCTCTGTTCAATCTAATTCTTGTCTTGGAGAAACAATTTAGTTTTTTTCATCTAAGGTGAGGAGCAAGTGAGAAATATTTTTTGTGATCTTAACATATTTTTGATGTTACATCTCACATGCCTGTTTTTTATAACTCTAATATGAATGGCTGTGTAAGGCTGTATGACAATAATCATTCAGTCAATATCATTTGAAGTGCTATTTTGACAAAAGCATTGGACGGAAAATAATTATTAATGGCTGGTAAGAACCAATTTTAACTCCACTTCTAGGTTGTTTGATTCACTGGTGTTGAAGCTTGCAAGGCTATTTATTTATATAATTTCTAAACTAAGATACACATAGTAATAGGATCTTGTATCGTAGTTTTGCTCAGTGTTGACTGCTTGTATATAAATTGAATCTAAGCCAGAGTGCCAATAGGATGCCAAAAAATGATATATTTTAGTTTATAATTTAAATGAGGTTGTTCTGAATAGCTTTAGTGAGAATCTGGACAAAATCAATTTTATTAACATGCTTTTATAACTATTTTACCGATTATAAATGTCGAAAAAAGCAATAATGGTAAAACTTTACAATAAGTATTATATGTTAACATTAGTGAAATGCATTAGCTATTATTAACTAGTGGTGCTATTAACAATAATTTACAAAATAACATCTAGAGCATATTTTACATTAGCATTTACTAATACACTAAAAAGTACTTTTGGTAACATTTGATAATACACAGTGCATTACTATGAAAAATGGCTAAAAACTATATTAATCATTGTACGCTCATGTTAGCTATGCATTTATTAATGTTAACAAATACAACCTTATTGTAATGTGTTACCAGTTAATAGAAGTCATATATACTTACATTTAAAATTTCTATGTATCAGTTTTGGTGATCTTTATCCATATTATAAAATGACGGATGTAAAACAAACCGTATAATACTGAATTATAATTAAAACAGCTTTTCAAATAAGTTACAAAATATATTGTGTGGCCAAAAGTTAGTATTTGAAAGAGTCTTAACATTGGGGTCTGAGACTTGCATTCCTTCATTGCAAAATAATTGGTTAAGAATTTATATTTTAAATAGCTACAATTAAACAAATAATGAATTTATGTTGAAACCCATTTATTTATGACATATAGGCCTATTTTAAACATGTATTTTCTTCATCAAATGCATGTTTCAATAAAAAAACAATCAGTTGTAAATTGTATTCACTCATCAGAGTTTCAACAAATGTTTTCAAGAAAAAAAATGGAGCAACCATTATATAAATCAGTGGTTTTCAAACTGGGGTCTGGGGAGGGAAGCTCCAGAAGCTTCTCGGGGGTCCCCAGAAAATCTCAGAGAAAGACAAAGCAAACCACTTAACATTATTGATTATTACTGTTTCATTTAGAAATGTTAATATTTGTGTAAATCTTTCTTGCTACATGCACACCAGAATGGTTTATTTCAATCTTTTATGTCACTCACATTGCAAATATTTAATGAAAAAGTTCTGTTCAACATCCAGCATTAATCTTGTTTTAGTCAATTAATTCATATGTTGTCTTCACAAACATATTATTTACACAGCTTCAATGTTTCTTTATGTAAAATATGAAACATCATAATACTATTCATCATTCACAATGCATAACTGAGTATAGATTAGATCGGTCATGCTTTAGAATAAGTTTCAAATCTCACTATTAACTAACTATTAACGACGACTTTTGTCTCAATAAACTCCTACTTATTGCTTATAAGGTAGTTTTAGGGTTAGGATTAAGGGATGTAGAATAAGACAATGCAGAATAAGACGTTATATCCAGGTTGATAAGCAAGTAGTTAATGATGAATTTGTATAACTTCGTGTAAAGTGTAACCATTAGATCCAATCATGTTTATGGACCTTGTCCTTCAAAAAAAAATATATATGGGCATTACCTTGCTTTAACATTACTGTCGTATAAGAAAAGCAGTGCTTTAGGTATGAACAAATGTCAGTAACTCTTCAGTGTGCATTTGACTCTGAATTGTGACTGCTATAGAAAAGAAAATGATGAAATATGCCAAATCAGTCACAAACAAGAAGTCAGATGAAAGAAAATCGGATTTCAAACAATATTATCATCTCTCAACAAAATAACTTGTAATAAAGTAAGAAAACTTAAAACAAAGAGACAAATAAACAAAGAAAAAAATTTCCCGTGGAGGGTGCTCTTAAAAAAGTCAATTCGAGGTAATTTGGAAAATAAGATGTTTGTAAAGTCCCAAAAGAGACATGATTTGAGAAAACCTAAGTGCATAACTTCCTAAAAGCTGTTCCCAGACCTGTGCAGACAGGCGCGTGTTTCATCAGCAGGGGATAATAACCCAACCGGTGCTAGACAGCGTCCCCCTGGAGAGCCCACACTGATTGATTCAGGAAAATGTTTAAACAGATGATACCTGAGGGGACGCAAATAAATTGTGGTGTGGGTTCTTATTTGTGGAAGAGATCAATACCATTCAAAATGAGTTTGGGACCCTGTGTGCCTTGTCGAGTGTTTTAATATAGAGGAGGTGAAGTGTCTGCATTGGAGTTGGACGGGGAGAGAGGGAGAAAGAGCACTCAAACCCATCCTAAAGGGCACCAATCAAATCTGTGTTTTACAGCGAGTCAATCATCAGTTAGAGCTTTAATTTGCTGCAGCCACTTATTTGAACTGGAGCTATCGCAACTTTGTGCTTCTCTTAGGTGCAGCCAGCTCCCCTGATAGCATCCATGAAACTGTGTGTTTTTGATGAAAGAAGGGACAGTAATGGATCAGATCTCATCTTCTAGACCGGCTGTTCTTATTTGACTTCGCAAACAGCCAACATCTGCTGTTTGTCTGTGTGCCCACATATCCTTCGGATTTCTTTACTTTCTGTTCTGCTGTGTTACACCATAGAAAATATAATAAAAAAAAAGTAAAGCACTCATTTAGATTTAACCTGACATACGTATAATGACAAATGACTAATCGTGTTCTTCTTTGTGTTCTACAGAGTTGAATCCAGAGATCATCACATTTGTTCTGACGATTTCATGCAGCATATGAGGAAATGCACAGAGACGAGGTAAACACTCAGTTCTTATCAAAGCCTGCAGATTTGGTTCATTGTGGCCGTTGCTTTTTGTCTCAGTACCACTTAGATGGTCTGATACATTGTTTCTTCTTCAAACAAAAAGATACGGAGGAAATCCACAATTGAGGCTGTATTGAAACGCACCTGCTGATAGCTCAGTTTATTTGTGTGCGCGACTTGAATTGTTTTTAGCGCTAAAGACATAATGCAAATCAGGTAAAGGCATAGATGAGTACACGGAACCTGTGTGAGTCACAATTTGAGCTGTGCGATTCTTGATATTGCCAGCGCTAGGTTGTGAAGGATGCAGCAGACTGCCGTGAGCTGGCATATAGATTCATGTAAGCGTGTAGCATTGCTCCACTGTTGTGATCTGGGCATCTGAATAGGCACTCGAACGCACCCCTTGCCTGCAACACACGTCTGAAACATTTCCGGTAACGCTGTTCTCCATCATTTGATGCATAACTATTGCCGTGGTCTATAGAAAATGTACACAAACACCTTTTTTAAAGTAAATTAACCATTTGCTGCATGCTTTTAGCCTGTGGTGATTGCGTAATGCTAATCACACAATCCATAATGTGCCTCATTTACATAAAAAGTATGTGTGTTACTGCGGAAAAAATGACTATGGCTTAATTTAATGCTCACGACAGTGCTATTTCGGCACATTTAACACCTGGTGAAGTGGATTGCAGATGGTTAGGTGCGGGTTTCCGAAATGTAGATTACTGCTTGGAAAATTTTCCTGTAATTGACTCTCTTCCTTGTGCAAATTTGTCCCAAATTTAGCTTCTTTGTAGTGCTCATTCCATATTACACTGTAAAAAAATCCTGTAAAGAAACCTTTTTCCGGCAGCTGGGGCACCTGGAAAAACATAAAATATATATTTTTATGTATTTTTAATAATATATATATACAATTACATTTATTTTTTCCTGTAATTTTTATTGTAGCTCTTTCGCCCATATATTTACATAAGAAGTGTATAAATAATGTGTGTCATGTCATACCTTCTGCCTTTTTACAAACAAACATCTTTTAATACTCGTTTTCAACCAGCGATCACTACAAAGTTTTTGGAGATGTTTGTATTAAGGAACAGCTAACAAAAGTTTTATGCAATATACAGTATAAAGCCATTGTAAGTTTCAAAGCTTCCTGCCTTGTCCAAAAACTGTTTGAAAAATCTATAAGTGGATATGATCGTGTCCAAATTAAGTCCTCTCAGACATTTTGAGGTACAATAATAAAATGACATATCCTATTATTCCTTAACATAAGATTTTGCTATTATCCCTGTTGGCAAATACTAGGGGGAGGTTCACCTACCGTTTTGTTGTTCTAGCTGTGGGGTATCACCTTAATCTCCTAAAGAAGGGTCCCAGCATCGGGAAAGGGTGGCTGAAATGACAGCTGAAATCTTTTTTTAACAAGGTCCCTTATGATTTTATTGATTCAGGACAGCATGCGTTACACAGCTGTTGTATTGTGAACCCCCCATAGTGGAATAACATTTTTTGACCTGAAACACTGTTGAAAAGTTTTGTCAATATGAGAGTAAGCATTTTCAAGTCTAAATTGAAAAACTACATTTTTAGTGCAAGAAGCCTTGACGTTCATTATTGAAAATTGTAAAATATTTCATGACCCCTTAAATAAACCCAAATTATGTTGTGGTATCAATAAATGTATTTATATTTTAGGCAGATTTGCTTGTTAAGTTTCTGTCAAAGTTACAGTGTTCTTAAATAAAACAATGTAATTTCAACTCACAGCCAATCAACCATCTGCTGCTGCAAAACGTAAGTCTTTAATTTAGTTAAGATCAACATGATGATTTTTAATTTTCTTTCCTAAATCAACAGTTTTCTGTTTTAATTAAATGTAATCTGAGACTCCAGATTATGAATAATCAAAGTTAACCTTAAGAACACACACCTGCAACGCATCAAAACACTCCACCAGTCTTTATTTCACTTGCAAATGTTTATATTTCAGTTTATATTTGAGTTCTCAGTTTTCTTAAGCCTTATTTTAATTACTTGTTTTATTGACACGGCAAAGCCGTACAAGAAAAAATCATCATACTTTGGCTTGTGTTTATTGTTTAGTATTTAGCATCTTTGTTTGGTTCTTGCAAGACATCTCATCAATGAGCTTACAATTTAATGTGCACCTAAATCTAGTGAGAAATGGATGAATTAATCGATAAATAAAATGAAAAGGCAATAAATGAATACTAATTCCCACCATCAGTTTCGTTGCGTCGGCATAGCTGTTCATGTCGTAGTACTTTAAAAGCTTGTAAAATCTCCATACGTGCTCATTGTTCTGCGAGAGGAGTTAATCAAAGCTCATAAATCACGTCCACGGGCACTTAGAACATTAGGCAGGCAGAGGCAGTCACCCCGGTGCAATTAATGGCAATTAATGCTATACTTTTATGATGTCTCCATTTTATACGAAGGAATAATTGCTTTTTACGGCTTTTAAGTTAGTAGCCATCCTTTTACAATGGCCGGTTGTGAGGGATTCCCAAAAACATGCTTATCAAAGGGGTCTACATATACATTACTCTAATGGATTGATAGCACGTGTTTGGTCAACGGCCAAATAGCTCTCATTGCAAGAGGGTTTTTTCCTGAGGAAACCACCACAGCAGTTTCCAGGGTTCTCCCCGTCCATACGTTATATGGAGAATTGTAGTCATTGCTTGGACGTCTTATACTTGGCCCATATCCCCATCACCTCTCTCATCTTTGTACAGTCTGCTTTTTCTTCTCCCCTTTCTGGCTTTAGATTTTCAATTTTTTTCATCAACCTCTGACATCTTTTTACCCAGTAGGAATGCCTGTTTTTTTAACTGTTTTTGGGTCGACTAGACAGACATTATTCTGTACTCCATCCACAGATCCAATGGATCTTAACAGCCTCTTATCCCAAATTTTACTTCCTGTCTTTGATTCTTGTTAGGTTCAGAATTGCTCTACCAGATCTACATAGCGTTGAATGAAACAGATACTTTTCAGTACACATTATAGGACAATCAAAATAAATAAGAAAACAAATAATTAGGAGCAACTTTAATAATCAGACTCGAATCTTGCAGCTGGAAATAAGACTTCCAATAAAAATCCAACAAATTTGAAAAATGCAGAGCAGGAAAAAAAAGTAAACATGGCAATCTATCTCTTAGTGTCATTATAAAAATAATTATTACAAATATGAGAATCAAAAGTACAATAACAACTATTATTTTTCTTCACTATTTTAATTATTATTATTTGTATATTAATATAATATTATTTAAAACTTTCCAAGCAGCATTGACGTACATTTTCTGACTTCTTATTTTTTGACCTTCTGCTACACTAGAAACATTCTGGCAGTAGATGAATGCCATTCATTCCAATTTGTTTTTGTTTTGATAGTCAATAGAACAATTACAGATTCCAGAGCTCTTCATTTTTGTTTTGACAGCAGATGGGGGCTAGAAGTTTTTTTCTTTCTACGCTGAATTCCTTTCTATTTCTTCCTTTTTTTGAGAGAAGAACCCCTTTACCTCTTTCAGTCACACAAACAAGGTGAATCCAATGGATTAGGATAAGGCAGCTGAGGTTCCATGTGTGTGACGAGCTACCTGAATTGAGACATCTGCTTTAGAGACAGTTTGATGAGAGATGAAGCATGTAGAAAACGGTGCTTCAACGCGTTTCATTCACTGTCATTTCGTTGTCTGCTGACATGTTTCAAACATGTTGCCTGTATAGAATTTTTTTTTAAAAATGCAGTAAATAATGCTGAACAGACATGATTTACCAGATCACTATTTTTTATGATATTCTGGTGCATTTTTTCTTTTGTGGATTCAATAGGTAGACAGTTGGATGATCTCATTTTGTCAAATTTATTTAGTTGATCTCCATTGAAAAAAGGTTTTGTGGATCGCCTTTATCCCATCATCATGATTAAAATGATCATGCTTATAGTTATTGATAGTCTCAAAACGGCCATTTGCATTAGAGGAGTGATTCTTGCAGAAATCATGTTTCAAACATTCGTGTAGTTAGTTATAGTGGCAGAAGGTCATGACAGCTTTACATTGACATTACATTTACTGTTTGCATTTGCACAACTTTCAAAGCCATTAAGTTCATTCAAGGTTAACATTTTATAAATTATTTTCCCATAAACCTGTGACCATGGTTTAACTTCTATAGTGAACACTGACTTTCTAGAACTTTTATTCTTCCAAAAGAGAGTTTTTTTATTGATTTTGTTTTATATTCAGGGTGTACTTTGGCATTTTTTCATGGGTGTGTGTTTGCAAGGCTATTTCTTTATACAGTGCTGACTGTGCAGTAGCCTACTGCTTCTTGAGTTTATTGTTGCAGATTATTGAATAGAGACACAGTTTTAAGGAAAACGAATTGTTCAGGTTTTCCATTAAGAAAGTGAGAGATGGACAAGGTGTGGATGTAAATTTGCTTTTAGTACCTCAAAACAAAACTGCTTAAACATCCGAAGGTATGTAGACGTTGCAAGTATATAGATGTTTCTATTAGCTAACAGTTTCAACACTGACACCCCACTTTCTCCTACAGTCAGCCTCAATCAAAACATACCGTTTTTCCACATTCCTTATACAGTACATGTCTCACCTTTTAATACATTGTGCCGGTGATTGAAAGATAGAGAGACAATTCCTCCATTCTGGCTCATCACAAATCTCTTGCTGACAGTCAGATCTAGTTTTATTAGGGAATGGAGAGCAAGTGTTGGCATGTGAATAGACTTTCATCTCCCATCCAAAAACACCTTCAGCACCTTTAAATGATGTGCGCCGTGAGCAGCCTATTGATTTTATATTGTAGATATGAAGTCTTCAGGTGTTCAAGGTTGACAAGGACGACTGCGAGCTGCCAAGTCCAATATTAGTCATCGCACCATCAAAGTGTATGCTGCCTCATCAGCCAATCCCAGTGTGGTATAAAGAGCATGCGTGGTGACAAAATTACTTTTTAATGAATGAAATATATGTTTTTCATTCATGTTGATCCAGGAAACAGGCATTCATAAGGATCACCTCAGATTTAGGCATAGCTATATAAGTACTGCATCTACTCTAAGGTTCTAAGACAAAGGTCGACTTGACAGTGACAATTTGGCACCTGTGAAAAGGTTAACCAAATTTTGTCCTTGATACAGTGTAAACAGTCGTTCTTACACCCTTCACTCTGAAAACCTGCTGTATGCCGAAGCATTTCTGAGGATGACATTTGAGCTGTCTTACAACTGATGTTGCCTTTTTCTTTGCTTTCATTTATGGCTTTTTTTTGGTCATTGAAAAAAAAAACACGTTCAAAAAGCAAGTCTGACGGGTTGTGTTTCCGTGCATTCCACAAGCTTTTCATTTAATATAGCACAATTTAATGTGTTTTTTATTTGTAAGGAACTATTCAAGAGGAAAGAAATGTGTAAAAGCAGAACAAAATATAAACAGATTAGAGGAAAAGGATCCAAAGTCAAAGAATTTCCAAGTCCTTCTGTTTTTCTTTTGTTTAAAGTTTCCGATGGTATATCTTTTTTATTCTTCTGCAGAATATCAAATAAACATTTGGGTAGAAGCTGAAACGAGTGCATCATGTAGGGTGTGTGAAGAAAGGTGCAAAGCATGGCTTCATTAACAGGCTAGGTTTTGTCGAGGAGTGGGTGTTGACAGAGTTTCTGGGTTGCATGGTTGAATTGACGATGGTGACGCATCATTAGCTTAGTGGGGTGAAATAATAGCGCCCGCCGCTGTTCCTTTAGCTTTGTTTAGCCTAGCGTCCTAGCCTCACGGGATGAAACATTGGGAAATAGGTGTTTCTTTCTGTACCGAGTGAATGTTTGCAGCCCTAACAAGACACCCAGGAATAGGAGTTTTATACGCAGCACAAGCCAAGCACATTCTGGGGGTCCTGAGAGCCTCAGCGGTTCCTAAAGCTCCCATGACGCCGCGATTGATGCTCCAGTTACTTGAAACCTCCTACAGGAACAGCTGTCCCTATATGAGCTTTATTTGCCTAAAAGTAGTTCAAAAACACAAGGCTGACCTTAAATCATTTGAATAGCCCCACAATGCTACCAAACATGTTTATATGACACTCATTTGCTTCAGTCATAGTGAAACAATCCATTAGAGTAAGTAGCGCAGGATAGAAACATATGGATATGGGCTTCAAAGGTGCTACACTGGGAATATAATACATGTGCGAAAGGCTTGTTTGCGTAGCGTGTTTCCCATTTACAGTCTGTTTCATATCATTATCATTTTTTACATTTTGTTCATTCTCTAATGAGCTAGCTTTGTTTAGCATTTTTCATACATAACCCATGCCGAGTTTTTACAGGTGATGGAGCACACATGGCCTGTCATACATGTAATAAAACTGGCAGTTTATGATAGTGAAAATGCATTCATGTTAACACATTAAGCCATGATAGATAGAGCCTTGGTATGTTAATATATAATGTACATTTTCCTTTAAAAATATGATTTAACATGCTAGTGAATGATTGCTTATAGGTGCATGTGGTAAAATAGCAAATATCAAAGATAAATTAATGAACTTGCTTAACGCATGGTGAATTGAATATGACCAAGCCGCATCTAAATAATATAAATTTATGGTCAGTTAAATATTTTTATTGGGCACATGTTCTGTTTAATGCCTTATGAATAAACACACATTCAGAACAAATACCTGTTTGTCAGAGATTGAGATTACAAATCCACAGTTATGCTGCAAGGTGATGATGTCTGTTTTAAAATACGCTTGTTTCTTTTTACCCTCTAGCAGGCATGTTTACTCTGGTTGGTGCTTTTCTTGTCACAGTTGTAGTATTAAGCGTGTGAAACTCCATCACTCCATCTGGGGGTGCTTGATTGATTATAAATGGGTGCAATAGTTTTATCTATGCTCTCTGATCTGTGTGACACCTTTAATTGTTTTGCACCTTTTACAATGTTTGACACCTTTTTACAGCAGTCTAAGTTTAGAAACATGTAAGAAAACGTTTTAAATACAACTCACTGCGCTTTCACACCGAACCCCTCGACAGAGAGAGAGAGAGATAGAGAGAGGACACTGCAGCGCTGATTTACTAGTTGATTATGAAATTACAGTCATAGAAAACATGTTTTATTAATTTGATTGGTTTGGCAAATGTATTACAGTTATAATTCTACCTCCGATAATTATAGTTAAAGTTATTTAATAATTCTGTTTCCAGGAATTGTCTCAATTATGACTTGGATGATGGAAAATAATATAACAACATTTTAAAACAATGTTGCTACAAACTTTTTTATTTTCTCAACAGACATGTCACAGGCAATGCAAAAAAAATATCATGCTCAGTCGCTCTCTCTTCGAGGCTCTCACACACTTACAGAAGGAGATATGTACATATTTATTCACTGAAACATACATGCATAGTAAATGTATTAATAAAGTAATATATTTTTAATGTTATAAATGTCAAAAAATATTAAGCAGAAACAAACAAAAATAGTAAAATAAAAATAACTAAACTAAAACCTAAAAAGACCCTTGTGTACATTTGAAAAGTGCGTTTTAAGATATATTTTTCTTTTTAATTGGTGCTTTTTTAATTGTAAACAAAAAACTAGGTACAGTATCTGTTCATACAGTATGTTGTCCACAGCTTGTGACGATAATAACTGAAGGCTCACACAGTGTCTACTCCTGACGCAACACACGGCTTGTTCTAATGGGATTGTCAAGTCGCACCACGCCGCATCCAGTGCTTTAAATTATAATACGGATGTGTCCGGTGTGTTTTTACCAAAACTAACCAAAAAAGTAGTAATCTTGATCTGGGGTTTATTAAGTAACCATAGACCATATGCATTCAGCATATTATTGTATATATGCTGTACCATGAATTAATTTGAGATCTATTTCAAATAAAAAAATGTTAAATGTCAGCTAGTGATGCCAAGTCTGTATGTTCAAGGGAACGCTTTAGAAAAAACCTTGTTCAATACAACTTTGAAAGCACAATATGTCACTTTGGGTAAAAGTGTCTGTCAAATTCATAAAATGTAAATAATGACAGACTTTGATCCAAATCATTCACAGGTGAACTATTCCTTTAAGCTGAAAGCTCTTCGAGAGAGAGTGCGTGTGTGTGTTTGTGCGTGCAGGTTGACAGTGTCACCGTCAGTTGAGGGATGATTCCACTGGAGCTGTAGAGATGGGCTCTCCGTATCTCCATCTTTTTGGCATCTCTAGTTCACCATCAATCACATCTGTGTTGCACAAGCATTCGCAGACAGATACACGGCATGACAGAAATCCTCTTGAAATCCACTTTTTCAGCTCTCTTTGTCCTTCAAATAGACAGCATTGGGCAAATTCACTAAATAGACTTTTTTGGGTTCCGCATATTCCCAGGAGTCTGCGCTGTTTTTCTGGTGCAATTCACATCCGATAAAACCTTTGTTTAAAGGAAAAGTTCGTGTACATTTTCTTTAGAAAGACGTAAAGTGGATGTCCTTACATCTTAGTGGCACAGAAGCATTACAGAAGCACTCTTTCTCCTCTTGTACGTTTGCATGGAGTGACTGCATTTGCGCGATAGATGACAAGATTGACCCCCCCACCAACCAGAGTTTGTAGGGTTAAAGTAACAGCACGACACAGAGTGACTCACTCTGGGTCAACCTGTACCAATGAATAACAGCCTGTTGTGGATTGATGCTTACAGGACCATGTTATGATGAATAGGTTTGCTAAGTGAGCCATTTTGGAAAATAAGAAGTTTATTTTCAACCAATGACCTTGATTGTTGAATAATGCATGGCCAGACAGGCTGGTGTGTCGGAGTGTGTGACAAGCTGCTGAGAGAAGTTAATTTGTTTTACATGCAAAAGGTTTTTAGCGCGTCCGGCGATGTGCCGTCATTCGGAAATAAAGCTTTGACAACTCCAGTCATTACAGCCAACATATACCAATAATTACTCCCCCTACCACAGCTTTCAACTCACGTTTTGCACAAAGGTTTGAAAGGTTTAGCCACACAAGTCAGTCTTTCAGATTTGCTGAACGTTAAAACATCCTGTCATTAGCTATAACGGTGTTGCACGGCGGTCTCCAGTGCCTTGGTGTATTGTAACCATGGCAGCGTCCAGCCTCCTGGAGAACATTCCCTATTGGTTCTCATTGAAACCATGTCCCAGCATGCCTCTCTCAAGGGGTATGCAGAGCAAACAGACATATGACTAGCTCTCTGTGTGCTAGCGATGGAAGCACAAGTTTGAGACAATTATCAGGCTCAACTTTTCGATCAGTCTTTCTTTCGGGGTTCCAGCATACTGTGTCCTTCAAAGATTGTGATTAATGGCTACCAGCAGCCAGAACAATGTGAAAATTACAGTATGCCTGATTTTTCCAACAACACTTATTTCTGCAGTGTGGCCCTGCCGGCACAATATAAGAGGTCTGCACAGGCTTTAAGCGAAAGCCCAAACCCGACCCGTACCCTAGATTGTTTAAGCCCGGTCCGTCCATTACGGTTATATTTGAAGCCTGAACTCGACCCGAAGTGCGATTAACAGCAAGCTTTGTTGAAATATGCCGCATTTTATAATTGCTTGGAATGATAATTACAAATAGCTACATGTTAGCGAACACAGTTTCATCAAGGCACGGGGGCCCCCTCAGCAGTGAACACACAAGAAAAAATAGTAAATAGCACAATAGCACTTACCAATAACAAAACTTTGCTGTGGGTGAACAGGTGTGAGAGTCATTATTTTTAGCACTCTGGAAAGCAAACTTCAAAAACAAAAATTACTGTTGCATTTTTGTGTGTGTGTGTTTTCTCATGTTTTCTGTGGTCTCAACGCAGCAAATACGCAAGCACACGCCACGCCAAGGAAACTTTGTATATAGCCTATATATCAAGAGCGGTTTCAAGAGCGGTCATTCTACTGAGACTGTGCTGCTTTCTGTCATTGAAGGCCTGAGACTGGAAAGAGCCGCCTCTAACTCATCTTATTCTTATGCTACTGGATCAATCTGCCGCCTTTGACACCGTCAACCATCAAATCCTCTTGTGGACCCTCAAGGCTATGGGTGTCTCTGAAGTCGTCCTACAAGGGTTCAGGTCTTATCTCTCAGGTAGGTCATTTAGAGTATCCTGGAAAGGTGAGGTCTCTGAGTCACAACATCTCGACACAGGGGTGCCTCAGGGCTCAGTGCTTGGTCCGTTGCTATTTTCTGTAAACATGACATCCCAAGGCTCTGTCATTGGGAAACATTGCTTTTCCTTTCACTGCTATGCGGATGATACACAACTCCTACTATATTTTCAGCCTGACAATCCGACTGTTTCTGCACGCATCTCAGTATGACTAGCCGACATTTAGCTCTGGATGAAGGACCATTTCCTGCAGCTGAACCTTGCAAAAACTGAACTGTTTGTAATCCCGGCCGACACAAAGACTCATCACAGCTTCTCCATTTAACTGGGCTCATCAACCATCACATCTTTCAGAAAGGCCAGAATCCTGGGAGTGGTGATCGATGATCAGATTAACTTCACAGATCAGGTTCTCCACCCGGTCCTGTAGATTCATCCTCTACAATATTAGGAAAATTTGACCCTTACTATCAGAGCATGCTACCTAAGTCCTAGTCCAGGCCCTTGTTCTGTCCTGACTGTACTACTGCAATGTGCTACAGGCCGAGCTTGCACAACCAAACCTCTACAGATGATCCAGAATGCAGCAGCAAGAGTGGTCTTCAATGAACCGAAGAGTGCGCATGTCACTCCTCTCTTCATAAAGTTACAATGGCTCCCTATAGTGGCTTGCATGAAATTCAAGACTCTGCAACTTGCCTACAAGACCACCACTGATTCATTACCCCTTTATCTTCACTCGCTAATGCAGACGTATGTTTCTTCCAGATCCCTGCACTCTGCAAACGAACAACGTCTTGTGGTGCCGTCCCGAAAATGTAAAAATCTCTCTAACGTACCTTCTCTGAATCGGTTCCACTTATATGGAATGATCTGCCCGTTGCTACAACATCTGCAGGTTTTGTAGCCATCTTTAAAAATTGTCTGAAAATGCATCTCTTGCATCAACACCTGACCGATCAGTTCTGATTTCTATCTCTTTTCTACTCTTTCAAAAAAAAAAATCCAACTTAGCTCTGTATACTGTGGTAGGTTATATGAGGCCAGTTCTTTTGATTGCACTTATGCTTTTTGTTGTCCTTATGTTGTCCCAATCGCTTCCATTGTTAACCCCATCTGTATTCGCTTTGGATAAAAGCATCAGCTTAATGACTAAATCTAAATGTAAATTTTTTTTACTTACAAACCCGAACGGGAAGCTATTCCCGTAAGGGAAAGGCGATTCCTGCGTCCTATTTGTATTCCCGCAACTTCCCCGTAGCGTAGCTACTCAATGTCTCGTTCCTGCCTCTCAGGGAACCGAGGTTACGATAGTAACCTGAGACGTTTTTAAAGATATCCATCAATTTTCCTTTTTTAAAAGTCAACAGTTTATTACGTGAAGGTGAAGGTGGGAAAAGGGATCAAAACATTTAATCTATTGACCCTTAGGTTGCTTGGTTATGACAAAAATACAATTACAATCATTTTGCCCAGTGTTGAGATCACTGTTATTTAAAACAATTACTTTTTGGCTAACACAGTAAGTCAATAAATAGCAGAATAGAAGATGAAAATATCAAATGGAAATTTGAAATGTTACATTTGTAATAATATGATTGTTTTTAAAGTTTTGGCAGATGGCCATCTAGTGACCTGATCTAGAGAAGGAGAATTGCTTTCAAAGGGGACATGGAGTAATCAGCATGCTTGTGGCCAAAGAGGTTAGCAGCGCATAGAGATATTTTGTTTAGAATTTCAGAATGGCATACAATGTATTTTTAAAAGTATGTTGAGCTTGTTCTGTATGCTTTAATGCCTTGAAATTCTGTCATGTCACTCATTAGTACATTAGAGATGTGCAAAACCACCTATTTATCCCAACTTGACTAGCAATCAGTCTGAAGAAAGCAATATAATTAGGCCTGTTTTTGGTTCTTCTGAACTTGATTGGGCGATTTTCGGGTAATTTACATAAGACATCTTCTTGAGTTCAGAAACAGCTAGATGCAGGGGCATGGAACAGAATCCAGGTGCATTTTAAAAGTTTGACTATTTTTACTTGATACATCACCTTAAATAAGCAACACCTGTGGCAGGACGCTCCGAAAAAAAAACACAAGCAAAACCTTTCTGAATGTGTGTGTCTGCAGCAATGGTGTTTCAAAAGGAATGAATTTACAGGTGTCTCTTTTTTTTACACCTCACAGCTGTCTAACACCTGAAACACACTGGGGTTTTAGTAAACCGTCAAACAAATAACACCTAAAAATTATATAATTTCAGTATAATTTCAGTAAATGGTATAATATATTAGTCTACTTTATCTTGACTGATCAACTAGTTGGTTGTTGGAAAACTTCTCGTCTGTCAAATGAAAATCCATTTTCGTATGTTCTTATCTTACCATTATGAATTGTTTCATGCGTGCACTTCACTCAAGTTTTTTTAGAACAGAAAAGTGAAAACAAAAGGAAGCCTCAACTAACTATTGAAAGCAATTTGTTTGAAATGAAAGAAAAAAATAATTTGGACCTGGCTAGAGAGGATTCTTTGTGGAGCCTGACAAGCGGACTAGAAGACAATAGAATGATGCCACTAAAGGCCACAGAATAATGCAGAAGGAACTCTGGGATTGTAGTAGTGATGGGCAATTTGTATTACAAGGGAACAGGTCATATGATCAGCATGTCAAAGTCCTCACTGTCTTTAGAACGTGCTTTCACCCAGCACAAATGAGTTCAACTACACTCTGGACAGTAGAGCAAAGAGACAATATAGCATTAACGAATCATGAAAATGAATTAGTTGGCCAGAAAAAAAAGTGAATAACTCTTTGAAAATAATTAAAATAATTTGCGTGTTTAAATAGGCAGGAGGGGATGTTCAAATGGCGATATATGAAATGAAAACTATCACTGATGACAAAAACTTGTAGTTTAAATTTGAAAAAGTTGTATGCATTTGTAATAGTTAAGTAAGGGATAATGTACAGGCAGTCGGTTGTTATCTCAGAAATAATCCCTGACAGTGTGATCACATTATTCCCCTTATTACACAGCTATTGCCACATGAGAAAAAAACTGGAGATGAAATGTGAATTAGAGATATTTTCTGTATGCAGACCTTCCGCGAGGAAAAGCCGTTTACTTTCAGTTTTAAGATAAGAAACGATGTTCAAATGTCACCAAAAGGCAATTTGATTTAAAGTAAATATAATGTCATAAATGTTATTAAAAGACATATTTATATTTAGTTTGTCAAAAAAACTATTATCTTACTGTTTATTTCTGGTGCCCGAGCTGTAAGAAAATTTCAGATTTTTACAGGACTTGTTCACAGTGTATTCTAAATTTCTAATAAATATAATGTTGTTTATATGATTGTTATCAACTATTAAATTGTATTTATTTATCAATAATGATTAGGACTGTAAAGCGATTAGTCGTGATAAATTGCATCCAGCATAAAAGTTTGTATTTTGCATATTCATTTTGTATTTATAATTAAAAACACATACACCTGAATACATATTAAGGAAATTTCTAGATGTCTATTTTTTATTTACCGATAATTAAAATTATGTAAAAATGTTTGTTAATTTTTATATTTTTCTTAAATATACTGTATGTATGTTTTTATTAAAAACATATTTATACACAATTTTTTATTCTGGATGCGATTAATCAAGAATAATCATTTGACAGTCCCCTAATAAACCCATAAATATTTATCTTATTTTACATAGATGATAGCAACATTTTACACAGCGTAATATAACCACTAGTGGCTACAGTTGTTCTTCCATGTGGGCCACTGAGGCTGATCATTATTCCCTCAGAAATGCCATTCGTGCTAGTAGCAATTTTCTGCTTAATCTAGCAGCAATGGCAAGTTTACAGCCCATTTCATAGGCCACAAGTACTTAATTTGACAAACTTAAAATGTGACAGGTCAGTTTGTGGTGTTATAATTGTGAGGAATGAATGTTGAGAAAAAATACAGGGAAAAATAAAAGGAACATATAAATGGTCTCAATATTCAAATAAAATAACATTGTTTAAACCAAACTCTTAATAATACTAATACTGCCAACATATCATCATAAAAACAAAGCACATGACGTTAAAGAAAAAGAGAGAACGGCTGTTTTACATTTGCAAGCAGAAAGCTTTGTGCTCTGAGAACTTCCCCCTTTTTGAAGACTGAAAAATGACAAAGGAAACGCAATAAAGCGAAAAGATGAGTGTAGAGGCTTTAGGTCACTAAGGAAAAAAGAGACTGATCGAAGTACGATATTACAAGTTAAGGGTTGAGAGAAAATAATAGTGGGAGGCAACGTACCTTAAAGTAGAGACTAATGGCAAAGATTGGATGTGAATCCGGATCTAAAATTTCCTACATCATCTGTAGGCGAACACAACATGCTTTCATCTGTCACGATTCAGATTTAGGACTCTTACTTTAAGAGCACATTCTCAATACTTACTGTCCTCACACTCAATATCTGATGGAAAAATAGCTCCCGCCACAGAAAAATAGATAGAAACACATCCAGTGCATGTTTTGGTTGAGTATTGATTTTGTCCTTTTTCACCTTTCCTTGAACACAATCAGGGTCCTTTTAAGCAAAGAGAAACAGAAATGTCAAAGTGTTTCAGAGAGAAAGAGAGAGAGGAATAGTGTGCAAGCGTGGAAAGTGTTCACGTCGGGCTTGTAATTACAACTATGTGACATCTAATCAATAGGGATTAGAATGCATTGTCAATATTAGCCATTGAGAGTGCACCTATTACAAGCTTTAATCAAAAAGTGACAAATGGAAGAATGAACAGGCAGAATTGCAGGGTAACATTTATTAAGATAGCTTATGTAATTGCATTGGCAACTACATACATCTCACACTTTCAGTCTTTTATTCAGGCTGCTGTGAATCAGACGGATGTTCTTCATTCTGAAACACCGTTATTAAGGGATGTATATGTCTAAGGCTGAAACTAGTGGAGTCGATTCTACATTGATTCTAAGACATGCATGACAAGAAATAAATATTAGATTTTGAGGTTTAGATGAGGAACTTTGGGATTCTCAATTAAGTTTCTAAAATAGACTTCTTACTACTGAATTGGGTTCATTTGAAAAAAAGTATCTTTTCATTTCATTTATTGAGATAAAAATGATATTGTTTGTGGAAATTACAATAAAAATATGTAATCATTTACACAGCAATTTAAATAATTTACCACAAACGTCAGATATTCCCTGATAGAATATCTTTATACTGTATGTGAACTTAACATATAAGTTCCTTTAAAAGAACAGTTCAAATCATTTTTTCAAAACAGTTCAAAATAGCCCTTCACGAGTAAAGTATATAAAAAATGATATAAAACATTTTGAAATAACTACTGGATAAAGATAAATACAAAAATTGGTTGGATTAACATGTACATCGTTGCACTAATTCGAGTTTTGTTTACTCGGCATACTTCATGTTCGAGTTGCCCGATTTATGTTTGTCAAGCAAAGTCAAAGTCCCTATATTTTATAGATGATGTGACAAACTTTTCAGATTACTTTTCCAAGACTTTTAATTATCAAATCTCAATAGAAATTCAAGTTAAAAATGTAACCTCCTTAAACAAAGGCACTACTCTTCTGAACAATGGTAAATACAAAACTCAAAAATATAACCAACTCCTCTTAATCTCAAAGATAAATGAACCTTAAATACCAATATGTCCTTTTTTATTGAAAAACACATAAAATAACACTAAATTATTCTCCAAATTCATTTTTACACAAAGCATTTTAAGACTAAACAAATCATTCATGTCGTAGCAATTTGAATAGATTTATATGAACATAAAAATCATGCTGTGACATTTGCTGAAACTAGAATCAACTTTCAAGGATAACTTTCACTTTGCTCCATGTTGTGTTATTATGAATACTTATTATGTTAATGAGTAATTCATGCTAACAAATTGAATGTTATTAATATTATATTTACTAGTCATTTTCCATTACTGTAAATTGATTTTGCCTACCCCTAACTAATTCAGGTAATATATTTATTCCACCACTTTCTCGACTGCGTTCTTTTCAACACCTTTCACCTTTTCTGTCTGTTTGTCCACACAAATATCCATGACTTTAAGCGTTTCTATGGGTTGCACAATGGTCTAGCTCAGTTTCTAAAAGCGATCGCTGACGTCCGCCGTGCTCAACCACCTCTGTGATAACTGCCACTGTGATCACCTAGGCAACTGTTGCCAGCGCTCCCCGGCTTGTTCGTCATGAAAGTCCGTTCTCATTCTTTTAGAGAGTGTTGGATAAACTCACCGGATCAGACTGAGTCAAAGTGACCATTTTAGAGCAAGAAAAGGAAAACAAAAAAGACGTAAAAGCCCATTTGAAGTAAAAGGTAAACTTTTAGGGAAGATCAAGGCGACGTTTTGATTAATTAGCAGGGAGGAGCGAAGGAGTGAGAGAGAAGGTGCTGGTGGGCCTTCACGGGGAGATGGGTTTAGGAGCGTGCTGGCATATGCACATCGCTCTCCTCATCTGTATCTGTCTGTCTCTTTCTCTCCTTACTGATGGGCTTGTGGTATTCATCTCTCTTTTGCTATCCATCTTGAGCAAAACAGGATGTCACAGCCACCATCTGTGTACCATTTTATTTTTATTTTCCATTTTCCGGTCGCTCTGTTTTCCTCCCTCCCTCATGGACCCTCTATTTTTGTCAGAGCGGAGGTGTTTGTGATTAGCCCCGTCTACCTGGCTAATTAAAAAGGCTGGCAGGCTGACTTGAAGACGGAGGAAGCACTGGTGTCACTTCCTGATTATGTACCTGTTTTTGAAAAGAGCACAATGTGTCAGGGCTTCTCTGAGTCTCCTACGCACAGGCATTTCTCCCCCATACTGAACAGGTGGCCAGATGTTCCATTATTGCGCACCGCAGCACCGGCGTGTTGCGGAGGCACTCACTTCTCCTGATGGAGTGGAAAGTTTTGTGAGCTACTGTAGTGAGTTGGAACAAGAAGTTTCAGTGTTGATGCTTGACATGAGATTCTGCCGTTCTGTATTACAGGCACCATGACCAAGCTGGGCCTTTTTTTATACAGTATGTATGTACAGGGTATAATTCAAGCTTAAGTGACCTAACTACTGTACTAACAATTCATATCTACAAAACTATTGACTGTATAACTACATGTTGTTTTGAAAATGTCCAGTACTTTAAAATTACAATGCACCAAAATGTGTAGACATGATAAGGTAATTGCATCAAATGATGGTGGTTAAAGGGATAGTTCAACACAAAATGCTTCAAATCTGTATAAATTTTGTTGGAAGAAAGCTTGTAACCAAACAGTTCTTGGCCACCAATAACTACCATTGTAGGAAAAATTAAAATGGTTGTATAAAGTGCCACAGAACTGTTTGCTCTTCTACATATAAAGTTTCCCTACACATTTTCTTACTATAGTAGTCTGGTTGCCAAGATCTGTTTGGTGACAAGCTTCTTCCAAATATCTTTCTCTGTGTTCATCAGATGACATTTATACAGATTTGGAACAACTTGAGGATGAGTAAATTAAGTCAGAATTTTTCTTTTTGTTTAAACTGTTATTTTATAACAAATGAAAAGTCAAAAAAGGCAAGTGGAATGATTTTTAATCCATGTTGGTAATTTCTATATTATTATATTTTTCCCCATTTTTTATCTACATTGTATTGTAAATGAGAATATAACAGGCAGAAGCATTCATTCAAGTGAAAAAGAAAAGTATTGCTAGTGCACCTTACAAAAAACAAATTTCTTGTTAACCATTATTGTCTTGTTTTCTATACTTAATACTAACAAGATATCTACATGACCAAGAAAATGGTCTAAGATATGATATATTTTACTGTGTGGCCATGTGGGATTTCGTTATGAAGGTAAAGGTTTGGAATCGCGGATTTCCAATAGTTTTATAGCTCGTCATGAACGTATATTTGATTTGCCTATAGCATCTTATTGAGCGCTTGGACCTGGAAACGGTGTATTATTTTCCTATATGGTGGTGCTATTTCAGGGGTCATTTTAACAGAACAGAAGAACAGAGTATAAAGTATAAAGCACATTTAAAAACAACCCAAGGTTGATCAGGAGGCTCAAATAAAAAACTGAATCTATAACAATCTATAAGAAACATAATTGAAAAAAAGGAAAGAAAATAAATAAATGGATAAAAGAAAAAATATATATAATAATAATAATAAGACCCCTGCTAAGAAGTTAGTTTTCAGTTTTGATTTAAAAGATGAGAGTGCTGACACCATTCGGATAGATACCAGGAGGCTATTCCAGGGCCATTTTTCACATGACTGTAGTAACTGAAGTTTTCAAACATTAATCTCTTAACTGCAAATTTGTCAGTTGAGGCTTCAGGCTCCCACTTCTGAAGATTTCTTTGGCATATAATCTCTAAAAGATAGATAAATATATTGAAAGCTTGTCAATTTAGGCCACTGCTGCAAGTCTGTTATAACCAGAAAACGAAACTGCCTGAGGAAAGCGACCTCGTGTCTTGTGGTCAATTAAATAATAAAAATGATTTGCTGCTATTTGCTCTAAAAATATGATAAAAGTAATAAATGCAACAACAACAAAAATGAACACACTCATCATTTGAATTCAGCTTTTGAGAGGTGCTGCAGCAGTTGGCAGACCTTATGCTTCTGCTGGGTCCTAAAATCTAAGTGCTCCCCCAAATTTCTACAAATATGATTTCAAAGAAAGTGTGGGGGCGTCCCAAACAATTATTTTTAAGTGTTTGCGTCGAAAGTCATGCAGATAATAAAAACAGTCGACAGTTATTGGGTAGTCAAATAAATGCAGAACAGGTATGTGCTGCGCTGTTTTTTTAAAGTTGTGAAGGATGCTGCAGTTTGGTTGGAGGCTGGCAGTTCATTCCTCCACAGGGGAACTGATTGAGTAAAGGTTTTTTGTTGCGATTTGGTGCCTCGCTGTGATGGAACAACCAGGCGTCGTTCATTTTCAGACAGAAGATGACGGGAGGGGATGAAGTCCTGGAGCAGTGAGTTAAGGTAAAGGGGCGAATTTTCCGTTATCGTTCTGAAGGCCAGTGTCAGAGATTTAAACTTGATGCGGGCAGCAACTGGCAGCCAGTGAAGTGAAATCAGGATGGGTGTTACATGGGTTCTTTTACGCTGATTGAAGACTAGACGTGTAGCTGCATTCTGGATCATTTGCAAGGGTTGGAAGGCTGGCCAGTAGAGAATTGCAGTTGTCCAGTCTTGATATGACCAGAGCTTGGCCTAGCAGCCGAGAGGCATGATCCGACAGGAATGCTCCTGATGTTGTAGAGCACACACCTGCAAGTTCGAGTGGTTTGAATTTCAGCTGGTTAATTTCATAACCCCCAGGTTCCTCGCAGACTTGGTGGGTATTATTGTTGAGGATCCGATCTGAATGGTAATGTGGTGTTTAATTGAAGGGTGGGACGGTATAACCAGGAGTTCTGTCCTGGAGAAGTTGAATTGTAGGTGATGCTCTTTCATCCAAGAAGAGATGTCCAGAAGGCAGGCAGAGACACAGTCAGAGATGGTGGATTAATCTGGCTGAAAAGAGAACTAACGCTGCATATCATCAGCATAAATATGGTAAAGGAAAGGGGGGGGGGATTAATCTGTAGTTGCTGACCACTGAGGGGTCGAGTGTTGACTGAGGTAGGGACAGTACCAGTGGTGATGGAGGTGTTTATAATGTGTGTGAGTTGATACAGTAGAGACCGAGAGATGTAGGAGGTGGGAAGGGATCGGGTCGAGGGGACAGGTAGTAGGCAGGGTGATTGCCTGCTGATGGTCTCCACTTTATCCGTGAAGAAGTTGGCAAAGTCATCAGCAGTCAAGTAGAGGGGGACAGAGAAGAGAGGAGAAGTTGATGCATGTTAGATCCAGTTTGGATTTTGTTTTGAATGTACTTGGTTTTGACTGCAGACATATCAGTAGGACGGGAGTTAGGAAGATGTTGATACTTGGAGAGATCATCAGGGTCGCTAGACTTGCGCAACTTCCTCTCTGCAGCACTTAGCTTGGTCCGATGGTCGTGAAGAGTCTCAGAAAGCCACAGGCAAGAGGTTCTAGCATGTGCAGGCCAGGTAAGGGGGCAGACACTGTCAAGACAGGATGTTATGATTGTACAAGCTTATCAGGACCTTCCTCAACGTTGAGAGATGAGTAAAGGGTTGTGGAGGGTAGGGAGGGTAGGGAGGAAGACACCATGGATGAAAAGCAGGTGAGAAAGAGGGAACGAAGATTACGAAGGAGAGAAACAGGGTAAGGGAACTTTGTAAAGAAATGCTCAGAGACATGCAGGGGAGTAACTAGAATATTATTAGCGGTGCAGTATATATATATATATATATATAAAACATGTGTATATATATACACACACACGCACATATAATAAGGATTATTGATATTAATTTACAGTACCTCTCGTCTGTCAGCAGTGGCGCCGGTCCACCGTTGAAATTTAAAAATAACCGCTGGCGCAGCTCAATTTTAACCCAACTGGCTGGGTTGTTACAGAAATTACCCAATAAACGTCAGAAATAAATCAACAAAACGACCTAATATCTCTTAACCCAACTATTGGGTTACAAAAATAACCAAACGTTTTTTACGAGTGTATTTCTTAATTCTTATATCTTCTAACATTTGGATGTCTTGACAATGAAATGTATCTTGATTTTAGAATTTTTAGATATATTGTTTTAGTAATAAACAATTCAAAGGTGCTTAGTAATTCTGTCAAATGCTGTAATTAATTCATTTTTTTTTATTCAAGATAACTCTGCTAGTGTAATAAACCTTATCTATGGACAGACAATAGTCAGGCCACAACTTCTAACCTCTTTCGATGTACATTCACATTTACATTTAAATGTATGCATTTGGCAGACGCTTTTATCCAAACACGACTTTCATTCCATTACCCTTTACATTTATACATAGGTATGTGCAATCCCCTGGGATCAGACCCACAACCTTGCGTTGTTAACACAATTCTCTTACCACTGAGCTACAGGAAAGCTGTGCCTGCCAGCTTAGGGACATTCAGAGGGAGGTCACTAGTAGGCAGTTGTCACCTGTGATGTTAACCATAAAATACAGCACTGTCATCTCATCACTTAGTCTAGATAGGACAGTGCAGAGCCAAAGGTTTTCCAGCATCTTTACCAACATCAGAGCCCTATCTCTATATTTTCTTTGT
Source organism: Triplophysa tibetana (assembly GCA_008369825.1). NCBI lineage: Eukaryota > Metazoa > Chordata > Actinopteri > Cypriniformes > Nemacheilidae > Triplophysa > Triplophysa tibetana. The sequence continues at coordinate 13,758,036 of CM017896.1, read as the reverse complement.
GGCGAAGGTCCGGACAACACTTTTTCAATACTATCAACTGAGCCCAGTTAACACTAATTTTTTTATCAGGCCATATTCTGATACCCACAGTTTGTATGAAACATAGAAAGGCCTGGTAAGAAAATGTGTTGTTGCTCTGGTGCTAGAACGAAGTTCTACTACTGTACCTACTGAAATAAATTTATCCTGAGCAGAAGTACTTTTTTAAAGTTACTAACAAGTAGTCTTTTCAATGCCTTTCATACTAGAAATGATTCTAAATAATTTTTCTGATTTAAATATGATTCATTATAAAATGCTCTTAACATGCTGATTATTTATGTTATTTATAGTATTATGGATAAAACTAGATAAAAGACGTTATGGTTTATAATGTCAAAAACCTACAATTTATGACAATCAGTAAACTGCCAAACACTTTTCAAAGCGGCACTAATTAATATATGTGCATGTGTATCCTTGTGGCCTTTTAATATGCGTCAATGAAAGACTGATGAATGTGCCTTTGTATCGTAAGGTAATTTATGTTACCAAATGCACAGATTGAGGTTGGTAGATGAATAATCTTGAACTTGTGGCCTTCATTCCATTTAGTCAAAATTCAGGCAAACTCAAAAATGTAAATTCGCAAAAGAGGTCATTCATAAAATAATTGATTTTGCAAATGACTGAAATGAGAATCAGCCGAAATTGTTGGTCAGCTCCTGAGAGTAGCGGATAAGTTGTGTAGCCCTTTCGTTTACAGCTTCATTCCAGTTTTTGTTTTTATTCCCATGACAAAAGGCTCACAAAAACACACACTAACACATCCATATATCCAGCACTCCTCCTCACAAATATATGCTGGCTGCCGCATGATGCCTTTAGTTCGTCAATAACATAAGCAGTGGGAGGTACTTTATGCCTTTCTCTCAGGGTATGCAACCCAGTCAAAATAAGAATGAAAGAAGAGACGGGGGGGGGGGAGAATAAAGACTATGACGGAAAATGAAATAAAAACAATATACTCTTTGATCAAAGTCCCAATCTACAACACTTGATAGGAGCCGTGCAAGCATCCCTCTCATTTACTGACCCTTTCTGAAGCGCTGCGTTCTCAGAATGAGATGGGCTAAACTAACATAGTTAAAGTAATAGACTCAAATGAAAGATAGAGTGGTAGAGACTCTTGTTTGCTCAGACTTTGACCTGTAGCCAAAGGGCTATGAAATGTTGTGCGAGACGTCAGTTTAGTTTAAGGGTGAAGGGCACGTTTCGAGGGGCCATGGAACACATTGCTGTGAGGATGTCCCTGTCAGATTAAAACTGACCTGTTCTCTGACAAGCTTTCATCTTGTTGAGGGTGAACTTTCGATAGGGAACAGGCTGCCGGAGCTGTGTTACAGAAGGCCGGGGAAAGGGGGAAGGTCGTTGTGTAGAGAAGTTCCAATGGTACAGTTGACATTAGAGATAATACACATGCAGTTGTGAATATGCATTTAGTTTTCCTTATTTGGGGATTAGCATTTGACTGTGTTTTTTCTTCATTATCACTATAATATTTCACTTTACTAATGTTTTCGTTTGCATTTTGTTTTACATAACAAGGACATTTTTATTACCTATTATTTTTCAAAATCGCTCCTGTCAGGTTGACATTGGGTTCTCACAGCCGTCTCTTAACGAAACGATTTCGCTCGAGCTCCAGGGCTAATTGGGAGCTCCTCTGGCTTGAAAAGCATCACGTAGCGCAGCCTTTTCCTCATTTACAAATAAATGTCTTAAAAACGCCTCATCATCCTTGCTCGGGACGAGAGAAAACGTGGACGTAAAAGCATTAAACACACATGTAGGCACACAAAGCCAGGACTGAAGCAATCAGTCCAACAGAAGAAAAAAATCGCAGGACCAATTAGTCTGCCGTCCTTGAAAACACACGTCTGTTTCTCGCCGCTCAGAACCATTTGGATCTAACGTTGTTGGCCACCTTAAAACGTATAAGAGGCCTGTCTGCTCAAACAAAAACATGTTCAATTTAAAGAAAAAAGTAAACAAAAACAAATAAGGGGTTATTTCATCATAAAATAAATGTTGCTTTTATTCATATCTAAATCAACACTCTTGGTGTTATTTTAAGAGGATGGGGTTTAGAAACGGCTGTACAAATTATGCTGGATAAAAACATTTTTTTTTCATCTTAGCATAACCGTTTATTGTTATTATTATTATTAAAATAATTGTATGGGTATTTAGATTAACTCAATGTGACAGGCATTGTCAGATTTCAGTTGGAAATTTTGCCCGGAGGGTTTTTTATTCTCTAATGAAACAATAGACTTTCATTACCGGGAAGAAATATGTATGACAGGTGTGTGCTACTCTGTCAGCAACGTGTATAATGTTGAATAGACACATCACACAGCTGCTACATGCTTGCTAACTGTTTCAGCACTTACAAAATGTACATTTTCAAATGTTTTTCTTAATAAGGAAAGCATTTGTTAATCTAATTTTCTATATCCGTCCACATTTTATTTCTGTTACAACATAATAAAAAGTGAGCAACTACAATATCAAGTCTTTTGGGCATACTTATTTGCACATTTCCGTCTTTGTGGTCCTTGTATTTGTTTCAGCAGTGGGGAGGGGGGGGGTGAGATCATTCACGGTCTTAAAGTTGGATGTGGTGCTCGCCGTTTTATTTGAGCTTGTTTGGAAAGCACACAGTTCTAATTCTTCGTAAATAGCGGTGAAATGTTGGGCTGCTGAATTTAAACGAATACTAGGGAGACCTTTCAAAGCTCTCTGGTATGCAGGGTTACAGATGGGTCACCATGGTTTTGTGTGGTAAATGGCAAAGGTAATAGATCAACCAGGCATTTGTGGAGAGATGGAGTGGCTTGGTGTAAAAAGCATATTTGTTTGTGAGCTTGTTTGTTTGTACAAGAGTTGCTTTTTATTCTGCTTTTCTAGAACTGCCCTCTCCTTCTGTGTGTTGCCTGAAGTTTCTGTCAGTGGCAGACATCTGGTCTATATACAGCGACTGTCATATCCTTCAGTACCCACACAAAAGGTTCTCCAAGATCACGACATAGCGAAATGACAAAGTGCAGTGACATGAAAACTTTTCTATTGAAGTCCGCAAAAACACAAACAAATAAATCAACAATAGTTGAGCCCCTTTATGTATCTTCAGTACTGTGCCCTAATGGAACAACTCTGCAAATTTTTGTGTTAGTTGTCTTAAACAGCATTCTTCTTTGTGTTAAAAATGGAAGGCTAATGTAGTTTTCCTGTCAGTATTGCAAAATAAACTCTGACGGCGTGATTGCAGATGGTTTTTGTATGACACGGAAGGAGGTTATTTTCTGATAATCACTAACTGACTGTACATCATCCTGCTTTTTAAAAGGAAACCAACTATAAAAATTGACTTCATGGAACTGAAAGAATGTTATTATCTATGACCCTGTTGAAAAAAACAGCATTTGCTGGGTTAGGTATGTTTTGATGCTGGTTTGACCAGCATGAACCAGCTATAGACCAGCACATGACCATCTTAAACCAGCACAGGCCAGCATCAGAACATAACAAACTAGTAAGTTAAACTAGCATTTTTTTTCAACAGGGGAGGAAAGAGACAAAGGACATAAAACTAGCACTGTTGCTGTATCAACGCATTGGAATTGTAAGGTTCTATTAGACAATTATTTTCATTATGTGATTGAAACAAGGTTCATAGAGGGTGGAAGAAAGGAGGCAGGAACCAGCAAACATTTAAAAATGTAATCAAATAATAACAGATGTGACAACGGAGATGTGACAACGGAGATGTGAAAAAATGTGAAAAAAAAGATGTGACAACGGAGACAGGAACCCTCGGAGCGACCGGAAAGAGAGAGGGGAGAGAGGAGAAAAAAATTATAGTCCAGTTCCCTGACATGCTGACGCTCAGTCCTCCACCAGCCGGGGTACTCTCCTTCGTGGTGCCTTGCGGTGGCCCTGGGGCCTCGGTGGACGGCTCCACCGTCCTCCCCCTGGCGGCCGGCGGTGGCTCCTTCTTTGGGGGGAAATCGGGGCGAGTTCCCCGTCCCCTGCTCCTCCCCCTTGGGCGGACGGACGCAGGCTCGGTGCCTATGGCAGGCGGTGGCCGCACTCGGTACTCCCGCCCCCTGCTTCTCCTTCTTGGGCGGACAGACGCAGGCTCCGGCCTCTGGCGGACAGCGGCAACTCCCCCGCTCCGGCTTGGACGATAGCCACCCCACCTCGACTCAGGGGAGCAGCAGCAAAGGTCGCCGTCCCTGGCTTAGCCCTTCGAACTCTTCGGGACAGCGAGGCCACTCTGCGGCGAGGACTCTCCGACAGCATGTCTCTCCTTCGTCCCGAGTTTCGGCACCGATGTAACGAGGTTCATAGAGGGTGGAAGAAAGGAGGCGGGAACCTGCAAAGATTTAAACTTTTAAACAAATAATAAGAGCCGGCGGCCCCTCACGGCCGACCGCCGGCGAATAAAACAAATCACAAAACAAAAACACAGAAGTAAAACACAAGAACATAAATACAATAGTAAAACATGTTCGGGCCCGGTCCTCTCTCCTCAACAGTCCGGTCGCTCCTTCTCTTTATGCTCCCGATCTCCTTCGTGATACGAGACCGGTGGGCGTACAGCTGGCGCTCATTAACAATTACTCACCGGTCTCGAACCACGGTCCCGCCCTGCCTTCTCCACTACAGTGATGTTTTTATTTTATGGTAGTGTACATTTTGGGACTTTGTAGGTATCTAAAAACTCAAATGGAAGGGAAAATCTTTGAAGCTAGCTTGCTATCTCAAAACTCCAGGTACAACCTTATAATTTCAGGGCGACGAAATGGTGTAAATCCGTCACTTGGGACAGTGGACGATTACTGTTTACCGTGTGTAAATAAATAATAACATTATTTGCATAATACACCGATTATTTTATTAAAACAGTTGCAGATCACAAATAATTGTAGGCCATTATGCGGGAAAAAAGCATTCATTATCTTGGCATTGGACTTAATGTTAGACAAAATCGTTTTGAGTAAAAATAAATAATTATCATTTATTTTAAGCATGCATTTTACAGCAGTAGGCTACTTTCTGAGTTGGACAAATTTTTCCTTTTCATAATTTATTTTACTTTTTTCATTTCAGTCTGTTCAATGTGCATTTTTTCATCTCAAGCCCCGCTGTTTCATTATTATAAAATTAATTGTGTTAAACTGACACCCATTTCTACTGTCATCAAAGTGTAAAGTTTATTTTTCTTTATTTATCTTCAACTGCAGCATAGTCTTAAATTGCAACATGTGGGAGGATATCTAGCGCGCTATATAATGTGTACAAACACACCAGCATTTAAACTTTCTCTCTGCAACTTCCCTTGTCTCTCTTGAGAAGTCCCACTCTATATCTCTCCATCTATCTCTCTCTGCAGGCCTCATTACTGTACCTGTAAAAAGTGACAGAGAGGAGAAAAGGTTGTGAAAGTCAGAGGGATAACTCAAGAAACGTACACAGCAATCTGTCAATTCTAAATATACAGTAGAAACCTTTGCTAGGCTCAGAAGTAGAGGCACCGCTACTAAAGCACCGGAGAGGGTGTCCGTGTGACCCAGCTGTCTGTCAGCTCAGATCTGGTCATGCTACACGACTGTCACCACACCAGGAAAGGGGCCACGCCTTTTCTTTTTAAGTATCGCCCGATGCCCCATGGGCAAATAAACTTTGAAGTCACCTCAAGGTAACGCGAAATTGGCTGAAGAAGCCGGTTTCCTGGTTTGGTTGAGTTTACAAACAGCATGCTAGTCCTGTACACAGAATCCACACCCTCTGCTCAGAGGGTTTCAGTTCTCCGCTTGCTCATTAGTCCCTGGATAGGGCTGAAGCTGTTTTTTGGATCATAACTATACCTTCTAAAGTGCACAGAACTGTGGCGCCTGTGTTCTTTACCACAACTCGCCTTCTCCTCCCTTAACTCATAATGGAGCTCATTATCGTAGCCCTTTATCTCCACTGTGTGCCATATACGCACATCAATATTGATGAGCGCTGATGTCATCATCAGTTTTGAGACTGTTTTGGAAGAGAAATGCTGTCTAATGACCGTTTGTTTGAAAGACACATCCCCTCGAGAGACACTAGAAAGAGCGAGTAGGTCACATCAGAACTTTTTCTGAGTTTATTTTATTTTGAAGGCTTATTTATTTTGATTTGTTCTGGTTTGTTTTAATTTGTTTTAATTCATGATTGGCATAGTGTTTTATTTGATAGTTTTATTTTGCATAAAAGTTATGAAAACACATTTATTTATGATAATAATTTAGGGTTCAACTCTTTTTTTCTTGTTCTTTTATCAACTGTATTATAAAAAGCTATTTTAGTGCCTTAATAATCAAAACAAGCCGTCAAGAAACCAAATATTCCCAGTAGTTTTCTCACAAAGTTCCCGTGAGCACATGCATTTGATCATAAAAAATAATATTTCAATGCTTGAATGTTTTTTAATTACATGTTTTTCTGTATCGAGCTGACTAAAAACAATGATTGTGTTTTATGTGTTAACATCTAAATTTACTGTGTTTAGTTGAACAAAATTGATAAATAAACATTTGAAACATTTAACTGTGTTTAGTTGCCAAAATATTATAAATAAACATTTAATTTTCTGTATCATACTGATACTATAGTCCAAAAGGTAGAACTAAACCTATTTTTAAGGATACAAGTAGAAAAAGATAATCAAGTATAATCATAAAATCAGACATACAGTATAGAAAACATTCTGACTAAACCACATGCAATGTTAAATTTCTCAGTAACCGTTTTCTATGTTTCCTTTCATTTCCATATTCTGTGAGGTTAGGTGCCATCCCATGTGTGTTTTAGCACCATATTGCTTATATAAACTAATTAGTCATACTTCAGAGTCGCTACTCTATTCACATAATGTAAAGAAACGCTAATAAGATTATAATGAATAGCTCTCCTCTGTTTCAGTGACACACACAGATATTTAGAACTCAGAGAAAAACACAGATCGTTTTTTACCCTTTTTCTCTCTCTTCAGCGAATGTAACTTTAATTTAGTTTTTATTCCTAAACATTATTAATGTTATTCATTTCCCTCACAGAACAAATTAAAACGAGGATGCAGTCATACCACGTGAATAATAGAGCACATGTGGAGACAAAATGTTCCTAGTTTTAAGCGTTATTTATTTTTATGTCCTCTTCTCTGAATTGATTTGCATTCTCTAGATGCGCTTAACCTTAGTTCTTCAGCTAATACAGCTATGCGTGAGTTTTCTATAACTGTAATTTTACTACTTCAGATCAATCATGTTTAACAACAAAAAACTTATTTAAATTTAAAATTGATATAAATTTAAAATCATAAAAATAAATCATCATAATCATAATCATAAAATATCATATCTACCATTTCAGAGGATAAGGAAACTTTTAGAAATGCACATTATCATGGCATTATGTGATATGTTTGTGATCTGTTCATGCATCTCAGTATTTTTATAAAAACCAAGAGTCTGTTAATAGTTGAGGTTAAATGCAAGTTAATCTTTATGGACTGAATGTTGTCGACATCAACAGTCTACCTCAACACTAAATCTGATCAAAAATCCATTTCAACTTACCTAATGTGTACATACATTATTATATTTAGTTTTCTATATTTTCTATAATCTTTTTTTGTTACACGGTCTTTGGACAAGATTAACATTTCACTGCAAGTTGTATATATAAACAATCTTTATGTGACAAATACATTCTTGAATCTCTTTATCTTACCATAGAATCCTTGTGCAGTATTTTTTTTTGTGAATCAGTAATAACTAGTTTTTACTTTGTTTTATTTTATATACTTTTTTATAATATTCTTTGAACCGTTAACTTTTTAATTTACAGTTCATGAGGTAAGCTTTATGTTTATTTAACTAATGCCTTTTTTGGTAACACTTTACAATAAGGTGCTATTTGTTAACAATTAGTTCATACATTAGCTAACATGAACTCACAACTAACAATAATACAAATTAATTAATAGTAATCAATGATTCATTTTACTAATACATTATTAAAATAAAATGTTGTCATTGTTAAAGTTAGTAAATGCACCATGAATTAACATGAAAAACTTTATTGACATGAACTAACAATAACAAGGATTAATAAATGCTATTTATATTATTTAAAAAAATATTTAGACAACCTAGTTTAATTATTTATTTAGTTAGTTTGCATAGCTTAAAGCAATGACATGACACTTTTTTATCTGCAGGGAAGGACTGTTTTAAAAATGTTTATTTAAAAGTTAAAAATTTAAACGTTTATTTTGCAGCAATGTATTAATGCGATTTAAAATAAATAAATAAATAATTTTTGCATCTGTTTTGAGCTATTGAATGGTGCATCTAAATGACACTTTGAGTTATAAATGCAAACTATTTATCATCTTCCATCAAGCAGAGTGACCATACTTTTTGATAATTAATTTCACACATCGTTACTACAATTTGTTGGTCTTAATCATCCAGTATGATATTGCAAATAAAGAAAGTTGACCTCGGTGTATGTGTCTGTGAGTCCTTGAGCGTGTTTGTGTGTAAATCCTTTAGCGTGTGTGAGTCCTTGAGAGTGTGTGTGTGTGGAGAAGTGTTTGTTCTTGTTTTGACTTGTGTTAAGATGTTTTCAAGCGTAGACAGATCTACATATCATGTTTGGGGCTTAATGTAGACATGAGACAGCAGAGCTCTGACCGACAACATGTTCCTGTCTAACAGTTTAATGTTTCAGGGGAACATATCGCTGTGGTCCTTCTTAAACCTTGTATCTCCATATTTCATGATTTTATTTTTTAGCATTAATCACTATTATAAGTCACCCTTTATCTCTGTCAATGGGTTTTGCTAATATCTAACCAATAAAAAGTATTTAGAAGTGCTGGCAAACAGTATTTAATCATTTCAAATTTCATTTTTTCAAATTTGGACATGCGAGGTTTCGGAAGGACAGCAACGATATGTGATCTTTGAAGGGCTTATCACCGCTGTGTTTTCTTTTCTTTGACTGTCCTCGAATACAATGTGCCAAGAAAGTCTCCTCAGGAGGGTGAGACCAAAAACACAACAGAAGAAAAATGAAGTGCTTTTCCCCTTGTGAGGGTTTATTCATTGTCCTCATTATACACACCTCATCTGACTATCTGTTAGATTTTTAACCCCAAATCACATCTATTAATGTTTTCGCCAAAATATCTCTGAACGCTGAAGTTCGTGAGGAGTGCTGAAATCCATCTGCGTGAAGCGGTTCCCTCGCTGCCATAGATACACACTCAGAGTGGTTGCCAGGGTGACAGGGTTCTGACCTGTACAGGCAGGGGAGGGATTGACCCGTGTCAGAGCACATTTGCTGCTTTTGACACGTCAACCGTGGCTTTCCACTCTGCCGCTGTCTCTCAGGTGTCTTCAAGGCTGTCGCATTCCCTGCGCCGCTCCTTTGTGTATCCTCCCCCCGTCTGCCCGCGTTTTCCCTCCATCCCTTCATCTCTCCACCCATGGCATGGAATCCTTTTCTCTCGTGTCCAGCTGGAGTTCCACTGTCTTGCTCTCGACCGCTGCGGTTCTGCCCAATGTCGGGCTGGTGACGTCCATGGTATGGGCACGACAGTTTTGTTTTCTCACCTTAGGTGGGGTGGAGACCAAAGCTAATATTCCACACCCCGTAAACATCTTTAGCTGTGCCCAGCAACTGTAGATGGGCAACTCAAACAAGAGCCCAGCGAGTGGGGCGTCGTTGGTGAGCTGCCCCCCTCCGTTTGACATGTGCACAAAGGCGCTGACCCCTCCGATGTTCTTCTCTCAATCCCACCAACCCAGCGTCAGTACACCTCACACAACAGCTGTTCTCAGCTGAGCTGAGATTACTCTTACATTTCACGTCCGTGTCTGAGAGAGCGATCATTATTATTTTACAGTAAATCTTTTGGCTCATAAAAAGCATCTTTTGCTGACGCATGTTTTGGCCATCAGCAGGATGGTGCTGTTGTCATGGAAGCAAGAGAGGATTTCACAAGGGTAAGAGTGGCTAACTTTTATTAACACATCTAAAAGAGGTCAAAGGTTTAGCTTCTTTATTATTTTTATTGATTGATTTATTTACTATTGATTGGACTGTTCGTACTGGTATTGTTTCGTACCCATGAGGGTCCTAGGAGCTCAACAATAAGGGTTTTGTTTTATGATGGACAGTTGGATTGAGATTTTTACGCACTCTGCAAACATTTCCTGTGGTCGGATCACAAAATAAATAAATAAACACATCTTAGAATTGAACGATAAAAAATCTAACAACTATGGTACATTACAGAAAACAAAATAGTTGTGGTTATGGCGTATTGTACATGATAATATGTAAAAAAGATTGCCAGCCCTAAGTCTTCTGCCATCCTTATTGTTTGTACTTTATTCAACGTCTATGTCTTGGAGTCATGTGGCCAGTAAATACAGACACAATTGCAATAACACATACTGCATTATTTCCCTCTTTTAAAACACTCAATGTGCGTTTCCATTTATTTGTAATGATCCAACTATGCAACAATGTTCTTTTAATGCTGTGCCTGCCATAACATGTTTTAGGTTGATGCACATCTATATTTTTGGACACAATTATGCAATCTTAGACAAAACATTTATTTATTTATTATTTATTTCATTGTGTAGTGAAGAAGAAAAAAAACATCTCTGAAATCTGAAATTTTGGCTCATAGCTCTGAACTATGAATAAAGAACCAATAGGAGAACAGCACTTGATGACGTGTGTGAAAGAGATAAAAAAGACATTTCACTAAAATAGATTTATTAAAGATCGTCTACTGTATATGAAATGCAAATAATAACACTTGCTTGATTTAACCTCCCCTTAAAATACATTTTTCTCATTTTAAAACGCTCTGAGCCTCCCACCAAATCCAACCACGACATCCTTTGATCTCGGGTAGCAACAAAAGCATAAGAGCTGTCTTGGGTTTGCTTTATACCAGTTTATTTTCACATGTTTACAAAGAGTTAAAGCGTGATTTGATCAATATTGTAAATCGGTAACAAAGTTTTACAATGAACATCGTACAGTCTAACATTGCAGTCTGATGATGTAGTAGGCTAGCTCTGCTTTTATGCAAGACCATGCCATCGTGCAATCCGACAAGCAAAAATCATACGAGCCAGAAAAAAATAGCACCCATCTTGAAAAATAATATTCTGCTCAACCAATGCAACATAAGAAGAACAGCTTGCTGAAATATGTATTATATTTCCATCTCTGCTCAGCTGATATACAGCCATTAGAGGGCACAGTTGGCTCTCCACAGCAGGAGTCTATGTGCCCTCCACCCCACCCCTTCTGTCTCTCTCTATCATTCTCTCACCCTCTCTCGCTCACACTCTCAGCTTTACCCTGTTTTCTTTTAAAGGACAGAGATTGGAGAACCCAGAGACTTTATAGTTGATATAGATCTGCTGTTTACATTCTAGGTTTCAAATATATATGCTTGTTGCAAATCTCCCACACAAATCACAGTGGGGTTCGCAACATGGCCTTACTAACACAGATGGAATTCAGATTTGCATGGTGCTCATGTCCCGACACGAAAAGATCTGTTTGCACTTGGCCGAAACGGTCTCCAATTTACACCTTGGTGTGAAATCCTTGAGCCAAGGATATTTGTTGTGTCGCAGCGAGAAGCTGTTTCTGTGTGAAACATAGACGCACCCTCGCACACGCTGCTTTAACATCCTAAAGCTCCACTTACCCGCTTTCACTGGCTTGGATGATTCCCTTCACAGTTTGGCTGATTTTCTTTTTTCTTTTGTTCGCTGGTCATGATAGAAAACGTTTACATACTGGTATAGTTTTTTTACGTTTTCACATTTAATAGCAGGGTTCGTTCTGTTATTACGTGAGCACAACCAAATGTTATAGTTTTTCTTCAAATAATTCTCAAACCAACTTGTAATTGTTCAGACAAGATCTGAAATTAGCCCTCGCCGAGAGCCAAGTGCGCAAATGATGCCACGGTTGGCCAGCAACTTCATTATGAAATACAACATTATATACGGTGTAAGTTGAAATTTAACAAATATAATCTGATCCACATTGGTGTAAGTGACGTTAAAAACATACAAACATTCGTCCATCTCCTGAACAAATTCTAAAATGCTTACGTTTTTGACTGTTATTTTTTCCTTCTGGACCTTGTTACTTTCAACATGTAGTGACATGGGTAATGTTCCTCACATAACAGCTCCAATATAAAAATACGACTGTTTAACAAGTGATGCTGTGAGTGATGCATAATAGCCCGTGTTGTTGGTCACAAATATACAAGGGAAAACTGATCCAAGCAGTCTATTTGTCATAAGGACATAAATGCTTTTTTAATAAAAATTACACTACATACAGTACAGTTTCATAGCCAGTAAATATTTATGGCTGCTATATTTTCTCAATTCAATTACCATTGACAGGTGTAGCAGTGTTTTATATTTTATAGTCTGTTGTATTTGGGACCCTTGTAAACATTGCGAGATTAATGTGTGACGTTTTGCTCGTTGACATTACGTTGAGAATTATAACATGTGGTCTCTTTATACGCTTGCATAGTGTAAAGACTAAGAATTAAATAGAAATTATGTTGTCGTGATGGCTTCGTCTGTGCCGTTTGCTTACAGATATTTCAGTTTTTCCCCTCAACTACTTTTAATTACACATGCTTTGAGTCTCGTCTTTGTCTTAATTGTGACTAGAATCTGCTACATAAAGCTTTTGCTAATTATTTAATTGTTGCCTCATTTGTGATAATTGCCCATCTGAACAACAAGACATTGGTGCCTGTGGCAGATATCGGGCTTGTCAAAGGCATGTCTCTCTTGCTCTCTTTCTTTCTCTTTTACACTCTCACTCACTTAGCTCAATGTTATCATGTAACAATCACGAATATGATGTAATATGCGTATGATATTTATAAACTGGGGTAGTAAAGTGAGATGGAGAACAGGCAGAATATTCATTGTCTCCTCAGGTATACACTGCACTGTTCGGCACACTCATTATTGTGTTACCGTTCTATCTAAGGAAAGGTTCTCATTGTTTACCATGTTTTCAATTCTGTTGGGGTTTTATTCACAGATTTGCTTTAAATCTGTACTTCAGTTAGGAAATGCACGTCTTTCTTTTGTTTTGTGTATCATGTTTTTCTTTCTCTATCCATATCTCTTTGCGCTCATCAATGTATTTTTTTTCTCTCATATCTTATTTCGTTTTGTCTGTTCAAATGTTCCTCTCCGTAGTAAAACCAGGGGTAATAGTGCCCGTGTTGGTGCGAATAATGTGATTGGTTGGCTCCTCCAAGTGATTGCCGGCACTATTTTTCTCTCCACGCTACCAAATGGGTTGCTGGGGAGGGGGTCTTTAACTGAAATCACACGGCAAGCCAATGAGGCGCTGGCATGCCGGATCAGGCTACAGAGGTGGATTGTGGGTAAAGAGAGGGCGGTATTCAGCGTGGCGTTAAAGTAGGCCTCCATCCTAGCGCCCCAGCTGTGAGACGCCATGAGCTGAATAGGGGCCGATTTCACAATCCTTTCAATTAAAATCACAACATAATCCTTCTAGCAACCTCTTCAGAAAATTTCCTCCCCTTCACTCTCTTTGTGTGTAGAGGCTGACGTCCAGTCACAGAGCGGAGATGTGTCTGGCATCGAAATGTTGACTCCTGTTTGGGAAACGTGTTACCGGCGACAGCCGACGGATGGCTGAAAAAATGCAGAGCTCCTTCCTGAAACAAACTTTAAAGACTTTGAAAAGTAAATCGGGGCTCGTGTTCTACAGTTGTGATTGTCGTAAAATGGGCCAAACTCTCTCAGGGGACACCCTGAGCTCGGATTTGCCATGGTGGACTAGACAGTCCCAAAGGGATTGGATGGAAGTTTATGGTGCTGCATCAGCATTCATTTATTTGTGAATGAAGACAAGACAGGAGATTTTCAAACCTTGACATGCTCGAGGTAAAAAATGAAAGATGGCGTTTAGACAAATCACAGACGTTGTAGAAAAGTTCCACGTACAGCCTGGATGGTTTCAAACAAATAATAAAAAAATATAAATACCAGCTAATTATAACCAAAGATTAAAATGTATGATGAATTTTAAAAAGCTTTCATTGAATAAGGTTCTCAACAAAACCATTAATTTAACAAAGACCTCCAGAACATCTACAGAGATGATAACCTTGACCTTTGGTGTCTTTTAATAGGTTTTAAAAATAGAGGTGTCTGAAACAAACTGCCACAGCTCATTTACACTAGTCTGGTCTTAAGAAATCCTAGATTTGCACTCTCCGCCCGCCACTTTTTGACTCGCTCTGTGCCGAAGGTCCTTTCTGTCTTTTTAGTAGTTGCCCCCACGTTTTGCCCGTTCGCTGCGTCTCACCTTTTATTCGTCTGGACAGGTCAGCAACACCTTCTTATGAGTTGCGGGGGGAAAGTGACACAAGCAATTTGCAACCGAATCTCAGCACCATTAGAGAAATAAGGCAAGTGTGATCAGTGGTATAAATAGTACTTGTTATTCTATGTAATATGGTTACTCCTGATTGCTTCCAGGTGCAATGAGCAGACAGTAGAAGCCTGAAGGAAATTCAAGCCTTCAGCGCTTCTCCCATCAGGGCCGGGTTGAGAAAAGCAGATTGTCATTTCAGTACATTTCTGCTCAGGTCTTTTCTAACGCTCCGTAACTCATACGATTAACCTCCTGCGAGTCCCGCACGGATCGCGTTCGGGAATTGTTTCGTGCACAATGCGTAAAACATCGACATGGCGAATAAGCACGTTAAAATGAAAATGATTGTCGTCCAAATTGTTTTTATGCACTAACAATAAAATGAAAATTTTAAGTCCGGAAAAGGGAGAGAGAAAAGTTGGATGGAAAGGAAGAGAGAGAGAGAAAATGAAAAAATAAAAGCAAACAGTAATGGTTCCAGCGTGGGTGTACTGTAATATTAGAAGCCCTCTCTTCACCCAATGTTCACATGAAGACTACTTAAGCTACTAACACTCGATGGCCAATTCAAACAAATGAAAACGTGCTCTGACACACTACTATTAGGACAAGAAAAAACGCTCTGTTCTGAGAACAGGTGAGGGATAATATAGAAAGTCAGACGGTCATTATAACAAAATAAACTGAACAGGTTTCACATCACCATGAAGGAGTCTAGTGATGATGGCCGACAGAAAGTACATTATCCAGATTAGACGGCTACACAGTACATAACCAATGGACTTGGTAAATAAACGGAATGGACGTATTGATTTGAGTTCAAATTAGTTCAGTATGTGAGAAGAAAGAGACGACAGAGTGTTACAAAAAACATGAACAGGCCAACTTTACAACGAACATTTATCAGAAATATAATTGATTTGACAAATCAAAAATACAAGAAAGATTTAGTGACTATTGTAGTAAATTAGAAATTGCAATGTGCTTAACTGTCAAATAAGACAATTTATTTAAAAATATATTTATTTATTACAAAATACATTAAACCAGATTTCGTTATATTTTATAATTTTATTTATAATTACACCTGAACCACTGTTTAAACTAAAATTTAAACTCCTGCTGCTTACGTTTATGTTAAAAAACAGAAGAGAAAATTTAATTTGAGCTATTGTGATGAAAAAAGCCTTACAAATATAATTTTTAAATATCTTGTGAAACTTAAATATTTCCATGTCAACTTTTGTATTTGCATTTCCTCTTGTTTTGTAAAACATTGCCAAAAGATAACTGAATGTAGCCTTAAAAAAATGTTTTAGCGTTTAAACAAATAGATTGCGATGTGCATGCACGAATGCCAGTGAACCGTGATCTGGATGCCACAGTGTCATTCTAGAAACTCGTCTCCCAACAATTCTGGGAATGAGAGAAGACTGTCAACACAATTATTATCAATCACATACCATAACCTGCACAGGCTTTTTGTTCTTGACTAGTTTTACAAAGATGAGGAGAAACTTTATTAACTTCTGAGACAGCAAGATATTTCACTTATTTATACCCCGTGTTGTTTCTTTGGCATTGCGTGAGATGACAGGAGATCGCAAATGAAGCCTATGACAGGGTTCTGTGCTACATTTCTCTTTGGCAGAATAAAAAACATTCACATGACTGTAGCTGTTCTATTTTTACTGTAAACAAACCTATTATTGATAAGTAATGGATGTAAAAAGCAGAAAGACGTGTTCAAGTCCTGCAGACTCTCTCAATGGGTGGATTCACAGGGCAAATATATTTAACCTCCATTTGCCTGACTACAAGACGTTTGTGATTTTAAAGGGGGAAGAATGTTAACATTGCTTTGATTTACTTGAAATTACTTCAAATGACCATAAATTACTTCCCACTGACCTTGGTATAGTTTGTGAATAGTGATTTAAGCAAATAAATTCGACAGAATAAAACATTCAAATTTACACATTATAAAACTTGTGTTTCAGTGAAAATTCGGAGTAAAGGTTCAAGTCAATTAGGAAAAAAATGTTTTTTAAAGAAATATGCTCCTAGACTCGGCAGCTTCACAAATCAATGACCTTGGAGTTGATAAATATGTTGGCAGCAAGAATGCTTCTCCCAAGTCTCCTTTCAGAGCTGTCTTGTAAACTCACTGCTGTGCTTTGTGTGGATAGGGCAAAATATCTCATGCATGACTTGGAACTGTCTGTCTGTGTTATCTGTCTGTCTGTCTGTCTGTCTGTCTGTCTTACTCTCTCTGTCAGTTTCCTGGCACAAGAAGTTCTCATGTCTAAGAGCTGCTTGGAGAACCCCATTTTTTATGGGGTGATTCACATTTTTATAGTGCGAATCACAGGCAGAAGCCCCCATTCAGAATGGAAACCTGAGCAGTCTGAGAGGTTCGCTTTGAGGATATACATTCCCGACATGACTTTGGTGGAGGATATGACGGTTTATTACAGCAAAGGGAATAATCAGACATATCCATCTGAGTGCTGCATGTAAACACTCTCAAACATATGCAGTAATTTTAATGACAACTGCTACAGGGCATGGTGCTTTAATCAGCAAAAAAAAAAATATATATACAATTAAATACATATATATTATTTTGTATCATAATATTTTAGATCTATTCTGAAGTTCTGAAACACATTGATCTATATGTATTATATACATTGATATTTAATATATTGAAATGTATTAATTAAAATATTTTATATAAAAAAATATTTTAATATTGTTTATGAAATAATTTAAAAAAAAAACATGAAAATAATGTGATCATTTCAGAATGAGTAATTCTTATTTACCGTAATATAGTTCATCATCTATAAATGTAGGCTGTTGCATTTTTACACATTAATATAAAAAATGACCGCAGGTGTGCGTTTATAGCACTGGTCTATATAAATGACTGGATTGCTCATGACATCATTACATTGAAGCTACCACACTGCCATGTTGGTATGCCCAGGGAGTTATCACATAATAGTGATACAGTATCAGATATTATTGATGACATAAACTTACCAGTCCCGGTTTTTATTCCAAATACATTGCCATTTTCGCCATTCTGTCCAAAAAATATAAACATTGGAAACAAACATCAGAAGTAACAACTAATTTAGCACATGTGAACTAAAAACGTATAATGCGCCAAATAAGATGATAAACAGGTTATTTTAGATCGCCGTTTTGACTGTAAGTCATTGGCTCTCTCTGTCAGATGGGCATATCAAAATGTTGAGGCGATGTTTCTGATGGATTCACCTCCTGCCGTTGGTTTAGCATTCTAGGCGTGATCCAGTCATTTATATAGATCAGAGCTTTATAGCCATTTTACAACAGCTTGGGATGCAGCTTATCCAATCAGAAAAATGGGTTTCCATGCAAAACTCAATGAAAAAAAAACAAGTTTTTACAAAAAATGGTTTTCACCAAAGCTTTTCACCAAACTTAAAAGTCTGAAGACAATATTTGGTGGTTTGAATACTCGTAAAGTATCAAATATTTAAAAATATTCTTAGTGTTTTTAAAGCCTTATTTCCAATTGTCATCTTGAAAATATAGTTACTATTTTCCTCCTCCATTTGTCGGGTATTATTGCTGCTGTTTTAAGCAATATAGTTCACAGAACTATAGTTCATTTTTTGACTCCTAAAAATGACTCCTGTCACATTGATAACACATAACTATTTTCCTTTTTTAAAATAGAAAACGTGTGTTTAGACCGATATGTTTCAGGCGTCGAGACTCTATTATCAGGTGTTTAGAAAAATATAAACATATGATTCAATTAATAGGTAATAAATGCATTTTCTAAGAATTTATATTTCGAGATTTATAAAATGTAACATCCATAACACGTGAATTGTACAAATGTTGCCCAGGTGGGGTGGGTGTATTTGTCATGAATGGATGTTTGAAATGACACAGCTCAGCTGATGCTACACCTCTCTGTAGTGTATCACAGTGTGTTGTATGGTGTGTCATGCAGGTGACGAGTGGATGATAGTGATTGGGACTGCTTGGGTTGTTCTCCCTTATCTTCTGAAAAAGTGAGTTGTTTGTGCTTTACAGCTCACCAGGAGGTCCATCCCGACACCTCTTGCTATCCCGCAGCCTCCTGTTGTCCAGATCTGGATCTCCATAGGGAGCTAATGCATTCCCTCCTATTGTCATATGTACAAACGTGCATGCTCTTCCGCAATCGAGAAGAGGATTTGCAAAACAGTGTTACTTAGCAAATAGCTCTCAATTAAACATCGACTAGGTGAATCCATGAATGATAATCAAACCTTCTTGAAGTGAGTGCTATCAAAGCCGTTTCTGATGTACTGGCCTTTCTTGTGACCGAGTTGTCCAGAGCTCACAGTCAGTAGCTTGTCAGGTTTGTTTCAGGGCTGGTTGCAGTTTTATCATGCTTGGATTGAGAGGGATGTGCACTTTCCTCAGATGTCTATCACAGCCTGTCTCATTAGAACTACATTAATTACACCCAGAGTCTCTCTGTTCGCTCTATCTTTAATAAGCTGAAGAGACCTTTAGTGTCCTGAGAAAATGCCCGGTGAACACGTACTGTGAAACATGACATCCGTTTCTTTTTCTTGCTCTCTCTGTTCTTCAAAGCAATAAATGTTCTATTTTCTCTTCTCCATTTTTCTATGCAGGTGGGTCTGCTCATCTTCTCAGTCCTGATGCACTGATGTCCGTGGGCTCTTGACCTTCATCCATGGATTAGTTCGTTTACGCTTGAGGCAGATCTGAGTGACCAGATGGTATCCCTATGTGTCACTTCTTGTGTGTAAGGTGAGTGATGTCCCAATTTGAAATGGCATTTATTTCTCTCTCTGTTTGGTCGAGGCTCTTAACGCATCTTTACACTGTCACTTTAGAGCAGCGTAACCTCAGGAAAGGGCTTGCACGTTTGGTGCCTATGACCCACCTCAGCACCTTTGTTTTGATTCTGTTAAAATAAAATCGTCAACTTTGTCAAGACAAGGCATTCACGTATTTAAACATTTATAATAACACCGCTGTCCTTCTGAAACATCGTTTAAGGCTGCCTTAAAATTTAATTCAATTTAAAGTTATTTCAAGGTAATTTGATGCAAAATTGTATTGTTGAATTAACTCCAAATTTTGAGACAGCCGGGTAACTTAATTTTTTAAGTTAAGACAATAGATGAAACGAAAAAAAATCATAAATCACTATTTTTAGTCACCCTTTATGTCTGTCTCTATTGTTTGCAAATATTTAACCAATAAAAGGTATTAAAAGTGCTTGTCATGTTTGACAACACAGTATTTTAATCAATTTAACAATACAGTTTTTTTCTATTTCCGGAATACTGAAAATTTGGACATCCAAGGTTTTTGAAAAACAACGGCCAATATATCCAATACTTAATTTAGTTTCATTTTGAAATATTAATTTAACACCAATATTTTTGCAATTCCTGACTCTCTACAGCATTACATAGTCAATGTGCTATGCCGGTTTCGTGCCCAGATATATATTTTTTGTAGAATAACACAAGCATTACAAAGATTAATCTCATGAAAAAGGTGAGGAATAAATCTGTTCCAAGAATTTACTTGAATAAGAGACAATTAAATACCAAAAATACCAAAAATGTTTGTCGTCTCATAAAAACAGACTGTATGTGACACAGTAGTCATTCGACCTTCAACATTTTTAAATCGGCTCTCAATTTTACTTTGTAATGGGAAGCCTAAAACTGGCAAGCGTCTTTGAGAATGCATATTGTGTTTGTGTGTCAATGTCTACAAGACCCCCATATCCCCGAGCCCTATTCCTCCAAGGCTTAACAGCATCATCCAATCAGCATCAGGCGCTGCCCAGACGAACCAATGAGGATGCGATTGGCTAGTACTCCGTCTACGGAACCAAAGGCACAAAGGCACTGCACTTCTATGATATTAAAATGCACTCTGTCTTTGTTCACACCACGCCAAAGCATGAGGGGGGAGGTTTATAAAAAGAAACATACCCCACCCCCAAAAAAAAAACTTTTTGTGTTGCTCCACATATATCTCTGCGGGTGGCCACGCCATGACTATCCCGCTTCTCCCTTTGAAATCTCTGGCACTTCGGCAGCTTCCATGAGCTTTTATCAGCATCAGACACTGCAGCTCGATGAAGTAGGACAAGCGGAGTACAGCCTTCGATCCTTCTCATTGTCACCGCCGCCATTTTGGCTATGGTCGTCATTTCCTTAACTTGTTTGTCCCTGTTTCTAGTGTAGTGTACCCAGTATTGTAACATGACCTATTTGATTTAAATTGTTTTCAGCACTATATTCTATGTCTTCTACTCCATATTTTCCTAAGCCATTGACCTCTCTGGACTCGTCTCTTTGTGTGCGCCATGTAAGTATCGGGCCAAAATTGTCAAGTTAAGCATATTTTCCTCCGGCCGAAAGAAAGTAGTTTGAATTGTGTTTCGAACGGGTCAGAGTTTTTCATTCTTTTTGTCTGTATGCAGTGGCGATATTTTTGGGTAAATTGTGCAGCTTTCATGCAGATAAATGGGTGTTTTTTATAAAAGCCGCAGTGCTTTTTGATGCAGCCAGAGCGGCGGGCTGCATTGGGTGATAACTTCATCGCAGCGTGTGGTCAGGGGTAGAGAGAGAAGCCCGGATAAATGAGGATTAAAAGGGGCCTTCGAAGAGCTCTGGACTCAGACGACCTGCAGAGTTGCCCGTGCCCAGTCCGCGAATAATGTTTCTGATCAGAGATGTCCCCTTTCCTTACTTCTCTTTTTACTGAACCCTTTTTGACTTTGACCTCTTGTGTTATGTACTTGTTTCAAGTGATTTTACCTAAACTTTACCCATACTTAGCATTGTTTTTGCAAGGTCATGTAAAGACGACTGCACACTTCATGCTCGATGGTTTAGTAACATAGTTGTCTGTATGTGAGCACTGCTTTAATGTAAATCAGAGATAGCAAGTTTACTCTGCGCCCTAAGTGTGGAGGGAACAATCAATTGACTGTTCAAAATCAATTGACTGTTCGATGGCTTTTTTGATTCTTATTCAAACGATTTAAAATCGATCCACAGAGACTCCTAATCGGAATTGTAGATTAATTATTAAACAACCTGTTTATTGAAAAAATAAGCAGGCCATAGTGCATCACCAGATGACACGCATCTGCACCACTTTATTATGTTAGAAAGTGTGCTTGCAAATATAGACCCTTCAAATGAGTTTGATATGACTTTAAAGGGACAGTTCACCCAAAAAATTAAATTCTGGCATTGTTTACTCACCCTCAAGTTGTTCCAAACCTTATAAATGTATTTTTTTCCTGATGAGCACCGAGAAAGATGTTTGGAGTAATGTTAGCATGTTAGTTCTGGGACATCATTCACTACCATAGTAGGAAAAATAAAAATGTTAGTCAAAGGTTCCCCACAATTGTTTGCTTTCCTAAATTCTTCGAAATATCTAATTTCCTGTTCAACAGATAAAAAAATATATACAATATTGCTTTCTACTGTGGTAGTGAATGATGTCCCAGAACTGAAAATTGCTAGTATTCTTCCAAATATCTTTCTCTGTGTTCCACAGAATAAAGAAGTGTTTACAGGTTTGGAGCAACTTGAGGGTGAATAAATGATGCCAGAATTTTCATTTTTGGGTGAGTTATCCCTTTTACATCAAAGAAGACAACCAATCAAAAGTCTGTATTATGGATTCTACAGTATATTGAAGGGAGCACGTATTTACACAGCACAAAATGTGAAACGCTAAAATTTGAACATCCATACATGACAATTATGTTACGCCATTATGTGGCCGCTTTGTTGCGGCATTACATTCACACAGAGAGAAACTCACATAGTCGACTCTTATGCTAGCTTGTAATACCCAATTCTATGTCTATTTGTGGATCAGAGCGCTCATATTTTCATATTGAATCTTTACAAAAAATAACATGCGTTGACGTTTGAAAATCAAAGTCTATGTCCTAAGTTAACTCCCTCTTTGTTCTCAAAGGTAACTAATGGAGAATGGTGATGAGGGAATATCCACTCATCATTGTCTGTGGTCATTTTTTATTCATCTTATATATTCACACATTAGCTGCAGGGGCTCTTTTTCTGACTCGCCCTTTTATCAATGCCAGAGAATATAAAAAGATCATAAAAAATGAATGTATACACTGAAAAAGCACATTTTCCCTGTTATACACGTGTTACATTAGCTCCGCATCTGTTAAACAGATCTTCCAGTAAAATGTCCTCCGCAATCAACACATCTACATGTGAAATATTTCCCCGCGCCATTTTATCCGTGTGCTGAAACAGCTGTACAGTAGATGCCTGAATACAGATCGGGCCAATGGCACAGAAAAGTGTAATGCAGAAGTGCCGGTGAACGCTCTGTTTGGCAGTTGCCTGACATGTTTCGTCTCTTTAGCTTGTGCGGTGCAGACAAGCTCATGAATAACAGGTCTGATGAATGGACTGAGCGAGCTTAGCGCCAACTTTTACAGCACCTGCTCCTGTGTTACGTCCCATGGAGGACTGCCTGTGTGTTGTTGACACACACTGTTACCAGAATAGTTGTTACGTGGATGCAGCCCATCTGGGCTTGATGGAAACAGTCTCATGGCACGAGTTATGAATCTCTTCATTCGACATTAATTTTGATGACACATCGCATGAAAAACATTAAAGCGGCAAGCTGACTTAGAAACTTGGAAAAATATACAATTTGGTATGAATGGACCACTAGGAACCTTGTGGGTTTCACAGTAGTTATCTTCACCTTAAGCTTCTGTTTTGTGTGCTGTGTGTATCAGAGTATTTCACATGATCCGTATGTTTTGCCTCAGAAAATATTTTGGTAGACTAAAAGCATGGGGGCAGAATAGGATGGGGGTGGGGTATAAAGGATAGCCATAACGTCCCTTAATGGCATTGTATAGTTCCCAATTTTTTTTAGTATCATCATATTCTGGAACATTTTCTCTCTCTCCCTCTCGCAACGGCTGTGGTCGGCCACGCTCGGCCTGTGCCAACTACCAATAACCATATTCCAGGAAAGAGCTCCACATGTTCAATTATATAATTACATCATCTCAGATTTAGACAGATGTCCCATAATATGTTTCAAATGCAATCAGCCGCACGCGTTCCCCACATAATGCATTTGGAGAAGAAAAATGATGTCCGCTGAGCATAAAACAGATCATGTTTGTTATGTTGCTGCTTCTGTTGCTCGCACTATTGATATTGTTATTATTAGTATTGCAGTGGGCACCATTTAGTATTTGTTCTTGCATTTTTATGGGGAGCACTTAATAGGCTTTAATACAGACCTTTATCGTGGGAACCTACCTGGAAATGCTTTACGCAATAAACATACTCACAGACAACTAATTGCCCAGTTAAAGCAATCACAGAATAGGAGATGCATTTTCATAAACTAAAATCCACATGCTCCGAGTGCCTACCTGGAATTCTATTGATAATGTTCCAGGGCTTTCCCACTCATGTCCTGGCATTTTTAAAGCATATCTCCTCATTGTTCGGCAGACGGTGCACAAATCCCTTGAGCCTTAAGTCCAGTCCTGAGAACCTAGAATGAGTAATTGTTTACTTCATAGACAAAGCTGTATCAAATTGTTTAAGCTGAACTGTAGATGTAGTCCAGTAGTGGGAAAAAAAGAGAGGTTTTATTTAATTTATTTATTTAATGTTTGGTGTCAGTGGTTAAGCTTCTTATGGACAGAAGAATTTCGGCTATATGTGTACTTAGGTGGGGCTACTTTTGCTGCAGTGTATGGGAGGCCTTGGCTCCATCGTGTTATATTATGTGCATCCATGAAGATATTACCAAGTGTTAGGAATAAGATCAAGAAATTTTGTTTTTTTTTTGTATATTTTTTTTTTGTGTTTTGTTGTCTTATGTTTTATTTTACTGGTGATACTTTTTTATTTTAACTTATAGTAGTAGAACACAAATACTATGTATTTTTTTACTATGGTACTAGTAATAAGGATTACTATAGTATATTAATAATTATAATAATAAAACATTTTATTTATGTTGCGCTTTTACTGAGACCCAAAGTGCTTTATTATATTGCCGCAAAAATGATCATACTTTTAATGAATAAATAATAAATACAGATAATTTATGGGGTTCAGAGAAACAATTTCACTATTCTGATGTAACTCCAGGAAAGCAATGAATTCATACACTTTAATTAGAAAACAATGGCATATGGTGCAACAAAGGGATAATGTTAAGTCAGGTGGTCATTATAGCAGAAAAAACCCCAACATGGTGATCAGGCCTCCAGTAGGACAAGTTATGTCTCTTATTACGATGCTGATTACCCAAGAAATAGATTAATGGAGGTGACATACTTATTTCAGTTGATGTCGTTTTTTCTGTGTAAAGACAACAGACTGATGAAATAGACATGGTTATGAGAATATTAGTTGCATGGGAAATAATACACTTGGCTAGTTACAAGTGTGTTTTAATTCTATACATTTTAATTATAGGTCCCAAAAATACATGGTCAAAAATCAAAAGATGTCTTGACTATGCAGCACATGTCATTCTATTTGTTGCCCTGGTGATTAAATGCTGTTCATGTAATATTCAGTGCCATCACTCTTTTCAGTCTTTTTGTGATTAAGTTTATTTGATTGGCTAAAATGGTTATTTGAAATGTGGCCTTGCTCAGCTCAAACTATCATTGCATATATGAGTCCTACAATTGAGATTGCAAACAAATGCAAACCATTTAAATAGCATTATCCTTTTAAAGGCCAGCTTTTTGTGCTCCATTGATGACCGATAACATGGAATAGAACTGATGTGAATGAAAATATTAATATGCACTGGTTCTGTCAAAACAGCCTCTTGACAGGTGAACGTTAACAATAAAGACCAGCAGTCAAATGACAATTACATAAATTACAGTATATCTGTCTATCTTGTTTTTTAATACTTGTAATGGTAGTCCCAGTGTGGACTCGTTGAATATCATGATTGACTCTGACAGGGGAATGTAAATGGGAACGAACCGTTTGAAAGCTGACCTTTCTAGCCGAAACTCCTAGGACCAGCCGCCACAAAGCGTCCGTTTCAATCGAGAACCCATTTCCATTTTTCACACCAAAATGGGTGAAAAAATATAAAAGGCCAATTTTATTAAAGGCAGGGCCTTTATGTCTGCTCACCTTCATGGTCGCCTCCCACTGCGCGTGAATCAGATAACTCCACATGCTAATCACAATAACCAGCCCCTACTGCGACTAACAGCGCTGACCACGGCGTTGACGTGTCCCTCCCGCTATCTTACTGCACATGCTCCGGTGGTCAATTATACCCTCAAGGCAGTAAATACTAATCATTTCCTCATGAAGACAAAAACTGTCGTTTCTTTAGCAGTCAAATGGCTTCGCAACAGATCACAAGGGCACTTTCTCCATTGGTGTTGAGTTATGAGAACCACATGCAGTGAAGCCCGGGACCAAGGGAGCGAGTAGCGTTATGGAGGCGACGAGATGTAAGCCAAGCTCCCAGAGAAACTGTTTTAGATAAGATTGACTGTGTTTTATTTTTCTAAGTAGTTTAAGAAAACAAACCCTCATTCATATACAGGGAATCTATAAGAGGCCCAAATGTCCGCAGGGAGTGAGCTGGTCTCAGTCAACAATTCTTGAAACAGCCACGTAAGCAGATGTTGTTTTCACCACATTAGCGTGAAATTTGACGTGCTGTTTTCTTATTTCTTTTCGTATTTTCATATATCGTAATATGTTTTGTGTCTACAATAATAATGTCATTATAAAGCAGATTGGTATAAATGTACAGAATATAAAATGTGATTATTTTTTCAGGCTGTGTTAAATGACATGGGAAAATAAGAATAATTTAGTGACATTATTGACATGCATTTTCACATGTATATTACATAAAGTATTTGATAATAATAAAAATACATTATTATTAATAATACAATTATTGTGTTTAATATTTTTTCTTCCTTACATGTGTTTATTTCTTATTTATCACAAAATCGCAATAAAATAACTTTATTAATTTGTTTGTTGCCATTTTTGCTATTCTCAGGTGCAATGCAATAACTTTTTACTTTTATCTCTTTATTGAAAAATCAATATATAATATTTATATCAATAATTTATATCAGCTTGGATAAATGTGGATTGTTTGACTTGATACAACATCATTCCCATAAGTGGACACCAACATGTAAGTCGGGTATCAATCCCTCATGAACAATTACTAACCTAAGCTCTTTATTTCCCTCCTGATAAGGTTTCATTAAGCATCCTTTTTAATATAGCTCTTAATATTAATGTACCCGCGCCACCCCAGATTTTTTTTTTATTCTGTCACATCATTTTCTAGTGATGCCTTCTTAAATACAACGCAATATTCATCGAGTTACAGAATTCAGCATGTACCGCATAACAGGATTGACCCTTATTTAGGCAGTCACATTACATTAGTGCTGTTTGAAAACAGATGAGCGAGTTTGCCCTATTGGAACCACATTCAGACGTATGAGCAACCTTATAATAGGTCTTTAGCAGGTAATATTCATCCTTTCCTAGACAGAAGTAGGCCCAATGAGCATAGATCTTAAGGGTTCTTCCAGCATAATAAAATCTAGGTCGTAAGTCAGCTCCGTCACTGGAGACCGAGAACGGGCCCTGCATTATCATAACGAGACATATCACGTCAGCAGGTGGCAGATTGCATCTTTCATTCCCTAGCATGTAGCATGAAAGGTCATCCGGAGCGCCGTCACCAAGCGCCTTGCAGGATTACTGCAAGCACATGGAAAAGTCCCATGATGGCCAGATTCATAGTGACAAACATGGTGCTTAAAGTTAGACGATACATGTAGCGTCCATGTAGTCCTTCACCTATGAGACAAAACAAGGAGTGTCGTCCACAGCAACAGCGCAAGCGTCAAATTACTCCTTTCCTTGGCCCTCTGTAAGATGACATCACCGCCAAGGCGTACCTGTTTGCGATTACTTTCTCCTCCAGCAAATTTTTTCAGCCATGTTTTATTGCATGGCACCATATGATTCAAATCATTACGATGTTTGCCTTTTACACTATGTGCCAATGTGCTTTAATGGGAACACTTTTCAGCGGCCCTGTTGTTTTATTTTGCCGACCTGTTGTTTGTGCTCCAAAATTAAAACCACAGGACGGCTAAGCGCGCTGTAATAACACCATCCCGTTTTCTGCTTTGGCTCCAACCGTGATCCCCCTCCCTCGTTTTTCTTCGCAAAATTCTTCTTAAAGCAAGCCTCTCCACAGGGAAAATGAAACAGAAACTTTATACCTTTCTTTTTAAAGGAATTAAATGTGCATTCCATCTCAAAAGTGTCAGTCAAAGACCCACTCGGTGGTCTGGGCTTGAGATTGTCTACGTATTTGTAGACTGACGCCGGCGGTTCTAGCAGCACACTGCAATTATTTCTAAGAGGGAAAAGATTACAGTGCTTTTTATCAATTAAGCAATAGTTCGTAAACAGCGGTAACACCATACATAATCTCTTACCTGAAATGGTGGACATTATTCCCGTCCAACAATTTTGGACATAATTAGTCTTTTGCCATTAAATGAAGCATGGCAAATTATTTCTGAATGACTTCTTTCCAAATACTTGACGATTTTTACACCAAAAACGTATGAATTGAATGGAGCGCATTAAATGTCTGATTAGTTGCTTAGGTTGCATTGTGTATGCTTCATTTATCATCAATCGCTGAAGGTTTAATCATCACTTCTTTGTAGAACATTTGCTGGAACAGTTGAATGTCAAAGGGCTCGCTCAATCTGTATGTCAGATTTATATTTCCGTGTGTGTGTGTTTGACAGAAAAGATTTACTAAGAAATTAAATTATTATTATTATTATTATATTTTTACTCACCTTCATGGCGTTTTTATTTCATTGCGATCATTGGCTGCGATGCTTTAAAAAACCCTCGCAAAACACAACAATTAAAGTGATAGTTCACCCCCCAAAAAATCTGTCATCATTTACTCACCTTCGAGTTGTTCCAAACCTGTACACATTTCTTTGGAAGAAACTTTATAACCAAACAGTTTTTGGACCACATTGACTTCCATAATAGGAAAATTATAGTTCTGGGGCACTTTTGACTAACATAAAAAAAATCCTACCATGGTAGTCATTAGGGTCCAAGAACTGTTTGATTACATGCATTCTTCAAAATATCTTTCTCTTTGTTCAACCAAACAAAAAAATATGTACAGGTTCGAAACATGACAGAATACAATTTTTTGGGTGAACTATCTCTTTAAGCATCATAAAAGAACCATTAAAGTAGTCATAAATGTGTATTATTTGTTTGGTTACATGTTTTTATTTGTCTGACCTTGCAACTAAGCGCTTTTTCATAAATATCTACTTTCATGTCCAACTAAAACAACAGCGCCACATCTGTCACGTAATTAGAAAGAAATGCTTTCCTATGTTACAGAGTTTAACAGGCACCACATAACTTGGTTGATGGTCAAAAAAGTTGTATATTTTTGTATTTTCCACAAACAAAATAATGCCCATTATACTGTGAGAAAGATGAATGTAAACATTTATATTTTAGTCGTTGACTATTTAACTGAGTTTTGCCTTTTTTTCCGGCAAAACGGTCAAGCGCCACTGTATCCAATTTCCCACAGATTCATAAACAGGACGAGCACTTAGCCTCTAATCTGGATGGCATCACTACCGTAAATGGAAAGTGGTTTATTGTGTCTGCTTAAACACAAACAGCGCTGGTCCAGTCTGTGAAGCCATTCCTTTTGGATTGAGGCAGAGATGAAATGAGATCAGTTTATGATGGCAACAGACGCTTTCTACTTCTACTTCCTGTGTTTAGACTGGGGTCTGACACACACACACACACACACATGATCCCTCACCCACACATTACTCACTTTGTTGGCACTTTCTCATTTCCTCCCGTCCTGTAATAAACCTACCCTCAGCTGGAATCTCCCCGATATGTGCTTGAAAACTCTGAGTGTGTGTGCGTGTTCGAAAGTCTTGTAAGGTTATCTTTCATCGTGTTGGTGTTGTCACAACTTCTCAAGACTGATCTGGTGCGTGTATGTTTGAGAAGCTTTGTGTGTGTTTAACCTTCTAGTGAATTCATGATGAATCTGAAAGGAATTCCACAGATGTCGGTAAGCAGCCAAACCCCCATGTATCCTGGCTGAACTAGTTCCTTCAGTCATAAAGTGTCGCTAAGGATCTCAGAGAAAGAACTCACTGTATTCTTCTTCATTAGACTGCATATGGATCGACTTGAAGGCTCAGTATCGATTGTACAGGTTAATGAAGAACAAAGTGTGTGGCAAGCACTGGAAACAGACTGAGACTTTAAAATACAAGGAAAAACAATCAAACAGAAGATCCAATCAAGTATCGAGGCAATACAATTAAGAATAAGCCTCCAGAGACACTAAAAGAAGAGGAAGCTATTGAGATCAAAGGCTGAGGCCGTGTTCATTGACCAAGACTTCGGTATCTCTACACTAATCTCAAAGTTAGAAAGCTTGCTATGTTCATTGTGATATTGTCACATTGATAGAGGTTAGAGAATGAGCAAAGTGAAGTGAATTCATCATGTGCATGAGGCATGTAGCAATATGGCGAAAGTGCACAGTGGCGACGCCTGCCATTCCAGTAAATTAAATGGTGTGTTCTAGATTACATTAAGTTTCTAAAAACAGGCCCATGACTGCATATGAGAGCGTGTCAAAAAAAGAAGTTTTCTGCGGAACCACAGCGCTTGTTCAAAGTGAGGGAAGAAAATAAGCAGTTAAACCCTTACTGCATATGTAGCTGAAGCTGCAACCTTTCCCCTTTTGTAATTATTGCCGTATGTTTTGTAGATGACTGCAGATGTTAGCATTTTCTGTTAGCAGTGGATTTGTTTCAATTCAGAGTGGAAAATAACGGTAATGTGGTTTTTATCCATCTGTCTGCATGGGAGCTTTCTGGCACACTTCTGCACTTTCACACTGTTATTAGAGGAGATAGTTCACTCAAAAATAAAAAGTCTGTCATCATTTGTTCATCTTCATGTCGCTCAAAAGCTGTGTGACTTCTGGAAAACAAAAAAAGATACTTTGAGAAATGTCTTGGTGCTTTTGTGTCCATATAACGATGTCAATGGGCGCCAATGTTGTTTGGTTACCAACATTCTTCCAAATATCTTCTTCTGTGTACTTCAGTGATAGTCTTCTTTGTCTTCTTCAAGTTTGGAATGACATCAGAGTGAATGAATGTTGTTTTATACTGTTTAAACAAGCATTTGCTGGTAGTCGATACAAAAGCTTAGTCTTGAAGCTGATAGTGCTGCTTTTCAGCAGTTAAACATTTAGAAGAAGGACTTAATGAACAGTAACTTAGATTTTAGACAAAGTGGTGGTATTTTGGCTATTTTTAACCAATTAATTTTTTCAAAACAATACACAGAAAAAGCCTGTCTGGAATGTCACGAACAGACTAGCAGAGGGATATAAACTGAAGTATCGGTTTTTATTTAGTCTCACAAGCTTCTCCTAAAATTGGTTAGGAGAAATAAAAATAGAAACTGTACAAATTACAAGTACAAATTCATATTGAAATATTTAAAGTCCCTGTGAACCAGATGTTGTGATGGTTTTTACTTCCGTATTTTGACGCATTTCCAAGTGTAATAGAATTTCAAATGAGAAAACTAGTGGGCGTGGCTTGCATCTTTCTCTGCGATTTGATTAGATGTATAAAAACAGCCGTTGCATTTAACAATGGAACTGGGAGCAGAATGACAGTTGAAGGGGATGAGTTAACGGATGCTCGGCCCAAGCCGTCTAACAGACATATTTAAAATGGATAGTCACTACAGGAAGGAAGTGCATTTTCAGATTTTACCTGAAGATTATGAGGGCACAATTTTTTTTTAAAGAGAATGACCCACATTGATAAACTATTTACAATTTATGCTGCAACATTTTACTGGGACTGGTTTGAAAACCTGAGCTTAGTTTCAAGTTCATTGTTGAGATCTGTTATGAAATTCTGAAGGAATTATATTTCTGGGTCTTTTTCTTGGCAGAAATATTCAAGACACATGTATTTTCATTAGTTCTCCATTAAATCTTGTTGGCATCTAATATAAATAACTGAAATCTTTAAAAGTACTCATCTGTGACTGTTCTTTCTCATGAAAAGCAACAAGTACCCGTGTTGTAATACTAAATATCAGCACTTGTGGAACCCCTTTTATCCAATCAGATTAGAGGATCTCATAGGATTACATCGATGTACACATCAGGTGTGCAATTATCATTCCATATGCTACATCTATGTTATTTGCTCTATATTTTGTTCACATCTCTCTGGAAGCTTCTCTGGCACTTGAACACACGCACAACCCCCTGTAGTGCCAAAACCAGTGATGTGCAGAACCCAGTGGTCATGTGACACATCTGGAGGTTTCCAGTTCTATGCCCTAGTTGGCTTGAGATGAGGAGGACCTCGGAGCCTGGTGAGAGAGAGAGAGAGAGAGAGAGAGAGAGAGAGAGAGAGAAAGAGATGACATTGACTCGTCCTAACACTTCAGTGGCCGTGTGAAGGATGTGCCTGTGAAGATGGGGGAGGGCGATATTTCACTGTTTTACAGTGAATTGCCATCAGTGCTCTGTCCTGGTGTACATGTGCCAAACGGAGACACTCCCACACTGGCAGGAGAGCATCAGACATTAATTGGGAGTAGGATTGTGGGAAAGACATGTGTGAAGGGACACAGGATGCTGATCTACATTAATATGTATTGCGCTCTATTTACTCGTTCGGCAGGTAAGACCATATCACCAGAGACATGGCATGCCGAGCACCTCTGTGTGGATATCTGCGTCTAATCTCCTATTCTGGTGCAGTGAGTTGTGCTTGCCAGCCGAGTGTCTGTCAGCGTGCAGGACAAGAGGGAAGTTTTGCATTTGTGGACACTTAGGGACGGGCTGTGGACGGCTCTATATGTAGTGAAGCGTGAAGCGATGTCAGGGTCTGTCATTGCCAGCGCGCGCTGCCCACTCGGGGCCACCCCAGAGGCACTGACCAAGCAGCAGCTATCTTTCTCACACACACTTACTTAAGCAAACATTCAGCTATTACTAGGGACTAGGGAGGGACGTGCCGTCTTATTGGAGAAGTATCTTTCTTCTTTTTCAAGCTGTGTTTTCTTCTTCGGTGCAGCAGGTGAATGGATCTGTATCCTGGACTTTGCATCTCCAATCTGGACCCCCTCAGGTGTGTGTATCTGAGCGTCTGGGGTTTAGATGGGTGGAAAATAGGGCCGCCTGTGAGCGAGGGGGCGTTTGTGTCCTGCAGTAGGAGAAAGAGAAGAGGGAGTGTGATGGAGGGTGAAAGCAGGGGAGACGAGACACTTTGATGATGTTAATTTTGGGTTTATCTCACAGATGGTATGAATGATTTCTGTTTGGTTGAAGCTCGTCTAGAACACCGGGGGTCCTTTTATCTTCCTTCCACTTATTTATATATTTACCTAGTTTATCACCGGACCCCCCCACACACACGCACTACATCCACCCAAACAGTACTTTGACACTTGCGTTTTGATTACCTTGTTAACATTTCACATCATTGATTTTTTTCGCCTTTGTGTTTAGAGAAGAGGCTTCATGTGGACTCATTTTGATGTATGGCCAGCGTGCTCGGAAGAGCGAAATAAACTTGCTCGTTACTGAAAGTGGCTACTAATGGAAAATCTGAACTTGATTGAGATCTGTGATGTTGAATTTGGCCAACAATACCAGCAACAATGGTTTTTCAATGGAGCAGTTGATGAGGACAGTCTGATGTTTATAGTTTCTAAATGGGCTGCTCTTTATGAATACATTTAAATGCTTAAACATACTTGTGAAGGCATTCATATTCTGTTCTTACCGCATAGCTACAGAAAAATAGTTAAAGGGGTCATATGGCACGAATACGTGTTTTTATGTGTCTTTGGTGTGTTGCCCATGCATGTATTAGACACGTTAAATTGCAAAAGTTAAAGTGTTGGAACAAAAGATGCATACATTTTATTTAAAACCAAATGCTCATCCAGACCTGAAACGTCCAATGTTAACACACGCCCACAAATCTACATAAGTTTGTGGTATGATTTGACTAAGAACACCCAAATGTATACGCAGGTAAGGTGGGCATACCTGTCAGTACAATTGCTTTGGAACCTGATGTTCCAAATATGGTAAGAGACGTTACATTTCCCTCACACGCTTGGAGTATTCGACCAATCACTACACACTGGTTAACTGGCCAATCACAGCACACCTTGTTTTTCACAGCGATGAGCTTTGTTAAAAATCTGTGCATTTCAGATAGGCGGGGCGAAGAGGAGGTACAAACAAGCACAGAATGTGTAAAAATACAGCGTTTTTTTTACCTTAAATCATGTATACACATTGCATTACATCTAAACAAACTACCACATTTGTTTACGTCGTGTCATATGACCCTTTTAAAGGACTGGTATACAGAAATTTTAAAAGTTAAATATGTAATGTATATTGTAGTGGCCAAAGGTTATGTCCAACTTCAAGTATAAAAAAATATGCATAAACAACTTTACAATAATAAAACATGTTAAATTTGCAAGGACATATTGACACAAGGCATGATCAACAGATAATAATGCATATTCAAATCCAACAAATATATTTCGTAAGATAACCTAATATTTCCTAATATAACCCTACAGTTTGCAGTTTTGAAAAACAATTTACCAATAAATACCTTAAAAGTATTTTGCCTATTTTGATGATTTAATCCAACCTGAGGGGGGCATTCAAAGCAAATATAACTATGCCTCCCGAAATCACTTTTGGCTACTACTGTACCTCAGGGCCTGCGAGAGTTGACCAAAATGTTTACTATGATAGAAATATTGAAAAATAGTCGTGTAGAGTACTGCGAGCCAGTGTGTTAACATCAGTTTGTCCATTATGTCCAAATGGTCTTTTATTGGGCCCATTTTTAATCTGTCCATTCAAAACTTTGGTACTTGACCAGAAAAATCATGAAAATCGTTATCCAGTGATAAATATCAGGGGCAGTATTTAATTAAAGCACTTCGGTTGCATGTGGCTTAATTATTCATTAAACATATTAGTTGTTTGTGAATATGTTGCATAAAATCAGTGCATGAAATGTTAAGAATGAATCCAAACTGCATACAATATCTTCTATCCCTCAGAACAATAGCATCATGCACAACACAGGAACTTCAAATGAAATCTTCTGTCAAACTGTGGCCGTCGTGATTTGATTTCTGCAGAGGAAACTTATCCAGTCAACTGCCCCGCTGTGCAAAGGCATAAGGGTCCATCTTATTCAAAGTATCTAAAGCCTTCTGTAAATGCACCGACATACCACTGCCTTGTACTTTTGTTCTGCCGGGTGTCAGCAAAATTAATAATTCATGCCATTTACACAGTGACTCTGAAATGAATCCTGAATGAAACTTGAGAAGAACACCTGATTACGTCCATTTAGCTCAGCACATTCAAAACAAGCATAGAAAACACTTTGATGGTGACGTGAGAGAACAAATATGCATTTTTAATCCTCAGTTTACCTTCTGTTCTGCTGACAGTGTTAACATGCTCTGAACTCGACCAGAATACTGTATGTGAAACTGTAAACATAAGAAACAATTTCCACCAAAAAATTGCTTTTATTTGCATAGAAAGTAATTGAGTGCTCTCATGAGTGTGAGGTTAGGTCAGGTGACTGTAAACCAAAGCCACACTCCAGGTCAAGCCAGGTCAGATACCAAAACTTTCTTAAATTGCATCAGCAGGTGCATTTACTCTGTCTTCTACTGTAGTTGCACTAGATTTTGTAGAAATATTTGAACTTCAACAACGTATGTGGTAGAAGCAGGTGGATGAGGTGAGATGGTATCAGAGGTTCACTTCGGTGCCATTCCAGATTGTGATTTACAACACTGGTCATGCACTGTTCATTTATCCAGAGGATATGTTTTCTTTTCCCTTTCCACTCTGTATGTGCGGTGACATGCGCATCAGAACAATTATTCTCTCCACACATACATCCTCTTTGATGTTTTCAGTGCACTGAAGGGCAGCTGTGATGCTCTCAGACAGCAGTTGTTCAGGGAGCCTTTTGAAAATATAGTTTAAAGGCAAATACTGTACATACCAAACTTAAAAATAAAAAAGAGAAGGATATTACATTATCTTGTTAGTTTTCTGGCTATAAGTAGTGTGCATCAAACTGATAAAGTGGCGTACTTGTTTCTCTATGAGCATTAACTTGTGGCTGGGAAAATAATGCTTTAAAGCGCGTGTGAGAATGAGAGCGAGAGCAAACGCAAATGAGAGCGAGAGCAAACCCAAAGGAGAGCCAAACCCATTAACCGGTTACAATCAGAATACGAGACATTACGATGACGAGGGGCTGCTGAAAGTCATTCATCAGGGTTCGGCGTTAGGCATGGATGACCCTTCATTTATCACCGATCTAACGCTGGATACAGACACATAGCGCACTGATTGGACGCAACGGGGGGGACAACCGGCGCTTCACATCCACAGCCAAACCAGAGCTGAGGAAACGCACTCCTTGCCTGCGCGAACGATCTGATTCCGACCTGTCGGTTCACGTGTACTCGCGCAGGTGGACGCGCGTTCGCGCTCTCGGCTTCGTCGACGCTCCGCGTGGAAACAGAGGTTTATCGGGTAACTCCGGTCGGTCGCTGCTGATATTCGGCAATTACGCACATGAGCACAGTGAACACCTCCGGCGGTACTCCGTTTGTTTTTACGCATTCGGAGAGGATGTAGAAGCACGCGTATCTGTCAGCATTTAAGTGACTCACGGTGAAGAGATCACCGGACTATCGTTTGAAAGGGAGTGCTGCTGCTTACGGCGAGTGAGGAGCACTCGTTTCGTCTTCGGCTGTTTCGTTTCTGTGTAAACATCTCTCGGCGGTGTCATTCTCTGAAGTTAGCCATCGCTCGGTGAAGTTCTCTCAATGGGATGCTGAAACTCATCAACTGCAGGTAAGACTTCTGATGGCCACGCTTGCACACTTATTACTTTTTAGTCAGGTGAATAAAACATTCTTGGTTTAATTAAACACGCGACAGAATATATTGTTTCTTCTTAATTCGTTTTATCACGTATCTTTTGATTAATACAATAGTTTAGAGTGTAGCTTAAATCATTTTTATTGTGTATAGTTGTCTTTGTATAGTTAAGTGTGCAGGTGAAGCGAGTTAGGCTATGTAGTATATTTCCTTGTAGAGGTTGAAATGTTCACGTGCTGAGAGTGTGAGCTTCACTACAAAATAAAGCACAACACTCACACCGCCGTTTTATTAACGTCAAGTTCGACGGTATATTTTGGCGAATTGTTTTAAGGAAAACAATGCAAGCTCGTAGGTAAACATATCTGTATTTACAGATATAATTCATGCAGAATAATAACAGTGTATACCATGTATAGCAAAACGCCATTAGATCAATAAAACAAAACGGCATATTAAACACAAAATAAGAGGCTTTCGGTCTGCGACACCTACACGTATTTAAGAAAAAAGAAAAACTTTCATTTTAACAGAAGCCTTACAAAATAGAATCAAAATGCGCTTTTTATTTAACTTATGTGCCGGATGCCGTTTTGTGAGCAATGCATGACCGGATTAAAATCTCCATATTACTATAGTAAATTAGTTACATTGTTATTGTTTCAGTATCTCAAACGCGCTGCTCAGGTTTGAGATGCATGTGTTGAAGTTTGTCGCCGCTTTATCTGAAGATAACTTTGGAGCTTTAACCACATTCACAGTTATTCAGTAATTTTGTAAATGTTAATGTGAGCTTTTCAGTCGTGCTTTAATTATTGTTTTTATTATTATCTGTGAATAAATGCTTACAAAATATTTAGAATGATTAAAAAGTTAATCCATGCTATAGATAACTGATCAAGTTTTCATCAATTACTACCGTTTAATAAGCACAAAAATGTTCATTTAGAATATATAAGTATGGTGGCATAAAATTCGCATAACACTTTTTTTAAAAATGATCAGTGTGTAGCCTTCATGTATGTCGTAGTCGTCTTGTCTTCCCAACTTTTTCCTTTGTTTTATAAACAGAAATTTATGTTTTATTTATATGCTTATTACTTATTTAGGGTGATTCATGCATTTTGTTTGAAGTGTTGCTTTAGCGATTTCAGTGTCTTTGAGTCGGTCACACCTATGTGAACAGAATTCAAACCTTTAACACCACATGAGTCTGGAATACCACACACTAATATAATGTTACATAAAAGCAACACTCATGTGAATAAAATGCCATCGGTTCCATTTAACTTATGAGCACATACCTGAAGGTTGTGTGTCGACAGATAAAGAAGCGGCGACCCTGTGTGTGCACGCACATGCACACACATATGCACACTGGAAACAGTGTAGAAGGGAGCATGGAATCGAGGTATCACCATGTACTGTAATTGCACTGAAAGCCGATACCCCGCGATAGTGATTGGTGAAAGATCCCTGGCCCATCCTAAATGGTCCTTTGTTTAAATGTGAGTGTGCAGTATCTCACCCACTGAAGTCTGTGAGTGAACATACAGTAGCCTCCTGGTAAATCACGGCTTGCCTTATAAATGTAAACAATAATTTTTATATTCACTTGAAATATTTCTGGACTTTTTTGGTCTCACGCTTGTTTTTGACTGCTTTAGGCCGTCTACTGAAGGAGCTTCTTATTTTTTGTGATGGTATTTTTTTCTCTGACCTTCAGTTCCTCTTTTTCTTTTCTTTAAGGTCAAACAATTCAGTAAGTTTGCTTTGATGTTTTAATGTGTGGCAAACTCAAAGATTTACAGATGTACTTAGTCTGTATATGCAAGATGTCCCCAATACACATATCTATTACTTGAAGCAAATTCATGAATGTGCATATGAATGCTTTACGTTCTTTATGCTTGCATCGGAAACGCATTGAAATGACACGTGTAAAAATATATTTGTGTTGTAACACATTATGAAGATGAATATAATCCGAGGAAGGATTTGTGCGTGTTTAGGTGCTAAACTTCAGGAGAACTCTGATTAATCTGAGGTGTAGTCGTAATCAATTTTTGATGTTGCCTTGAACTTGGCCTTCGTTCAGTCGAGAGGCGGGGAGGGCGGGAACAAACGGACAACAAAAAAGAAATTTAAACTGATTTTATTATTTCGCATTAAAGTTGGAGTGATTGATTGGAGCACTTTCAAAATCTGAAGTGTCATTTATATCATGACTGAAACAGCTTTTTTTTAAAGACCCCATGACAGGCCACAGTGTGTGTGGGGGACGGAGAGCGTGCATGCATGTTTGATCGCACATCAAATAAAGAAGCAAGTGGCTGCCATTTGTTATAGTAATGATGTTAATATTGTCACATATATTGGCCCTCTTTCCCTCATAAAGGCCAGTACAGATGTTATTGGCTGGGGGTTGTCATGGTAATGGGATTCGCGGTGCGGGGATTGATTGACAGAACCTGTCCAGAGTGGCCAGATGTTTTACGATCTCGTTGTTGCTTCTGCTTTCACACCTGTTTAAAACTCAGAATCCATATCGTTTCATTATTCAAAGGCCGATTAGTCTGTCTTTGTTTTCATCATTCCCTGTCAATGGGAGGTATGGCAGCTAATTGGAAAAACATTTTTTTCCATGTTATTTTATTTTCAGCACAACAGCAATAACACTCTAACATGGTTAATAATCATCTGGAGTGAAATGAGTGGGAACAGGTAAACGGGCATTGCTGTTTTAATATTGATTTGTGTGTGGGGGTAGACGGTCATGACATGTTTTCATTTGCGTTTGACTGGACGTATGGAGGAAAGATGGGCTTATTATTCGACTATTTGTATTTTCATACTTCCTGATAGTATGGGGTGATTCACCAGCTTGTTAAATATAGTGTGTGAACAATCGGTAGCAAAGATTGCATTGCTTATACGCACACACACAGAGGGTTGGAATGGCGTGTTACATTTGGAGCAGGCTCATTGCTGCCCAGCCATGCTTAAAAGGGGAGACACGGGCGTTTTTACCGGCAACCCAACACCAGTTTAAAGCTCGCTGACTTGAGTGCACATGCCAAGCGTTAGCCTTGGAACAACCAGGCCTCGTGTCTCCCAAAGCTTCCTTTCTTTAGTAAATGCGACATTTAGGTGCGTCACAAATAATGTTTGCGTCCTGTGAATCGATGAGATGTTATGTCAGACTCAAACCTTTGCCAGGCATAATTAAAACATCACAAGCTAAAGCGAATAGCTCAAATGTATTGATGCGATACTGTTGTTGTGGGAGAAGCACTTTCACTCGTCTTTCAGTAGTCCGTTACAAGTCAAAGCGTGCTAATATTTTGGGGAAGAAAGCTATTGTCTGTGTTTAAGACCCATCCCCTTGACCTGGACTCTTTAATGCAAAGGCTTTTCTTTCAAGTCTGTCACTCTGATTTATGCTCAACTCTTGAATGCATTGAAAACGGGGAGAATACTTCAAATAGGATTATGCGCGCACACGCACACGCACACTCACACATGCTTGCGCTCTTGTAGGAATCCAGTCTTTAGAGACGCAAATGTTCTTAATAGTGTTTATATGGTCAAATAGATCGGTAACTGTTTAATAATGCTGTTACAGAGAGAACATTTCACAGAAACCGTCAAAGAAATGCTAAGCCGCTTTTCAGACCTCTGTACCGGACAAAATTTGCCTGTTTTCCTCCTAACATCCTCTTTTGAGAGCCTATACAGTGAAATGCCTGCATACTGTTAAATAGATGGCGCATTTGCTTGCATACGTGGGGAATTTAGGAAAAGTGGCATGGCTACCGGAAACGAGAAAAAATGTAGCTTTTCTTTTCTAAGAGGCTACAAGTTCAATCATTGTGTTTGTTTCAGAACAGTCGGAGAATCCATTTATAAACATTCCGTTGGGCATCGTGTCTGCGAATTGTACTTGACTAATCTGTTTAGTTTTTGGAGGGATTCGCAC
This sequence comes from Triplophysa tibetana, assembly GCA_008369825.1. Lineage (NCBI taxonomy): Eukaryota > Metazoa > Chordata > Actinopteri > Cypriniformes > Nemacheilidae > Triplophysa > Triplophysa tibetana. Next base: position 13,717,262 of record CM017896.1, on the reverse strand, counting down.
ACAGCCTCCCAGAAATTCTGCTTCTCCCTTATTTCATAGCGAAGAGTGGCGAATGACCTCTCCCTGTGAGCCGCTATGAAAAATTAATGATCTCCTCCTCCTTCAAGCCATTATGTCAACATCTAAAAATACTTTATTTCACACTGGCGCCTCTGCGATGGTCAATGATAAACAAACCGCTAAATTCGCTATCTCAGGCTGGAGACACTTTTACGTAAACATTTACAGTTGCATCAATGTTGGAAAGATCTGTTGTGTTACATGCAAGCGTATGTCTTTTTGGTGAAATATTCAGCGCGACCAATGGGGAAGACAAAGATTGTGTGAATTCTGTCGAGTGTGAAACAGGGAAACAACCAGCAACTTTTAAGTTGGCTCCACCTCCAGCCTTAAATCTGTTGTTGTTGTTTTGTCTTTTATCCAACAGTCAATTTGCCAAGTTATGACAAATTTGATCACATTTATATTTTTATCACATTTCTCAACTTTTATTTTACAAGAGAGTTTGTGTTACACTGTGCTATAGGGTTTGCTGTTGGCCATTGCACAGTGTACAGAGTGTCTACTGCCAATTGTCGAATCGTATGTGCCAAATAAATAGACTAGAAGAATCAGCAGTCAGCGGTAGCTGATTTATTTAAGATTTTTTAATAGGTTTTTAGTCTTAATTTTATTAGAATATAATAATGGCACAGGACTTACTTGGCCCCGGCGTAAGCCCCCATGAACAGCTCATCTATATTGTGAGGTCACATGCCTCCCACAGCGCTGCTGATGTCTGTGTTTTAATGTCTGTGTACTTCATTTAGCATTTATGTATTTCAGTTGCTGGCACAGTAGTGCTGTAGAGGTTTTCATGCATCTTTACTGTAGAGTCGACCTGCAAATGGCACCGTTAACTGTGCAATGAAAAACTTTGACAGGAAGTACAATATTAAGTGTTTTTTCTCTATTATTGCTGATTTTTCTTTGATTATTTTGGATTGTTGTAAACGTTACAGTGTTTAAACTTGACCAAATGTGAAACAAAGTGTGCAGTGCTCTCCTTCTTTGCTTATAAGCATTACGCACCTACCTGGCCGTTCTCCGCAGAGCACTGAGTTTCCATTGGCTGATGGGAAACTCGCTCTGAGATGCATTTATAGTGTGGGACAGGTCAGTCGTTTTTGTGACCAAACCTTACGGCACCCCAGTATGCTGTTCCTTATGCGCTCACTGCTGGGACAACATGAGGATTTCTTCAACGACCTCTTTAAACTTTGATTCATTGGACTCTGGAGACAGGTACATTTTGTACATTTTTGTTGTTTTTCCTGCTTGTACTACATTTGTATGTAAATATGTTGTAGTGTACATTCAGATGAAGTGTAGTGTACAGGTGACTGTTTACAAGTGTCTAGTTTAGCAAACTTTAATTGCTCGGGATTTATATTTTTTACTGATTGATCATTTTCCAGCCAAGAAATTATATTGAATACAAGAGAAAATATATTTGGGCAAGTGGGCATAGTTCACCAAGTGCCAGATGCTCTTATATTTCATGCTTCATTATTTTTATTTTCCTGTGTTTCATTTTGTCGAGCATCCATATTTTATGAGTGAATAAAATGGAGGCTGCTGTTTGTGAGCGTGTTTGAGGAAGGGATGTTGACGTGAACCCTGCGTCCCTGTGGCGGACGAAGGGTTCACTCGTAGGTCTTTCTAGTTCTCTCTGAGCCCATCAGCCCGTTCCCTTTTGTCACCGATGCGGCCAATCCGAGCCCCCCGCAACTCCTTTTAGCTTTCTTGGACAGGATTCAGAATTCCTGCGGGTGCAGCTTTGTGACCAGCGGGCGAGCTTTGCGTAACCTTTTGAGTCCAGCTGCAGCGTTCCTCGGCAGATATGTTCATTAGACGGAGGAGAGAAGCTTTTGTCTCCCTCTGACAGTGGAGACCGCAAGTGCATGCTATTGTGAGGCATCATTTGTATAACTGTCGTTGTGCGTGATGTTACAGCTGCTCAGGTGGAGAGGTTGTGCCCATTTCCAGCGCCATTCTTTTGTTTTTCTTCGTAAGCGTCTGCAATTTGTTTGGGTTAAATTACAACGTATCGTTAAAAAGCAGTCCTCGCTCACTCTCTTTACGTCTCTCTCTTTTCTCCCTTGAGCAGTAGTGTTTCTTTTGTAGACGCTGAAGAAATTTGTCTTCTGACTTGTCGTCTGAAAGTACACGGTGCACCGTCATTTACCACATAATTTATTAGCCTTTCTGTGTTTTTTTGGGGAGAGTTGGTTCTAGAAATTGAGACAGAACAGTCCTCTTGATGGCTTTCTTTGGACAACGATCACGGAGACAGAAGGGCCGGGAGGAGGGATTCGTCTTTCTAATGGCTGTGATGAAAATTTTCGCCACCATAATTTATGTTTCGATCGTAACTTTATGAGCACTTACTTTTGGAATGCGGCTAACCCCCTTTTCCTATTAGTTACAGTTTTACAGGAAGGCCCACTAAATATTGCTTTAAATACCATATGAAAACCGCCAAATTACAAAATGATATTTTCTAAAGTGAAGAGGTAATCGGAGCGTCATATATTATTAATGCGCTATGATTTGTGCCAAAAAAGGCGTTAGAATTTATTTGCAGAACATGAAAGGTTCAATGCCTGCACTGTGTGGTACCAAACATGGCAGGTAGCATCTCCGGCCAATCAGCTCCTTCACTCCTCCATAAGAGAGAGAGAGATAGCAGGAGGGGGCGAAAGACACATGAAAGACATAATGAAGGTTAGTGAAATGGAGAGCAATACATCTTGAGCCTAGAGCTCGCTACTTGTTAAAGCGACAGGGCCTAACCAGAAAGGAATTTGCTTGATGGATGAATTTTACCCTTCTAATGGATACAAGCACTTGAAAAATGAAAACATCGATCCGTTCCTCAAGTTTTTCCATCCCTCTAATGAGAATGGGTGTTACGAAAGATTTGGAGAGGGGACGACGTCGTGCGTAAGATCTGCAGCACATGAGTCTCGGGTTTCAGTCACAGCTGAACTGCCGCTTCCTCCGTTGTGTATATATAACAGGAGAAAAAGAGAACCCTCAATTTATCTCTGTTGATGTGCAAATTCAAAACGGGTTTGAGAGTTTCTCTATCATCTCGCTGGTGCTTTTTTTCTTGAACCCCTTTAGCCCCCATTCAAAGCAAAAACTAAAATATATTTGGCTGCTTGTTGTTATGGACACGGGTTTATGTTAGGCAAAGATGCGCTGCTTCCAAAATCGTTTACTTCCCTTCTATATAGAGTTTAAGTCATGAATAGTATGTCTGTAACCTCAGAATGCAAAAAACCGTCGGCGAGAAATACCCGGATGGTCTACTACTTCCGTCAAGATTCGTGAGTGTGGATCGGATGGTCACTTCTCTATCCAATGATGCCACTCGAGATGAGCAATATTCAACGTTTCAAAAGTAAATCAAATAAATATAGCGGAAACTTTAATGGGCGGATGTCTGTTTTTAATGTAAGTGCCAATACATTCATTTCTCGTGACTAAATTGTGTTTTTATAAACGCTCACGAAACTAATAAATTAATTGTGTGTAGTCAGGTTCGATATATAAAAAAAGTTGATCAACTTTTAAAACGGAGGGAAAAGCATTCTGTAGTTTTAAATAATGGCTGTGTATTCTTTTGAATTCACTGTATTTTGACACAAACACATCTAACATGTACCTTAATACTATTCTGTAACTTTTCCCAAAAGATACATATTTATATCTATTTAAATCTCATTTCTATTTGTCATGTTTATAATTTAGTTTATTGTTGAACCTGGTTCATTATGATATTGCAATTAAAGTTTGTTTGTTTATAGTTTACTTTACTTTCTATTTACCTACTTTACAAATTTGTTTTAAAACAATATTTTTTTAAAGAAAATCTGTTTGTACTCTTTCCGGTCTAAAATCTCCCGATACAGAACCAGACTAGGCTAGAGAATAAACAGTAATTACATAAAGCATTTGGACACTCAAGGCTCTAAAAAAGTATTGATATCTTTGTGCCATATTTAACTAATGTTAGAAATATAACCTTTTCTAAAATAGAGTTTGACACTTTCCGATTTGTAAACTTTGTAGAACTTGTCCACAGTCAATGTAAAATAAAGAGTTTAGGATATTTGTTTGAAAATGTCAGAAAATGACTTTATAAATCCATTAAAAATCACCTTGACATTAGCAATAAAAAAAAAAACTCAAAATAAGTTTGGAAGAGGGTCTAGCTCTTGGTTTGATGTGTTCTATATAACACATTTATTTATCCGTTAATTCATTGTTTTGCATTTTAAGTGCAAGCAATTTTTGAAATGCTTTTTATACATAAATATTATTTTTACTTTACAACTATATACATTAATTTTTGTACAGTATGTATATTAAAAATGTTTATTATATATAAGAAATGTTTATTCAAGATGCAAAACTTCCAAAACCAACTTCACTTTTTTGAGATTTGCTTTAGTTAGTTTCAGTAAGTCAACTCCACTTTAGCAATTTCCTCTTCTGCCAGTCATTCTATAACTAGAAATGTAAACCACCAGAAATCGAAATCCTTTTCTTCACAATGTCTTATTATATTTACTCTGTCTTCTGCAGATGTGTTCATTACGTGAGTTTGATTGCTAATCCTCATGTCAAACATCAGAGAGCATATCTGAGTGACAGTTTACAGTTTTGTAGTTCACATTAGAACGCAGCCACACCTAGCTCTTTATTCATCCTGTTTTTTTTCTTTCTTCACTCTACCCTGCTTTCTTTGCCAATGACACCCTAACATTCTATATTACCTGCACACGGTTCCAAAGCGCTGCATTCTCATCTGCCCTGATCGGGGTGCGATTGGCTGCGGTCTCCGAACAGACGGGGTGAGAGCGTGAGGGCACAATGATGATGGCGAGGGTGGAGAGACGTGAGATCCAGAGAGCGCCGGGTGTGTGAGCATGCCGGGCTGAATGTCACACACCTCGCCCCCTCCACACACGTTCACTGGGTGCTCTCATGGCACAATGTTAATTAATCTGTAGCTTCCAGCCAGACGGGCCCTGTTCATGCAGCCAGCTGGGAGATGGTTCAGACCGAGCGTGCTCTTTCTCTCCGATGGCTCACTCCGCTGGCACTGTCTGCCAGGTTACATCAGGTGCGCGTGGGTGTGAGTGCCACACGTGTGTGCGTGTGCAAGGGAAGAAAAGAATATAAAAGAATCATAATGTGGAAAGTGCAAATTCTTTAAAGTAGACTTGGATTTTTTATTTATTTCCATCCTAAAATGAAAAGAATTGTATGTTTGTTTAAGCATTTTAAGTTTTTGAGTGTTCGGTTGAGAAATGAAAGCTAAAGGAAATGTTCACAAAATCGGTTAAAATAATCGGTTGTCATTTAATGATTCTTGTGTGACATAAATGACACATTTCACTTTGACTAAGGTAACTAAATTCAAACTTTAGATCTAAGAGATTGCTTCAGTATTCATTTTATCGTTCCAACTTCAGTCACGAACTTGATCTCTTGTTATGTTGTGTCTAGGGAAATATCTGCATCAACATTTGGTTTAAATCAAAATCAAGATTTTGAACATGTTGTTTTTGTCACGTACAATCGCTGTAACAACCTCACATGGCTTATTCGTTTTTTTAAAGGTCCAGTGAATGAAATTCAGCAACATCTAGTGGTGTGGTTGTAACTTGCAACCACCGGCTCACTCCACACCTCCTTTTCGAGGCACTACGGTGGCTGAAACAGAACTACGATGTTGTTACATTTTTGCCGGAGATAACATATTTACAAAACCGTTAAAAGCCGTTTAAAGCTTCCTTATTTGAGGTCTTTATATACCTCTGACGAAATAGTTATGTGTATTATATTGCATTTCTGTCAATAGATCCTCCAAAAAATCACACATTGGACCCTTTAAAAGCTACAAAATAGCAAGGTAATAAAATACACTAATACCTGAATAGTTACATTAATAATAACTGTAATAAACAAATAATTTGCCAAGAAATATTGTTCTTTAGTTTCCTTGTTGCTAAGCAACTTGGTACATTATTTTATTTTTCATTCACACATTCACTTGTCTGAATTTCTTTTTTCCAGCACTACTCATCCAATCAGAATTAGATCTTCTTTATAATGAACACTTTACTGCTGTTTAGTTGAACCTCACTCAAATGATGCTATTTTAATCTTGCCTTAGTTTGGCAATTCCAAGTACAAAGTAGCACACGTCTCACAGAACCCGAGAAGGTGTTGGACTTGACGCTTGTGCTCTCATCACCATCCACCCATAACCTATCAGTAAGGAAGATATAATTTGATCTGAGGTGCTCACTGACTCCTCGTCGCGCTCCTCTGTCCTTAATGGCCGAGTCCCAGACAAGGGAGGAGTGAAGGACAATGGGTACTACAGTGAGTCAGTTGGCTTGCGACACATTTGCATGCCACTAAGTGCATCTCAATGTAAGTAAGATGGACAGCAGTGACATTAGAGTGGCAAGCTTCAGATGTTCATTAGACTGCAGTCAGATTCTCTACTTCTCCAGCTTAAGTTTTAAAAGATTTAAACTGGATAGTATAGGCTGTGTTTCTCAGACTTTTTCATTGTAAGGCCAACTTTGGGTAGAGTGCATATGTTAATTGCATAAAATGTATGATACATTTCTAGATTTAAAAAATAACACAAAATCTGTGGTCACCCTGGATCAATCTTGTGGCCCCCAGTTTGAGAACCGATGGTATATAATGACAAAGCTTCTTATAACATCCAAGAGAAAAACTGCATTGCTTAATGTTCACAAGTTCCTTTTTTTAAGAAACTAAGTGGAGTTCTCTGTTATATTAATTTTGTATATTACAGTATCAAATTTAAGTTCATGTTGTAATGTCTGATTTCTAATTGTAGTGTCTTGGCAAATCTGAGTACAGTTGCAAGATCCTTTTGAGACCTGAAACTCTAGTAGAGCGACATTTGAGATTTCTGAGATCTTTGTCTCATGAGAAAATCTGAGAGACTGGCTAATCCATCAAAAGTCTCCATTTACTCTCCATTTATTCCCTTCGTTGTCTAGCAGAACAGTTGAGAAATCACACATTTCATTTCTGATTTTTCACGCTAACCTCTGAGCAAGACTAACCTGAAAGCTTGTCCATGACTCGAGCACCCCAATTCCTCGGTTCCCCATGAGTGTTTTGGGATAGTGTAGCACCACAAGAAACATTTGCAAGCATTGTTGCTTTCTCACTGATTGCCATTTGCTATCTTGCTTGTTAACCAGATGTTGATCGCATCCCCTGCTTTGAGGGCCTTTATACTTTACACTTGGCATGCGTTACTGAAGCACTTTTAGACACACACTAGTGGTTTATGTGACTGTGCCATAATATAGGAAGTGTGGCATCACAGAGCTTCTAAGTGAAGAGCTTTCAACAGCCTTTCATCATTTCTGCCCCTCCCGTGAGCTCGACCGGTCTTCCTCAGAGCGCCCAATCCCCGAAATGGAGTCTTCTCCCTCCCTTCACTTATTTCTGTATCTCTCACCGTTGGCATGGCGACGGCTTGCAAGCTACAGGTGTCCATGCTTGCTAGAGTAATGGTGGAAATGGGCTCTTGAACTCAACGAGAGAAAATAGCCACTTTACCAAACAAGACTGATTTTCAGACAAAAAAATGCATCTGAAAAAGCCCGGCTGTAGGTTTAGAGGTAATATTTGCCTTTATGCTTTGTTTTACTTGTATTTGTGTCTATAATGGCAAAAAAGAGTTTTATCATTAAGAAACCACTGTCTCATGGCACAGTTAAATCAGCATCTTATAACTAGTAGCACACATCCTATAGTTTAATTTGAAACACAACAATCATCTTCTTTCTTTTATGCTCTTTCACAATGAATTGAGACACTCCTTTGGTTAAAAACAAAAGCAGCATGCTATGATATATGTTGTTGTCTGTTGCTCAGCGGCAGAGTCCCTCAGCGCTTTAAAATAGTGTTGACATCAACATTTCTGCATTTATTCTCAATTTAGGGTTTTTTCCTCCCTTCTCCATGCTATTCTCCCAAGTGGGCACATTGACATTTTGAACAAAATCAGGCCTGACACTCAGGCTTCTACAGTAGTAATTAAAGGGAGGGTTTGTCATATCAGCGTTCTTATTCAGTCCTAAAAGAGTCACCACTTATGCTAATCTGTGAAAGCAAGACTTACGAGGTACACTGCAATAAAACTGTTGACGTCTTGCTTTGTTGAAGTGTTGTCTGTAGCCAGTCAGTTTAGGCTTGTTCTTGCTTTCTTCTTAAGACAACTTTCCCGGTCTAACCTAAACCTAAATACAGAAGTTCTCTTTTAAAGTCCACTGAGCTGTTTGAGGCTATTTGTCTATAGTAGCAGCAGCTGGCAACATCCTAACAGTTAGCGAACCTGCCCTTTGCAAAAAATGCTTATGTATAGACAGATTGTGGAATCTAGGAAGGAAAGATAAGCGAAGTTCACTCCAAAATTAAACATCATTCAGCATTTACTCACTCTCATATCATTCCAAACCTTCTCAAAGTTCCAAAGTTCATTCTTTGCAGAACACAGAAGAAGATATTTTAAAGAATGTTGGTAACCAAACAATATCGACCCTTATGAACTTGTACAGACACAGAACCACTCAGACTTTTCTCAAAACATCATTGTTTTCTGCAGAAAAAATGAACAGGTTTGTAATGAAATGAGGGGATAAAATTATGACCTGAATAAAAGTTTTTGTTTACATAATACATGTCTGTGTTCTGCGTATAAAATTATTTATGTATATTTAAATACACACATGCATGTGTATATATAAGAAATATTTATATGTTGATAGGCATTTTAAATGTATATATAATATTGATTTAATATGTAAACCATTCTTGAATATGTGTGTATTTATATATACATACGAATTATACACAGCAAACCAACAAAAACTTTTATTCTGCAAATGATTGGTCATAATTAATGAATATGTTGCCCTACATGATAATTGTCTGTCTGGCAAGCCTTTAGAAGCCTATCTTTTGAAATAGCCTTTAAAATATTTTTAATCTGGTATATTGTTTCTACTTACATTTATTTGCTGAACACGAAAACTGGAAAAACAAGTCAAATCTGTATTTTTTCAGACCCAAGATACTGCAAAGAAAACTAGTTTATATTCCTAGTTTATATTTTAAACTAGGAATCACTATAATGCATCACTATAATGATATTTGTACATGTATTTATTTAAATCTATATAAATAAATTTAATTAAATTGAATGTTTTTAGGAAAGTGAGAAAATAATTGTATTTGGTAAACTTATTTTATCACAGTTTTTGTGTGTCTTGTCATGTGTCAGTCTTTCACGTTGCTGTTGGACTTTGTCACTCCTAAGGTTTGATTTTGTTGAAATTCAATAGACATTGGACTACCCACAATATATTTAGAAATGCATTTTGAATGGTCTGCATCTGTATAAATACCTTACAGTTCACCTTCTGGATTGTGTATGAACCACTCTCCATTTTGTTTTAACACAGTAAGAGCTAATTAAAACCAGTGTCACCTGTTAAATAGAGAGTGCTGATAACTTTCAATTGTGTTTTCTAATCTCATTTGCCCTTTCCAGATGTCACTATATGCACTGCTTCCACTTTAACTGCTTCTTTTTTTTTTGGTGAGATGTGCATGACAAATGAGATGAAATAGGACCCCTTGATTTTTACTTGGAGAAGGTCATTACCCCTCACCCCAATTTCTTTCTCTCACTTCCTGCTCATTCGACATCCATGCCAAGCCCCACAAATGGATATACTCCATTATCAAAATTCAATTTTTGCCTCCCGCCGCACTGGTCCGCTCGGAGAGGCGTGGGACGATCAACCAATCCTCTTCCCTGCCTGTCTCATCAGCATCTGCTGCAGGAGAGCAAATAGTCTTAATTGCATTTGGTGAGAAGCGACCACTGCATGACTAATGAGCCCCGCAGAGAAGCAGCGCTGGGTTCTCCGGCCCTCTGATAGCCGGCCACCGCCGTGACTGCAGGGTCTACCATAGGCATTTTGTGGTTGGTTAACTTTTATACATACTGGACTGAAGAGCAGCTAGGATTACAGAGTGGAGGAAAAATGTACAGCCTCTTTTTTTTATTTCTTTGGAGGAAATAGAGTAAGACTGTGTAGGTGTTTGTGTTCCTGTATCTGTTTTGCATGGGACATCTGTTAGTCCCCCTCTTGACCACACCTCAACTCTCTGAACAATTATTCACAGCATCTGAATTCTTTACACACTATGCATTGGGGAGAAAAATCGTTATCGTCTATGCAGAATATTGAGAACATTATGATAATCATAGATGCTTTTTCAATTATAGTTAATGATTCCCACATTTGAGATAAAAAGCGAATTTCAAATCCATAAGGTACAGACAAGGCAAGACAAATTGAATGGATAAAAAAAGAAAAAATATATTTAAAAAAATATTGTCAGCATTATAATATTTTTAATCTGTCAGTTTTAAAAACTATAATGTAATTGATCTATTTATTTGTTTCAAAACAATTATGGTATTCAGTCAACAGAATAAAAATAACTTTACAAAACAATAGGACATACTATACGTATACATATATAGAGGCCTGTCTGTAATCACAAATTAAATAAACAATCTATACAGTGAAATCACTTCTTGTTAATAAATACACATTTAATATGTGGCTTCATGAAACATTTTTTCCACACATCCAGAACGCTAATAATAACAAGATGTAACATGCTGTCAACAGGCTTAGAAAAGGGCAAAGTACCAAAAAAGTATTAGAAACCGACAATGATAAAACTAAAAAGCTAATGAAATTGCTACATAAAATATTGTTTTACTCACAATTTTTTTGCCTTGGATATAGCTACTGAAATAAGCATATGGTTCTCAGAAAACAATGCATTTCTAAACAAATTAAACATGCTACATTTAATCGAATTTGATGTATCAGAATTGCTTCATGTCAGTCAACGTTTTGCTTTAATCTTTTTTGCTCTTTCTTGTTGAAAAACCTGACAATCCTCAAAAACTGTTTATTTAAAAATGTCTCATCTAAGAGCTGCTGCGCATAAACACACTTTCCTTTTTATTGTTAGGGATGCCTTACATTGTTAAGGATGCCATTGTGTCTTTTATTGTAATTGTTTATGATTATTGTTATAATTTGAATGTAGCAGCATTTAGAAGCATTTTTTCCTGCAGATGTCACAGTGAATTTTTGCCAAATCTTTTCGGCGTTTTTTTTCCCAGTGCAAATCGCTGCCCGCCAGACCATTTGTTTGAGTGTATTTTTCCAGTTCTTCTTCAAATTATCATCCAATTGCTTAAAATGAAATTGTTATTTAAACACTTCATTTCGTAAAGATGACATTCCATTCCTTCTCTCAAGGTTCCCAACATAAATACTTTTGAATTGCATTTGACCTCTAACCCTTTACTTTATTTAATGATGGACAAAGCAGGGCAATTAGCTAACCGAAGTGCCCGTCTTCAACAGTGTCCTTAACTGTCTTTCTTAAGTTGCATTAATTGCCTCGTTTTCTCATTTAGTTACATTGGCCCGACTGCAGAACAAACATGTGTACAATCTGTACCCTGCACAACAATACACAAGTTTTTGTTTTCTGAAGCCACTCTGGATGTTACAAGTGAACAGGCGTCCAATTCTCGTTCGTATTGCGTTCCACAGAGGGTATTATTTACCTCTGGTCTGGCTGGAAACTCACAGGAGAGTCCGTCCCTTTGAGCCCAAAGCTTACAGACAAAGTTATCCATCTGTTTGGACAGGAGGAATAAAAATTATTGTGATTCACAATGCAAACGAATAATATCATTTAACACATTTTTACTGCCTATTTTGCAGTCCGATCAGGAAACATTATAACTCACCCAACTTTACAGCAAGCTGGCCAGATTTCCAAAAAGTGATTCCAGACTTTACACCATCTTGTCTTGTGTGCGAGGAGGTGCCCGGATGTTTGTAGCACACACACACCTCAATAATGTGATGCTGCTTCCTCACACTAGATGACCAGATGGTATCTTTAATGTTGCCGGGTGGAGAGAGGAAATTGTGTAATTCGCTCTCCCGCAAGTTTTGCAACATTTGTTGTTTATTTCAGCTTCGAGAAATGCGGCAAAAATGTTGTGTTAGCTCAAAAAAACAGTCGCACCCAAGCGTTTTGGGGCTTTTAAATGAGCCGGCCACCCAGCGCCTCCACTTCTGTTTAGACTGTCAGAAAGGGTTTATTTCTCTGGCCTAAACAGCCACCAAGTTGTGAAGGAAAACTCCCCGTGCCTCTTTGGCTTCGCAGGGCCCGACATTTTGCCTTGACAGAAGCCAGAAAGTGGATGTGCTTATGCGTAGGAGGGAGAGATCAAAATCTCACCGCCGCCACCCCTTACGAAATCCCACGTCCTTTATAAACTTATTGGCGTTTTCCCTCATGCCTAGCCTCTAATTCCATTATCCTATTTCACAAACAACCAGGCCTGTTTACTTTTTTACTTTTGACAAATTCCCTCATTTTTCTGCCAAGTCTTATTTTCAGAGCGCGCTCTGTTAGAGCAGGCACGCAGCTTTACCGCATATTTCCCTGCCGGTTTTTCCAAATACGCAGGAGAAAATACCAGCAATGCAGCACCGATCTCCAATCTTATGCGGATTAAGGCAAGTAATTAAGTGATATAATTGTACGCTCTTGTTCGTTTAAACACTTGTTATTGTAATAATTGCCGCTGGAGTCCATCCAAAGCCCAGGGTTTCTGTCGGAGAGACACGCAGTGCAAGCACAGAACTTTAACGGTAATTCGCCTGCAGAAACATTGTCAGAGATTTGGTTAAATAAGACGCAGCGAGAATAAACGGGGACTTAAAGACAAAAGAATGTGAAGGAATTACGCTTGGGCAGGTTAAATCAGGAGACGAGACGAGACAAGACTAGACCACTAGAGATGACCGAAAAAGATTATGGAAGAGGGAAGGAGGGGTACAAAGGGGATGGCATGAATACAGTGGAGAAAAGGACTTTGCTGACAGCGTTTATGTAATTTAATCTGACCATCTGGGGGAAAATCAAACTAATTTGAAGAGCTCGGGAGGGAGAGCTCGGCAGCCTCTAATCTGCTCTCACAGCCACATTGATATTCAGGAATGCATAAGTGCCACTGAAACACAGAGCCCATAACTGCTAGACGCTCTTAATGCTAAAAGCCCAGTTGGGAAAAGACAAAAGATGCAAGCTGTGTTACAACAGCGTTTAAAGAATAAACTTTTCATTGTGGTTCTTTCTTTGTTTCTTTTTGTTATCTGTACGGGAGACATCTAATGTATTGATTAAATTTCCACCTTCCGCCATCCTTTCTCTTTTCTGCTGATGTTATTAGGTTTTAAACCTGATGAGAGCAGTTAGCTTCCTTCAATAGAGAAATATCTAATAGAATCCAAATGTTGTGCTGAATATCAAATGTGTTAGGAAATTAAATCGGCTTTCATAGACACAAGGAAACCAATACCTACTGCTCACGAAAGTATAATACAAAAAAAGTGCTGAAATGTAAGAAAAAGTGCAAGAAAATTAATAAAGTAGTATACTAGTTTTAGGTTTTTTAATAGATGGGTCTTTCAGTGTCTGTATGGATGACTTTTCAGAGCTTACCAAACGCACTGTTTAATGTGTATAACTGTATCGTAACAATTGAAATGAAATTTAAACTGAATTGAAGATGTTGTATGCAACACCTCACAGTTAATAGATGATAAACTATAAAGCTGTTTTTGAATTGTGTCCAAAAACACTACACCACCCAGAGTCTTATTATTTATTTATTTGATCAGTAGCAGTCCAGGGCCTCTGATTTTGTTTTATGACCTTTCACCAAACACAGAATTGAACGTCCAAGCACCTCACTTGTTGTTTCTCACACCTGAGTGTGGTCTCGTACACCCCTCTGGGTCTCGTACATTCCCCTGTGTTTCCTCAGATCTGAGGATGAACTTCAAGGCGTAGCAGACGTGCAGGACTGAGGTGGGAGCAGTGTTAGCACCTTTCTCTTTCTTATCCTCAGAAGTGTGCCGGTCTCCTGATATGCGGTGATCCTTTGAGAATTTTCACATCATTCCATCATGCGTGCTTTCTCACTCAAGCTAGCTTCTCTCCAAATCTAAGCCTTCCATCAATACACAGGTCCTGATATATTTTTTGAAGGTGCTCACTGTGCAATTCAAGAACCATTTTTAACCGAATGGTTCAATAAAGCACATTTAACATCAAAAGGCTTCTGTTTTACAACATGTACTTTATAGCCTAAGGTTGTTTGGAGTATAAATAAGTAAGGACGAGTGTACACTTGGTATTAAGATCATCTTATGTGAGCACGTGGTCAGGTGGGTTTGGTGAAAAGGGTATTTTCTATTTTTCTACAAAGCTGTACATCAATCACGGCTTTGCTGTTACTGCATGTTGCTTAAGATGAAAAAATGGACAAAAAGAACATAAAATTGGCAGTGAAATAAGGCATGCTTAAAAAGTTCCCAAAAAGTCTTCCAAATTGCATGATCAAATGGTCTTTTTGATTCATAGAAAATCAAGAAACATAACCAAAAGCCAGTCAGAATCAAAACGCTCATCTTTGCCAATTATGCTCACATGCACATTCTTTTTTAAAGAAGTAAAAGAAGTTTCTAGGACTCACAGAAACATTCACAAAATAGCACACAGGAAACATGTAGCTGCTGTCCATCTGAAACCTTGTTTCTCTATATTTCATGAATGTTTTGCCTTAAATCATTATTATTAGTTACCCTTTATGTTTGTAATTTGGTTTTGCAAATATCTAGACAATAAAAAGTATAAAATATTGCTTGTCAACTTAAAGTGTTTAATCATTCAAAACATGCAGTGATTTTCCCTTTTCTGAAAAATAGCACATTTGGACATAAAAGGCTTTTGAAGGACAGCCACGATATAAGACTGAAAGATTATAAATTATTAGTTTAACTATTATTAAGAAAACTTGAAGTAAATGACAATGAGAAATGTTGCCTCTAATGATACATTTAAAATAAATATAAATTCAACTGTTATAGTAAAATAAAAATAAAAAAATAATAAGAGTAAAAAAAACAAATAGCAAAAATTCTGAACATAATATAAAAATAAAAATTATTACAAAAAAACAAATTGATTCATTTTGAATAATAAAATAATAATAAGTCCCATGAAAACAAAGCTACAGTAATTCTGAAAGTGCCTTAAGCGCATTCAATCTAAACATTTATCAGTATGTATTTTCTCTGGGAATCAAACTCACGGGCTGCAGGAACACTATACCCAGGGTGTTTTGTGTCTGACGGTACCTGCATATCTTTATATCATAAGGACAAAGCCACGTCCCCTGTCACAGCTGTCCCATACTATGCGTTTGGGTGCTTATCCCTCTAGGCATTGGTGTGGGTGATGCCTAATGGGAGACCCTCCCGCGGCTGACATGACAAACGGTCAGAGTGTCTTCCATAACCGCGCCTTCCATGCCGCTAGGGACCCCACGGCCCCTAAATGCCTTGTTACTCCTGCGGCTTTCTGTCTAAATGCTGAGGATTAATTGCCCGCACCAAAAATAGAGACACGAAATGCAATATTTGAAAAAAGGGAAAGAGGACGGAGGAAAAATATGGAGGGAATGCTTGTGCACGCTTAAGACTTATGAAGGGGAAATGGTTCTGCTCGGGGCCATGAGAGTACAGTGCAGCCATGATACAAATATGAATGAATAAAAGTGAATGATAGCGCTGATAGTTTATTGCCAAATTTATCATGATAATTGTAAGATCTGTAATGAGCGATGATTTTTTTTGCCACCCTGGTGTCTGTGGGCGATTTTGGAATAAGAATTCTCTCTCTCTCGTTCTGTGGCGCCTGCATATCAAGTTTTTATCGTAACATTCTGTCGCTCACAGCTGACTGTACTCTCAGGGTTAAGTTAAGTCTATTTCTTGTCCAGCTTCTCAACCCTCTTCGCCTCTTACAAGACCTTCCGTCCATAAGCATATACCCCCCGCCAGCAAGTCAAATGACCATGCAGCCCTTCCCCGCCACAACCCATTACAGCACAATCATACGATCACAGACACAGCAATTTGAGCTAGCAGCATGTAGTGTTCTCAAGTGCTTTGTGCTTTTTGCAGCCATATTGATTTTCATATCATATGGATGGGTCCATATCATCTGTGGTGAGCAGCCTCAGATGTATCAGAGGTCAATGACACGGCTCATCTTTGAAGTGTGTGACCGGGACGGATTTCGATAGCCCTCCTATTTGATGTCACTTATTAAAATGTCAAACTCTGGTGGGACGTAAGATGGGGTTTTAAGTTTAGCTAAGACACACGAGACTAGGGTGAATATGTTTATTACTAACCGTACCTGTGCCAACTTAATGCCTGTAATCCCTGTAAACTCGGATAGCACAATGTCTGTAACATTCTGGTTGATATTTTAAAAGCTATTGTAAATGATTTCTAAAAAAAATAAACCAAAGGATGAATCCAAAATGTTTTCCGTTGCAGTTGACATTATGCAACAACTGTTGTCAATTGAGCTTAACTCGCATTGAACCCGAAACATTCTTTTAAGTTGCCAGAATTGCGTCTTGAAATTAACCTTCTTAACCCCCGTCTTAACCACGTTAGGTGTAGTGGCTCAAATGAGGAGCTTTCAGTGGGAAAGAAAGCTTGTAGTAAACCGAGAGCGTTGTTCTCAGCTCTGTAGCGGGTGAGAGTTTTGAAGAGGGCGTTTTATAATGAGAGCCGGAGAGCGTATACATGTTTAATGTTGGCCTCTCTTCCCATATTCTCCTCTCTGATAATGGTTTCCCTCGCACTGAAGAGCGACATTGAAAGGCGCCCACTCCAGTGCCGTTTCAGCCCTCTGGAATGTTCTATAGAGGAGGAAGACTCCATTTAGCGGCTGGAGCAGCGGGCACAGTGAGAACCTTTCAGAGGGAAAGGGGAGAGACAGTTGGAGTGGTAAGTCTGCTGCCTGCTTTGCTGAAACACATTGTCCACCAAAGACCTTTCTTCTTCCCTCACTTTGTCTGCTGGTCTGGAAGGAGGAGTTTGGCACCGTGCAACGGGCTCGCCCTGCCCTCTGGTCCCACTACATCGAGGACCCCCGTGAACTGATAGGGAACCAGGCGTTCCACCGAGTTCTCGATTGTTTAGAAGTACCCTGGTCTCCTTGCACAAGTTTTTTTGTTTTAAGTGGGCTGCTCGCTCCCTTCGGATAGCTTACAGCCCCCCTGCATGTCTTCCCTTGGTGGTCCTCGGGAAGCCAGGTGTCTGGGATTGTCTCCAGTGTTTTACCTCAGCTAGCTAACAAGCTCCCCCTGGCCCTGGAGGAAAGCCCACTTGCAGTTTCATTATGGTCCCCACTGGAGCATACACGGCCATTCACAGTGCAAACTTCTGATAGCTTAACGACCAGCGCGGAAATGTTTTCACCAAAAGCTAGTTTTTCAAGTCCCCTAATTTGAGTTTACATTCAAAGCTGTTTCCTTTGGGAAACTTGCCAACAGTTTTCTGGAAACTTTTCTCCTGCCCTTAGCGTCAGGGTGCACGAGACCAGCACTTTAAGCAATTATAACTTATCAAGAGAGATTTTTCTTTGTTATTACGGTTCACGCTGTTTGCTTTTTTCGCAGCCAACATCGAAGTCTGACAACATGGAGATCCATTAAAAGTGATGCAGCAGTGAAATTGCGCACATCGCACGATTCGAGGACCCTAATGGTGGCAGTTATAGCTCAAATATCAATCAGTTTCTGTTTACTGAAATGGATGATTCTCTTAGCGCAAGTGACTATCCATCGCCCCATTATCCTTAATGAGCAGCTGCCAGTAGACACTTTTCCCATTTGTGATTCCTTCCTCAAGAACCCCTCTTCGTCAGCCAGCAGGACACTCCCATTTTGGAACACGCATCCACTAGAATTAATTAGCCCCTAATGGTTTCTGCTATTTAATGCAAATGAGTTTTACAATTATCGTTTTGTTATCGCTCATGGAGTGCGCTGCTGTTTGCCTTTGCCCTCTGAGTGACACCGCTACTCCATTACCGCCTTTGACGCCGGTTCCTCCGGGCTGTGCCGTTACAGCGACTAGAGTCGTGCATCTTCCCCCGCGTCAAGCCGAGCGAGCCGGCCTCCTTTTATCTGCCCGGTCCATCTCGCCGACGTTCTATTGTTTATTCGTATCCCCATGCATCAGCTCCATTAAGGTCCCCGCGCTTGCGAAATTGACTTTCTGTTGTTTCTCTCGCTGTCCCCTGTTGTTGCTATCACAGAATGTATCTGCCGTCTCTCGAAAATGCGTTTGCACCCGGGCTGTTGACCGTTCGGTGTCTGTTATTCAATCTTCAACAGAAGGTTTGGAGGAGGGATCCCAGCTGCTCGATGGCAGCACCCCTGCGGTAAACTATCAGATCCGTGCGAGGTCAAGCTCACGTAGCGCTCACCTCTGGCATGGGTCTCGCTCTCTATACTGCTGATGACTCGATGTGGAGGCAAATGATTCTTCAGTCTCATGCTGATCTTTTCCTCTCTCTTCTTTCCCGTCGTTCCTCTCACTCATCCACATCTGGTAGGAATATATATATTTTCAATAAATAAGAAACAAGGTTTGACCCCAAAGAACATCGCAGAAAAAGCTTGATCAAAAGGTGTGCTTTTTCTTGTCACAGTTTGTTTCTTTATTCATTTGTTAAACCTGACTAACCAAACTTGGGATGCGATTCAAACGTCTTTTTAAAAGTTGATCGGATGCATGATGGTACAAGGCCTTTTCTCACCATGCTGCCTGTTACTTTTAGATAAACAATGCGAGTTGATATTAGGATCGCTTTATTTCTTTGTTTGCAGTGACTCTACTCATTTCTTCATGTAATTATTTGTCAGAAATTGGGCCCACACATTAACTGTAATTAGCCTCTCGAGTATCATCTGGGATATCATCTGGGATACGTTACTCCACTACTCATTAAGCTACATTGGCTCCCTATAGTCGCTCGCATCAAATTCAAGACTCTGCTCCTGGCCTACAAGACCACCACTGGTTTGGCACCACCTTATCTTCACTCACTAATGCAGACATATGTACCCGCCAGATCCCTACGCTCTGCAAACGAACGGCGTCTTGTGGTGCCATCCCATAAAGGTAGAAAATCTCTCTCGCGCACCTTCTCCGGATCTGTTCCACCTATGTGGAATGATCTGCCTGCTGCTACAAGATCTGCAGATTCTGTAGCCATCTTTAAGAAACGCCTGAAAACCCATCTCTTCCGCCAACATCTTACTGTTCTGTTCTGACTCAAGTTTCTTCTCTACTCTTTTCTTCTCTACTCGTTTCTTCTCTACTCTAAAAAAACAAAAAACAAAAACAAAACAAAAAAAAATGTATGAATGAATGTTTCTGTATACTGTGTTAGGCTATATGAAACCAGTCTTCTTTTTGATTGCACTTGTGCTTTTGTTGTACTTATGCTGTCCTAATTGCTTCCATTACCTACCCCACTTGTAAGTCGCTTTGGATAAAAGCGTCTGCTAAATGACTAAATGTAAATGTAAAAACATTAAAAAAAGGAAATCCTAAAGGTCACAGACTACAATTTTATATATACTGTATATATAAATAAGATATAAAAACTTGAATGATATAGATATGAATAGATCAACTGTTTGACTAACTGGTTGTTGGACAGTAAACTAGTGGATTGTCGTGACCCCAGCCGACTACTGTGATGTGGCATTGCAATGCAGAGATTACACTTTTACACTCAAGCTGTGAGATTGGATCATGTTCGAAGAGGGCTTAATATTTTCGGCGCGATGTGGGGGCGGATCTGAGAGCCATGTGACACTTCAGTCTCCCCCAACCAGAAGTCAAGGATGCTGCACAGACTGCAGTACCAGTTGTCACTTGTTGTCACTTGGAACATGACATACGGATACTGAGGACCTGACGGCATATGTGACGCTGGTCTGCCAAAAGCATGCTGGCACTTTTAGGGCCCTGTTTTTTACACCATTAGTCACATTTTCCTCTTGGCTTGGTTCAGTCAATCTCCCCCTTCCCTGTTTTTCACTCGGTTTTACTTTCCTCTATCCTTTTTTCTGCATCTCATGTTTTTGCGAATTACTTTTATAAATGTCTTTTCCTAGGGGTTATAGAAGATGACATTTATAAAAGACATCTTTTTAAATACAGTAAATATGTATTTTTATACATTATATATGTTGCACTGAATAAGCCTTTTATGTCTTGAATCTCAGCTCGTGTTGACCTTTCCTGACTTCATGCTGTTTCTGTGACTTTCAGATAGTTATTTAGTCTATATAGCGGTTACATCATCATAGAACTTAATTAATGTCATAATGTACTTGCATGGCCGAGTTGTGATGGCCATGTGTAAGATGATATAAAGGCGTAATTGGTCTCTGCTGTTTTTAGTGTTGCTGCATTTCCCTTTACCCCCTTTGGATGGTGGTTGACAGATTAGTCATTACCTCTCAGAGGGCCCGAATTAGCGCCATGTTTAACGGCACTAACACAATTGAATCTTTTAATGATACCCCAGAGTGCAATGTTCTTGTGTAATGATACTGGACATGCTTTTTTCTTACGCGCTGTCCCTCTTTCTTTCTCGCTCCATGTCCTAGTCTAATGCATTGTTGTCCTAGATAGTATCTCGCGCTTTGATGATAGACTGCATTAGCTGCTTAAACAGTTAAACACTCCGCCGACTCTGTCCCAGTTGAAATCGTTTATCCAACGCTCAAAGCCAAGTGCAAGTATCAATATTAATTTAATGCAGAATTCACAGGGTTAGGCGGTGTGACGGTATATATAGCACAACTATGGAAACTTGTCAAGTTGAAGAGAAGCTGCCTTAATGTTGGTACTGTACCTCAAAATAATGAATCACTGAAGGGAATAAAAATAGAAGTATGTTACCAAGCTACAGTCTGTTACCATAAATTATAGGATCTAAACTGTGGGTTTTTGCATAGGACCTGGCATAGTCCGAGCGAATTGCGTTTTCGTTGTGCGTTTGGCTGTCAAACGAAGCTCGAAAATGCTGAGAGACTGAATACTGTTTTCGAACATTCCAACGTCCCTTTGTTTCTGGAGGTGGGATCTAGACTGCGAATGCAAATAGCCGCTGTGCCAGTAATCTCAAACAACAAACATAACAGCTATGATACAAGAGGAGCAAATTTGTGTTTTATTTGTATATTTGCCATAGCAACATTGCTTAAATGTTCTTACATCGTCTTATATAAATGCATGGAAAAGCCCTACTAATAACATTACTGCACAACAGACTAACATAAATGAAAAACGAGCAACCCCATATGTATTTTGCATAAGCAAAGACAAATGAATACTCTAAACATATATTGTTCATTGTTAGCTAATGCATTAACTAATGTTAATGGATGTTACCAATGTTTCCCGCTCCTAAATGAGCTAATGTGTCGCTTATTTATTAGATTAATGTGCAATCAAAAATTGTTTTGAGAGAAGAGGAATGAAAAGAGTTTCAGTAGCACAGCTGTACAACACAAGATATCCTTCTCGCATTCGAATCGAGGCATGAGCCTTTACTACAGAGAAGAACGATTGTAATGTGACCCATGGAACTGGCAAACAATGTCATATGAAAGTCCTGCTCACTTCAGTCAATGAATAAATCAATCACAATATATTGCAATGCTCTGTGTAAGGCAACACGCATAAAGAACCATTCTATTTTGCGACCGAAGTATTGTGATTGTATTGCACCATACAATCTGTGCCTATTCCTCAGCATTAAACAATGAGAAACAGATCTCATGTTCTGGGTCTCTTGTTCAGATACCAAAGAAGCAGGAAAGCCCAAGATGTGATTTCCCTCCAAAAGTCTATTATGATTAGCTGTAAACAACAAACTATCCACTTTATCCTAGGCATTTACTGTAATGCCTGTCTCTCTGGACCATTCCCTCTGTCGGTAAAAAAACTTTGAAGCGCTACAGGGCACAAATTTATGTAACTTATCCTTTAAAATGTATCCCCACCAACAACTAGCGGCCCAAAAATATGCCTATTCTCTGTTTAGCCATGTCTGAGGCATAAACATCACTTATTTATATGATTGGAGCCAGGCTTATGTTTCTCAGTCTGGAGGATTCGAGCTGGATGTGAATAAACTTGAGATAAACCGCAAAGGCCGGGCTCAGTAAGGTAACTCCTGTCCCCTGCCGGGAGTGGCTGGGGTGGCGGGGCTTCTGATGTCCAGCCTAATTGGTTAAACATTCGGTACAAGCCCGCGTCGCTGTGATCAAATTTCGACTTGGGCACCGATCCGTTCCTGATCAGCTCCACATGGTCCTCTTCACTTGACAGCGCCACGGCAATCTTCCCATCTGCTTTTCATTTTCCGTCCTTCCAGATCACTGCTATCTTTTTCATGGGGACATTCATGTATTTTTAGGCCCCTGAATGAATAAATGAAATGCTATATGATGTCAATAGACTGCAACACAGCGTGATAGAAAGTGGTTTACGTGGACGTTCCAAAATTGATTCCTTTTTATTCATTTTTATGAGTTGTTTTTCTTATTTCTCCGCCGCCTGAAGATTTTTCAGTTTCCTGGGTTACACCAGCCTCTCCTTCACTGTACAGGGCTCATCTGCAGGGGAGAAAAGCTTTTGTCTGAGGCTGAGCTGCCCCAGTCAACAGCTAATTTCCCTTGACGGCGAGGACACGGCAGCCGGGCTATCTAACTTTTTTATTCCATAATACATGTATTGATTTTACTGCGAATGCTCCTCTTTACAGGCCGTGTCATGTAATCTTTACGCTTCTGGTTGTTTGATCATACAAAGGTTTGTTAGGTGTAGCATCGATACTATTCCCACACACACTTTCCCAAGTTTTCCCTTTGAGTGTCAATCTAAATCACTCACCACTCACAAGATGTTATATTGCTATTTCATCATACAAACGTACCTACACAGGTTTTCTTAGAAGAACTGGAAAGGTTAACATAAGAGGTTGTGGTGTGTGTGTATGGTGGGAGGTTTATATAGCAATAGAAAAAGAAAGTACGGAAACAAGCATAAATAGCAGAATTGGGCATCACAAACTACCTTGTGATATTTCACAATTCAGTACCCAATGCATTGCAATATCATAATTGGATCACGTCTGAAACTGTGCCAAGTGCACAAGAGAGACCCGGCATGTCCGTGCGAGAAAATATATCTTCAGCATCAGCTTCAGTCTTTCCTCCGTGGAGGTTTCAATCTTTCCTATGTGCGATTAGAGTCGGCTCTGATCGCGTTGAGAAATGCCATTTTCAGAATTTGTTTTCCAGCCAACCTGTTTCTCCATTGTCATTTAAACCCCAAAGGATTTTAATGCACACCAAAATAAATCATTTATATTTAAAAGCAATAATCTGAAGCTCTAAATATTGTTTGTTGAAAAAATCTTTTTTAAATAAGGGTACATGTCAAACTATTTGATGAGACACCGATCATGTTCAGCTTTCGTAGTAGGACTTGGCTAAAAATGTTTTTTTAAATATGGTGGGTCACATTGATGAACTATTTACAATAAACGCTGCAATATTTCATGAAGAAATAGGCATTGCAATTTTTTATTTCACTGGGACTTTAAATTTCACAAGAAGTTCCGTTTATCTTAACTTCAGTATTCTAACATAATTCCAAGTGAAACTGAATATCAGATGAGAAAAATAGTGCGTTTTACTTTTGTTTGAAACCAACGGTGTACTGCATTCCTCCTCCTTCCCTTTTGAAGCACTATGGTGGCTGACACAGGATTATGATGTCGTCACATTTTCGCCTCTCTCCTGAATTAGATAAAATATTTACAAAACACGCTCTGTAGAGCAGTTTGTCCGTTTTTAGGCATATGTATAAACAACATGGTGAACTCCATGCAAGGGGACCCGCGGGGTTATTTAGATAGAAATAGTTCATTCTAAGGTAATACAATTATATTTAGGTCTTTATACACCTCTTAAGACATAGCTATGTATATTATATTGCATTTCGGTCAATAGATCCTCCAAAAAATTACACACTGGACCTTTAAAGGGATTCTTCACCCAAAAATGAAAATTCAGTCATCTGCATAAATGTCTTTGTTCTGATATTTGGAAGAATGCTTATAACCACACAGATTTTGCCCCCCGTTTACCACCAAATACTGTGGCAAAACACCCCTACCTTGCAGTTTCTAAGAGAAAAAAGCATTGCCATTATGGCCAATGTACAACATATGACGTTCTCTGTGGTACAGATTTTTTGGTAAAGCCCAAATACAGCAGCTTAGGTAGCAGCTCCATGGTAAACGCTGCAGGTAAAGGCAGTAAAGGTTATCCATCCATCACCACACGCCAATTGACAGAGCTTCACAGTGGGCTGAGTGCTGTTGTGCGGAGGACCACAGAGCTTGAGGTAGATCCACTGCGGTTAGCTCTTACTGTACTGTATTCTGGAGGAAAGCTTTGATATACTGATATCCCACTACGGCTGGTGCTGCAGTCCCTGGAGTAGACACCATTATACAAGACCACATGTCACAGCATTGGGTTTAACCAAACAATAAAGCTCGTTTTTAACCTTAAGATTCCACACGCCTGGACTTTTCGGTCTCTTTTCCAAGGTGACTAATGTAGCTGCAGGCACTTAACCATGAACGCTGAATTCGATGAAGTGACTTTTGTGACAAGAGTACAGTTTATTCTGTGTTTTCATTGTTAATGTAGATCATGCAGGCTCCAGGCTACAACAGTCCTGCAAGCTTTTGATTCATGCTTTTAAACTGAGGTCACAGTTGAACCGTTATCTCAGAAAGCCACAGAGCTACGGAGTTTAATTCAGAGTCAACATTCACATTTAATTTTCAACCTTTGTGATTTGCCGTTCTTCCACATATTTGTAAAACCAGCTTCCTGCTACGACAGAACCTCTCGCCTTCTGTGTTTGACTTTCAGATGTTAGGGGTTCCATTTTTAAAGGGACTTCTGTGAGGCATCTGCGAATGGAAAGTGGTACTTAACAGCTTAATGTGACAGCTGTGGAACTGACGTGACGTTTGACGTAATCTCTTTAACATCCACCGGCATATTTCTCATTCAATCAAGTGGGCTTGCCATATCTGAATGTCTGAACTAAAAAAATAAGAAATAATGTGTTTTCCCACATTCTCATTTATTAATTATACCACCCCTCAGAGGACTTCCTTGTTTTTCCTAAAGCAGTTTTGTTACATATACGGCTCTGTATGGATATACCTGTTTGCTTTCAGAAAAGTTTCAAGTGCTACTTCTCTCAAGATAGACACTTCACACTTCAGGGAAGCCAAAGTGTCCTTCACGCAATCTGTAGCAACTAACATTCACTTTCTGCCTGTTTGTTGATGCCCATTTCTGCATGCAGGCACTCGTGTTTTTTGCCGTTTTAACAGCATATCACATCTTGCTCCGACAAATCTTTTTGAGCTCTTGGCCCAGATCTCATGAAGCTTTGCCAAAATGGAGGAAACCTTCTATATCCACTATGTTGTGGTATGCCGTGACATAAGAGCATTCACCTTAAAGGGGTCATATGGTGGGTATTTTTCTGTGTCTTTGGTGTGTTATAAGTTGCCCATGCATGTATTAGACAAGTAAAATTGCAAAAATGTAAGTGTCGCAACAAAAGTTTAATTCTCTTTAAAACGAACGCTCACCCAGACCTGAAACGTCTAATGTAAACACACCCCCACAAATCTATGTCAGTTCCTGGTGAGTTTATGAAGACCGCCCAAATGTTTATGCAAGTGAGGTGGCCGTACCTGTCAGTACAATTGCTATTGAACCTGACGTTCCAAATATGGTAAGAGGCGCTTTGGGTGGACTATAACTTTAAATGCAGCACCCGATGTTCATGAAATCTAAGATTCGCAAAGTTGTCAAAATTTGTTTCATGCTTTATTTTTATGGTTATGAATTTTGTTGTCTTATGTTCCTTGTTGTCTTTAACTCTTGTGCTCACATAAACATCCAGGAGACAAAAAACAACAATGAAACCTCAGCGCTTAGTACATGAATCAGGACAAAAGTAACAGTTTACACAGAAATCGTTCTGAGCAAAAACTTATCCTGACATCAATAAACAACAAGTTACAAAACATGGCAACAAAGGTGTAACTAAAACTAGCAAACAATACAACTATATAAATAATTTATTTTCCAGTACTAGCAGGAAGTGGGTGAATGGTTTTGTCAGTAAGTATGCTAACATCGGCAGTTATGATCCACTGCAATAGGTTTTTGCTTAGATGAGCTTTGTGCTTAATCTCCATCAAAGTGTGTAATAATAATAATAATAATAATTGCAAATCTTTTTAAACAAAAAAAAACTATTTGTAGAAAAAAGTGTGAAAGAAATGTAGCCTCAAGGTTTTTGTTTTATGTTTCTAAACACATCGTGGTAAAACATAGTGCTTTGAATATCTAGAGAATTTGCATTTGATGTGGATTAAAATGCAAGAGAGCAGAGTCAGGGTTTGTTTTGTTTGTCTCATTACACCAGCAGATCTCACTCAACTCCATCCCTGTTTACATTTCTGCAGTTTACAACCAAGATTTGTACATTCAACAATGTCGTGCTGCACTTTAAACACGCTTCCAATACACTTGCACCAATCCCAGTTCGCCGAATCCTCATCCTTGAGAGAGTATCTGTGACCAATCCCAACACTTCCAAACATGTCAGCGCTCTTTGTTCCAAGAATATTGATCCTTGTGAGATTTAGAGGTCTTTAAAAAGTGTTAAACGGGCCTTTCTGAGCTTAAATAAATACTGCTAAGCACACAGGTATGTCCCTGTAAGTGGTTTTCGCACTCTTCTGGCGCCCTTGGTCATAACCCGCTAGAATCTATTTCGCGACTTTGAGAGAACCCCAGTAGTGATGTCCCATTTATGAAGTAGGCTGCTGTTTAAGCCTCTGGTTTTTTAGGCTGCTCGGGAGAGAGTGGATCTTATTGTAACCTGTGGTTTAAGGGTTATTTAGTCGGTGTAGAATAATTCTGCCATTTAATTGGACGGGTATAAATCAACAGGACATTTACAGCCGCGGAAACCTAAAGGCTATGACCAAAATGTGTGGGCTTAGCTGTAAGTGATAATGACATCACAGTTCTTGTTATCCAGTAGAAAGAGCCCTCGAGCTGATCCGGCATCGGTTTGACTCACATTAGGAATGATGGTTAGATTAGTGTACAGGTCAGTAGGGCAGACCCATGATCAGCTATTGGGTTACTGTGTGTTTTCTCACGTTTTTTAGAAATACTTTATTAGAGTGATCACAAAGTTCTTTAGGCAGTAATTGTACACTTACATAGAGCTACAAACTCATTGATTGTTTCACGTCCTGTGAAAATACCTCAGAGGTGAAAAGGGGTGTTAAATTTGCCATAGTTTCTCATCATCATGAGCGGGGCTGGCTCGGATCCGAGCAGGATGTGCAGCCGTTTCAAATCAGCGTGGAAAGACGTGCGTGCGCTGATGAGCAATTAGAAAACGGTTTACATCGTTGCAATCATCAACCATTATCATAATCAACTTCAGATTGAAGAGAGCCCTTTACCAACACCATCCTGTCCCACAAAAAACACTCTCACCATGAGAGAAAGAGATTTGCCTTTTGTGTGTGTGTGTGCATTTTTGAGAAAGAAAGAGAAAGATGCAAAAAATTGTCCACCCTGCTGGGTAAAACAGTTCCACCATGTTCCCCTACATAACACCTTTACAGAGCTCTCATGGAAAACCCCTCAACTGGCAGCATGGTAACTGAAAACATCATTTTGCTCTACTCTACTACATTATTTACTGTCTCCTACGGGTCGTGCTCATATAAGTGTGATGCGGTTAGGTTCTGCGCGACACGCTCCTCTCAGCCATCGGCTGTGGGGTCAAGCTCCCACCAAGGAGCATCAGTCACGCTTACCTCATCCTCGCGGTCAAACTGGAGTTACATGACTCTCAGCGGGCCTGTGTTTGGTCGTAATAGCCGCTCCATGGGAAATTAAAGCTTAATTAAACATGAACGGTGACGAGACCGCATGGTGATATGGTATTTGACTGCTCTGACCTGACACATTCATTATCTGAGAGAGTTTTTCATTTTTATGACACCCTCCTCTATGGATTCGCAGGCTCTGATAAGATCTTATACTGTCTGCCTAATGGTCCAGACAACAAGCTGCCTGCCTGGGCAATAGGAATACGTATCTGCTGTTTATATCATTTACGGTTTGCACAATGGAGAGTGGGTTCAATTGGGTTTGAACGGGTTGGGCTGGGGTATGAGTACGAGGAAGGAGGTTTGGCGGAAAGCTCCATATAGTTGTGTGACCCAGGCTGGCAGTTTGCAATGGTATGGAAATTCTAGTTTGGAGAAACGAGAGCCTTGTATACACATGTGATGTTTTCTTTTTAACCAATGTATATGTACACAGAGAAAACAGCCGTCAATCTTGCTGTATCTTGGATTCACATGCACATACATAACTGAACCATTATAGTTCTCAGTTTTAATGCCAGGGCATGGACAACGTTATACAATTTTTTGGCATGAACTACTAGAAGCAAATCTAAATTGCATTAGGCCGGTGCCTATATTGAGTGGTGCTTATTCATGCAAAAGTGCTAGGGTGCTTTCCATGGCATTGATATGGAGGTGGTAAAGTGTCGTGCGGTTTTTAGCATTTTTTATTGGCGTTGATGTGGTTATGTTATGTGTGTTTGCAAGGGCAATGCCAGGTGGGAACTGAAGTGTTTGGGTAGTAAACAAAATTCAGATTCTCCACCCTAGCACACTATGATATTCTGGTCCTTTTGTTTTGGATCCCACATGTTTTTTTTTCTTCAATCTCCAAAAGTACAATTGCTTTTAAAGGTAAAGGCCCATTTTGACATACCACAGTGCCAGATGAGATGTGAAAATTCACTATTTAGCAAAATGTCTGTTTTAAACAACACTAAGCACCTTAATTAACCTTGGTTTGTAGATGCGATAATAACTTGTAAAAAGACTTAAATACATCGACAGCATAGAGCGGAGATACTGTATTGAAAGGATTTGAACGTTCACTGGGCAAAGACTGTTAGTGTTGTCATTGGGATTATCTTAATACTCAATAAACCAACAACAGCGAGATTAGCGTGACTGACACAGCGCATATATTAATAATGATGGGATTTGCACCTTGGCTATTGTTTGCTTGTCAGGAGAGCTATTAAACGCCCTGTGACGCTGAGTTGGCCCGTCTCAACATACAGCACATGTTTTGCTAACTCAGATTTATTAGCACAGTCTGCACCCAACAGGGTTTGCCTTACATGATGTCATTTACTCTAGATATTACAAAACCCCCCAAAAAGAAGTATTTTCATGGCCTCATCCCGCATTAAAGAATATTTTGAAGGATACGCTACAGCGTGCAGTGTTTACTAATTGTTTTATGTCAATTTGCCATTAACTATATCAGTGGCAAAGAGTTGTTTGGATAAACTTAAATTAATTCATTTACTCACTAATCAAGAGTGAATGTTTGGTGTTAAACTGCGGTTTGAAAATGAGTCGCTAGCTGTGACTAGCTTTTTTTTTCACTCTAAGGGGCACTGTTCCCACTCATAGATGTGACTGTTCCCACTGCTTGGCACCGCACACGTCTGTCACTCTATTGTCGCGCAGCCGGCTGATAGTGAGTTTCAAGTGGATCAAGCAGTGAAGAAAATTTTTCGAGGCGTGTCAGAATTATGTGCTTTTAGTCAACACACGAAACAGGTGTCTGACTTTGACTCAAATGCCTCTGCTAAAATGTCTCAGTCGAGTATAACTTAGATTTTTTCAGATTATTAGTGCGTAGGGTATTTCTGAGGAAAACATTTTAGATACAGGAGGGCCACCTGAAGGTTCTCACGAAACCTCTGAAACATAATGGTTAAAAAAAGATTTGAATTATATAACATAAAATTCAGTAACACAAATTTTTTTCATTATGAATATTTTTGTGTTCTCTACCTTGCACAAAGATTAATTTTAACATAGGAATTATTTTATTGCTTTTTCTGCTGAAATTCTCATTACCATAATGCATCCCGATTTGTGCATTATGTGTTGTAATCTAAACACAGTAAAATAAAATAAAACTGAAAAAATCTATTGGATGTTCTACTAGAGACTCTCAAATTACAAGAAAAAAATATTCATGTATAGTAAAAATAGGAAGTAATAGTGGGGAAAAGAAGCGTCCATGACTGATATTCTCATCCTCCGTAACAATTTGAAAGTGGACGTAACACACGCCGTTTCTGCCAATCTCATATTAATCTTGAGTACCTATAGAGTAGTATTGCAAACTTCGTATTCTCGAAGAGTTTTTAGTTTGTTCACATTTATAATAGATAGATACAGCTGTGCGATTATTTCCAAAACCATACGGTTTGTGTATCGAGCACAGAAATACTACGTAATAAAAAAAAGTATTTTTTGACAAGTTGACCATGTAAAGCATGAGAAGACAGCACTTTGAAGATTATAAAGAAGTCAGAATGCATGAAACACTGTTGCACAACCTCTTTGAAGGATTGGTAACACATACAAAAATGTTTACATTAACTTTGATTTTATGTAAAGAAACACATTAACCAGTACATTCAAACGGGGTTAAACAGATTGGTTTAAATTTCTTCAGTTAAAAGTTTAATATTCTCTTCTCATTTGAAGAACTTATTCTGATGACAGAAAATGAGAATTGCGATTCATATTTTGAATTGTTATCCTTGTATTATTGCCCCTGTATGACATACGCTTTACTGCTCCCTGAACTCTCTGTAAGTCAATTTCTATAAAAGCGTCTGCTAAATGACTAAATGTGATGCTGTTGGTTTCCTTTGGTAGTCTACTAAAAAAGAGTTTTGAAACTGATTTACAACACCTGCCGTTCGTAGCTACACTTACAACCAGGCAAAGCTTATTTCACTTTGTAACCAACAAAAGTGCGCTTCACACGCGGATCTAAAGTCAAAACGGACTAACCCTGTGCAACCCGGTATCACGCCAAAGGCCTAAACGTGACACGTTCAGTAATTTACACTTGTTAAACTGAAAACATTATTTGTACATATAAAGAAAATATATTTGAGAGGTCTTAACCCCACTCCTACCCTAAACCTATCCACCTCAAAACGATTAATAAACAAGCAACAAGCAAATAGAAGTCAGGATAAAAACATTACAAACAGCTATAGTTGCATTCCAAGTATTTTATAGCCATACGACATCACACACATAAGGTTTTGATCACCTAATGTGGTGTATCCACTCAGTTTAGCATGTGACGCAGTCGGAGCATGACAGCCAATGGCGTTTCAATCGAAACTGACGTTTCTAGTTTCTAGTTTAGTAAACTGTCAAGTTTAGGTGTAGAGGTGGGGTTAGGTTATGTGCTAAAATGAGTCTAAAGTGTGCGCACAAAGTACTAAACGTACACAAACTACCATGCACACCAGTACACGTCAATAATTAAAAAAACATTGGAAAATCTCACCAATCTGCTAAAGTAACTCCACATTTTCGAGTTGACCATTGTGTCTGTTACACACTTAGGCATGATACTGGGTTGTCTGGTGAGGGGCTGTCCAGTTTTAAAAGACAAACTTTAAAATGTGCACCGCTTATCTCAAAATGGAAAACAAACATTAAACATTACTTAGACTGAATTCTCTTATAGTTAAAAACAGAGATCACAATTTTAAAGAGGGCTTAAAATAGATTCATGTAATCATTAAAACACTGTATGGTCTTCAATAAAACGCGAGACAGTAAACAGTATTTAAAAGGATATTTTACAGATGCGTTGTCAAAATCTGTGCAATAAATCACGTCATGTGATGTGGACTACATTTCTCATCTGATATGTTTGATGTCAAGAAACATCAAGGTCGGTATTTCTTCCACTTATTGTCTTATAAACAAAACAGAATGAGAATGAAATGGCAAAGATAATTGGCTTCTCTAACCCCGCCCCTAAACCTTACGCCACAGGGAAAAAATCAAATCATAACAAAACACACCAATGAGATCGTAGGAAATAGGAATTCACACAAATGAGCCACCTTGCACAATAGGTAATAATATTATAATGCCTTCGTTTATATTATACATATGAAAGATTTGGCATATCGAGAAAGTTGTGCTGTTTGACATGAAAAAAGAGGGGAAATTCGTGTCAGTAAACGCAAATTAATAAGTTACAGTTTGTTACAATGTCCCGAATTCCCGTGAGACTGTGTTGGCAGTGGACAGTATGCTGATGTAGTTTAAAAGTGCTGTCAGTGTGTAAGTTCACATTCTGCTATAAACCAATAAATTGAAATACGACAGAAACATGTTTGTTTACATTGAACCGGAAGTTTCACCCATCATTCGCGCAAAGCGTTATGAGCCGTTGGAAACTTGTGGATATTAACACTTAAAATATACTTCTTTAATGTCTTATTATGTTTATTGATAAAACTTTTTAGGCGACATGGCTATGCTTTATTTTGTAAAACATGCTGTGGGATTGACAGGTTTAAATGATTATGGTAATGAAAAAAAAAGTTAAATTGTTGTAAGCTGTCTGTCAGTAAAAATTTGAAATGATTGATTTTAATATCATACCTTGTTTTTAATGAATCAGAAAGAAATTTGTCGATGCAAGTGTTTTAAGAAAATCATTTTTGATTTTGTTAGAATCACCCTTGAATCCCTATTTTCTTTTCATTTGAACTAATTGTTATCTGAAATAACTTTTCAGTGACTTTCTTTACCAGTTTCTGTTATAATAGATGCTTGAAATGTGTCATGTAGAATCCAGTTGAGACAATTAACATTGATCCCTAACCAGATCCTGGAATGCTCTGTTCATGATGGTGGAATGCTTACAACTCCCTCTAGCTATGTCCCTGTAGAACAGATGCCTCTGGAGTGGGATGAGCTCATTAAACGGGCTCAAGAGAACTGGGTTTATCCCTCCCTCCCTCTGGAGAAGGATCACACCAGGCCTCAGAATACGAGGGAATGTATGCTAACCATTGCTAGCATTTCCTCTTTGTAAGCACAAACACATGGAGCTATGTACACAGTGTTCGCCACAGAGGAGTCGGTTTGCAAAAGGATCAGATTATTTCCTGTTTCCATCCGACATGTTGTCAATTATGGCCCCAGTGCACAGCCTAACAGGACACTTTAGCGTCACCAGCTAGTGACCTTACACTGTTCAAACAATTAGCCCAAAGAAAACATTGTCCTCATTGATTTATCGGTTATCGTAAAGGAGGATTCTGGGGAGAGAGGAATGACTCTCCATTCATGCTGACATCATCTGGAAGTCTTTCAGAACTGGGTTCAGAGAAAAGGCACTGCAGCTAGATGTTGTTTAGCGCAGTGCTTGACTTCAACCGCCAACTACTGTCATTCATAAAGTCATAAACATTTTGCTGGTAAAACAGTTTCTGTTGTGTGAACTACGAGTTCAGTTACAGGTGAACTTTAGACGATTTCAGACAAATTCAGTTAGAAATAAATTGTTTATTTTGATTACATTTTCAGCTATACACGGAAATTTAAATTTTGCACAAGTTCTAAACAAAAATTAAATTCAGCCCTGTAACCGCATGATATTTAAAGGGAAAGTTCAACCAAAATTAAAATGTTGTCATGATTTACTCACCCTCATTGTTCTGCTGAACACACAGAAAAGTGTTTGGGAAAATGTTTGTAACCAACATTTCTGGGGCACTATTGACTGCCATGCTGTAAAAAACAAAAGATAGTGGTCAATAGTGATCAAGAAATATATGGTTTTCAACGTTCTTTAGAATATCTTTTTTTGTGTGTTCAACATAACAGAAAATTACAGGTTTGTAGAGCCATATCATTCGGAAAACGCAGATGAAACGGCGGAATCCAGGCATTAAAATGGAATTTCATGTATAATGCAGAATGGCTCGGAATCTTGCAAATTTAGAACTTCTTAATCGGGTGAATAGCACTGAATAAAATGAAATTCAATTTGTGCTTTAAATAACATTAGTAGTGATTCTGATGCAGTTAAAATATGTATTATGTGTCTGAATGAATGATTCGAGCCATTTCCTGTAGGCCTATTGCACACATGACACTTCTGTTTACAGCATCTCATTATTTGGGGATTCAAATACATATCCAGAGTTGCTTTATGGGTTTATTTCATCGACATTTCACTCCAGAACTTCTCTAAGAGTTGACTTCATGAGGTTTTCACCGCTTCATTTGAGTAAAGCTACTGTCAAAAATGCACTTAAAAGGTCTTTGCGACAACCCGTCAAAATAAAAGTCTGGTTAACTTTAATGACACACCTAAATAAATAAATTATATTATATTATATTATTTCCTTTATTATAGAAAATAAAATAGTAAGTAAAATAAAAACAAAAATTTAAGTAGATGTATAAAAACAAAACCAATTACTGTATATTAACATAGTATATACATAGGCATATTTTTAATAGATTTTTTACGTAAGGTTCAAAAACACTGTATCTAGGTGTCCTAATATAGTTAATGAGTAAATGCTATAGTATTTTCAAGTCTGCAAAAAAATATTATTGTATCGCAAAAAATAACATTAAACACAGAATCCAGAAAATCTAAATGGAAAAAAAATTATTTGGGAAAAAATAAAAAGGATTTCATGGGCCCTAGGTTTGGAACAACTAAGGGTGAGTAAATGATAGCAGAATTTTCAGTCAAATATCCCTTAAAAAAAATACAAATCCTGAAGGTTTACCTCTGATGACCATAAATTGACCATTAGATCCTTTTTTTTTTGCTTTATGTATTTATGAAAAAAGTGGTTATTTTATGATTTGATGTTTGTAGTATGGAATCTGACATAGGTAAAAGTTCCTTGGCGGTGAATTATTGTCTAAAAATCCTCTCAAGCTCTAAGACTGTATATCTTCATGGATAATGTTGGATATCCGCTAAAGTTTCAGTTCTTTCCCAGAGCCATGTGTTTGTACACGACTCCCAGCGCTCATGAGACCCCGAGACCCCCACCGCCCACCACACATAATATTTCACACAAAGCCTTTTTTCTACATCAGTACTCTTATCTTTGAAACATTTTTCTGAAAGCACAGTACCCCAAACAGACCTGTCTGTTTTCTCACTGATCGATCGCCATCATTTTTACTCAAAGAGAGGGGACATAGAGAGCGTGAAAGAAAAAGAGTGTCTACTCATCTTGTGACAAAGTACTCCGAGAATCTTACATGGTGTTAATCAACAACCATAGTGCCGCCTGTCACTCACAAAAACCATGAGAGAAGCCAATCAATATCAGCATCCAGCACTCTGTTCACCGGCCAAGTTTAACTTTTGTCAGGTTTACAGCGACGTTCGCATTGACCAGAGCCTTGCTCTCTGGCCTCGCAGGCTCGCTGTTAATTTCACAGCTAAATTAACAGCCTCCATCTCACGGCCATAAAGCCAATCAGACCCTGGAGACGTGCGCTCAACAATGCGGCTCAGACGGATCGTGAAAGTTCCACCATTTCAACCGTAGAGCGTTGGCCCAAAATGAAAGATTTGTTCTGCGCGTCTGCCGATAACCAAAGTCGCCCAGCAGTAATAAAAGGCTGCGAATCAATGGCCACATTTATTTTCCTGCACGCGTGGAGTTTTTATCTTTTTTCTTTTTTGTTTGGATGTGGTCCTAGCTGCGGGCTTTGCCAAATTAAAGCGACAACATCATTGGCTTTGATTCCTCCCATTTGATATGTGGTGATTTTCATGTTCCTCGGGGCGTTGTTTTCTGATATTGTCTCGGTTTTATCTGAATTTGTGCTTCAGATGTTTCGTCGCTTTATTTCAAAGCTTTTATAAGTGTCACAGTGTGTGCTACATATGCATACATTAGCGAACAGCTCTTAAACAAATGGATAGTAGATATACAAGGTGGATCCAGATCGCTGTGAGATTTGCCCCTTGAAGCAAGAAGTCATGTAGTGATTTGCATTGCCATCGCCTCTTATATCCATCCCCGTGACAAAAGAACCTTGTGTCGGAAGCGTCCGCCGTGAGGTCCTAGTTCTAAGGCGCGGTGCTCTGAATGTGTGAATTTGTCAAAGTTTAATGAGAGTTCTCCCAGTGCTTTGCTACGGTCTCCTCTGCTGTTGACATTTGTCCACCCACCTGTGTCTGGGCTTTAATGACCCTTAGCATGTCAAGCATGTGATTTCCACTGGCACGGAGGCATATACAGGACATTTTGTCGAGAATTGGGTCCTCAAAGGGGATTGATTCCTCATGCTTTATATTTAGGTGTGAAGGCGAGCCAAGTGTCTCCTCTCTCAGACTGTAATTTGTGTGTGTGTGTGTGTGTAGATGTGGGGGTTTGTGGCATTGTCCATAGCAGCTGCCCTTAAATTAGTTTTCTCGTCTGGGTTCCTACAGTTTGTTTTTTCTGTCCTCTTGCCATGTTTTTTGGACATGACTGTGGCGTGTCAGGAAAGAGCCGTGTTTTCCATTATGCTTGATTAACAGAGTGACAACAGAGTAAACCCCCCCCCCACACACACACACACACACACACCTGATCCCATGTTATGGAACAACCAACCCCTCCTGAATACAATAATTCAGCCGTCTTTCACAGTTTGTTTTGTTAGTACATCTTAACCTATAAGGAGTAAGTTCTCCAGTGCAAAGAATGCCTGTCTGTATTTCCTAACCCCCCCACACACACTTTGTTTCTCTCTCTCACCTTCTCACAACTGCCTTTCAGAAACAATATTGATTTATCAGGCACACACTTTGTTTTAAACATTGTGGGGACTTTACATATACATGAATATATTTTCCCCATTAACCGAACTTCACAGAAACCTTTCTGCTTTTTCAAATTAACATTATTTGGTATGTTTGTTTAATAATCTTGTTTAATGAAGGTAATTATTCATTTATTGATCGGTGTATAGAGACCTACACACAAGTGCACACACACACGCATAGAGAACTATTAATCTGGATAATGTGTCATCTTGAGGTAATACACCAGTGTACTATTATAATACACTCATAATAGGCAGAGTTTGTTCACAAATACACTTGTTAGGGTGAGTGTGCGTGTGTGATTTAGGACAGAGCTCTGGCTTTGAGTAATGACTGTAGACTCATCAAGTGTGTTTGTGTGTGTTTGCGTTCGTGTGTGCGTGTGTCTTTGTGGGTGTGTATTAGTGGAATGTTTCTTTCTCTGAGGCTAGCAAACATACCAAATTAGCTCTGTGTATTTGTGGCGCTCACTTCAATAAATAGGAAAGAAACATGTCCAAAATTCTGGTTTACATCAGATTTCATGGAAACAAGACACATTTTTGAGCAGTTTATTCAAGCATCTGTTTCATGTTGTCCACTAACAGAATATGGTTTAATATGGTTTCTTTTTCGATATCACTTTTGTGCCGTCATATGAGGGCATCTCACGAAACCTGTCAATGGCATGTCCACATCATACTTCATCTTTAAATAAAAGCAAGCCACAAATAAGAAATGTAAGACTTACACAAAACATCAAATAAAGGGTTGATATTATTACATTACTATAATACATTAGATAATACATATATATACATACATACATATTACATAGTCTAGTCAATATTGTAGAATAAAATATGATAAATATGTATGGATACAGATTCCTCCATACCAGTGAATGAAGTCATACTTTGAGTTATGGGCTGCTGGTAAATAAGTATAATTAAGTTTGTTTCTAGATGTGCATGTTGCTACTCTCTCTCACTCTCCTTTACACACTGAATTAAACCCTCTCATCGTCTTTTTTCTATAATAATGAAGGGTCATCTATCTCCGAAGTCTGTTTACAGTCCATTGTGCTGCTTACTTGTGTGTGTGTGTGTGTGTGTGTGTGTGCGTATGCGTGTGTGCATCTGCTCGTGAGCTTGCATCCCATATTCATACCACACAATTATTTTTAAATAATGCAAAGGCTTGTGACGAGTTCAAATGTTAACTGTGGATTTTGTCCTTTTGTTTAGCCGCATCTAAATCATTTCGCAATTTCCTAGTTTATGTATGATAGAAATCCTGCACTGCGGTCAGTCATTTGGCCAGCTCTCTAAGCCTCTCTCTCTCACGCAACCCCCACCCCTTCATATTTGTTGTGTCTCATATGCATATGTACTGCATTTTGTATAAAAGTGCTTACTGTTAAGATGTTTCAGACCGTCCCTCTCTTCATGATGCATCACCAGAGCGGGGCACAGCTGCAGTGCACACTACTCTACATGCTGTAGTGAGACAGGACTATCGATCACTCTCACACCCTATATTCATCCATACGATACGTACTGTGACACACACAGTGGTCATAAAAATGCTTCTTCCTGCCTCCAGCTTCAAATAGGCCTCATGTAAAGTGAGACCGAGGGAATGGGTGACGCTAGCCCCGCCACGTTCGGGTTACCCGTGTTTGTGTGTCCAGGAGTGGATGTATGGAGGGATTTCGACAGGTCGCACACACTCGCTCCATCTTACTGTCAAATTGACCTCCCAGCTGTGTCCTATCACATCCCTGGCCGAGGAAGCACAGTGTGTGTATGTGTGTGTGTAAGCTGAAGTGTGCTTTTCTGGCTTGCGGTGGAAAATTCAATCTGGCTGAATTCACTCAATGGCGGTATTAGTGTAGAACACTTCAGAGAGACGGATATAGTGAGATGTACATGAAAGCATGTGTTGGGGAAAGAAAGGGAGACATGGAGAGGGAAATATGGAGGAGACGGCTTTAGAACCAGCATAATTTCCATTAGGCTGGTTGTGGAGTGTTGAATGCTGACATTAATATCCAGCGTTGCGCTGTGGATCTGTAAAGCCTTTTTTGTGTGAGGCTTTGCTGCTGCATAAAGTGACTCACAACAAAAAGCAAAAATAACCTGTCACATCCTTCCACAAGCATTAAGGTCGACTACCTGGTGTCCAAGAACTATAGAATAGATGTAGTCCTTCATGTTTTTCTGGAGCACCACTTCACAAACAAAATTATTTTCAACTCGTATTCAACTAAAGAAAGTCAAGAAAAAATCCTTTCAACTAGGGCTGTCTAACGATAAGTCCCATCTAGAATAAGAGTCTGTGTACTGTGCATATGAATTTAGCATTTATAAACACAAAAACATCCACATACATGTAGAGTGTATATTTACCAATTATTTTTTCCTTAAATATGTGTAGTTATGTTTATGCGTTGGAAAATTAATATGTACAGTACACAGACATATTTAACGTAAACACAAATATTTATTCCAATGCGAGTCATTTAATCGATTAATCGTTTGACAGCCCTACTTTTTACACTTGTGTGGTGTATATCTATTCATTTGTTTATTCAAAGAGAAACTAAAAGCCCCTTTGTCATTTAACAGAAATAAATTACAAATATTACCCATGTATAGGGTGTGTGTTGCCGGTAATTTGGATAATAATTCTACATTAATATTGTTCAGTTAATGTTGCTCATACTATTATCAGTAATGTTATATTATATTCCATACAATACATATTAATAATAATGTGTAATTATTAAAATTAGCATTGTTTTATTTATTATCAATAAATATGAATAATTATTATTTTACTTAAGATAAAGGGTTTTCTATAAATGTTATATAATACCTCAGTATTTGATATTATAAATAAATATGAATGAAGTTGAGTTGATTTTTATTTTACAATGATTCAAACTAAAAAAACAGAGCTTGTGTATGTGCATCAGGGATTCAGTATTTCTCCGTGTTTGAATGAGTGCAGCCACTCACAATATTTTGTTGGTGTCCTTTCACACACTTTGTCTCCAGATAAATCCCAAGCCTGCCAAACTCTCGGTTCAACTCCAAACCAAGTGTCAACACACAATCCTTCAGGGAAGATTTCTAACACATGCACAAGCACACATTCCTCCAAACATCACAATACAGAAAAAAGAATCCATTCTCTCATTGTCAAAACCAAGTAAAATCCTCTCTTTCATCCATATGCATCGACCTATAGACGGGAGGCAGCGGGGAGTCAAAGAACGTGGGAGTCAGAGGGGCAGACGGGAGGAACAGTGAAAGGGAGACAGAGATAAAGGGCACAGCTCGGCGGTTCGGCACACTGCAGGGGTGAGGCATCGAGGACCCAGGAGCTCAGCACTTGTCGCTTGAGACGGCCCAGATGTGTCAGGCTTCTGTGCCTGAGAGATTTCCATCTCTTTGGCCTGTGGCTCCAAGCCCAGCAGGAGGACCTTCTCATGCAAAACTTTCAGCCCTAAGCCTGGTGCACATCGTAAAAGATTTCTTTCGTCATCCAGATTGTCAGTCTTTGATAGGTTAGTGTGACATGCTCATCGACGGCTGTTTCATTGGAAATAATCTTAGCCTCCAATGAAGTTATGAATAAAGAGTTATATTTTGGGTTACACTCTTCTCCTTCGAGAACCAATGGGAGCACAGCTTTTGATGATGTGTTTGAGGGACATCTTAGAGAGAGAGAGAGAGAGAGAGAGAGAGAGAGAGAGAAAAAACATATTCATTTCTTTCTTTTATGACAGGCAATATTTTTATTTCATTTAAAAACTGTATTTAGTCTTCCCTACGTTATGGTAATACTCCAAAAAATGTTATTTGATTTGGAATGAGCACATCACAGATTCCCTCGTTCACCACAGACCTCAGACACATTTATTTTATTTTCCAGGCTACATTATCACAAGGTTTGTGAGGTGCCATTTCATTTCACGTGTCAATAAGGACGTCAGAACGTGACAAGATTGATCACCCCACTGCCGACGCCAATCGTTTACAAAGATGTATATCATACCGTCTGACTTTATAGACTGCTAATGTCGCACGGCCTCACTTGGCTTTTACCCAAGATGCCAATGTGGCCTTATTATACAATCTGACACCAAGCGCTGGGCTTTATTCAGCCGACAAAACCCAGTGCGTCGAATAAGAAGCGGATCTACGTACCTATGAGGGCGTAGAACCTCCTCTACAGAAGAAAAGGAAACTAAAAAATTTTTCAGCACTGTGATGCACTCCTGCAGATATTTCTATCCACTCTGAATTTTCACACTCGCAAGCTCTCTCTTATTCTGACAAAATGTGTCTCTCCCTCGTGAGATGGTTTTGTGTGTGTGTGTGCTCCTGCTGCGCTGTGATCTGCCTGTATTGAAATAGCTCAGTATCATGACCTACATTCCTCAGCTGGGGGGCTGACACTCGGGGAGTGAAAATCAGATAGAGTGTAGGTAAAAAAGAGGACTTTTCTCCCATCTCGCTTTTAATGTTGTTGTGGGACATCAACAATAAACTTACCAATATTCTCTATTATGGTTAACAAACGTCTTTCCTTTCGTCTCGTACTCCTGCCTCTTGTTTTTGCAGCTGTAGCATCTTTAGCCACATGCGCTTGTTTGTTGAGTTGTTTATTTGTTTGACAGAATTATGGAGATGGGCCGGCGTGAAAAAGGGCACAACTCAAGGGCGCGTTTTAGCATGCAAACGTATAATAACGGCCGCCT
Source organism: Triplophysa tibetana (assembly GCA_008369825.1). Lineage (NCBI taxonomy): Eukaryota > Metazoa > Chordata > Actinopteri > Cypriniformes > Nemacheilidae > Triplophysa > Triplophysa tibetana. Next base: position 13,675,446 of record CM017896.1, on the reverse strand, counting down.
CGCCGCTGGTCTCTCATCTCTGGTCTCTCATCTCTGAGGTCACTCTGTCGCAATGTACTCGATGATATATGTAGATGCCCGGGGCCTTTGGAGTGTTTGTTTGTAGAAGCGGGATTATTTTGTGTCAAGAATGTCAGGAAAGCGAGTGCTCGGGTTTGTTGACGTTTAAGCTTTACCTAGCAGGCCTTGGGCTAAAGTATTTGAGTCACTCAATGTGTTTTCGGTCGAGGCGTTGTTATATCTATGCCCACCGTTTCAGTAGACATTCATTTAAATACAAATTGATATTTGGCATTATTTTTACCTCTTTAGCATTTAGTAAAATAGCAAATATTTATTTATATTATTTGATTACCCGTTCAGTAGAGGTTTAGAGGAATAAAAGTCTAAATTGATTTGGTATTTAAACTTTTTTTCCTTTATTTATGTATTTCAAAATAACAAACATATGTATTATATCATTCACATACCTGTTGATGTACGGACAACAGACTTCTTCAAAATATCGAATAAATACATCTTTAGAGAAGAGTGATACCAGACACCATGTGAGACCAAACAATGCCTTTAACTTCTGAGTTTAGATGTGTATGTGAATTTCAAATGAATGAATTGTTTTCTCAGGTGCAGCTAAATGTCTTGGCAGGTTTTCTGTCTATCACAAGCTGTTCCAGTACATTTTGAAACACACACCAGTGACGTGGGACTCGAGCGCAAAAAGCCAAATAAGCATATCAGGCTGTCTACTTGTGAGCATGTTCACCTGCTTCATGTATAAATAAATCCTAAACATCACGACTCTTTACAGCTGCCAACGTTTCTGCACTGTATTAAATTGATCTGAAAAGCTAATTTTCGATGTTGTCAACAGCGGAAGAAGATCAAGTTAGTCAGGTTTTGTATGGTTTGAGTTACATATTTACTTACATTTGTCAAAACATCAAATCTCCGAATCCATGCAATATTCCTTTTGTCAAAGGTTTAGATGTTTTTCGCCACAATATCATATGTAGGTTTAAATAAAAAGCATTTGTTAAGTAGTTGGTTTTCTTTTTGTTCTTTTTATGTTTAAATCTTATTCCTTTTGCTTTAAGTGGGGGACCCGTGAAAAACGTTTACCTTTATATAAACCACACTCACTCTTTGTCTTCTTTACTGCCTTTTTCTCAGCTCTTTCTCTCCTTGTATGCTTTTAATAAAGTTTTCTTAGGATAAATGGTCTTGGGTAAAAATGTAGCCAAACCACATGTGTTTGCCCCGGGTGCTTATCCACGGCTCTTTCTCATGCTTCATTCTGTTAACAAACCTCACAGAAAGCCCTGAGGGTCTTTGAACAAACTACAATACTGCTGTAGTACAGCACCGGAGAATAAAAACATGGCTCTCGTGCATATTCTTAATGATCTGTCCGAGCCAAATGAGGAGGTGAGCGTTAGGTCAGTAGAGGGGGGAAAAGGGCTTTGATATCTCCTCGCTAGAAACCGTAACGGATTTCATTTTAGTCCCTTTTGTCTGTACCGAGGGTACTGTAATTTGCTGTAAAGTAACATAATGACTCGTCAGGGCCATTGCGGGCCGTCCTAACAATTGGGTTGTGTTTTCAATATTAACAAAGAGCGGCGAACTGCACAGGGAAATCAATGCTGCAGCTGCAAATTCCCTGACTCCGGCATGCTTTTAAAGGTCGGACTCCAAGGCCTAGAGCAAGGGAGGGTGAGGAAGGGAAATCGCGAAGAATCACATCACCGTGTCCCATCACACGGAATGAAGTACTCTGACGATCCATTGACCTGAGAGGGAACCTGTCTTGATGTTTGATATGTGACTCAGATGATGGACACGGACTCAAAATCCAAACAGATTCCACATTTCATAATATAATTATTTTCTTGTGATGAATCTGGGTGTAATCGCTGTCTTTTACGTGTGGCTTTGTCTTTTTGGAAGATGAATTTGACATGAGATGAAGATGTTGATAATGAATGTTAAAGAAAGATTAGACCACCTGATGCTGTGAACACGTTTGAGTGTGTAGAGAGTTTTTTATTATGAAACATATATTTTAATAAAGAGACTAAATGGATGATTCCAGCCAGGGCTTTTATTTGCTTCTTATGATTTGATTTGTATCTATAAAACAGAATGTGTGATTTTATTTTAGGGATGTCAACAGGTTGTTAATCTACTAACTTTCCATTTCTACAAAGCAGCAAAAAGTGTCTAATGAAGGCAAGTTTGTGAGGCCGACACAAGTGTCTGAGTCAGCTTTTGTATATTTTTAGTATATTAATGATTGGTGTAGGTAAAAATGTACAAGGGCCTTAGTGATAAGACATTGTGGGGGTACTTATGACATGAAAGTTGAATATAATTATGTCTATTTATGTAAATTATGTATTTACAGTCAATTAATATCCAGCGTCTGCGTATATCTATCTAGCTAATGTAAATTTTTCCTCTATAAACTTTCTAAACCTCATACAAATATTTGGGATGTTCTAATATGTGACAATTGTACTTTGATAAATAATTTATGCTACAAATGCAAAAAAGTGCATTTCATTTAATTATGTTTATATTATATTTAATTGATTTATATATTTTATTTATTTAATATAAATAAATACTAGTATTCCAAATAATGTCATAGACTATAGTTACTATGAATTTGCTGAATACAAACAGCTAAAAAGTATATTGGTATTTTGTTAGCTCCGTAAATGTGTCTTTATACACACTTTAATAAAAAAATACCACAAAGTGAGAAAAAACATAGAAATCTTAGCAAAAGTTTACTGTAACAACACAAAAGATATAATATGTTGTTTCATAATTGTAAAAATTCAGAAAGTTTTTTTAGGGTTAGACTGTGGACTAGGGTGAAGTTATAGTACTTGTAACTAGCTGTGTATGAAAACGATAGAAACCTATTGAATGTCCTCATTTAGATAGTAAACGTGTGTGTGCGCTTTCCCAGTCCCTTTAGATTTGTGACCTTACCTGTCAATGACTTTATCAACCCATAGCTTAAGTGAGTCTGTTAGGTAACATCACACCAGGCAAATGCATACTGATTAATCCCTCAACACACACCTCAAACCGTAGGGAGCGAGATCCTAATCTATTTCCTGTGCATAGCGAACGTAGGCGTCATGAAATTGTATATTTTCAAAATATCTGTGACCCGATACCACCAAAAGTATCCAGTATACACACAGAGCCAGTCCAAGTCTCCACATAGTCTCTCTCTGAAGTGACTGTTGGCGTACTCCAAAAACAAAGACATTTTAATCCCTTTCTTCACACGCTAATTTAAGTGCCCGTGAACTTTCCTCACTTTCACGCTTCTCTGAAACTTTACAATTCACTTTGTTCTGCCTAATCCACCGCCAAAAAAACAAGACAGGTAAAGACCAACAGAAGGCCTTTCAGTTCAGAGGTGAGCCTGTCATTCCTGAAGAAAGAAAAACCAGACAGTGAAAATTTCAGAGACATCAGGCAACTATATCTGATAATAGGCTCTAATCTGTATATTATTCTGGGCAGCGAGGCCTTTCTTCTGCCTTTGTTCTGCAGTTATTATGCCGTCCGTAAGGTTCTGATCTCACCTTGTGTCTGTGTAATTGAAATAACCCTTTCCTTCAAAATCCACTTGATGTGTCCATAAAGAGATTGGAGAGATATAGAGCGAGAAAGAATAAAAGAAGCGAGCAAGACAGGGTAAGCGGTGATGTTTGTCACATTATGAAAGAGTTCACTTGATGGTCTATATCTCTGAGGCCACAGATTGTCCCACCTTCTCGTAGGTCAGGAATATTATCTTCCTTTTAGAGGAAGTATTTCTGCACCTTGTCTTTTCATGCCTTGCCAGTTCTCTCGTCGAAACGGCCAAAGTTTTGTCCCCTCTACCCTAGTAGCCTCAGAGTCACTTATCTTATGTAGTGTGAGTGGAGGATTGTGGGAACTGTATCCCCTCCCTCCTTGTTTTTTGGCTCCAGATTATATATGAGAGTGGTTGGTAACCGGTGTCTGATATTGTAGTCTGTATAACCTGCTGCCCAGAACCAGAGAGCCCAACAATCACGCTATTGTCCGGCATCAGTCTGGTTTAAAGTTGCTAGCTGGTGCTATCAGTTAGAGCAGAGGACATGGAAAATGTATTTCATCAATGGGTGCTTTGTAAGGGGCAATGTTACCTCCACCCCGTTGCCATCAGGTTGATAGAATGAAAGTTAAAGCATTAAGATCCAGCCAATTAATCGCCACCAATGATTATCAAATATTTTTACACCCTAAGACATCCTATAGCCCAAGAAAAAGTGTCCTCACACCCTTGAGGTTAAGTCAATGAGCAGACTGCAAAACTTGTATGAAGGTAAAATGCTGCTTAAAAGTCCAAATACTTCAGCAGTTCATATCAAAGGCCGAGTCCGCTGTGACTTTGGTTGTGCGGAAATGAAATGTCACATCAGAGCCGCGTTTCACTTTGTCGTTGTCATGACAATCAGTGTGGGCCTTGTTTCCTGTCAACTCGATCAGACAATGATCAACTAGCAGTAGCCAAAGTTAATAGTCTAATAGTTCAGTTTGAGAGAAGATCTGGCATTAGGGGCAGTTGGTCCGACAAGTGAGATAATAGACGTTCTTAAATCAGAGTAGATGAAGAGGGACAAATGGATGCCTCAGAAGAGAGACAGCCATGGTATTTCTAGAGGGACTGAATACCACAGCTTGAAAACAGTTGACGGCTATGATCAAGTCCGAAAAGTTTCTTAAAGCAACAGACCACAACAAATGGAGTCACTCCAAAATTTTTGTAGTTTATTTATTCACTTACCTTTTTTATTTTGAGTGAGTGAATGTTAAATAATTCGGCAAATGTAGTATCATTTAAGCTTTTGTGAGAAGCTGTGTAACAGACACCTCTGTAATAGCAATGTTATAACATTTTATTATTAAGAATATTATTATAATAAGAATAAATTCAAAATAATAAATACAATTTTCAAAGATAATTTAAAATGAATTATATTTCGAAAACGTTTATTTTATTTGTTCTAGTGTATTTATTTGTTTAAAAATGTAATTATTTTTTAAATGGTTAATTAACAATTCATTTAAATCTTCAACTTGAAGACAGGTAACAGGTGAACCGGATTTATGGACCTGTTCTCACGATTCACTTTTTATCAGTGATATATTGAATCCAGAAGCATGTGGTTTGCTTGACAGGTGAATGCCAACGAGTTCTTTCCTCGATTCATATCCAAAAATAGGTGAACTTGATCAAGTTCACTTTCTTCTAGCCAAAATTTTTTACTGCAGCTATTTGAACATTAAACAGTACATAAAAGGAAATGCAATTGTATATGATTACATCAATTTCCTAAAAACACTAAGACTATAAACTTGAGACAAATGTAGTTACTTTTTTATATGTAGTTCACGTAACTGGTCTTATTACACACAGTTTGTTAAGTGCAGTAAGAATTACTTTTCAGCTTGTCAAAAACATGGCTTGCAGGTGACATTTACGTTGTCAATTGCTGTTCTGAAAAGTGAAACTACTATTTGAATTACATCATTTACCTACGCAAAAGGGGAAAATTAAAGAAAACATTGTTTTCCATAATTGCATTTTCCTTTGTTAATGCATTTATGCCGCCCCGGATCAGCTTTAAACAGTCTGTGTATATCCACGTTTTGGGGGTATGTATTGCTCCTGCCTGTACAATGTAAAGAGGGCACAAGAGTGCCCTAACCAGAAGATGGGTGCAAGATTTTATGTGTTATTAATATACCTGCCACACAGTTGTAACTTACAGTACTTAAACAGTAGTATATGATTGTGTTGGAATTGTTTGTGGTGTTGTTTGCATATCATCTTGTTTCAATCGAATGGACTTGTTATTGTACTCCGTCCTGCTGAGTCTCTTGAATAACCTCGCCAGTACTTTTTTATGAAGCTTTAACTTTGACTGAAAGTTTTAAAAAGATTTCCAAAATTCTTGGAAAAAGAGGTCAATGTCTGACTACTCAGAACTGAGAGTTTTTTCAGATTTCAGTCATTCTGCCAACATAATCTTCTATGTCCTCATGTAGAAATAAGTAAGCATTTTTAGCATCGATAGAGAAAAGTTTATCGGTCTTATTTCAGCTTAATCTAACAGTCAATCTTTGGGCTTATTTCCATTTCATCTCTTCCAAAGTATGTTGTACATTTCGTTTTAATTAATTTGTTGAAATTTAACTTGTGAACTTAATAGTCAAACTCTATGCCAAAAAAGATATCAAATGAAAACCTCTTTCCCACGAGGAAAGAAAACACCTGAAAATAACCTTGTTAAAATGTGGAGAGATTTGTGTCTCACTAACCTGTACCTCTTCAGTCTGGATCTTGCTGTGAGTTTAATTTGAAGGCAAATATTCATAACTTAAAATCTCTTTCTGATCCCCATGCTTTATTTGGAATCCGTTGGTTATTTAATTGGCGTTTACGTGCGTTCGTTTTTAATTGTTTTAATTGACATGTTTTTTACGTAGTCTGTTTTTATCAGTCACTTCTAACCTTTCAATTTATATGCTAAGATGCCGTCTACTGACAATACAAATATATATGATAAAGCGTGCTTGCGTATGATTTAATTAGATATGCCAGTGTCTTGAGTTTGTGTGATGCTTGAAACAGCTGGATGGTTCCTCTGGCTCTCACTCTCTGAGCTCAGAAGCAGCTCCCGGTGTGCTGATCATCCTCCCTATTGTTTCCTGAGTGGCTTATTAAATTACTCAACCTCCGTCGTATAGTGGGAGCTGTCACTGTGCCGCCCAGCTCCACTCTCCTGTAGGGCTCTCTCTCTCTGGCCGATAACAGGAGCTTGTATCGTGGCATTAATCCTTATGCTCTCTTGGGTGGGATTAATACTTTCTTTGTGTAATTATGACCTCATTGCTCTGTTCTGATAAGAGGCAGGTTATCGGGTCAGATGACCATAAAGCGATGGAGTTAAGGAAGGGGAGAGAGTGCATCCGAGTAACACAGTTGAGGCAGAGTGAGGTGGCCTGGAATGGAGAATGTTCTCCTACATCCGTCTATGCTGGTCTGGAAAATGACGTCTTTAAAGTCACTTCTGTAACCATTTTGGTTCCTTTCAAACAGGTTGCCCAGAGACTCTGCTTTTTACCCTTTCGATGGAATGAACCTATAAATAACCTGGTGTAGTTGTCTCAATATCTCATTCTGGGATATGAGAAAGTATTTTCCAGAAAATGACTTCATCTCATGACAAATGTGTCTTGAGGCATCTGTCTTCTGTCGCGCAGCATCATCTAGAATGCAACGTGTGTGACTGACCCCAAGAAAGGTCTACTGCTTTGGTTTAGTTTTATAACTTTAACAAGAAGACTACACAAGCTTTTCCTTTCTCAACCCGTGTAGTTTTTCCGCATCTTTTTCTTTAGTCATTACTCTCTCTCTCTCACTCGGGCTGCCTGCTGTTGCTGCTCTGCGCCATATGGAGCTTTACTGGAACTCATCTTAAAAGATTCACCAGATGAATCTCTCTCTCTTAGATGATGGCTTTCTCATTTAACAGATTGGCTGATGTGTCAGAGATGACTGGGTTATGCCACCACTAAATGAGAGGAGGGAGGGAGATACATGTGCTTCCGAAGGCTCAGTGCTGCTCCCAGGGCAAAAGTTTGTTTTCTCTGTTATGTTTGTTTATGGATTTATTTTCGACTGTACTTATGTGTGCTGTGCTGTCTGGCATTAGCTTTGAATTATTTGAATATTTCACTGATGGTGCGTAAATAGAAAATAAATGTAGAAAATTGTTTGAACAAGAACTAGAATTCCTTGTTGTTTTATATATTTATTTAATGTTTCAATTGTTCAGGATGGTATTATCAGATTAACTTTTGCATTACTGTTTTGTTATTATTATGTATTAGGGCTGTCAACGTTAATGTTTAACGCATGCGTAAAAAATATTTTGAGCAATTAACGCAGCATCCGTTTGTTTTGTCATCCTTTGTCTACCGTTATATTATATAATCACACTCTTATTTATATACATGCTTTTAAACCACTTAAGTGCGATTTGAAAGTGGTTTTGGCACGTTCAGTGAAGATAGACAGCTTCTAGCTGTGGGATGTGGCTCAACGCAGACACGAGGTCCAGTCTGCTGTAAACAGTCACAGGCTAAAGGCGGCGTCAGTGAATCTCTGTCAGACAGCGTACCAGTATTAAATTCAAATGTGTGATTTATCAGATTTTTTTAATCGATCTACAGCACGAGTATGGATTTATTTGTATAAATTTATTGTCATATCTTATATAATAAACAGAATAGTTTATACATTTATTATTCTTATCATTATATATTTTACTGTCATATTTTATATAATGAAACGTGATAGTTTATGCATTTGTTATTAATAATATTGTTATAATGATGCTTAATAAATAAATAAATATAATTTATATTTAATTATAAAATATTTAATTTACATTATGTAGAAATATAAATATTTATTACTTATTTCTTAAATATGTTCATGTTGTTCATACATGCCACACACACACACACACAGACTCACACATACACACACACATTGTATAAAGATAATTATCTATTTTGAAATCGATTAATTGTGATTAGATGTGAAAACACTATTATTAGTAGTAGTATTAGCAATAGCATTATTATTATTGCTATTATTATTATTGTTGTTGATATTATTGTGTATAGATTTCAAGTCATATTTAATATAATAAACATTTTGTAAAAAAAATATTGTAAAATATTTTACAACTAAATCATTCTTTTCTATCTTTTTGAAATTCAAACACAAAAAATGTACATTTAAAGACAGATGAATGTAGATGGATAACTTGCAAAAAAATAAATAAAACCATGAATAAGCAATAATAGCTTCCCGGTGCAGTGTAGCTGTGACCTAAGGAAGTGTACTCTGTGCATCACTCTACACCATGTGTGTAAATGGATTAGTCCTGTCCTCATCTGAATTAGCCGTCAGTGTCAGGCCATTCCTTTGTGTGTTGAGCAGCTGCCTTCAGACACTCACCCCCTAACCTCACTAAAGCCCATTGACCGCCATTAACACACATACAACTCAGGCCTCCGCCATCTGGAAACAACTGCGCGCCACTTGAAACACCCGACGTAGATTAAGAGGAGCGGGGCCAATTTATTAGTGGCCTGTCCCACAGGCTCAGATTTCAGCGAGCACTCAACACCGCTGTCCTATATTCACACGCTCACATAGTCAGACAACATTGCCTGCTCAGACACGTTGCACGTAGATACATTTGTAACGTAACAGATTACTTCTGATGATGAACATAATCTTCTCTGGATTTAAAATGATATGAATATGTATACAGTATGCTGTCATTGTTTACCTACTCTTATATCATTACAAAGACGGATGACATTAGTCCCAATCCACTTCCATTGTGATAAAAAAAAATTGCTGAAATTATGAAATGTCATTAAAAACATGTATCATGTCATTCTTTTAGAACATTGAGGTTATTTATTTTACAATGTCTAGCTGATTGTTTGTATATAGTGAAAGAAGATCTGTCTGTAGTCCGTATCCACTTCCATTGTGTCAAAAATGTATTCTTAAATAATGTGAAAAAGAAAATGCCATTACAAACACGTATAACAAAATGTAACCATTGAGGTTTTTTATTCTAGAATGTCCAAATGAATATTTTTATATAATAGAAGTAAACGATGACACCTTTTTCTGTAGTCACTATCCACGTCCATTTTGTAAAAATAGCTTAAATTCGTATTATCTTGAATTCTGCAGTAAAGAAAGTCAAAGGTGTATGGGATAACTTTAATTGAAAAAATACACAGCACATCCCAACCGTTCACATAAATAGTAACCAACGGCAACCAAGGTTATGCCAAAGTAATTCTCACGCTAACCTACCTATTCCATCTGTGTTTTGTAAGATTGAAACGTCTTGAGTTGTTCTGACAGCTCGAGGCTAAATTAGACACGTTGTATTGAGGTTGTAACGGTCAGTGTTTTCCGTCCAGGTGCCTGTGTGTATGTTTAAGTGCGTTTGTAGCGGTTCTGACTGAAGGCTGTTCGTAATTAGCGCCGCTAATGATGAAGTTTAGAGAACGGGCTTCTCCAATTTGGAGCTGGGTGGCATCCTGTTGAGCATGTCAGCTTAAACTTACAGCCAATCACCGCCAGGCAACATCAATCACCCAGCGGAGAAAAGCAGAGACATACACAGGAGAGAAGGTAAACACTTCCAGCTGAAAGCATTTGGGTGCGATTTGTTGAGAGGAATGATGTCGTTTATATTGGGTGATCAGCGATGTTTAACAGACTGGCGCTCTATTTCATTTTCTCCCCCTCGCGCGCTTATCTCTCTTCATTCTTTTCTCCTTTTCTTCCCACACGCTCACTTACTGCCTGAACGCTCTTTCATCCTTTTGCACTCTCTCTCTGGAAAAGATGGGCCCAGTCTGTCGTTCCTGCATGTTTGGCATGGTGCGCTTGACACGAGGGCGCCAGGCGGAGTGACGCACGGGAGCCATGCTGTGACACGACTTTGAATGTTTCTCAAAGCAAAGAGTGACAAGCATTTGAACTGAAACATTTTAATGATGCCTCCATACTTTCATTGAGAAGAAAAAGTTTGAGTTTCAACAAGGGTTGCGGCAAATCACGCTTTGATGCCGCTGGGATGTAGCGTATTATCTCTGACCATTCTTCACTGAACAGAGCTTTCATTCCGGCTTTCTGGAAATGAAGTCTCGGGCTACTTTTCTTCAGGGCGCTCCCCTTCCCAGCCTCTGTTCCGGTCATGATGCACCGCCGGTGAGCGGACACTTAACTGCAACACCGTCCAAAAGTTTCAATTTCACATCATGTTCAGCAACGTCGAACCTTCCTATTCCACAAGGAGCCTCTGTCAACCTTTGTAAAATCCGACCCCCCCCACCTACCTTGATATGTTCCGCTTTTCTCACGTCGATAGCTCCTCTGTTTCCAATTTTACAAGCCCTCTCTGTCAGTGTCTGGGTGTTCTGCAGGATGAAAACGCTCTCGCGCCCTTCCCTCTCTTTCTGTTTCTCACTTTCACGCCCGCTGTCTTTCACACCCTTTCTTTCTGTGTTTCTTTCCAACTTTTTTGGGGCAAGCGTCTGATGAGCCCAAGCTGTTGAGTCTGTCTCTTAACAGATCTTACATTATTAGCACAGGCCTTAATGTCTTGCTCCCACAGTTAAACCACTCTGCTGATGGAGATAATTGCCTACTATACACACATCCGAGACGACCACAGAAGTCTTGCCCACAAACGCAGTCCATCTGAGCATATTGTACAAAACTGTCAAGCGCTTGCTGTTGTAGCCGGATGCAATCTGATTGGTTAACTTCCGGAAGTAAGGGAACACCAATTTTTATCTTTTTCTGGAACAAAGTTAGCTTAAAAGTCCAATGTGTAATTTTTGGATCTACTGACAAAAATGTAATATAATATGCATAACATACACCTTACTTAATGAAACGTTATGTTTTTATTACCTTAGAATGAACTATTTCTATCTACATTCTCCGGGGTCCCCTTCAACAATTTCTACAGTAGACTTAAACAGACAATCAGCTCTACAGAACGCGTTTTTTAAATACGTTATAGCCAACAGAGTGCTTTGAAAGGGATGTTGCTGGATTGAGCCATTGATTGCAATTCACAACCTCACCACTAGATGTCGCGAAATTTCATACAATGGGCCTTAAATAAAGCATTAGGGTAATACAGGTGTTGTAAGGTGGACATTATCACTGGATTTGGAGAATTTCTGGATTTTAATATTGCATGGCAGAGAGAGGTAGTAATGCACATTGGTATTATATACTTTATATACTTACACCATTGTGTATATATGAATACATTTTCCATTTAAATATTTGGAGATAAAAAAAATATAAATCATTCTTTTCCCCCGCTGATTAAGCTCAACAAAACCGGTCTGGCAAAAGCAACCACTTATATTTTGGTGTGAAACAGCTACATACATTAACTTAGCTTCACATTATTGCCATTAAATGAATGTTGTTAGTTGTACAATAGGTTTTTCATTGCTCTGACATCTGTAACATATTTCACTGTTAGAAGTCTTGCTTTTCAGCTGTCTAAGCAAAGAAAACAACTCTTATGCTTTGTTTGACTTAATTCGCATTCTAGCAGCAGAGCCTCAATACTTAATGTTTTACTTTAATATACTGCACTTTGTGCATCTGTTATAAGTACTGTGTGTGTCCGTCATCATACTAAATGATGCTTCGTAAAAATGCTAAAATGTTTCGGTGAGGGTTAGGTTTAGAAGTGCGGTTAGGGGTAGGGCATAGAAAATGTAATTTGATCTGTATAAAACAATATAAGTATATATCAAGACCGCACGAAGAGTGTGTGTGTGAGTAAAAGAGAAAAGTAATGTTTTTAGTCTTAGGTCAAGTTAGCCGTCTTTGCTCGGTACAATTTGGCCCAGAACAATTACTCAACAGAGGAGTCTCTGAGTGGAGAGAGAGAGAGAGAATGATATAGTGGAAAACCCGTGTGGCGTTCAGGCAGGTAATCCTCTGCTTTAGGTAAATGGGTCACATTCGAACTTTTAATGTCTGTTGTCCATTCCTCTCTTTCTTCTTCTTTAATTCCACACCCCTTTCATCTCGCTAATTCAAACAGTCATAGAAAAGATTAACGGCAGGAGGGCAAAGCTGCTTTTTTGATGATGGCATTTGCGGGATAAACAAAAGATCTTGACAGCAGCTAACGCTAAACTTTTCCTTCCTTTGATCCCAATTTACAGAACTCCCTCCCTTACTTTCATAGCGAACTCCTAACTTTATATTAGATACAGTTGTGCTGGTCTGGCTTGCGTTAGTTGTGTTCCAGAGCTTTCAAATCATACAAGCTGGCAATACATAAACCTACAAGCTCCCAACGGCCAAAAAAGAAGAGAGATGGAGAGAATTCTCATAAAAGTGGAAATGCCCAGCTGATGTTTCCAAGCTGTTGAGAATGATGGGAGTACTGGCAGCGTTGCGGAAGATGAATATTTCTCCCCAGTTCCTTTTAGTTGCTTTTTAACCTTCTGAATGAACTCATCTTCAAGTGTACTCAGCTGGTACATTAGCTGGCTTTCTTACTTACCATTTCTCACTTTCTCATTTTCTCTTTCTGGCTGTTGTGATAAGAATATTAACCTGCGCATTGATACAGAGAAAGGGAGCTATTCAAATTGATGTTATAGGCAAAAGCATGAACGTGCTACAATAGCACTTATCAAGCAAGTCTGTTCAATTGGCGGCCATCTTGGCCATGTTCCAACTGCGTACACCCTTGGTTCTCTTTCCGAGTTCAGATTTTTAAAGGGTGCTGTCCCTTCGCCAAAGGGGTATATAGTGGATACAATGGGGGTGGCCGTGGGCACCCTAAAATGACAAATGGGATGCGCTGTAGTCTCGTGGACTTCACAGGTTTTGGCACACAATGGTAAGCAATGATGCTTCAATTGTGCCATCTCGAACAGTCCCTGAGGCAAGTCTGTTCTCTCGATAGTTATTTTGTTAACCCCCGACAGCTGTCTTCAGTGTCAGCATTAAGTTTACAAGCAGAGCTACTACAGTTGCAAATTCTCCTCAAGTGTCTAAATTAGAATTTGATACTATGTTTCATTTTGATTCATCTAAATATGATTTCGTTTTTTTTGTTCGGCTTAAATCCAGAGTAAAAAGACATGTTGTCCGTACAATGAAGACCTTTTTATCTGAAAGTATTTCACTTCGTCGGCAGCCATATTAGAGGTTACATCACATATGTTAATTTTATAGAATTATTTATCATTTTAAATATATGTCATTATATATAGTATCACATAGTTTTGTTTTTTTTACAATTTTTAGTGGTTCTTCTCTTCCTTGTACTGTCTATGGCCACAAGCAAGATCCAGACATACACACACAATGGTCACCTCAGGCACAGCCTTAGATCATTTATGAAGCCCAGAAGGACCAGTGCAAACATATATAAATGCACATGATCACACACGCTCATGTAAAAACAGTGAATATTCATCTTTGGCCAACGCTGGTTTAAGATGAAATCCTCCCACCCCATGTAGCCAAGTGTTACTTTTCCGCTTGACTTGATTCCTCCATCCGCTCTCACGAACCTTTGCAAGCACACACACACACATGATTTTCACTCACTGAACACACAGATCTTTCAACACGGAATGACTCTTTCGACAAACACACACAAAGACACATATGCACACAGGTGAAGTCGGGTTTCAGAGTCTGGTAGGTGGTTAAAGCTGTAGTAGTTATTTTTATCTTCAAATGTTTTACCTGTCTTCATAATGTTCCCCAAAAACCTACAAGTTTGAAAGTTGCAACATTGGCCTAACCAATGGCAAACGTTTTTCTAACCAATGGCAAGAGGGAAAGATCAGGAAACGATCAATAGGTTTGCAGTTAGTGGAAAAAATAAAACTTTCAATTGAGAAGTGAAAATGACGGTCAGAGATTTGTCTGCTGAAACAATATTAACTGGTTATTTTGCTATTCTCAGTCACAACAGGACAGTGGATTTTCAAGTTTGTCTTGTCGTCCGAGTGTTTTCCCTCAGGCTGTATGATGGCCTTTTTTCACACGAAGCAGAAAATTCCAGAATTCATCTCTGCTGTGAACCATCATTAGCGCTGTTTATCATAAATACATATTGCTTGCAATAACATCTCAGTGTCAGACTCTCAGCATGAGTCTTCCATATGAGATGGAAATGTAAAGTTTTAAAAATTACTTGACACCGCTTATCTGATTTATTAGAAGGCACAGCCATTTTTCTTCCATGCACAAATAAACTATCCTTTCAGATTCTCTGCACTGAGATTTTTCTTCTCTCCCAACTTGATTTTTCTCATGGAATTATTTATTTTCAATAAGATGCTTGGTTTGTCCAGGACATCTCTGGTCCTGCTCTGTTTAATGGAGCATGATGCACTAATAGATCCTCATTGATAATTTAACATCTTCACTCTCTCTGACGGCAAACGTAAATGATCTTTCAGCGGGTCTGATTTTTTTCTTCTTTTTCTATCTCAAGCACTCAAATTACCTCGACAGTCCTCTTGTACGAACTGTTTGCTGTATTAGGGATGTCAGTGTTTGCCTATTTAAAGCTTGGTGCTAGTCATCGAACCGCAACAGTTTTTAATTAAGAATTTAATTACCAATAATGCATTTGATCAGCCGCTTTTAATTCATTTATGACGCCTATGAAGAATCAGATAATTATGCCGCACGTATTCTTCACAGACAAAAGGGTGTTTTGTTCATTCATTTGATAAGAAAAATTGATATTTTTCCTCATCAAATTTTCTTCACTTTCATAAAAAAAAAGATTTTCTGATGATTATTTCTTATTGTCCCAGCACAAAGGCACATATATTTTTTTTTTAAATTATTTTAGATTATATTTTGTACTAGGTGTCCAAGGCTTTAATAGATGATTTTATACCTTATAAAGATTACAGTGTTTTGCTTCTTACGAAGGACGTAAAAAGATAAAGGGTCAATAAAAAATATAACTTCTTGTAACATGATAATTCACACTTCAGTAAGATGAACATATGGCCCTGGCAAGCGATAAACTTACGCTTTGCTCGGAGGAGAGAAATGTGTCATTGTCTGTGTGTGTGTGTGTTTTGCCTTCATTGTGAAGACCATGCACTGGTCCCGCCTAAGGGAAATTGTATATTTAACACACTAAATTATGTCCTTATGAAATTATTTAAAATGCATGATGGTTTGGCTCAGTAAAAAAAACAATAAACATCAGTGAATAGAAAAATAAATGTGCGTGCATGCTCCGATTTGTGAGTTCAGTGTCTATATCGCATTAAAGCCGGTTCAAAGGAAGTCACGCCTATTTTCAGTACAAGCCAATGAGAGCGTTGATCTGTGTAGGAAGCACCTCAGATGCTCTCTGCTGTTTCCGTCAGCACTCACACGCTCTCAATCGCTCCTTCACACTTAACAGACACTGTGATGTACCCTATCCTCTCTCTCTCTCTTCTCTCCGTCATGTAAAACAAGGAAACACCGGTAACAGTCTTCACCCACAGCATAAAAACACCCCAACCCCTATCCTGTCTCCAGTTGTCTAACACGGCCATATAGGGAAGCTTTTTAAAATCACCTACGCATGACGTGTCCAAAAAGAAAATGGGTGCTGGCCAAAAAAAAAGAAAAAGGAGAGGAAGAGGAGAGTGAAAAAATGTGTTCGAGCATGAACAGCGAAGCATGCATTTTGGGAAAGCTCCAAAAGAAGGCCAGCCAAGAATGAAATGAAAGTACAGCGATTATCAGGACCCAGAATTAGAAGCAGAGGGTTTTGGACTAATAAACATTTGAAACGCACCCCAGGGCCCTCACCATCATTTATTACTCCACCATCTCTCATTATGTTTTTTCTTCTTCTTTTTTCGTATGTTTTCTTTGTTTTTTCTTCATCGATTCCCAGCATGTTGTAGATAGATTTTATTAATTCTTGCTGGCAGGGTTTAATGAAAGGTTGTTGGCTGTTTTTTCCCTCTTCCGTTCTCGATACCTTCCGCCTTAGATGTTCTTATCTGGTATTTTGTTTCAGTCTTCTGCTTACTGCATCGTTGTTATCAGTAACTCTTGACATATTACAGGTTAAAGAACCCGGTCATCAATTAAGCAACAACCCACTTCCCTACACGCACATACGCATGCACATACACACACACATACAGTGTCCCATCCTGTCCTCTTAAGCTTTTGAACTCCCAAAAACCATTCCTTTTTTAGTAACACAAACAACAACTTACCATACTGAGTGTGTGCACTAGCACTGGGCAACATACTGAATATTTCTACTGTATTCACAATGATTTTTCTGGCAGTATAAAATTAAACAACATCATAAATATTATAGTGACTTTAATTTGCTTTGTATACAGTCTTTAAGATTTTGAAATAGCTTGTCATTAGATTGTTTTCATTGTCCTTCATTTTCTTTTTCATTAATTGCAGCAAAAACTTGAAGCGTTCCAGTTGATAAATTCAAACTGTGCAGTGAATTGAAAACTGTTCATAATTTATATTCTAAATTGTAAAAATGTCTGTAAAAAGACTATTTGTTGTGAAATTGCATACATGGAGGAGTGATATTTATTTAATATGAAACTATTATTTGTCCTTCATTTAGTGAGAAACATTTAGTTTTTGTATTTTGTGTATTTGCATAAAAAAAGATTACACTGATTCTTCTTAACTACAATAGCTGTTTAATAATTACTCTAAATAAAAATAATAATATACTGTGCAATATTTATGATATGATTGTGTTGATATATTTATTTATCGCACAGCCAGATACGCACATACACACTCAAAAATGATGTGTTAATTATTTACATGCTGTGTTATTCTTTTAAGACATAATGTATTATTTTAACACATTTTGTGTTGATTTTGTGTAGTTAAAAGTAACAGAAAATGTATTTTCCCAGAAATAACACAGAGATGTGTTAAGTTAAGGAAAACACATTTTTAAAACAATTTTGTTTTCATAGTACACAAACACACATACATTCACAAAAACTTGACACTGCATTTAAAACCTCCAGCAATATCTGCTACACACGCAGGAGGAAACGCTCGATGCCGTCTTGCGAAAGACGACATGCTCATGCTGTCTCACCACAGTCCAGAAGGTGGAGAGGATTTGTGAATCCTGGGAAGATTAAGTGTACAGCTTAGCATGCTATGCGACCGCTAGTTTACACGTTATTTAATTCTCTCTCTTTTCCTCTGTTCTCTCGCTCTCCAGGTAGACGACAGTAAGCTCACAGTTGGGTGGAGCCTGTGGAGTGCAAACGCTCCAGTTGGTTGCTACGTTGCGTTACACCGCGTCATGTGGGCAGGATGGATGTGAAAGAACGCAGGCCTTACTGCTCGCTGACCAAGAGCAGGAGAGAAAAAGAGCGCCGCTACACGGGCTCGTCTGGCGACAGCGAGGACTGCCGCGTGCCTACCCAGAAATCCTACAGCTCTAGTGAGACCCTTAAGGCCTTCGATCACGACTCCTCACGACTGCTGTACGGAGGACACGTCAAAGAGATGGTCCACCGAGAGGCGGACGAATACACCCGGCAAGGTGAGTCACCTGCACAGCTTATGCTTTAGTGATGAAACTAGTGAGACATCAGCGGGCCCAGACGTCACATGTCATATAGCTTTAAAGTGCATGCTTTAAAAACAACTCACGCTGCTTGTCTCGTGGATAGTTTTTTTGCTTCCCATTAAGCTGTATCTTGCATTATTTTTATAGAAAAAAATAAAATCCTTTGACAGTGAGGTTATTTACCTTATTGGACAAATATGCGACAGGTCACCGAGTCACCTCAGTGAAACTGGATGTTGCATAGAACCGTGAGAATGCAATGTGATACTGTTCCTCATATTTTTCGTTTTGTTGGCTTATGTGAAGAATGTGTCACCACACTGAGGTCCAGAGTAAAAAACAACCTAGACCAAATTTTTCAATGAAGTAATAGACATTGTGTTAGTCAATGATTTTTTTATTTGTTATCATAATCACTTACAGTGTTAGAATACAGTGTAAGTTTGTGTAAGATTATGGCTTATATGATGCAATTTAAGTTGTGTTTTGCCATGTGTTGAGATAAAGTCTTCAGCCAACTGGCGAGTAGCGTATTTAACAAATCCAGTTTTTAATTTTGCATTTAGGTTTTGGCTCGGTTTAAATTTTGATGCCGAATAGATATGTACATGAAGAATGCGTTTTTGGACACATCGCAATAAAAAAATTATATATCTGATATATAACCATAATTATACATAATTACAGGAAATTAAATTTTGGTCTGGCACAACTGTACACACTATTTTCTTTGACTGAAAAATAAAGTAGTATGAAAACAGATTAGATTTATGGACACATGCCAAATGGCGACAGAGCAGAGAAACAAAGTATTTCTTCTGATAAGCGGTACTGAAACCCTTGTGCACTCATTTTCAGATCTGAAGTTTCTCTTATAACGTATGCCCATGTGTCCCATTGGCAATAATGAATGGCACAATAAAAACATAAACAGCATTATTGCACTGTTCTGAAGTTTGCAATGTGCCCCGGTCGGCCACAGTTTTATTACTAATTATGTGCGCGGAGGGTGTGAAACCTTTCACGCAACCCTCGGTTTATAAACTCTTTTGACGTTTATTTTATTTTTTTTCGTTTGCGTTTCATTTTGTTGTGTTTGTTTCTTCTGCATTAAGGCTTCATCCAAATATACAACAGGAAAGGTGAGTGCGGTACCGTGGATTTAGCGCAAGCCTTAGTTTTGGGTCAGATGTTTTTTTTCCCAGGGTGTTGTGGTTCTGTGTGTTGTGATAGAGGTTAACCCTCTGTATTTGTGCGCCCTTAACGTAAGTGTTGTGTTAAGCTGAAGGTCAGTCTAGCTGTTATCAGTCACCGCAGTGCTACAGGCTCTGTCTGTTGAGTGTGTTTATTTTAGAAAGCACAGGAAGTGACACCAGATTACAGCAGGGGGTAAAGGAGCAGCCTGCCTCGAACCATTATGCAGGTTAGCCCACTCCATCACGGAGCGAGAGAGAGAGAGCGTCGGCGCAAGAGCAAAGGCGCTCGCAGATGTAGTACAGACACCGTTAAGCTCTTGAAACTGCGCTTGGCTCTTCAACACTCTCTCCATAATCAGCCCGTGGCAGACTTAACCTAACCCTGGTCCCCTGCCCTAACCTTAACACGCACATCGTTCCTCATAAAAATAATTCCTCCGTGTGATATATTTCTAGCCTTTAGACCACTGTGAACAGCCAGATAATTAATTTACCAAATATAAAGGACCAGGCAGGCGAACCCAAATTGTTAATTAGCCATTACACAACAATGGCAGATTGGAATTACAGAGATCTGAAATAATGTAGGCTCACTGGGAAGTGCCGCCGTTTAGTTCCATTACAAAGTTCCATAAAGGTCATTACCAGTTCATTGATTGCTTTCAAACTCAAATTAACACTTCATAAATATTTGAGCAGAAAAGCCGTAATTGCTCAATTATCTTATCCTGTACAATTTCATCCACACTAATCGCTGTTCATTTGGAAGTTATATGATTTTAATTGAACTTTAGTGGAACCCCGATTATTTCTGTAGTTAATAGCCCTTATTAATTCCTGTGTTAATGCAAGGGATCGATGATTTTACGTATTTCTTTTAGTCTTTATAGTCGTCGCATAAAAATGTGCAGCTTTTATAGTGATTGTTTTAATATGGAATTTCGGGGCTCACTAAGGTTTTCATGTGTAATGACCTTTTTTATTTAATTTGTAACATTATCAAATATATTTCATTTTAAAGGATATTTTAATTCAATTCGTATTGCTTCCCGTCCTTATATGTATAATTATTTAACAAATTATATTTTTTTATATGAAACCACATTCGTAAAAAATGCATTCTTTGAAGTCCCCACCATTTAAACTTATGAGGATCTGTCTGTAAACGACAAAATCAATGATCCGTTTTAGGGAGCAATATATTTCAGCAGTATTTCTGGTGCTCTGTAAATGTGAGAGAAGCTTTTTCTTTGCCGCTGCCGTTCTTCTGGCTTCATTGTTTTTAGAGCAGCACACACCTATCACCATGGCAGATAAGCTTCCTCCATGGAATGTGTCTGCTCCACACACTCATTCCACAGAACACGAGTTAGCAAATCATTAGATCCAGACACAAAAAGGACGGGAAATGAATTATAGAGTAAATTGCAGTGGGTGCTAAATTGAAAGGCTTTTTAAAATCGTCTAAAGTTTAACATTTAAAGTTAAAATTCAATGTAGTGTGGATAAGTTTTGATGTTTTACATAATTTTTGTGAAAAAAAATGTAGATATATTTTTTGATTGTTTTGGTGTTGTAGGCGTGTAAAAAATACAACTAGTATTTATTCATAAATTAAATATTTGATTAGTTCATTTATTTGCATGTTTATTCTTACAGCACACTATTATTGCATTATTGTTTTCAATTTTTCATTGTATTCAGTTTTTTCTAAGTAAAACATGTACACAATGTATAGGTATTCAGTTTTTTATTTTATTTTATTTATATATATTTTAT
This sequence comes from Triplophysa tibetana, assembly GCA_008369825.1. Classification (NCBI taxonomy): domain Eukaryota; kingdom Metazoa; phylum Chordata; class Actinopteri; order Cypriniformes; family Nemacheilidae; genus Triplophysa; species Triplophysa tibetana. The sequence goes on along the minus strand of CM017896.1, from coordinate 13,654,193 downwards.
GCATGCATTTACATTTTTTATTTAATGTAATGTGTAGGCTATTCATATTTATCTATTACATATTTCACATTTATATTCAAATATGTTATGCTATACATCATTTTCAATCATCATGAATAATAATAGTTTTTATTTTATTTTTATTAAGAATAGCTTACGTACACACAATTGCATGATAAATATGTTTTCTCATCTGAGACACATTCTCTCTCACACAGTTTCTGCATGTTTGTGTGCACATACAGTTCTGTTGTTTTTCATCATGTCTTAAACTGCACCTGTATTTTTAACCCCCATCTCTGATTTTAATTGTGAGATTGCCTAATGGTGGAATCGCTTAAGAAAGCAGTATGCTGAAAGAGATTTTATTCCCCCCGTCACCTCCACAAACTGCAGAAATAAAGTCTTAGAATAACTAATATGACAGGTTGATTACAGAAAATCAGCTATGTCTTGTCATTCTTGACGTGGATATAAATAATCCCTCATTTCTGCAGTGGTTTTCCCTCAGTATGAAACGGTGCACAGCCCTAGAGACTGCAGTCACTTCATTAAAACAGTTTTAAAAAGCGTGTAAACGGCTGTTTAGACATGTTGCCGCCGCGTTCCCTCTCGCAGCTAATTGCTGCAGTTTATCTGCATCCTCATAAAATACGTGCAGAAGGTGCACAGAGAAGACATCATCCGTCTCACTGCGAAACACATTTTTCAAGCTCATTTTCAAGCTCACTTAGCACAACTAGACTTGCCAAGCAACATACATGGTGCTAAAGAATAACAATTAGTCAAGTGGCATCCCACTTTTCACAGACAGAATACACACTTTCGTTTTTTTTTTGATCAGCGATATTAAACGCATTTAGCTATTTTTATGCTTACTGAAGTTTTAACTCTTAAGTAGGCACTGGGTACTTTTAGATATCTTGCTGATGCTATGCTTGTTTTTGTTTTACTCTAACAATTAAACATAATCTATTATTTTCTGTTGCTACTGCAGCAAGTTGATACACTTATATAAATGAAAGTGTATAGCTCTGAGATTTAGGGGATTTTAGTTACGTTTGATTTAAATCACCAACCTGGTCCCAGATGTTTCTTGATCAAGTCCTAAGGAGAAATACAAATCGAAACCATTTTGACAATCTAATAGTTTAGATAGAACCATAAAATTTGGATAGAACTGCTCAGATAATTTGGTCCTTAAAGAATGTGATGACACGTTTGCGATGACATATCTGACTGTTATTTGCCGTCATTGATAGAATGGAAAATCTCAGCACAGTTCGAGACATCCATAATCAAGATCTCTGCTAGAACAGAGTAGACAAGAGATTTGTGGGGTATTTTGTGCCAAAAGTCTTAATTTCGTAGGAGAAACAACTGAGAAAATCTCATTTGTAATTTTTTCTTTCCAATGGGACATATATCATGCCGACATTACTTTTTTTCACTGGGCAAGAGCTAGTCTGCACGACATAGTCTCTTAAGCAGACATCTGTGTTTATATCTGTGGTTCCAAAAACCGATCAGGACTCATATTTGCAGTGCATTGTGGGGCAGACTGCTAAGTCTGCAGTTATATGACTGTCTGATGAGACTTGATAGTCTCTTTGTTCCACACATGGGGTGTTAGCTTGCCTTCTGTGAAGCGTGTGTGTGAGTGTGTGCGTTTGCTTGTGTGTGTTTTAAGAAAGGGAGTCTTTCACAGCAGCTCTGCTTTCTGTCAAGGTTTTGGGTCAGTTGACACAATCTCCCATGCTTAAAAAAAGGAAGAGACCATAAAAAAAAGAGAGATTGCACTATCGATTTACAGCTTTATTTTTCTTTTCCCTTCCCTTTTCTTTGGAGCTGTGGATCTTTTCATTGCTCAACGCTCCACAAATGGCTCCCCAGTTGCCAGCAAAGCCCATTTACCTGTCAGCTTGTGTTTTACCAATGCTCTATGGGCTTCCCTCACCCTAAAGAAAGCATACCTGAGCCGCCCCCCTTACACACACACACACGCATACATTAAGGAATTGTCCAGTCCACTCCCACATTGAGAACCGCTTATCATGACATCCAGTCTAGGAGTAATGGACTCCCTCCAGTGAGAAAACTCCATTTTCTCATCCTCATATACTTAGAATTGTGTGTGTTTGGAAGGGGCACCCGGGGAATTCGTGGTCTCTCATTTATTTTTTTCATTCTCGTGATACTAAAATAGCACATGGCAGAAATAAGCGCAGGAAACCCCAGTCAGACTTTCAAAGAGCCTCTATTCAGTGTCTCTTTGATTGATTGTTTCTTCTATTTAACTAGGCCATGTTGAGGATCTCTCACTGTGTTTTTGTATACCGTAGCATTTTATTATTCCAAGTGTTATATGTGTGTGTTTATATATTCTCACTGTGTAAATAAACTGTACATGTGTATGTCCTACAGGGCAGAACTTTAGCCTGAGGCAGCTGGGAATTATTGAACCAGCCTCGCGACGAGGCCTGGCCTTCTGCGCCGAGATGGGACTCCCCCACCGCGGCTACTCTGTTGGGGCAGGCTCAGATGTGGACAATGAGAACGAGAGGGTGATGTCACCAGAGCGTGCCATGCGCCTTTGGGGAAGGGGTGTGAAGTCCGGCCGCAACTCCTGCTTGTCCAGTCGTTCCAACTCGGCGCTGACCTTGACCGACACGGAGCATGAGAACAAGTCAGACAGTGAGAATGGTAAGTGGAGGCTCACTTAAGTTCTCAAGGGAACAGGGACACTTTCATCTGATGCACACATGTATGTAAGGTCCAGAATTAACTTTTCGACGAGCTTGCCAATTTTAACCAGACTATTATTATTATTATTATCGTTATTGATATTAACAATAACAACAACATTCATATTATTATTAGTATTGTTATTAGTGGTTGTATTATTGTTATAATTTTAATGACTTGCAGTATTATTAGAATACTAATAGTTTTAGTTAATGTGCATTTGGATTCAAAGCATTCACATTGTTTACATCACTAAACATTAACTTGTTAACTTATAACTTGTTCTGTATTTACACTTTATATTTTGCTAAAATATTTATTATAAAAGTCTACCAGAAGCTGTTTTGAGCTCCCCAAATTTACTCCCAGTTGGTGCCTGGCGGGGGTTATTTTGGATCCTGCTTACATCTCACATGATCTTGTTTGTGATATAAAAAAGTGTTATCCTTTCAGTAAACAACACAAGAAAATGTTTATACATTTTCTAAATGTCTTAAAACTGCAGTCTCGTCACGACTTAAGTCAGCTTTACACTGATTCTGCTCACCTGTCACACCTCTCTTGCCTAACATTATCACACTCTTTTATCATGACCGGCAGCAGAGTCAATATCTAGCTCGATGAAGTCAATACATTCACTTTTACTCTTTGTACCTGTACCACTGCTTCCCTCGGCCCTGAGGGGACCTTCCAGCGGCCCAATCAAACGCCCGCCTTTGTGTCGGGAACTAGGAGACCTTACCTAGTCATCGTTGGAATGCGCCACTCGCATGAGCGATCGCACACAATGGCTGGTTAACAGGCCCTGGCGGTTTGATGTGCAAATTTGATCATGCTTGAAACCTGGAGAAGTGATGGCAGCGTCGATCTCGCTCTCTCTCTCCCCTTTTTACTTGGGTTCTGCAGTTCATACAAAGCAGCTGTTATGGTTCAAAGAATGCTCAGGTGACAGGTTTCCTATGGGCCCCCCGCCACACTTCCGCTGCCATTCTGGGGTCTCGGCAGGGGAGACGTCATCACACCCTCACACACTTTTTTGATTATATTTATATTCACACGAAAATCGTTTAGATTTGTTTTTTGTTGCTGTTCTAATTGAGTATAAATTGAGTTGTTTTGCTTGTCTGCTCCTGAATTGAATTGAGAATTGAAGCTGCTGACAGCGATGTTAAGGACAGACATTTTTAAGTAAAACGGGGAAATGAAGTAAATGAGGAGCCGATTTTTTCATTATCTTTCCTCCACACACTCTCCTGTCACTTCTTCTGATTTATTAAAATTCCTGGGACTAACAGGTGTTGTGCGCAAATAACCTTTAAGAAGACCTTATCTAATCACTTTCATTAACACCTTTTGGCTTAATTAAGAAAGGCAAAGCGCTGAGTGTGTAGGATTGTTATATTTGCTTCCATTATGAGATGAATTTGTGGAGCGACTCATATCTCCGATGACAAGAGCTGTGAACACACGCATCCAATGGGAGCTTATTCTACCATTTTTAATTCTCTTTCTATAGTGTCCATAGCACTGGTCCTGTGCGTATCAGCATGTGATGTGCTTTTCTCTCATACATATCAATGTAAGACAAAGCAGTCTTATATCTGCCATTTTCCCCCAAAAATAAAGGGTGCAATTAATATTCTTTTGAAATCTACTCACGCCATACTAGATCCATATAACTTGCTTATAAACAAAAACATATATACAGTATGATATATATATATATATGAAGTGACGGATAATAAACAACGCGTAAATTATGAATGAATTTTTATTTTATATGACAATATTTTTTCCTTTTTTTAATTATGTATGTAAAATCAACCAGCTCTCTTGTCATATTTAACATCCATACATTCTTTTCATGTTGAATATAAAAAAACAAAAGCAAAACCTACTGACGTATTTATTTCTGGGAAAAATTTCTGGGAAAAACTTCAATTATCGTTATGTAAAAATTGTTTTATGTTGTTGTTCTAGATTTTCATTTTATTTCTTGTTTAATTGCAGATTTGTCCTTTCTGTTAAATATTTTTTTTAATCTACTTATTAGTGGGGTAGTTTTTAAGAACAGCCCTTATTCCATAGAAAATAAGTCTGACTTCTAAACTTTTTCAAATTACATAAACATGGGAATATTATATCAAATATTTAGACTGGGTTTAACCCAGCCATTTAATTGATAACATGTTACAACACTCCCCAGTCCCCACATATGAGCATGTGCATATGATGCCTCAGAAGTCTGCTTTCATAAACAGTTTTTGGAAAGCATTTGTTTAGACAGTCGTATGTGCTGGTGTTGACACGTAACAGAACTGTGTGTGGGTTTTTCATAATTGTCTCATTGAATTGTGGCATATGTAGCAATTGTTGAGGCTTAAGTCCTAACAAGAGACAGCTGCAGGCACTGTTAGTGAGTCCGGGAGGAGACAGTGAATATAATGCCTTCTGTCCTTATTGTGTCCCACTTCACTCCATTACAAGATCTTTGGTAATACCGTCAGCTACCGTCTCCCCAAGCCTCCTGACGTGAATGTTGAAAAAGGCTTTCCCCAGCCATATCAAAAGACTTCCTGTTTACATGTGACTGGCGTCAACGTGGAAGAAAGTGTGTCCAAATGATTGACAGACTGTTTGGCTTTTTTACCCCGTCTCCCTTTTCTACCGCTTGTCACCTCGGAGGTTGATTGTGTTTGCGCGAATGGGCCGCTGGCCCGTGCGACAGCGCCTTTTGACTCGAAACTCAATGGAGGTTAATTCCATATGGAAAAAAGCGGGATTTGTCAAGCAGAAGCCGAGAGTGGAAGCGAAAGAGGTGCGTGTATTGCCGTCAGACGCGGTTCTAGTGAAAGGATCTCAATTCCGTTCCCACAATTCCAAGTTCACCCCGCAAACTCTATTAGGGAGTCTACTAAGAGATAGACGTGCTCAGCCTTGGCCTGCTTGGCCTCTGTGGACTTAATATCCTGTAATGGAGAAGGGGTTCAGGAGAAACACCTGAGCACAATGCGGCATAAAAAACGAGGGAGATGGAAGGGAGAGGGTGGGTGGGTGAGAGATGGCCACTAACAAAGGAGGGATATTTTGTCCCTGGTCTCCGGGGGACATTTGAGCCTGGGATGCGCTTCACCGCATGTCCAACCCTTGTCTCCCTCTTCAGGGTCACTGGACACCTGCTCACTCCCCTCGCGGGAACGAAAGAAAAGAGAAAGACACACACACACACACACAGTTGTTCACACCAAGGCCATTAAAAAGGTAGATTGTGTTTATTTATATAAAAAAAGGATATCAGATTTACATTTAGTAATAAATATATATATATATATATGATCCAGTTTGTGAAAACCTTCAATTTTTATTTCAACCATTAATTTCACTATGATTAAAATTTTTAACATAACCTTTTATTGTAGGCACAGGTTATATATTCAAACAATATGCTTTTCATGCATAATTTATGCAGTGCATGATAAATCACAATAAATCACCTATTTTTACAGACTAAATCACATGTTATTTACTTAGTTAAATGCATTTATTTTTAATGATTATGTTATTTTATTAATTTTTTTCAAATTGGGATTTTCAGATGATGGATAATAATTCAAAGTTCATCTAGCAGAAACTGTTCTGTCTCTTGTGTTGGTTGCAGCCTTGTTGCCATCAAACGGCACCTGCTTCTCTGTTAGGATCTGTTTTAAGCTAGTTTGAGGCTCCTCACACATCTGCACGCTACAGGGGTTCTTGGGAAGAGGGAGAGAGAGGGAAGGGTGAGCCCGGACTAAAGGAGAAACATGTATAGGCCGGGTCCGGCTATTTATGGTGTCGTTTGTACTGCTCCCTGACTGAGTTTTTATGCGCCTCCTTTTTGATTGTTTCATTATTTTGGGCGGCTTTAATCAAAAATTGCACAGCAGATATGAGAGAGATGTTCCTGCTGTGAGCAAGGAAGCTGTGGCAGTACCTTTAGCCCGTGCTGAGGCAGAGAAAGTTCTAGCATCTTGACTTGCCTCGTTTTTTAAGGCATCAAAGGATTCGACAGGAAAGAGGCAAGAACTTCCCTGTCCTGACTGTTTCCTTTTTTAAGAACTGGAAAGCCTCAATTGAATGCTCACAGGGGCACGTTTGGTTTGGTTCAAGAGCCTACTATTCTTTGTGTGTGTGTGTGTTTCTGCCTATTAAATCCACCAAATTTCTTTTGTTATTGTGACCGTGAGTCAAGTCGGATTTATTGTGTTCAGATTTCCAGTAAAGCACTTCTAGTGTATTAGTTGTACGAACATAAGAAACAAAGGCCAATTGCTCTGTTTTTTGTCTGTTGTTTTGTGCTGAATCATGGGAGGTGATAGAGTCCTCCGGGAGTAATTTTCTGCTTGGTAAAGTGCAGGGCAAAGTGCAGCGTCCTCCTTTTCTCTTCTTATGTTCATGCGAGGGGGTCACTGGTGCCGACTTCATGAGATTAAAAAAAATGTGTCAACAACAATGCAAATCCTGTAAATATCTTAACCGGCTTAGTAATTCTGGCCCAGCAATACAGAGCGCAAAAACTCATTCACGGAGGACGTCGGCTTGTAGGTGCGAATGCACACACACACAAACATTCATGTATGGCTGCACACAGGACATGTTCCTTAAGGTGCAATGACAAATGGAATCAGCTTTTATCCACATATTCTGCTCTGATTTTCTTGGAAAATCTTTTTGCAAAAAGAATCCAAACGTGTTACATGGAGTATTATTATTATTAGGTAGGCCAAGAATTGCCACATTTGCCAATCTGTGTTTGCAGGGATGTAGATGGAGCTTTGCAGAATAGCAACAAGTGAGTTTGAAAAACATTTTTACTCGTATTCGCATGATATTTTATGACAGAAATACAACATTCAATATTTAAGTATTATGTCATTCTTTGTGAAAGACCTGCATTGCAGATTCTCCGGAAATCAGTTGAGCTTTTTCGGCCGCTCATTCTATGTGGATCTGCTACTAAACATTGTGCTGTTTAAAATGCACACATATAATTGTGTTAGGTAGCTTTACAAAAATGCTTAATAAGCAATTAGATGAAAACGAAAGCCTTTCATCCTAGAAACGCACTAATGTATCTAATATATGTAGTTTAGTGTGTCCTGCTTCCTCTAATGCTTTTTCAGACAGCGGCGCTTTAATTGGACGTGTGATTAAATGCACTATAGAGATAAATACATTCAGAAAATCTGTACAACAATTACTTTTCAACAAGAACCAGGTGCTAAATATATCTAGCGAGAGGAAAAGATTTTGAGCGAGGGCGCTGTTAAAGCGCTAGGCGAGCTTTATATTATAAAAGAGTTACTTCTATGAGGGTTACGGCTTTCATGTTGAATGTAGAAATGGAAACGATTGACCGTTGACATTTCCTTTCATTTTCAAATGCTCTGAGGTCATGCGGGACGCCATAGTTGTTGTCCTCCGGTCTTCACGAGTTATTGATATCAATGCTTTGGTAAGAAACCCCGTCCATGAGAAGATACGAGGTGAGATTTATGAGAATGAGATGTTGCGAAAGATCACACAGGAAAAAAGCTGCCGTTGCACAATGACTGTGCCGTTAATAATGCGAGCCAGGGCTCTAATGTGCTCGGCACATCAAAGACGGCTTGCAGACATAAAACGGCGTGCAATACGCAGGAACACGTACGGACACATCATGCCTGTTTACGCTCATGCATTTACAGGCATTTTGTAGTGACAGGTGATTTTGTCAGAAAACCACAATAGAAAGATTCCTGCGCATGCCACAATGAAGTCTCTTTGTTTACCGTCTGACATGTTTTAGAACAGTAATATAAATATGTGGTTTTGATTTGTGTTCATTATCCCACTTATGTTGCTAAAACGAAGTCTAAAAATCTTTCTGAAAAGCAGGAAATGATAGTGTTACAGTAGATTACACGGTCTGATTTATTTGCAATTGTTTGTGAATAGTTTAATATTTTCATTGTATTTCAAGCCAGTCAGGGCCTAAAATAACTCTTGGCAATCACTAACTTTTATAACTATAACATTTCTAAATAATTGAACACTTTCATGACCGCTGAGAAAATTGTTATTTGTGAGAAAAATCTGGCTTCACCAGCCATTGGCAGGTGTGATGAAAAGTCCACTTTTGACCTTGGGTTCACCCATAACTAATGACATTTCATTTATTCGCTGATTAGTGACGGCAATCCAGTTCCTCTGTAAGCATCAATCAAAGTCTCTCTGAAAGAAAGCAACACAAGCATTTCTTCCAAATCTCCTACAGTGCTCCAGTTGTCTTGGTTAAGACACCATTTTGGAAAACAAACTTTTGCCTCCTGGCTTTAAACTCACTACAATCCATCCAGTTATAGAGGTATCTGTTGCTCAACCGTTCTGAAAGACCAAAAACACGAAGGAAAATAAAAGAACAAAAAGACACGAAGAACGCCAGCAGTTTGATTTCATCCCATGCCACGGCTGAATGGCCACGGTTTTGTGGTGTCTCCGAAGGCTAAATCGAGACGCATTGTTTTCCCGTGAGGGTCGTGAACTCACCTCGGCGTGTAGCGACAGTGCCTGTGTCGGTTTTGTGAGAGGGATGAGATATCGGCTGTTCACTCAAACACCTTTATCATTCACACAACAGAGAGTGTGTTTACTGGGAAACACTGCACTTCCTGAGGGCCCTGTGGCTGCTGCTGTTTGTGTTGGGGGGTTGTGAATATACACAGCCTTGTGTGTGGGGGTCTGTGTGCTTGTGTATATAAATGTCATCAAAGGACTGATATTTTATATTTAGTTCAATATTTCCACAGAAAATTAATTGTGTGCAAAGCCTGTCATTTTTACACACCTCATTATCTCGAGGTCTCCACACTGTCAACTTTGATGTGATGCAAATATTTACTTACATCTCACCACCTGACCGACCACTGAAGCAAGATGGTCAATTTTATAATAATGTTATGCCTGTAATTCTAAGGATATTGCCATCTGGTTGATAATAGCAGGCTGGAAACCCACTACATTTACATTTATGCATTTGGCAGACGCTTTTATCCAAAGCTACTTGGATTGATTTATCCTATACATTTTACATAGGTATTTGCAATCCCCTAGGAACCCACAACCTTGCGTTGTTAACGCAATGCTCTTACCACTGAGCTACAGGAAAGCTACACAAAGCTAAATGGTCTATACTGTGCCATTTCATATAATAGGAAATGTCTATTCATTTATTTTTTTATAGATAATTCGCAATTATAAAGGAGGCATTTAGATATTTGTATCTATAGCTTTTTATATTTCTTTCCTTGACTTGTAGCTTTTGATCAGCAAATACTGAAAATTGTACAAAATTTTTCTCTATCTCTCTTATATACAATTCTAATTCATAATTGATGCATTCACAATTGTATTATTATACAGTATAATATGCAAATCGCATTGTTTTTTTTGTTTTGTAAACATTTGGATTAGTCCCCAAACATAAAATTGTGGCTACATAGGAATTATTTCAATTATAAAAAAAGTGCATCAATTGTGATGAAAAGCTGTCAATTGCCCAGTAGATATGTAGAAACTGTACTTTTAATTGTATTTTTATTCTATTCATATACAGTATGAATATATTTATACCATCTTTAACTATAAAATATAAAGGCACTTAAAAAAGTTCTCTTGCGCACACACACAGAGATGGAGAGAGAGATCCTGACCCATATGGATTCATTTTATAAAGAGCCAATACTATGTAAAACTCAGTTACCTAGAGCTGCCTTTGCAGTAAAGGGAAACATTACTTCAAAGGCGTCCAATCAGCGCGCATCAATGTCCTCCAAAGAACAGCAGTCGACATGAACTGCATACTGGAGCTCCAGATCCAGTCAGCTCACGATACAGCTCTCCATGTAGATCCTGGGATTCGGAATTGAACTGGAAATGTTTTTTTGATCAGGTAACAGGGCTTTGTAATAGAAGATCAAGTAGAATGGAAACACTGTAGTTTTAAACGGCAAAGAAAAGTTCATTATTTGGACCGCAAGTTGATTTTAGAGCGCATAGAGAGGCGCAGATGAGGCACAGGAAGGAAATACTGATGAATGTGGACAGGTTAAAGGTCCTACATCAGGAAACATCAAATCATGTGACCAATCACCATACTAACTGATGCTTCTGATTAAGAGCACAGGCATGGGAGTTTTCTCATACATATATTCAGTGAAATAGTCGCCTTGTATCCGGACGGTTGGTTTGTGAGTTGATCATTTTTTCCTTTTAATTTACTTGCATTTTTTGAAGTTTTCATGGCTAATAAGCATGCTGTGAACATGCTGTGCTTAAGCTGTTGGACAGTTTGCACGATTAAAGCCTCTTAGGGACGTTTCTCGATATATTCTCTTTTAAGCACAAACACATATAGACAAACATGTTTTGTCGATAGTGTTTACTGAGCCTGTTGCATTTTTAAAATTTGGCATCAAACTTTTAAGAAGGTGTCTCGAGACCCCCATTTTGTCATTCTCCATCGTGCTAGTTTTAAGCACAGATATGTGAATCCCCCCGAGAAACGTGTCTGTTTAGGGTCAGGTGAACCCGAAACCAATTATTCAGGACTTCCTTAAGACAGATTATTCGACCGGTCATTCAGGCAACCCACCAAGTATTCATGTTTCAAGTCCGAATGGTCTTTGTTTTTTCTTGCAATGCAAACCGTGTATTGGGCACATTAGATAGCACATTTCACCATCCATAAGAGGCGCAAATAAATGAGCAAGTAGCTTTTGGTTGTTGTCCCTCAGTGTGTACTTAACAGATGTTGCACATGTGCAAACTAATCTCCATGTAGTGTATACATAGCAGCTTTGGCTGATAGAGTGAGTGCCCTTATCTCAGTAAGCCCGGCGCGAACGAGAAGCAGCTCTGTTCTTTTAGCACTACTCAGACCCCCCTTCACCCCCACCAGACTGGACATAATTCAAGCAGACCCTTCTAGAAGGTCTAAGCCTGGTGTGGACACTGATAAAAGCTCCATTTGTTTCATTTCTGTCCAGTGGTGGGGTCACAACAGTCTGGTCTCGTAGTGGAGCTCTGGAACCTCAAACCGGTTGCCTTGGTACCCAAATCCTGGCGTTCTGGGTGGCTGTGAAAGAATGTGTTATTTCCTGTCACCTAGAGGGAAAAAGTGGGGATCTGGGTAGAGTTAATTGCAGCTCGTAAAGCGGAGGGTTTGAAAACGGCGCCATTAGGCCAGGGCTGTTATGAAGCGGCGATGCCGGGGTAATGGCATTAAACATGCTCCGTTACGCTAACAAACCATTATTAAAGAGCACTCCGCAGTTGCACTCTCCAGCGGCCAGCTTTGACTGACAGAGTGACAGTTTCACGAGCCGTCGGCCAACGCTGCGCTCAAGAGGTTGTGTTAAACCAGACTGTGTAATCGAACATGAACATGCCATTTTTATTCCATCCTAGTCGGCTGTTTGACATCGGTCTGCATGCTGGACTCGCTCGCCCCTCAATGCCTATTCAAATCAGAATAAATATTAGAATTCGGATATGGACGATTTTCATCAGCATTGGGATTATTTGAACAGAGCGTGTATCGCGTCGTGATACTTCGCCCCTGCGAATTGAGGGCAGAGATGGAGAGTATTTCTATCTGCACCCTCAAATTGCACTCTCAATTTGAACATCAAGTTTCTAGCTGAGAGCCCAAAACAGTCGAGCCCTTTCCAGTGTTAGCAGAAGAGGCCAATAATGTCAGTATTGGAAATGAATTTTGGTGAAGAAGTCTAAGATGATGCAGAAAAAAACCCTACAGCCATCTGTGCAAAGCATGAGCTCCTTTGCAGGAGTTCGGCAAGTTATTTGCAATGGAAAAGGCCAGAAGGTTTAATTTTCAATGCATTTTTGCACACTTGCATATTGATTATGGTAAATACTGGAGTGGAACTGTGTCAGATTTTGGTCAACGTAAATATTAAACAATTTGTGCTTTGAACTAAATTACTGACTCCGTGTATATTAATATGTTTTATTTATTGTTTTAGTGGCCAATAATTTAAATTTGTGTAAAAACACCTAAAAGGGATAATTCACAGGCAAATTTTTCCCATGTTTTACTCACCCTCAAGGTATCCCGACTTAATAGGTTTTTTTCTTGAAGAATAATACAGTTGAAGTTATAATACCACGTGTCATTTTACTTCTAAGCGGTAGGATGGGAGTGAATCGGCATCAACTTTTTGAAGCGACTTTATATGTCAATATGGATATTTATCTTAAACGAATGCATCGATTCGCTTCAGAAGACATTTGTTAAGACCACGGGGCCTTGTCGAGCAGTTCTTTGATCGATGGATGGTTTTGGAGCTTCAATAAGTCGATGCCCATTCACTCCCATTGTAATGCTTGGAAGTAAATATGTGGTATTTTAACTTTGACTAAATTATTCTTCAAGAAGAAAGTTATATTCAGTCGGGATGCCTTGAGGGTGAGTAACACATGGGGAAACTTTAGTTTGGCCTGTGAAATATCCCTTTTATATGTGATTTCATGCCTACAGCATTATCCTATCCCTGTAACACTATGACTGCATTTGTGAAGTGTGTGTGTGTACCTATTTAGCTATATTTTAAGAGCATATTTTCTACCTAAAAGTGACAAATCTGAGCAAATTCTCCTAATTTGTAGAAACAAGGACTGATTAAACGTGATTAATCGCATCCAGAATAATAGTTTGCGTTTACATAATATGTTTATGTACTGTACATGTTAATTTTGTATCAATAAACATATGCACATACTGTACCTGGATATATTTAAGAAAAATGTATATAACATTTATAAATACTGTAATGCAGTTCAATAAAAGGAAGGAAGGAGGCGGGGAACCGGCGAACATTTAAAGCACTTTAATCAAAATAAATAATCAATAATACGGAAGTAAAGCGCCGGCCGCCACCTCACGTGCGACTGCCGGCCATATGAACATAAACACAAACTTAAATGTATGTCTGGGCCTGGTCCACTCTCGTCAGAAGTCCCATCGCTCGTCCTCTTATGCTCCCGATTTCCTCTGTGAGATACGCGGGACCTGTGTGCGCACAGCTGATTCCAACTATCACTTAAGTCACCGGCCCCGCCTCACGGCTCTCGTCCTGCCTTCCTCACCACTAATACATTTAAATATTTTGTACATGTATGTGAATTTGTTTATAACTACAAGTTCAATATAAACAGTTCACAGACATAAATTATGTGAACACAAGCTTTTATTTTGGATGGAATTCATCGTTGGACAGCCCAAGTAAAAACAATAAAATATAGTAAATCATTTTTCCTTTACAATTTAAAGCAGCTTTACAATTTAGAAAGTGGTTGTGTTAGATTATAGTGTATAAAATGGAAGTCAATGGAATGTCACCATTTACATTAGTTTTTCCTCTAGGTTTTTTCCAATGATGTTTCAAATGTTGGCATTTGTTCAGGGGATGTCAATTAGCCTTTTGTGTGTCTCTATGCTTCACATCCACATGAAAAGAATCGTGTGGCATATATGAAATCCCACATGTCTCAACTTGAATGCTGTTTGGTGATGTTTAAAGCCCAAGAACAACTCATAAAGAACGAGCGCATAGCAATTAATCAATACTTTACAATTCGCCGAGGGGGTGCCATATGTCACAATCAGCAAAAAGCTAACAAAGCAGCTCGAAGCTCAGATGGTGTGTGCTGCTCGGTTCAAGCAGAGAGGGCAGATGTTAAACAGAGAGCAATAGACACACAGCACCGATGGACATTGTTCTTAAAGTTCAGCATCACACTGAACTTATTCTGTATTTTTTCTGGATTGGGACTTTTTTCATTTTTACTCTGTTTGTGCATCTAAGTGTCTGTCTGATATGATAAGTAGTCGGGTGTCAAAACTGAAGAGAAATAGCTAAAGTCCGGTATTACTTTGCCGTCCTTGCATTCAGTAATAGGAGGTAATGATGTGAGCACTTGAGTAGTCTGGAAACTTTTACTGGCATGAGTTTTCCTCCCCCACTCTCTCTGTTAGCCATTAGCCAGGAGTCCAGCAAACCTTCTACACCTTATTTAATTACCACGCTCACCAAGATATAATTTAATTACAAAATGTGGTGTAATTGCTGATGAAAGCCCGTCTAAATGTGCGTCTCCTCCCCCCTCCCCACTGCCCGCTGTTAAGATCAATTGAGTTTTATAGGTCACCTGGGACATTAATTTTTTGGATGGCCGGCAATCATCCTTTTTAATGATACTCAGAAAAGGCCCTCTCAATTAGCCTGTCTGTCCGAACAAAGAGATCATTCAAAGCTGCCGGGAGAATGGGAGGGCAGAGGAGACCAGAGAAAGCTGTGAAATTATGCGAGAATAAGGAGAGAAGTGTCCAAAAAAGGTTATTCAGAAGGGCTAAACAATGTAAAATGACGTGATAGCAGTGGAATTTCAAATTGGATGAACTTGATCAACATGCATAACACAAAGTATTTATGTGAAGCTCCTAATCTTACCTCGGCCTCCAATCATTAAAAAGAGGCATGAAGTTCCGTGCATTTTCTTCTGAGATCTGTTTTGTGTTTGAATGGCGCACAAATATGTTGAATATGCTGACAAACAAACAACAGCAAACTTTCAAGGTTGACCTGGTATGACAGCCATCTGTGGGGAGAAAGACAGGTGAACGTCAGTCTTAATCTGCTTTAGCCTTCAGAAGAATAATTTAGAGTATTAATTCATTATTTTTTATTCCTATTTTTCATAATGTTATTATATGAAAAAGTTGAAAAGCCTGGTTGACCTGGTATGAGTCATATGTCAGGAGAAAGACGGGTGAACGTCATCGTGAATCTGCTTAAGCCTTCAGAAGAATAATTTGGAGTATTCATTTATTTTTTTATATTTCATTTTAATTCAAGCATGTAATAATATGAAAAACCAGAAAAAACTTGGTATGATTATTGTTGTTTTGGCATAGTTTAGACATTGTTAGTTAGTGACATTGTTGTAGTTTGGCGATACACCAAATGATAAGTGAAACACTTTAGTGCTATACATCACCATTTTTTTTTAGAGGGGACATTTTTGTCAACTTTAAGGTATTTACATGAGAAAACCTATCAATAATATGTGTTTTTTTATGTTATGTACATTTTGGGACTTTTTTGAGTTTAGTGAAACGGAACGCAAAACTTTGAGCGCTTTTTCACCATCGTGCCAAGCCGTTCTAAGCGCGGTCTATAACTGTTACGGTTATGTTTCCACGTTATTCTGGTTCCACACAGCACGATTACACAGTGTTGTCACCTCGGAATTTGGATAGGAGTACACATTTTGCTCTCTGTTGTTTTTGGTCATCTCTTATGGGCGAGGCTCTTATTTATTTGCCTCTCTAACGTCTGCCATACTTTGGGTTGTCTTTTGTTTGTCGTTTTGGGTAATTCATCTATTAAGAGTGAGCGAGTGGTTCAGATCCGCCCCCACGTCTGCTGGCCAAGCTAGAGGTCAGAGAGGAACACTTTACCAGCGGTGTGTCAGAGAGATACCCTGGGGAATGCTGCCTTAACTTATCCCAGAGCTGCGTGTCTACAGCCTTTACAGATACATGCACTCATTCCCTCTCAAAGCTCAAGGCCTGCATTTCCTCCAAGAGCACAAAGGAATATGGGAAATGTGGCATGAGAGAGCGGCAACATTTTTTTAGACCATGCTGATTTTTCACTGCTTGAATGAACGGAGGGTCACTGAGCTGGCTGGGAGCTTCAAGGACACAAACTCCCTCTCCCTCTATCTCTCCCTTTGTCCCCTGTGTGGCGCTGTGTGTGCGACAGCCCTAGAGGCCTGTGGGATCTGTATGGAGTCTGTTGTTTGGAGCACAGTAGCTCTATGATGACTCAGGAGATGCACGTTGACATGTGACACTAGGTGACAGACCAGTACATTGCTCACACCAAGACAGAGAGAGAGGAGGAGACAGAGGGGGTGGGATAAATGTGGAGGCTGAGATAGGGGAAAAAATCACAATTTAGTCACTTTATTACCCCAGTTGTGTCTCCTGGACCGCAATGAGTTTAAATGGAGAGGAATTGAATTTAAAGTGATGGTTTACCCAAAAATAACAATTCTGTGATCATTTACTCACCCTCTTGTCATTTCAAACCGTTTAGACTCTCTTTCCTCCCAAGAACATAAAAGAAGATATTTTGAAGAAAGTTGTTAACAGAACAGCACTGACCAGGGCTGGACTTGAACTAAAAGACGGCTCTGGACATCTGTTTGGCGGCCCTCTGTCCGACTGGGGGGCGAATGATATGCCAGATGGCCAGTCCACCCCTGGCAATGTCCCCCAATCACACAAAACCAATGCAAGTGAATGGAGGCCAGTTAACAGCATTCTTTAAAATATCGTCTTTGGTGCTCTGCGGAAGAAAGAAAGTCATACAGGTTTGAAATGACAAGAGAGTGAGTAAATGAATTTTAATTAACCAATAATCTCACATGTGTGCCCTCTTAAGATTCAGAAGAGATCACATCTAATTGACATCAGTATCATCTCGAAGCTACGCTTGAATTTTTTATTTTATATCTATGTACTTAAAATATGGATCTGTTTTAAGTCATTCGTTTACATTTTTATTCCTCTTGTAGAGAGGACGCATCTAAGACAGAGTTGTTACTCTGTTGATTTCTCAGGTGTTTCTTGTGAAGAACAACAGTTACATCCCCTGAGCTATGAAAACACAATATCTGAGTTATAAAATGTTCTTCCGGGTTGCTACTTAAAAAAAAGAAAGCAAAAACAAACTGATTGAATCGTGCGCGTTACTTGTAGATCCTTATTTTCAACCGGTGAGAACACCTTCATAAACACAACTGTTCCTGGAACTCTTGTATTACTGGATATTATTTCACAGAAGAGCGCTCGTGTCTGAATCCGTAATGAAGGTGGTGTATGAGAGATCTCTGGAGGGCAGACAGGCCGGACGGCCACTGAAAACCCCATAGACACAGGCTACAGCTCTGGTGCCACCAGCGGCTCCAGCGTAAGAGGCCTCTCCGACTAAACTGATAAGAAGCTTTAAAATCAATGATTAGCGGCTGGCGCCTACGTTAAATCAGCCCGTGCTATTCATTTGGATCAAACATGGCCACTTCCGACACAGAGAGTGTGTGCTTCTAATGTTTCATGGACTCTTGATTTGGGTTATGTTAACCATCACATTCATTGATATCCCGCTAACAAACAGAGTCACAAATGGCCATGAAGGTCTGTTTTTTCATCAGTGTTCTCAGAATGCTAAGCTAACTTCTCAGACGGCAAGTTCAACTAAGGATGTTTCATTGGAAATAGTGACTCCGTATGCCTAGAGAGTGTCATTGTCAAAATTATTTAAGTGCACTGAAACTTTGGGAGCTGATGGTTATATTTATTTACATAAAATGTTTTCATTACCTTCTAAGTTTCTAAATTTGATGGGAGAGGATTAATTCAAGTTATTTAAATATTATTATATTTTTTTCTTATTATTATTATGTTTTTCCCTTAAAATATTTTGTTTGTAACAAGGTTATTTAAGTCACTAAAATTAAAACTTGGAAAACATTTCCGTTCATTGAAGTAAAATTAAACATTGACCTAAAAATTATTGGAAAAACTAAACTAAAGGTCAAATTTAAATGTTGCCTTTAAAATAAACTGAAAATGTTAAAAGCAACAAAATGATAATATTAACAAGAACTAAACTAAAAATAAATTAATATTATTAAAATGGCAAGAGCAAAAATGCTAAAACTCAAAAACAAAAAGCTAAAAATAAAAGCTGATATAAAATATTAAATAAATTAAATAATAATATTAAATAAAACTAAAATCAAAACAATAATAACTCTGGTTTGTTATTGTATTTCAATATATACCATTTTGATGTTAAATATTAATTGTCATTGTTTGAATTTATAACATTCGGAAAGTTAGAATCAGTATGGGAAGATATCACTCTGAATGATCTGCTATCGGTGGAGAATGTTGTTTCGGTGTATCTGTAATATTTATATTATATTATTTGAATTTATATATATAAATTAATTTTAATTTCTTACTTTTTGAGGCCTTAATGTCATTGACTGCATGTATCTATTCTGTTGTACAGCTACTGTGAGTTTTTAATAAATAAGAGCTCTATTTTAATGCTCAGACTCATAACTGGTGTCACATAATTTAATCATCAGTGCCGCAAAATGTAATGGGTCAGTTCTTTTGCTAGTGTCCGAAATCATCCGCATCATACTGATTAACCTCATAGGGACCCTGGGAGCAGAATGACACTCGGGCCATATTTTTCAATGAACGACTTTCCCTCGTGATTCCGTAGCAGTAAAGAGAAGGAGCAAGGGTGAAAGGACGCATGGATGGATGGATGAAATGATAGAGAGGGAAGTCGATGAGAAGGGATAGCAAGATCTCAAGGGACCGAGCTGAAATATCTGGCTTTTCTCCTCCTCAGCAGATACTGCAGCGGGGCTGCGGAACGATGCCTATGGGAACAGGAACTGTTAATACATCATATGAGTCAGAGCGCTACAGTGTCTTTACCTTCTCTTTCATCCCCACCCCATTTCTCTCGTTTCTCTCTCTCTTCCTTAAATAAAGCCAAAGGTTAATTATGTAGCTCAAAGGTTGCTCTTTTATAACAAGATTTAATTGAGTTTCATTTGATTATAGTTGAAATACCAAATACACAAAATTGTTTTGTGAAAATTAAACATGACATGAGATAACTGTTGTTGTCTTGGTGAAAAGAGTACACACAGTAGGAAAATAGATGAACGTACATCAATAAATGTACATATTATTTTATAAATACATGTTAATACAGTACATGTTGAAACTTTTTTAAATGTACTGTCTTCCAGTTCCTTCAAAAACTAAGCATGTAATAGATAATTCTAGGTAGAAGACTGAAAACGTATGTTCTGTACCCGGTTAGTTGCGAGATATTCCACAATTTTATTGCTAATTTATTTTTAAGCACATTATAATCAGGTGAAGCACATTATAATCAGGTGAAGTGCACGTCTGAGCTGGCGTCTGAGAGGGGACTCTTAAGGATAAGTGTAACCCTGATGTAATCAAATTTTCATCTTAACGTGCATGGCACTTCAGTCACACGTCAAGCCTGCTGTGAAGTGTGCCTGTGTATGTGTGTCAGAGGGGTTCTGTCTGACCTCAAGAATGAGCTTTGGCACCATTTTAGATCCGCAGGGCCATTGGCTTACATGTTTGCTGCTGGGGTTAGCGACTGAGAGGTCAGAGGTCCTGCCATGGCCGTAGCCAGGGTTTGAAAAATTAGTGAGGTGTCAATAATTATATCAAATATTACCAATAATTGCTATAAATGATTCAACTTTAATCAATATTATGATTAATAAAGTTAATAAATTGTATTCTTATATCTATTAACAATGCTTAATATTGTATTGAATAGTTTTCCAAAACAACTATTGTTACTGGTTCTACACGTCCAGCGCAGAGCGGGCCTCGAATCGGCGTCAATCCAGACTCCAGAATGGGAGTTGGCTAAAGACCACATTATCTAGAATCCATCGCTAGAACACCTAGTGAGGGCGGGGACTTAGGTTTACTCCGTTACACTAGTCATTCAGCATTTTCACAGTCAACAACTTTTTTGGGGGGAAATAATTTAACAATGTTTAAAGTTAACAATGGCATGCTGTGAGATCATGCTTCGAAAAACATGCCCAAAATAAAAGCAAAAATGTTCCAATATGGAACTCCTCACTATGTTAACTTCCAAAAGTGTAATTTCTTTCAAAAATGTTGAGCGCTGAGACTACATACCCACGCACTCACTCACTCTCTCACTCATAACTCTTTCAATCGGATGACACCACCCAGCCTCCCGCATCAAGTCAAATGAATCCTGTTAAACACCAGGGACAATAAACAACTTTGTAAACTGTACAGACTGAACTATGAAACACAAATGGAAGAGTTTTAAACTGCTGCTTATTCATTCAGAGCTTCACTTATTATATTTGAATATTAAAAAATTATCCCATTCCGGACCTCAATGACCTCATAGCTGGCTACGGCCATGGGTCCTGCTGATCTTCTTGAAAGTGTGCATACCTGCTACTATGAGCTGATGGCATGAAGTCCTGGAGTTTTAGCTTGCTTGACACAGAGAAACCTAAATGAATTCAGTGAGCAGGCACCACACTTTCACAAGCTGTATCTGAGTGCAAAGTTTCTGGTGTTTGAGTACATTTTCAATTGATCTTGACAGTAGTTATTCATTGAACGGTCATCAAATGATGCAGAACAGTGTTACAACCGGGAATATATCCAGAGTGTAGACGAGAATGCTTTCAGTGAAATCTTCAAGAGTGGATTCAGTTGGCTGGACTGCTGTGGATCGCCATAGAAGGCTGCATCCTCCACAACTGAGCACTCAGAACAGACTCGCACATTTTGTAGGCGTTCGTGCTCTCTTGTGTTACTTCTTTGCATAATTTCTTACTAAAACAGCATACATGACATGCAAATAAACGGCGGCCACTTTTCATTCTTAGTGAGTATCCCCCACACTCTCTTTCACATGCACTAAGAAACACAATAGAGCTGGTTACACGCATTTGCTCCTTTCAACACTACATCTATGCGACGGACAGAACGCAGGCGTCCGGCCTCTAAAGTGGCTTTGCTTTTATATTCAGCAGACGTGTTTGCCATCACCAGCTGTATTTGTAAACTCGAATCCTCCAAAGCATGTGTGAGATGAAGTGTCTTATCAAGACCCGTAGGTGGTTGACAGTGAGAGGGAGAGATGGCATATTAAACAGCAAAAGGGACATAGCGCGGTATGTGTGAATGTAAAATATGTTGAATTCAAGTATAATTGTCCTATATGTCGTAGCTTCTCCAACAGATTGTGGTGGGGTAGATTTCTTCCTTAAAAGTTCATCAGTTTGATTGTAAGTTAAATCGCCAACACCTCATGAGACGTTGAGTTGGAATATAATTTAAAAGGACAGGAAGAGGAATATTAGTTATAAGAAATTCAGCACAAATACAAACATTTGCCTATTGATCCCTGATATTTTTCCTCATCTCAGACATATTTATTATTTCAATCATTTAATCTTGCCTCAACACATTATTTTATTGACAAAGAAAGTAGCGTCAGAAAGTTTGCCATTAATTGGAGCAATTTGATATCATTCAATTTAACAGCAAGATATAACAGAAAACCTGGAATTTAAGTCATTCACTTCAAACGTGTTGGGTCAAAAAGAGACAAATAAAGCTTAAAATTGAATAAATACAACCAGAAAATGTTTAAGTTTCACCCAACAGTGGGTTCAAACAACCCAGCATTTTGGATTGATACAACCCTATTTAAGTTAAATTATAACCCAGTTTTTAGGTTCGTCCCTGTTTGACCCAACACTAGATAAAAAAGTCAAATCCTTTCATGTTTTTGGTAATATCTTGTGTGTCTGATAACATGTTTCTGAGTCTCTTTTACAGAATGTGTTATAAAAAAGTTTATTTGACTCTTACAGAATTTCAATCCATTTTAATTCCACTTACACATTCTTTATATTCACATTTTTCTTCCACATCCTTTTTGCAAGCGTGCTGGCAGCATGTTAATGGGCACATTACAGCAAAACCCTCTGCCTTTTAGAACTGATAGTTCCCGTTCCCTTCACAGTTCCTCTGCCTGTGAGACAGCTTCAAAAGAAGGCGTTATTATGCGATAGCTTAAACAAAGCTTTTGCTGTTATTCCGGGGTGAAATCTTGACACTTGCTCATGTTAAAACGCTGCAGACGGAAATTAATGTCAATTAATCAGGCCAGTTGGCGGGTCTCTGGTGAGCTGGCCTTGAAGAAATGAATTTGCATCTTTAGTTTTTCCTTTTATTCCTGAACAAATTTGACCTGATCCGGCTGAGAAACTTCGGGGACTTAAGTTAATTTGAATCGACCAGGAACACCGTGTTTATGGGCATTAGAAATGTCAATAGCACCCTTTGGCAGATGCTAAGCCGTCAAAGTGATTTATGCTAATGATGATATTTTTGTAAGGTGGCCATATTATCCACTGGGATGCGACGGTGTGCAAGAGTGAAGACTCGTTTGATTGTCAGCGGGATTATGTGGACGGTTTTTGAGGGTATTACGCCGGAAATGAGGTTTGTCTTGGCACTGTGATTAGAGTAAGGCACTTAGCATTAGCCTGTTCCCTTGTTCATATTTGCCCCTGGGAGATAAATCAAGAAGCTGACTTTTCTGTTGTAGACACTGAGGATTATTGGATTGGTTCTAGTAAGAACAGTCAGGATGTGGTGGTTTCAGGCTTGTTGAGGACTACGTCGTGCTTTTTCTTTGTCTGAAACTAAGAGACTCGCACACATCAATGTTGTTAACAAGGGGAATGTACTTCTTATTGGTTAAGAATAAACAAAAAATCTAATATTGAGCAAGTACATAACAAATCAAATAATGTAATTTTACCTGATAGGTCAGGTTTTGAGGTTAATGCAATTTTCACTTTGACTTCAACCCATGTATAGAAAGATATATAAAAACAGAGGTGACGATAAAAAGGCTTAGTAAAATACTTGTAAAACACTTATTTTTCAGGTCCAGTGTATAAAACTTAGCGACATCTAGTGGTGAGGTTGCGAATTTCCACCAATGGCTCACTCCACCCCCCTCTGTCCTTTTCAAAGCACTACCGTAGCTGATATAGAACTAAGATGACATCACGTTTTCGCTTCTTTGCCGAAAGAGATAACGTATTTATGTACGTGCTTAGAAGACATAGTTATGTATGGTATGTTGCATTACTGTCAACAGATCCTAAAAAAATACACAAAGCACCTTTAACATTTTAAATATAGCAAACGTCACATCACAGAAATTCATTCCATCAGTACCAAGCTGGTTGCTGGCAAACCCAGGTGACAGAAGGTGCAGAGGTGGTGCTGTTCTGTCACCTCACATATACACACACACGTCCTGTGTGTTAACACCACATGCCTCTACACGGCAGCACGCAATCACTCTCTCTGGAATAATGTGATTAGTTAAAACCAACTCTCTCTTTGACCCCTGATGTGGACACCAAAGACACAAACTGTCCTCTACCGAATGGCCTCCATTTAAAAATGAAGAGAAGAGAAGCAACAGTACTATCCCTCGCCCCATAAGCCCTATCACACATTACAAAGCATGTAATCTCTCATGCTAATGTGCTATATTGCAATGTTAAGCTGTTGTACTAAGTCCCCAGGTTTCCAATCCCTCACTGCTTTGAGGATTGTGTTCCACGACTACTGGATTCATCTGTGTTTTAACTCCCTCATGAAAAGGCCAGTGTAGCTGGTCTCCAGCATATGGTGTGTTTCGATGCTGGTACCCAGCATGGGTCTCAGGTGCACTGGTGTTCCCCCACTGGCTTCTTTAGTCAACCAGCTTTGCTACAGTGATCATGCTTTCTATCCTGTTTTAACAGTTGGTAAACCAGCTAGACCAGCGGCAGACCTGTATAAACCACTCTGGACCAGAATGTTAATTTAGTTACAGATAGTAATTGGAAAGGGACATTTCTGAGACGAGTTGATAGGGCTAAAATTGTGTAGTGCAAGATGAGTCAAGAACATTTTGAATAAAATACTCTTTACCGTGAGAACCCATGGTTACAGTGGTATCACAAACACTGGTGATGATCTGGAAATATCCTTTTAAAGGGATTACCTTGATTTATAACTAATCTGTACCCAAAGAAATTATTATGGAATCGATTAATCGGGATTATTCAGTTTGACAGATCTACTTTTAACTAATGAAATTCCTAAGTGGCGTCTATTTAACATCTGGGTTAGGTCATGTGACAATGTATACGTTTTTTGTTGCAATGGCAACATTTCCCAAATTGTGGTCTGCCTGATTGGCACGTTGCTGTGTCAACTTTAAAGAGATAAGAATCTTCAGGTAGGTTTCAAACCATTTAACAATTAATGACTTGACACTGCAGAACACAAAAGAAAGTCTTTGAAAGAATGTTGGTAACCAAACAACGGATGTACCCATTCGCTTGCACACTAGAAGTGAACGGGTACCGCAGGTGTTTGGTCTGAAGAAAGTCATAAAGGTTTGAAGTGATAAAAGGGTGAGTAAATGATGACAGAATTTTCATTTTTGGGTGAAACAAATGAATAGTTT
The DNA here is from genome assembly GCA_008369825.1 of Triplophysa tibetana. NCBI lineage: Eukaryota > Metazoa > Chordata > Actinopteri > Cypriniformes > Nemacheilidae > Triplophysa > Triplophysa tibetana. The sequence continues at coordinate 13,629,159 of CM017896.1, read as the reverse complement.
AATGCAATGTAAGTGGCTTTGGATAAAAGAGTCTATCAAATGCATATATGTAAACGTAAAATGTTTTCCGAAACAAGGATTATGTTAGCATACTAAAGACTTCAGGGGTAATACACAGAGATTAAGGCACAAAACATAATAGTTCGCTTTTTAAAGCTTTGTCATGTAAGTTCCATCTGTCCACACGGCACACTGTAGCATGTTTGAGTGTGTGTGTGTGCGTGTGTATACTTAGTGCGTCTTTGAGGTAATGTTGAAGTGTAATGGAATGATGAGGTCCGAGCCCACAGCTCGGTCGACTAAATTCTTCTGCTTTTTCAGTCCAGCCGTTATGTTAGGGAGGTTTTGGCAGCTGTTTAGAGGAGTGAGGTCGGACTTTCTTTCTTTTTTCGCCATCGGGTTAGAAAGGGCAGAACATGAGACGCGTTACTAGCAGCTTTATGAAGTCATATCTCCCTTTTACTTAACTTACTTTCTCTTACTCTCTTTTTTTGTGGTGACCTTAGGGCTCATGTAACCCCATGTAATGTCATATACTGATGTGGGAGACAGCAAGAGGAAAAGGAGTGTGTTTTTTTAGGAGAAAATTTGATGAGAGCTAAATAATGTTTGAGACAATGAGGCTACAGAATATACAAATATAATGTGATAGGACAAAGCCAAACAAACTAAAAATCATACTAATAATTTAGGGATAGTTCACAACAAAATGCAAAGTTTACATAAAACTGTTGATCAACTACGAAAAATGTACAAGCAACATAAGTTGAACATATTTTTTTACATTGTAAATGAGATTTGAGGTCTTTCCATCACATAGAAATATGGGACTTTAGAAAACTTAAAAAAAATCCAATCGGTCATATGAAGTAATTTTATGGCGCATGCTGTCATTTTTCGAGCGTGACAGGCTTTGGTCACCATTCACTTTAATTGTATGGAACATTCAGGTCAACTTTTCATTTTATGTTTCACGGTAGAAAGAAAATCATACAGGCCTGAAACGCCATGAGAGCGAGTAATTGATGACAGAACGTCTTTATTTTTGGGTGAACTTTGTCTTGAAATGAGTGGCCTGCCGAAAAGAGTGGGAGGAAGTCAAATAGCAAGTTTCACCTCAGCATGTTAAGCCGGTAAAGAACACCTTATTGCTCAGTGGCCAACTTTTATAACTTTAATGTCCCCCTGGTTTTAGCGCTGGGTGAAGGTTTTATTTGCCTGGGCGAGCGATGGAGGGAAAGCAAGTGGGCGCGGGATGCTGGGACGTAGAAACCGAGGCGAAGGGGAAGAAAAGGCGGTAGCTGCAGTCGTCCTTAATTATTTCTGTGGCTTACAGTGTACTTTGTGTCAGCCTTTGGAATGATTTACACACTCGGGAACATTATGAGGAAGCTTTGTGTTTTTCAGGGACTACAAGAGAGGAAAGAGAAAAAGAGAGAGAGAAAAACGGACCACTGGTGCGCTATGCCCTAATGAGTGCCGACACAGGCCGGGCCCAACACAAACTGCATTACCAGCTGTCGGCCATCTTGTTTTAATATGATCTTAATGTTGCAGCACTCCACTTAGCGTGTCTCCCTCTTCTCTCTTCTGTTTTCGTTTCATCCCCCCCTTTTTTATTCTCGGTAAGGGAGTTAAAGTGCTTTGGTGGTTTTGCCATTTTAGGGGTATTGGAAGGAGGAACCGCATTGCCTTTGTAACCGCACGCAGCTGGCACCAAGTCCGGGCCACAGCAATCGGGACTTTAATTGAAACACTATATGTGTTTATAGCCTCCTCCACCTCTCTGAGCCAGAGACCATCCCATTGACGTCTTGTAATGTTTTTCCAATGCACGTCTATGTGTGTCTTTGGGACCCAGTGTGATCCGAATCTGTGAGAGTGTGCATTTGTGTGGTTAGTCTGAATAGCGTGCGTAGATGTGTGTGTATGTTCTATAGCCCCTTATGTGTGTCGACCCTTAAAAAACAGGAGATCTCTTTGATATTGCAGTTGTTCCTTCTAGACAGCAGATTGGATGGAAAACATCTTTTCCCTGAGAAAAGATCCAAGTAGACTCAAAACTGAACTAAAGTATCTCAGCTATACTGTTTGCATACATTCTATAGCTCCGCATTCTTACTCTATGTAAACTATATTCTCATTATGTTTCTGTAGCCCTACCTGTAGGCATGAGGAATTCCAAGGTTATAGGTTTGATTTTTCAGGGAACATAAATGTAATTGTATTTCCAACGCAACTAGAGGCGAAACATCAGAGACAACGTTGATAGATGAATAAAATTAAGAGCTTCTTTAAGACTCTTGAGCTATCAAGCAAAATCCTAGCAATAAAAAAACATACTGGAGGTTCACATGCGTGTTTTGTGTGTAGATATATTTGCCAGTGGGCTATGAATGTTAATGGTGAAGCATAAAACATACAGTAAGCCTAGAAATGGCTGTTACAGATCTGATATTGAAATAAAAATGTTCACTTGATCATAAGAGACAGTATGAAACCCTTTCACTGACACACCCAAGCACATTTCTAACTAGGCGTGCCACCATAGGAAGGAAAGTTACGATTCAATTTTGCACATATCAGAGAATGTATGTTTAAAAATCTCCAAGGTTAGGTTAAGACATCCGCTCTGTGTGTCATGGTATAAAGAGGAGATTGAGATCAAGGACAATGTATTTACAGTGTGTATAGAATATACTGTACAGTATAAAACAAGTGCAGACATGTATTTGAGGCCTTTGCATTTTTATCATTGTTAGAGAGAGAACTTTCGTAATTACTCTTCAGAATATACAACTTAAAACAGTGGTTCTGAAATTTTTTGTTGTTAGGCCCCTTTGTGTAGGGTGTATCGCTTTGTGGCCTCCCCCACATAACGACTTCACTTCTTCTTTTTTGTTATGATCAATGTCTATATTTCATAAAATGCCACAAAATATGTGGTCAATAGATGACCATGCTACTAAAATGTTTCATCTCTTGTAAAACCCCACCGTCCATTAGAGTAAAATGTAATCAAAGTCCACCCCACACTGGCACTAGAATTACACTGCAACCTTCCTTTCTCACTGCTCAGTGTACAACCCCGAAGCCAACTTATCAATGCACACCTTATTATATTTCTGTATTTATTTCATACTTGAGTCCTAAGAAATGATCTTTCTCTGCAGGAAAAAGGCTAAGCCTGCTGATTGTTGAAAAATTCATCATGCAAAAAGCTTTGGGCTCCAAATGTCTAAAACCTTGAATATTGTCTCACCTCGCTGGACGTGGAGCAGGTGTGCTGTATTCAAGGAGTTTAGTAATCAAACTATGAAACTTGAATTAACACTCAGCAAGTGGCAAATGAAGGTAAAAATTAGCTTCGGTGGGTAAATAAAACGCTGTTACTCACACATTGGCCGGTAACTTTATTAAGAACTGTAACATAATACATTGTTTATTGATTGGTAAGAACGAAAGTCAGGCCCTAACTTATGTAAGTGACTTGTGAGATTTAAATCAAAGACATACAAACTATGTACTAAAGAAAACATCTCTGCACCTTGCATGAGTTTTACCTTACTGGAACATGTACTCTGTTTATTTTACAGAACTTCACCTTGTGACGCATAGCCTATGTGGAGTATTACTCAAATTAAGCCATCAAAACATAAACGTAAGGAATAAAAAAATTGGATGTGTTGTAAAACGTGCAATTTCTCAGAAACAAAAACATTTTTGCACCTACAGGAATGAAACTTCAAAATAATGTTATGTTATTACTAGTATTAATGTTTAATTTATATAACATGTGACGGTCTCAATGGGCTTTTTTTAGCCGTATGGAGGTCAAAATTCTAAACCGGTGCCAACATGTGCTCCAAATTCCCTCTAGACTGCATGTGATATGTGGATTAACATCCATGTGTCTTTGGCGATAAAGAAGAGAGAATTTCCCTCCAATGGGAACAAATATTATAATAGGTTTTCTTTTAGATTAGTGTCCCTCTCTTTTTCACTGCAAGCCTCTCTCACACTTTCTTGCTTGGTCACAAGCAGACAGCTGTCAGTGTGTGAAAGAGCTCTTCGCTGGCACTATTGGTCTTGCGGGACTATGTGTTTGTATGTGTGTGTTTTCTTAGGCTCTGCGCTAAAAAATACAATAGGGAAATATTGACATTTTCTAGTTTCCTTCATTATTTTGTACTGATCAAGACAGCTAATGATGAATAAATGAAGTCCCTTAAAGGGCAAGTGACTTCACTAAAAAATACTGTACAAAACGGGAATTTTACATCAGCTGGGGCGCCAGAAATATTCCGTAACATTACAGTTTTTCTGGTCAAATTAAATGTTTTCCAGATATGTGAAAAATGTGTATGAAAATAACAGTAAAATTCTGTAAAACTATGTTGTTTCTCAGTGAGTAGTCAACATGAACCTTGGTAGCATTTTTCTTTGTATACAATAGGCATATTTTTGGCTAAAACTGCTTAGTTTCAAAAAGGTTGTTTGAAAGTTTACTTTTTAGATCAAACTATGCAGTAAAAAGCTGTACTTTCACATGCATGTTTTTGAATTAAACAAACAGGCGATGTTCCATTCCCACAGTTACTATATTGAACGTTATAATGTCTTCTAACATTTATTTCTCTACGGGCAGTCCGTCGTCTCCTCTTTATACGGATTCTGATGATACTTTGTGATTTTTCTTTTAATTTGTGCATGCATTTATTTATTTCATTTTTGTGATCACATACCAAAGGCCTACAGCGCAAAAGAACATCATACAAGAGCCATTAGCAGCCCATGTGACCATGCCGACCACGGTGACTTTCTCGCTCGCTCCAGCCGTTAAGTCTTTTACCTTAGCCTTTCATCATTCACACAATCCTTCCACATTCAGATCAATATCACTCATGCACACTGCCCACTGCAGTCATTAAACCCACTGTTTATTCCCTTATAAGGGTGCATAGCATGTTTTCACTGTTTCTCTCTCTACATCAGATTTCTTTGGTAACACTGTGACGCATAATGGACAGTCTTACTGTCCTTTTCTCTGCGCACAAAACACATGCTCCTTTGGCGAGCGAATTAGGTTAGCGAATCAAATGCATGTTTGTGCGAACATGCAAGCAGGCGTACGGCCACAGCCGTGTTCGTTTTCATTTACCGCCGGGCCGTAATGAGTTTTCGGCACCCGTGTTTTTGAGTGATCCCTTCTTCTCTGTGGTGGGAGAATAGAAAGAAATTTATTTCTCTTAATCTGAGATGAGGGACTTGTGCTTAACGCGACTTTTCCTCCCCCTGCCTTTTCCAGAATTATAGATGATGGGCTTACTTTTTTATTAAACTGCAGTGTGCCTCCACTCACGGCATCTCACGCGTTTCTAATCAGATGTTCTTTTCCCTTTCTCCCCGTTTCGGCAAAAATCCTATTCTAATTTACGTGGTGTGAGTGTGTTTTTGGCATGAATGTGTGAAGCTTAGGTTGAATAGCGGTGCGATTTATGCTACAAACATATGACAATACTCACACACACACACACACACACACACGCCTGATGTTTTTTGATGTAAAGCAGATTTTACTTAACAGTGTCCTCAAATAGAAATATGTTTTTTTATCCACATGATGATAGTTTAGGGTTTCCCTCAGTTATATTGAAAACAATTTTTTATAAAAATTCTCAGGGGTTAAGGGGATATATATATATTTTTATTTATATTAGGGTTGTCAAAAAAATGATTCGCGATTAATCACATCCTAAATATAAGTTTTTAATTTTTGGTAAATATAAATAAGTACATTTAAATCTTCTCTTAATATATACAGTATATTTAGTGTCAATAAATACAAAATTAATATGCATAGTACACAGACATATTTTTATTAAACACAATTTTTTATTGCGGATGCGATTAATTATGATTAATCAGTTGACAGCATAAATTTATATAAAACAATTCTACCATAGAAAAAAAACAAGCATGCGTGTGAGGGTTTGTGACAGAGAAAGTAAGAAGAAAGCAAGTTTGAAGACATTTCTGCTTCTAGCTCAACTGGATCGCTCTGGTTCTTGGACGATACAGCGGTCTGGCGGTGGACTTTCTTTCATTTTATGTCACCATACCCCTCAGTGTGGTGAAGTTGGCTGTGCGTGTGTTTGTGTGTTTGACAGCTGAATGGATAATGCCTTGGAGTTAAAGAAAAGCCTTGAGTGAAACCAGACTCGCTGCCCTGCCATCAATCCTTTCGCCGTCTTCCCTCCCTCTCTCACTTCCTCGCGCTTGCTTCCCATCTCTCTCTCTGTTTAATGCAGGTCTAACCTTTCAGGGCTGTTCGGTTGAACTTATTTGTCACCTTCTAGGCTTCCATTGGAAAAAGAAGCTCAGTGCCCTGTGGTTTTTATTGGGAACCTGTAATAGAGAAAGAGAAAGTGAGAGAGAAATATATAGAGAGAGAATACTGAAACAGGAGGAGATGGAGTGAGCAAATACACAGATCAATCACACAGAGGAATAAAACTACTGTTGCCCCGTTGGGGAAAAAATGAAGCGTCACCTAAACTCATCTGTTCTGAGTACAAGCTACCGTTAGCTTTATGATCGATACATGACCTTGTGACCTGCTGCGGAGAACCGTGATACCAAAGTGTGTACTAACACCTTCTAAACTACAATCGACGGTTGAAAATGCAGCATAATGTATGTTATTTTCAAGATCAAATATAAATATAAAAACCTATCTGTGTCTAATTCTCACAAATAAGGAACTGAGCTGTGATGGCTAAGTCTTTTTCCCAAGCTAAGCTTTACATGTAACCTCTTTGTCCAATGCCTGCTAAAAGCCCTGCTAAGTTCAACCAAACATTTTCTCTGGGATTTTAGTCCAGACAAAGACCCAATAGCGGCTAGGCTTTTGAAATGCAGGGGCGCTGTATAAAAGTGGGTGATTGTCCGAGCACTGTATAGAGGCCCTGGTGTTCATGGCTGCCGTTCTGCGCTAAGCCTGTTGTGTGAAACCAAGCAAGCCTCTAGATTAGGCGGCCCTGCGTCGATGCGGCCTTTTGTGCCGCCTTTCGAATCTCGCAGTCGTGACCAACAAAGCGTGAAATGAGTAAATAACGCCCCTCGAAGAAAGCCCAACATTTTACGCCATTGTCCACGGTCCCCTAAGCTGCTTAAAGACTTCAAATGCTTCGCCACTTCTGTGTTCTTTCCCCCTTTTGAACAGTAAAATGATAATGACAGTCATTGAAATGTGTTTGTTTTTGTCTGTTTTTGGGGGCTCATATCTAAATGCCAAATGATACGTTTCCAGAGGGCGACCGCTGCGTGCATGCTAAAATGTATGCGAGTCATTTGGCACGTTTAGAGGTGAAATTAGCACAGAAGTATTAAGGTAAAGTCGAATGTCGGTGATCTCTGCTAGAACGTGAGATCGAACCAGAGTGAGGTCAGATAATCTCAGGCAGGAACTCAAAGCCATCTGTAACGCTGTTTCCTCGCTATCTTTCTATCTGTCTGTCTCTCTCTTTGTCAAACATTGGCAGAAAGACCAAAAAGATGGCTAGATTTGCTGTTCTCACTAAACATAAATGCAGCTGAAAGTAGACCTATCATGGAAATGTTCCACAGATGCTCAGATGGGTTGCTATGGTGGTCCATATGGTGGAATAACACAATTAATTTACACCAGATGTTTTTTTTGCAGAGGTTACACGACGGTGTCGTGTATATGTGATGTCATTAATAAACTGACAAATACCTGGCCTTTAACTTGTGTCAGGTTTCAGCACACCTCTCAACACAAACGTCAGGCTCTGCTTTGACCCCTGCATAAAACCCTCACAGATGGCATTACACAGGGTGATTTTAATCTTTAAATCTAATTTTTAGTCTTTAATTTAAATATCTAATGTGTACAACGCCATAATTACTTTCAGAATGCTAAAATATGCTTTCACCAGGCTGTCAGCAGGGGGGAATGAGATTTTTGGGCCCTGTGATGGATGTGGTTTCCCTAAGGTCCTCTTACTGTCAACTCATTGGCTCTGGGAAAGAAGGGTTCATCATTTTGTTGATGTATGTACACTACTGGTCAAACGTTTTAGAATTGTTGAGGGAAATGTTTCTCATTTAAAAAAGGATTTGATTGGAATGCGTTCGAATGTCTTAAATTAGTTTAATAGACAACTTTATAGTTGTGCAAACAAACTTTTTTCCATTATAAATTATATATTTATTATATATATTAAAATTGTATTTAATAAGAATGGATGACTTTGGCTGAATAATAAAAAGAGCAGTTCATAAGAGCACAGACTAGATGGGAACTATTTCAGTGTTTTTTTTTAATGCATCTTAGGGTGAAACCCCAAGAAGCTACTTAATAAAATGACAAAAACATTTCTGAAAATTCTACACTGAAGATTCTGAAATATAACATATTTTTATTTAAATGATTTTGTTGTTGGTTTTTCGGCACAACATAATTCTTCTAGTTCCCTTATTCCAGTTTTGATGCGCTTGCATATTTCACTTCAATGTGGTAAACTTATGAATAAGTGTTCTAATAATTTGACCAGTTGTATATGTACTCCATAGAGTATGTATATTGTAAAAATCAACATAATTATATTTAAGCATCTTCAAAGTCCGGGCACACATGTTTTTGTGTGTTAAACTAAATACTGTATGTGTTTAACACCCAATGAAGTTGTATTGCCTGTATTAATCCAATCACTCGATCACTGATAAAGTCAGGCCTAGATTTGTTGGTTAGTTTTGTTAGTGTTAAAGGCAACACTATTTTTATTTTAGGATCTTCAAAGTAGACACCTTATATCACTGTAAAACTTTGCTGTAATTTCGCAGCAGGGTTAAAAGACATGCTGTTATAAAAGAATAACTTTCTGTAGATTTAATGTAAAATTAAATAATTAAGCATAAACTTACCTAGTTTATATATTTTTCTTTAATAAAACAACATTAAATATCTCAGGTCAATTTTTTTTAATGTAAATGTATCATAATTTAGGAAGTTTTGAATATTTTAGGAAAACAAGAGAAAAATGATAAGGAAGAATCTCATTTTTTTTCAGTGTTGCTGTGCTAATGCCAGTCTCTTCTTGCTCTTCTCAAATGTCAAGGTGTTTTAATTTTGATTAAAGTCATTGAAAACGGTACTAATTGGAAAGTATATTAAGTAGTAATTAAAAGTATAGTAGGTTACTGCCATCCTGATGCGAAAACTACAGCAAAGTTTACAGTGTAAAATTAGCTAAAAATCACACTGGGATGATATTTAATCATTGTTAATGAGCTTTCCTATATTTCCTCGGCTCTTATTGGCTGCTTTTTCTTCATTTGTTGATTCAAAAACTTTTGTCAGAAAGATTTTTATTTTGTGATAAAAGATATGGCATGATGTTACAAGTTAATTCATTTCAAACTTCATAACATAATAGAATTGTTATATATGGCATGACTGTGCTAGTTTCACACACACACACCTAAATCGTCGCAAGTCGTAAGGACCCAGAGCAATTTGTGCTCATTAGCAGTAATTACAGTGTCAAGAGGTAATAAGGGACTGAATACTTTCACAATCAGCGCAGTTTAAAAAGATCTATCTCGCCATAAAATGTAAACATACAATTAGCACTAAACTAACTTAGCTCCCTGACTTTTAACCCAAGATCTCATATCCTAACTTCATCTTAAGTTTCCTTTCCGACGGGCATTCGGAAAGGGGGTGGAGTGAGGAATCTAGCTTTTGAGAAGAAACATAATGGTTTTTCTGCTTCCCTCTCAATCGATTTCACCATGCCGGGCAGGAAATGATGTTGGCACACCACAAATAGCCTGCAGATGACGGGAGATTTGATGCTAATAATTTGTTGGCGGAGAGAGTCACGCGGACCGCTCGCTGATGGAGATTGGGATGGGTTTGTCAGCAGTCAGTCGAAGGTGAGCGAGAAAAGGGTGGAGCGCAAGCTTTCCAAGGCGGGCAAAATGATTAGCGTATGTTACGTGGCAGATAATAGACAGGAGAATGAATATTTAATTTGGCCAGAGCTTCTGAAGAGAGCAATTTGCGTGTCAGGGGGTGACAGACCTCGAGCGGGTGAGTGACAGCTCAATCGTTCGGGGGTGCGTTGAAACATTAGCCTCAGATATCGGCTGGTACGTTACACTCTCTCTCTGACGTAGCACAAATGCACACAAGCTTTTATCACAGGGATCACTTCAGGTGTGTGTGTGGACACGTTATCTGTGTTTAACTTATTATGTGTTGAGCACCCCCTAAAGTGTATTAATCACTGAATATATTATAGACGTTATGAATCCGATCACTTGATCTCTGAGAAATGTAGGCCTAAATTGTTTGACCCCCTTTTGTGAGTTTTTAAAGCTTTTAAAAGTGGAGAAGCTGCAAACAGAGTTTGTTTCTCATCCAAGCTTCGAAAGGATGCAGATACAAATATGACATGTGCGCTATATTTTTTTTGATAGTTTGGTGTGGCTGTGATTTTAAAGGTTATGGTAAGATAGAAGTTTGAGTGGCTTGGATTAGTAAAAAAAAAGCAACATCATGCCAGACAAACCCCAGCCTCAGCCATGGTCAGCAGGCTGTGCCGCGGATTTAGTGTTGGAATAACACTAATCCAGGTAAGGATAATCGAAGGTTGCCCCTTAAGAATGTTGCATTTGGCTAAGCACAACATCGGTGAGAAACAGAGAATGATAACACATCCACCCTCCCTGACCTTTCTTTTATGGCAGCCAATATGGTTTGTAAACATTAATTTATTCATGAGCGTGCATCTGGCTGTTTAAACAAGAAGCGCAACCCAGCAGCAATAAAAAGAAAAGGTTGACTGAGTCAGACACAATACACACAGTGACGGAGAGAGTGAGATTGAAGAACCTGTTTCTAATAAACACGATTGCACACTTATGGGAGCCCGACAGGTAGTGGCTTGAGGTTATAAATTCCCCTCCATCAATCTTTATAAGCCTTCTATAACACAAACTGTTAAACCCTGGCAGTATTCAATGGGACGTAATTGAAAAGCGATACATGGAACAATTGAGATGTTTAATGCGAGTCGTTTAAGAGCAAGTTGTCAAAATGCAATGCAGCGTTGGTTTGACAATGAGAGAAGTGGACCGGGAGAGTTTGAGAGAATAAACACAGCGCCACAACAAAACAAATAAGGTTTTAGCTGTGTTAAGAGCTTGCCGTTTTAATTGATTGTGGTTAGAGAGAATGAAGATAATAATAAAAAGACTACACGTTGTCTGTAGTCGTGTTCTTGTTTGTCCACGCGACAATAGACATTCAGTGTAGCCGTTGCGGTGTTGCATGCAAATGAGCTGAGGTTTTGGCTAACTGTGTTTCGTTTACTTAAAGGGTAGGTTCACCCAAAATTGAAAATTCTTCAATAATTCCCCTTCCCCTCTTGTCATTTCAAACTTGTATGAATTACTTTCTTCCGCCGTACACAAAAGAAGATAGTTTGAACAGTGTTTGTTACAGAACAAAACCTGCAAAATGATAAAATGGAAATTCAATGAGGTCCAGTGGTGTTTCATTACTTTGGTTCTTTAAAATATTTTCTTTGGTGTTCTGCTTTAAGTCATGCAGGTATCAAATGACATGAGAGTAAGTTAATGATGAAAAAACTTTTCGGAATAAACTGAGCCTTTAACTGAGCTTTTTCCATATGGCAATATTTTGTTAAAATTTTAAATAGTGGTGTAGAAATAAATGGTATTTTAATTTAAAAAACGAATATAAAGTAGGTTGCCAAAACATTGTGTCTTTTGTAGATCTGTATATTTGTCATGAGTGTAGGTATGCCCTCATTTATTTTAATAATTAAAAGAAGGTTGTTCCCATCTAAATATGTTTTATGGACGGATCCCAATCTGTTCTTGGTTAATTCACAGCCTGTAACTGTCATCGATTTAGTCCAGTCTGTTTGTTATTAACTGGCAATATATTTGCATTCATTGATTATTGGCTGTAAAAACAAGCGTTTAAGGCAATTACAGTGTATTTGTTTAGAGCTCTTCCCATTGTCTGTTTGTTAGCCTGTTCAATATTGACATGAGCAGGAGGCTCCATTGAGGGGGTTGTCACTTTAAGACCCTGGGACACAGAATGATGTAATGCCAGTACATGTACCCTCAGTGCACACTGTCATCAGTCTCTGGGCTGAGCGCCCATTTCAGATGAATCTGTAGGTCACATTAGGCTGAACGTCAAGCCAAACTACGAAACGGCATGTCTTTTAGCTCATGTTTTACCACAGTGCCTTCCAGGTTTGCCCAAACAGGAATTGTCAATATTTCCCATGTTGTGGTTTCGTGCTCTGAGGAAATAGTTGGCTTCATTTTCGCAGTGTTTGTCCAGTACAACAGTGTGTGCGATGTGTCGAGTTCAGCAGTAGGTTGTGTTCACTTGCCTCTCGGTTCCCTGTAGGGCAATCGCTAGCTGCTGCCATCAGCACAACTCTGCTTATTAAGCCAGTGTCAGACATGTGGGTTCATATTCTTGGCTCTGGCTCCACCTTTTCCTTCTCCATCTGCTTGGACCTTCTTATCTGCTGCCTCTTTGTCTCTCAGAAACCTGCTTTTACCAGCAGCGGGGATGAAGCTCTTAGTGCGTCCAGGTGTGTTCCAGTGAATGTTTCTTTGCACTTTAGGGGTGGATTGATACTAACATTTTGACTTGGACACTACAGTGAGAGTAGGGATATCAATAGATGAAAAACTCTTAACTCTTTTTTGTAGTTAAATCATTAAATATTCTGTATTTGATTTCAATAAATGTTGGGTTTGGTAAATTTATTTCCATGGCACACAAAAGATACAGTCCTGGTCAAAAGTAATGTACAACATGACAGTTGATGTCTTTGCTCCTATTCAAATATTAATCGCTCGCCTTCCGAAACCTTAAACAAAAGAGTATAGATACCAAGGGGCGAAACTATGCTGCTTTTTATGAAACAGCCACTAGGTGGTGATTTGGTGGAGCAGCCGCCATTTTGGGGTGAAAATGCCAGCCGGACAATAGCACAGACATGCAAAATAGCGCAATACAAAATTCTCAAGTTATGTAATTAGTATTTTTTATTACACCTACAGTAGTACATGTTGCATTGTCTTATTAATGTTTTATGTGATCAGTTGTCAAATCCAATCATTTAGCCTATTTTATTGAGTTTTTCCAATGTATGCGACTTTACACATTTACTGTTACTAGTATCTCCACTAGGTGTCAAATATATATTGTACCTTTTAATCCCCTGGAACCCACTACAAACATGATTATCTTGTAGAAACATACTGAAAAATAACAATTTAATTGATTTAATGGTAATAATGTTAAATCCCTTTGGAATAATACCTATAAAAATGTTGTAATGGTTTTAATGAAAAATGGTAATGATTCATAACCATTAGAATTTCTGTGATGGCTTCCATTGGGTTTCTATTTTTTTATCAAAGATGCATTACTGCTGAAGAAAAATACTAGAAATCTCATTCTAGTGGTTTACCATTATAAACCATTAGCTTTTTGCTATTTAGACGGATTAATATGCAAATGTGTCTGATGTTTTGCCAGCAAAAATTTAGGAAAAAACTATGAAGGAAAATCTCTCTTATACTGTTTTCAATTATAAACATAAATATTAATAGTACAATGTAATGTAATATTAACAGTTTCATTTCTAATTTATTGTTATTAATGAAGTGTTTATAATGCTAATACTGTTACTGTTACTGCTGTTACTGGGCGCGAGTGTTTCAATGGAACGTTCAATTGAGCTTTGCCTCATGGTATTCTATACTCTTTGCATCAGATGTCCAAATTCACTTTTCATGAAATAGAAACTTTTAAATGGTTAGGTTTTTGCAAAACATGTTGCATTGTGTGCTTTTCCAAATAATGTTGTTTAATCAATTATTATACAATATATACATATGTGGATGAAACCAAAGCAGTGGAAAATTTGTCCAATGATAAAATAATTTTTCCACACTTTTCAAACATCTGATGTGACTCAGAAGATTAAACAATGTGTCGTAAAAGTTAACAAGCGCTTTTTAATACTTTTTATTGGTTACGTGCCTGCAAAAAAAACATAAATGGTTACTAGTAAAATTGATTTAATAAATATTTAGAAATTGCATTGATACAAAAATAAATAACTTTTGATAGTATGTTATCTAAGTTATAAATAAATTGCCGTATTATTGTTTTCATATGTGTGTTAAAAAAAACACATTTAATGAATCTCACAGGCCACTCACGTATTAACTTTAATGTTCTGCATTGCACTGCCTGAACTCTTGAACTGAGTTGTCATCTAGGTCAGATATGGAAATTTGCAAAAATATGATATTGTACTGAAGTGTTTTTTAAAACAGGTATAACAGCGCTGTACTCATTTACGCTTCCTCACAGTATGCATCTCACATTTGTCCGCCCTTCCACCTGCCTGCGAGTACGATTGGCCGGGCTCAGGGGGAGGCTGGGAAATCACCTGCTCCATTTAGCCAGGTTGCATTGGTGATGGCGGGCCGGGCGTCCCGCTAGCAGCCCTTTGTGCAGCGCTCGATGCACTAAAACAGTAGGACTCCTGATTAGCGTAAATGGAGTTCGTCAGCATGGGACCTGCTCTTTATGATCATAGTGATTGTTGTTATTTAGCCCTTCCGCGGGTCAGATCGGCACGCCGCCGTGCTGGAAATCTTTCTGACGGCGCAACAATTATCTGTGATCTGCATGACCGCAGCAGAAAAGTATTTGTGATTCAAAACGATAAAAAAGTATAAAAAAATATTAACCCCACCCAATCCCCAAAGAACTTTGTTTTGCTCTTTTTTTCATTTTCACTCTTTTTCCTACTTCTATCCTCGCCCCTTTCATTGCTCTTCTTTTACTGGCTGTAGCCCCTGGTCTGGCCTGGCAGGGAGCCGTGGAGCCGATGAATGAAGTGGCTTAGCAGAGCCGGCCTCCAGCCCTTACAAGGGTCACCCCAGGGAGTCTTCACTAGTGAGGGCAGCAGCAGCTGTGTCTGCCCCCCTCTGAACACCTCCCAACCCATAATCCAGCTTGTGTTGCACTGCATGGGGTGAGCATACATTGCAGATATTGAGGATAGTTGAGGGGAGAGAGTTAAGAGGGTTTCATCTTCAACGGATTTTATATTTGAGTCCATACTTAGGGTTTGGAAAAAGAGAGAAGAGTGTGTGTGTGTTAAGGATAAGATATATGTATTGATTTCTGAGTGATGACACCGATGATTAGATTTTTCTAGGAAAAAGGAATAATGAAATAAAAAGTTCATGATTATATAGAAGTAAATATAAATATGTTACAAATTTGTGCGTGTGTGTATATCTCATTATATTCAATGCATCGCCTAGCACTAGCGTATGTAAGAGAGCACATCTCTTGTTGAGAGTGGCATATGAATATTTGAATGCCTTGAGAAAGAATGAGTGCTGATGACAATAGACACTCTCTCTTTCTGCTCACGTCTCTGTGGAGACCTGAGGAGTGAGCAAAGAATCTAGAATACTCTCGCATCGCACGTTACAGAGAAAAACAGCGAAACTCTCTGCTGACTGCAATTGTCTTGTTTATTGGCCGACTAATAAACGAAAATCATGTGTTCTTCTCCATCCACCGTCACAGGAAATGGGCAGCACCACCACAGGAAGTCTCTTATATTCCTTAGACCCTCAAAGAAAATCCTTCACCATCTCAAGGAGATCTTTAGATGTTTATTGCATCGGACGACATGACACAAATCCCCATTTTCATCTTCCTCCCCTGCTCCCAAAGGCATCCTTTACATGAGACACTCGGCGACAGCCCATCTCAGCATGCGCTGTTTTTTAAAATCCTATGCTCTTTTCTAAGTGCGGTAGTTTTGCGAAATCATTACACCAGTGGGTCAGTCTGATATATGATATCATTACAATTCCCTGTAAATATACCCTAATTTTTTTTCTTTCATTCTGTGAGCGAGAGGCAAATGTAGGACATGATCAATGCTTAGTGAGCGAAAGGAGAGTCTTTCAGGGAGACGGCCTATTGACTCGTAGCGCGTATAAGCCTTTCCTGCATATGCATTTACTTTTTCAGAAATATTCATCCCTTCTGGGCAGGGGAAAATGCTGGGTAAAATCTGGCCCCCCGCCATATAAAGTGGACACAAAAATTGTAGCTGTTAGGTTAGCATTTTATTTTATTCTCTTAATAACACGGTCATTATTGAAGAATTGTGGGTAATATTAAAAGGACGCCTCTGCTTTGGCATCATTTGGCAGGAACGAAGAAACTTAAAAGTCTTTTTCATCGTAAACTAAGATAAGTCGGAGAAGTACACTCAAAACATAGCGTTTCAAGCCATTTCAGTAGCATTTTAGCTTCATTTGCAAGCCCTTTGCAATACTGGCTTTGATAATTGCATGTAATTGTACTTCTTGAGAAGTTCTTTAAAGTTTAGAGAAGTGGTACTTTAAAAAAGCTGGCTAGCGCTGTGATGTTAATCTTACCGTGCACCCATTAGTGCCAGATACTGGAAATATGACAAAAAAAATTGAATTTCAAGCTGGCTTTTCATCAGTTTTAATGCCCTCGCTCACTAATAAAGAAATGTGCAATAATTGGCATAGGTAGTTTTCACAAGCACCGCAGAATTAGCACGTCTGAGCTTGAAGCAGATAGGAGTGAATCAACAGTTACTTCTCTTCCTTAAACTGGCATTCACTAGTTTCTCACACTTCTCTCTTGCTTCCCCTCTCATCCTTTAGCAAGTCTCTTCGCACCTGCGCAAAGGCACGGGCCTAAATTACCTCCTGTCTTACTTATAATTAACTACTGTGCCTTGTTTGATGTTTGAATAGAGTTGTCTGAAATTGGCGCTAATTTGCATCTAATTACGCAAAGATACGGAGACATGTTTGCCATCTCCATCAGCATCACTTTACGAGACACAAGCGTGCATTTCTAATGAGTCCTGACGGAATGTCTCTATTGTAAACATGGCCGTGACTATTGACGGCACGCTGTGAGCGAATCGAGGGCGTCAGAGCCCGCGCTGTATTGAAACTTTACCAACACAAGGCCTTCTGCACGGTAAATTATCACCATTTATTTCAATTCGTCATTGTATCTGTTTTAAAAGCAGGTCAGGTACATTCAAGCCTTACTTTTTGTTAGGTTTGGCAAGGCGATGTGCCATGTCCTCTTCAAGGTCCAGCTGTAATGAGGAATTATTTTTATTTATTAATTTCAAGTCATATTAAGACTCAAGTCTATTCAATCTTGTGCTCCGAGCGGTTAGAAAATCAATTGCCCATTACGTCTTGTTACATGTCATCTGATTCATCCACAGGTTCGGCAGAAACAATATCTGTATTTACCATTGAAATGTTGTTCTAACAGAGCGATTGTCCACGAGTTTTATTACCGTCTCACCACAATGCAGAAGGCTCTCATTTAATATGTGCGGTTGTGGGCATATGTAAAATACTTTTTTATGACCTTTATTGTATCTAGATTCTCCCAGTTTGTTTTTCACCACCCATTTACTTCTAGATTGACATGAAACAGATTGTTATTGTTTCCAGAGTGCAGGGATTGTATTTTTGCCCAGGCCTCTGTAAAGGCAGCACGCCGATGCCATCCCAGCCGTGGCACAAGCAGCTGCTGCCCGGCTATTGTGTCGCAGGGCCATCTGTGACGTTCCCACTAACAGCATATTAATCTATGAGACTAAACTAGCCTGCCCTTGGAAGGAATTAAAGCTCAAATTTGATCTGCCCTCTAGATAAATTGTGTGTCACGGCAAGAACGGCTATATGCGTGTTGTATATCGAACCTCTAAAAGCTGTCTCTCTATTATTGGTTTAGGAAAAATGCATTAACGTCGAGAGCTCAGCATTTCAGCCACAGGCCTTCTCATGTCCCCAAGTCACTTGACCCCTTGTGACCTCTGAGGTCACGCCCTGCCTTAGATTCAGCTTTCGGGCCTGTCAGCAAAGAGTCTGGTCTGGAAGTGAAGTGACATGTCTTGTGATTGATGTTGACCCCTTATTGAACTCATACCCCACACAGGGCGCCGTCCACAGGGGACGGGTGAGGGGTTTTGAGCATCGATACATCTCAAAGTCACACGCTCTCTCATATACACATCATCTTAGACTTGCTTTATATGGAGATGTTTTTTTTTCTTCGTTTGATCATGCACTTCTCTGGGCAGACCAGGCTGTGGGGCCATTGTCAGAGTGGGGCACCCAAGTATGATTGTCCTGGGACCCCATTATCATCATCAGGTCTGATCAGGTCAGTGACCGGAAAACTCAACTAAGTTAGATTCTGGTTAATCATGAATTAGAACAATAGCAGTGGCAGGCTGTTAATATTCCTCAAGTATAGTATCCGCCTGTGTTTAAAAAAAGAGAAGAGGAGAGAGAGAGATGAGTTGCAACTCTAGCAGAAAGTTCAAACAGTATGTGCGTGTGTGTGGCTTGTTTGCGCTGGGGCTTAAGAGTGCTTGCGGGGTGCTGTATTCACCAGGGGTTGCTGGGACTGGCACGGTGTGAGCAAACAGCCTTCTATATTCGCCGGCCTCCTCTACGGGGGCATCAGTGGGAATATGAGGATGAGGCAGAGTAAGGAAAACAGAAAGAGAATGAAATAGAGGAAGGTCCCGGCGAACACGAGTGACCTGCATTAGCATACACACCTGTCGTCGTCCCTCGGCGACTCCGAATCAGCTGTCAGTCATTCCCCGGCTCTTCTCGTCAGCCGTGTCAATCTCCCCCCTCCACCCCCACGAATCTCTGTCACCGCGGAGTGGACTGTTTACCTCATTACACAACCTTCTCAGGGATAGTAAACAGCTGGCACAGGCAGACAGGCGGGCAAATAAGCAAGCAAATAGGTGGAAATATTGAATGTTAAGTGCAGTACCTGGGGACAGAAGAGAGAGGAAGGCACCCCGAGCGGATTAGCGAACTGCAGGATCTGTTTCTCCGTCGTGACAGGCCCTCGCACTTCAGTGACTGATGGATGTACTCGTCCCCTCTCTGCTACTATGCTTAATTTGCAACTTAATGATCCAGTGGCCCGCTTCACTAACCAGCGCTCACATAAACTCCTAGCGGCACCGTCAGCGCTAAAGTCAAGCTTAGAATGGCGCGCCTGTATTCGGAGATGCCATCACCGTGAAGGCTTTACATGGTGAGCAGCAGCCGCAAGTATGCTCGTGCACAACCGGGGGAGCTCTTCCGTAGCGTTTCAAACACAGTCAACAATAGAAAGAGGAAAAAAAACGTTTTTTTCTTTATTTGCTCTCGTCTGGCAAACAAGTGTAATCTGCATTGTGATGCAAAGGCAGGCAGAGCGGAGAATCATGTTAAAAAGCATAATTGAAACAAGAATAACTCCACTGTCGACATTAATGGACACTAGGTTATGTGTTTAAGATGTTGGAACTTAGCAAAAAAAGCTAGTTTGCAGGGATTCCAGCAAGGCTTTATAACTAGCTTAAAAAAAAATAAGTTTTTGTTGTCAAAAATAAAAATGATTAAAAAAATCATAATTTATTCAAAAACTGTATATGACTTATTCTTCCGTAAAACACAAAATACGATATTTTGAGAAATGTCTGTTTTTGTGTTTATACAATGGGAGTCAATGGGAGGCGGTGTTATTTGGTTCCCAATGTTCTGCAAAATATCTTTGTGTTCTGCAAAAGAGAGAAAGTCAAACAAGTTTGGAATGATATTTAAGTGAGTAAATGATAAAAGAATGTTCTATTTTGACATGCAAGAGTTTCATTTTGTCTAGTATTTTTTCACCAACTAGACCATCACCAAACCATCACAAACCAGCTCAAACTACCACAAACTAGCAGCTACTAGCATAGTAATTCATGTTGGTCTTAGACTTTTTAGCATAAATCATGATTGCTATCAAAATCTGTCTATATATGCATGCAGAGGAATGTTTGCATTTAGAATTAGACTACAGAGATTATTCAAGAGAGACTTTGTTGAGTTGCTCACTCTGTGATGGGTTTCAGCTACTCTCTGCTCTCCATGTGCTTGACTTTAATGAGACCTTTGTTATGAATGGGCATCGCTTGGCCTCTTTAGGCCTATATAAATATTCATATTGCACATGCTTTTGTTAATATCTGTGTGATAGAATGATTGTTTGAGGTAAGTGTCTGTCTCACAGAGAATCATTTTCATTTTATTAACAGTTATTAACAGTTATCAACTGAATGTGGATTTGTTTACAGTGAGCTGTCATATGGCAATGGTTGTTTAGCTTAGGGTTTTGCATACCCCTGCGTGTGTATGTCTGCATGTGTATCTACATTGTATATCAGTTCTTCTCAGTCATTTAACAAATCTGAAACTAGTTATATAGAAAACGTTCAAACATTTATTTGCATTTTAAATGAACATGCCATTATTTTTAAATATATTTTTTACAAGTTAGGTTAATATTTACTATGATTAATAATCTTATTAAGGCGTTTTTTTAAAGTACCATCAAATTAACTGTACATCTTGTTTCCCTTAGGGTAACACTTTACTTAAAGCATATATGTGTAATGTATTATAAAAGTATTTTTAATGTATTAATTATGTTTGTAATGCGTCTTATAATGCATTGTAATGTCTTACGAATATTTGTAACTACAGTTAATACATTATAACACTTATCAATTCATTTTTAAACTTTTCATTTTTAATTTGGTTGTAACATTGAATGTATTACAGCAGATTGTGAACAATTAAAATGCATTATACCCTTTAAAACCCCTTTATAATGCATTATACATAAAAGCTTAAATTAATTACGTTTTGTCAGTTTCTTTAAGAAATTTTAAGTTAAATAATCTCTGTCTATTTTTATAAATTACATCATTTCCTAAATGTAAAATATTAATTTAAAATGAATTTACAAACTTAAAAGCTTAAAGATTGTACTTAAAAACTAAAAGCATTGAAACCTTATTTTACAGTGCAGTAAATAATGTATATCATAGTTTTATGGTGTAAAACTAAAATGTTCAATACCCAAAAACAACTATAAAATATCGACAGTGAGTAAACATCCCACCCACCCACACACAAACACAGATACACATGGAAAAGATGTTATAACATAATGTAAACAAGTACAGCTGGTGCTATTAGTTTGCAAATATACTGTTGATATTCTGTTCGATCACATAAATGCTTAGCATACATACTATTCACAGTTGTGTGAGTGCCTGTACACATAAGTCATTTCCTCCAATCGCTCTTTTTAACTGGCAATTGTATTTCAACAAATAATATGAAATCTGAAAATTGGCGTAAAAATATCACATAGTCCAGAATGCCTGAGGCAAACAGAACCAGGAGACCCAAACAAACAGCAAAATTCTTTTTATTTAGCCTGTGCAAAATTTGTGTCAAAAAGTTGAATTTTTTTTATTTTGCCTAGAAATGTGGAAGGACTCTCGCTTGCTCTCTCAGTAGAATAGAAAGGCTAATGGCCTCTCCCGAAACATGCCCGCGGGGGGTGATCATAAAGTCATGCATTTATACACAAATGTGTTCTGTTCACATCGGACCTTGCTCCTAAATCAAACAAAACAGACCTCAAACTCTCACTTGTGCTTTTTATTATGTACCACTGGACTCCAGTGTTAATCCACTGATGTACCAGAGCTTGTTTTTTTTCATCAATTCTGCACCACTTAAAAATATAATTGATGACAATTACCTGTGTGCCCGTAACACTTACAATTAGCACCCAAGCTTTCCGAGGTGTTAAATACACGTGCACAAATAGAGACTTTTCCTTAATTGTACCTTTATTTGAGGAAAAATGCACCCGGATTGATTGTGTGTGACTGCATGTTGGAGAAAGAGGAGGAGAGGTTTTCTTAAAGAATAGCAGTGCTGAAACTTTAGAAGGCAAGAACTGTGTCAAGGTGGGCTTACTTATTCCCCCTAAACAGCAGCAGTAACAGCTGCCATCTCTGGGAGTTTGTGTTTAAGGTGCATGCTTGTGTGTTTTGGGGGGGTTGGTTTGGGAAAAGCAGCAGTCCTCTCTGCTTTCGGCTTCCAAATGGTTAATGCAGCTCAGATGCCCCTCCCATTCCCCCCACCTCTCCTGCTGTCTCCGCCTCTAGAGTATCAGATTGACAGAGGCTCAGCCAATAGCGTGCGCCGGGACCAGCCATGCATGATGGGGGCTCTACCGAGGGCTGCAAACTTCCCAGTACATCGGCAGCCTCTGCGTTCTGCACAGCCTGCGCGTGAGCGAGCGAGCAAGTGAGAGAGAGACAGAGAGCGAGAGAGAGTGAGCGAACGAGAGCAACAGAGCAGAGTGTTAGAAAGAGAGGGATAGTCAGCCCGCTTGATGCTTGTTTAACCACTCTGTGAGCAGCTACGAAACAGGTCCGACCTCTCAACCGTAATCCTGCGTTTTTTGTTTTTGCTCTTTTCTGACGCGTTGAGTTTGGGCTCTTCATTGGAAACATCGGGACGCAGATCTTGTATGTGCTGAGCGCTGCTCTCGGTGCGGTGCATGTGTTTGTGTGTGTGGAATGGGAAGAGGACGTTAAGTATTCTGTGCTGAGTCTTGATGAACCTCAACAACCCTGGAGTGGGGGGTTCATTTTAACCCTTCAGGTCATCGCTGGAGGAGCCCTGACCAAGGTAACACCCCCCCTACACAACCCCCCCCCTGCATGTTCATGGATTGAGCTGTTGTGCTGTCCGATCTCACTCTCTAGCTCGCTTTCCTTTTGTACTCTTTATGGTCTTCTCTTTACATGCTTTGTATTTATATTGTGTAAATATGTGCGTGTGCAAAGTCAAATCACATTGTTTTCCTTTCACATCACTTTGTTGTCCTGTGATGTGAAAAATGTGAACATCATGTAGTTTGATTAAGAAGTGAAGTAAACTCCAAAGCTTTTTTCCTTAAAAGCGGTTTATTTTTTGTAAGGTAAAAATAACACTATTTGTAGAGTCACATCTCTAAGAAAGATTGCTACATGCGAGTGCGGCATTTCTGAAAATCTCTGTATCCTCTTTGAGGAAACGTAACCCTGGCCGTGACGCTTCAGAAAACACTCTCAATCTGAGGATTTATTTACTGTTCGTGAGGACATGTTTTCCTCCTATTTTCCCTCTGGATGCATTTTTGATCCGCTTCGAGGGAACAGACGTGTTGCGGCGGCTGGTGCGAGTGCGGCGTGCTGTCCGCTCTACAATAGACGTTTACAGTGCAGCTAATTGGAAACAGCTACAGCGTGGAATTTCTTGCACGCTCCGCTACCTTTTCAATTGAACTGCTCGCGCTGTCCTCTCCCTCTGCCCAGTTGATGGATGGTGACGGATTTGATATCCGCTCCCTTCTGAAAAGTGTAATTATGGGTTTCGGACACAATGGCTTTGATCAATGTGCGGATATTGTGCAGAATAGTCATTTAGCGTCGACACCATTTTTTCTTTAATTATGCCTGTTTGTTTGTTCCAGTGAAATTGGTAAAGCTGGGGGTATGCGAGAGAATGTGTTCTTGCGCTGGCCTCCGAAGTTCTCCTGCACTTTTCACAGCGTTAAATGATTTTTAGTGGTGATGCTCAGAGGAGAAAGAAGGAATAATGAAGAAAAAAGTGATCCGCTGTGTGTATCATGTGTGCCGCAGAGCATCTGACCCCGGCGCTGTGAGGAATAAGCTGTCAGAACGGCTACAGAGTTGGAGGCCATGTGTGGAGGTGTTTAATGTCCCTTTTGCAGCGGGCATTAGTGTATGGTTCCAGTTCATACCTTGTATCACGCTCACGTTTGATTTATGGTCGTGTTTATCTCCTCTGATTCCAAATAGAAAAGCAATTTTTTTTTGAGCTGAGGAAACTAATAGTCCGTTTTTTAAGAAAAAAACAATAAAAAGGAGAAAGGAAAAGCCATTTTGGTGTTCTGTCCCCTTACCCTCATACTCCTGTGTCTCCCTATTTCTCTTTCTGTCGCTTACAATCGGCGAGCGATCTCCTAGCAACCAGAGGTCTTTTTGCTTTGTGTGATATATGTGTGTGCAGTAATCTTGCTGATGGAGTGCATTACTGGAGATGGTGCTATTACTCAAAGAATAAAAGTTTCAATTACCTTTGATACCGGCCCATAATATAGGCTGATTTAGTGTGCTGTAAAATGAGCCTGGTCACATTTTCTTATCCATATATTTTTTGTTTTAGAATTTTTTAGCACGGCATGATGATGAAGGGTGTTATGGACGGCCCCAGGTGAGCAGATCGGGTCGTTTAGAGGCGGTTTGAGCGAGCTTGTGTCTCCTGGTTGCTTATTTAAACATTACCAAGCCTCATATTTAATTCATGCTGAAAAAAATTGGTTCGAGTCGGGGCCACACGTGTGGTGGTTAAGGAGAAAGGAGAAAAAGTTATGGAAAGCGCCCGGATTCACGGCCCAGTCGTCTTCGCCCTCCACCTCCCATTATGCTTAGCGCCTTTATTGTGACTTCTTCATAACATGTTTCTTTTTTTAAACACAGCTGAAAATGAATTAATGTGAAGTGAACTGCTGTATAGAGGGATGTACGAGAAGAGGGAGTGATTGACATCATGCTCCTGTTCGTTTGCTAACAGGGTAAAGCACTCTATTCGGTTTCCTTTTCTTTTGTCTGCCAGCTAATATCTCATAGAGCTGTCAGTTTGATGTTTTTTATCTTCTTTCTTTTTCCTCATTATCCACCTGTGAGAAACAATGGAGGGTGATAGGCACTTAAAAAGATACAAAATATAACACAGCGAGTAAGAGAGATGGACCTAAAAATGCAGATATCCTCCGCCGAAGACAGCGACACGCAGCTTCATTTACAAGAGACTGGCCCAGATGTATAGAGTGAGATAAATGAAGAGATGAGAAAGAGAGAGAAGCCAATGAGGGATGAGGTGTGTGCGGAAGAAGGGGTCTTATCTAGATGGGTGTCCAGATGGGTAGGATCTCCGGCCTGTCTCGAAGGGGAAGCATCTAGCAGCAGTCAGGCCCAGGGCTGGATACGAACAAACAAGAGAGTGAGGCTGAAACCACTGTAAACCCAGATTACATCTCAGACACTATTGATCTGTTTTATTTTCTCATCACAACACTTGTTTTATTAAAGCCTAGCACACAATGCACACACACAATAACAATCACAACAAGTTAAGGAACAGTTCATTTTGTGCACACACACTATTAAATGCTGTCTGTGGCTAATATCCTCACAAACTCCTCGTTCAAAAAAATATTGGTACTTTTTTAAGTTTATTTACTTAATTTTCTTAATTAAATTTTTTTTTAAAATGATTTTGTCTAAACAGACTTGCAGCTAAAGGTAAATGCATTTGTTTTAAGTTTTTTATTAATTATATTTTTCATGAATTGAAAATGTATGGTTAACATATAAATAATTTTAAATAATTCTTGCATTTTTATTTAATTTTGAAATATTTTAGTTTGTTTTAATTCTTTTTATTTGTATTTCATTAATATTGCAAAATCATTTTAAAATGAGTATTTTTCTTGAATTGCTCTGTCTATGGGTTAAAATTTTCACTAAATTTGGGAACTGTCTGTTTTCCTCTATATATAAGTACTTGTTTACATATGTTCTTATAGGTCCTACTAATACCAGCACTATATCATATAGCTACAGTTCCTTTTTTTAATTAATGTGGAAGGCACACACTCACACAGAGCCACATACACACACAATGAATGTAAGTAAATGAACACACACTTAACATCAGCAAAAGTTTTCTTAAAATATTCAATTGACTTATTTTTTTATTCATTATACTATGTTCAAAAATTACAAATTAAATTTAGAAAAACTGTAAATTTCAGGTTCATATTAGGATCAATATTTGATGCAATGCAGAAATGCTACCTATTATAAGGACTTATCTTAAGTGTACAGTGGCATAAATACTATGTTTTACTTTCTAAATGACATTAAAAAATATTTGTTTATGATTTGGGTAATCATGAGCAGAATTAACTAACAGTGTCCTAGTACAATGGTGTAAATTATTTGTTCATTATTTATAGTTTTTAGAGGTGCTGCTGAAGAACGTACCAAGTAGGAATTTTCTGCCTCTTTTAATTCTACTACATAGCCCGTGTCGGCCCACTGGTGTGCATGAGTGTGTGTGTGTGTGTGTGTGTGTGTGTGTGTGAGACACTGCTGTGCCGGGTGCTGGACTATGACAGAGTGATCAGCTTAGTGAGGGAGAGAGGCTGCTGGGCTGCCGGTAATGGCTGCCGAGGGAGGGAGAGAAAGACGATTCGTCAGCGCTGAATGAGGGGTCAGAAAGGTCAGGGTCCGGAGACACCACCATTTGCAATGAATGCTTGTATGCATCCGTGTACACATGCAGGCACAAAAACTGCTGTGGGTCGGACTCGCTATATTTGTCCAATTGTCAGCTGTAAAAAAAACGCTTCTGTGCCATAACAGAGATTTGCGCTACATCTTAAAACTTTTTAACCTTCACACATAAAAAGACAGCAAAATTGTTATTGCATGTTATTTTTCTGATGATTTCTTTCCTGTCAAGGAATGATGGTGGGCTTGCTCTTCTCTGTGGGGAGGTTCTGTTGGAGTGTTTTCTTGTTGGTTTATATAAACTGGCAGCACATTATTTTTAAAGTGTTGTTTAATTGCACTTATTCTAGACACAGTCTGTCGATAGGATCTGTAATGTACATTTTGTGTACACACATACTCTTACAGGGCCGTGCACTTGCATCTTGCTTTCTAATGCCAAGCACAACAAATTGGTTTATTACTGGGTAGATGGCGAAATGGAAAATCTGTTTGTCAGCAATTCGTGTCCCTTTTTTTCTTCAGGTGTCTCGTACTAACCAGATTACAGTACGTCCACTTTACCATCTGTGTCCTTTTGTGCTCCCTCTGTTTTACAGAACCCATTCAACGTATATTAGCTGCTATATTTAGTGCGAGAAAAGAAACGATAAAACAATTCATGGCTTATCCACCGAACAGCACAGTCACGTATAACAAAGCAAAGCCATTGCGGAGCGAGGCCGGTGTGCACGGAGGAATGTGCCTGTTGAAGGCAGTAAAACAGATTCCAAATGAGATTACGCTGACATGGAAGAAAGGAGAAGGAGTTTCATAAGCATCCAGGCTACGGTTAAACCACTGCGGCCACACATCATTGTCCTCACAGTTCCACGCACTCATTAAGGTGATTAAATGAGCATTACTGTCAGTGGGACGGAGGAGAATTGGTTGGGTTGATAGATGCAAGCCAGAACATAATGTTGATGCTATGTAGTGCACTTCTGAGGGGGCTTTAAGGGAGAGCGAAATGTTCTTTGCCTACTCTGTGTTAAAATCAGCCTCCAGAATTTGCCAGAGGGGGTTGAGGAGCACGCAAGCGAGTGACCCAGTGGTGAGAAGGCGGATGGGTGAACTGTATTCCTGTTGTCTGCAGAGATCTCCCTCCACTTAAACATCCATGTGAAGTGTCAGCACAGAGCTCTTGTCCAAATTCTTCAGGCCCTGCTTGGTTCAGCTTTCTCATTGGTTTAAGACTAGGAGGGAAGAGGACGTGATCTGACCCATTGCTGTTTTGTTAAAAGGGCGATCATGAACAAGTACTGACTGTGTGTTTAGTTTTCTAAAGCATGTCTGAATTAACATAGGACCTCATGAATGAATGCGTGCATTGTGAAACCCATTAAATTAAAGGAATAGTTCACCTTCAAAACGAAAATGCTGTCATATTTTACTCACCCTGTTGCCATTTTAAACCTGTGGGATTTCTTTCTTCTGCAGAACACAAAAGAAGATATTTTGAAAAATGTCGGCGACCAAAAAACGTTGGTCCCCATTAACTTGCATTGGTTTTGCGTCTATACAAAGAAGGAGAATGGGGATAAATGGCTTTCTGTTACAAACATTTTTCAAAATCTTCTTTTGTGTTCTACAGAAAGAAAGGAAATGAGGACTGTGTGCAAATAATGACAGAATTTTAATTTTGAAGGTGATCTATTCCTTTAAGAGTCACATATGTGATTAAGGTTATAATTATTACCTTATGTAAGTGATTAAGGTAAAGAGTTAATTAATGGTGGACGCTTTTGCTGCACTGGCTGCTCTAAGCACTTTCGGACTCTCTTTATCGATTTTTTTGATGTTCGATGATATGTCAGCAATACAGCCTATTTCTGTATTTTACCCAGAACGTTGACAATATTCCTTGAGTCCATAATGCAGCACAGCGAGAAATGTAGCTGTAATTACAGTATTCGACATAGGTCTAAATAAATAAGGAGAAGCGTTGTTAAAAATAAAACTGCAATCACAAACATTCCTTTCCAGCCATGATTGCATTTCTCAGAGGACCCTTGAGTTAGCCAAAAAGCGGAGGTAATATTCTTCATAATTTTAACAGAGGTTGAGTGAGACAAACACAGATCCGTTCGATTCGGAGAATAAAAAATAAGCGCATGTCCTCCTCAGGCTGGCTAATATCTGTGAATTAGCACAGTCTGGATAAAAATATGCTTACTTGTTTCGTTTTTATTAACCCTGGTGATTATTTTTAGTAGTGCTGGTTTTATTAAAATAGTCTGTTTCTTTCTTCCCCTGTGCACGTGAATGTCCTCGTTGTAGGTTGGAAGAGTCATTTCGATAGTTTATATACATGACAGCGCTCCAGTGAACCGGTAGTTTGTTCTGTCCCACCCTCAACACCACCAGCTACATAAATCAAGCCTCTCTCGCTCTCTCTTGCTCACTCGCCCTCTCAATTTAATTGCAATTTAATGTGCTTTATCGACATGACAAGAACTGTCAAAAAAAATTGGCACAGCATTTGCTGCTTACAGTACAGTGATCTGTGCAGTGTACACTACAACAACCGTAGTGTTAAATGCTTAATACTTACCAAGAAAAATAATTGAAAATTGCACAATTAAAGTCAAATAGAACGTAAGAACAAAAATAGTGTTAACTAAGAGATTCTAACTAGAAATTTACTTATTGGTTATTGGTCTGCTGTGTTGGTCTGGTCAAATTATTCCCAGCATGATCTGTAGCTCAGTGGTAAGAGCATTGCATTTACAACGCCGTCGTGGGTTTGATCACACAGGGTTGCACATACTTAGAAACAAAAATGTATAGTATAATGCAATGTAAGTCGCTTTGGATAAAAGCGTTTGCCAAATAGGTAAATGTAAAATGCAAATGTAAGGGTTTGTAAATATTTATCATCTCTCATTCTTGTCTTTCCTATCCCCTTCGCTTACTTTCAGTGAGAACTAGATTTTAAAGTAAATCGGAAAAAATAGGCTACCCAGCGTCCTCCAGCCCCACACCTTAAAGAAAACTCATGAAATGCAAATGAATAAAATGCAGACACATGGTTCCTCTTCTCTCAAATTATTTTTTAATTTGAAACTACATTAGCGTGAATATGGCCATGTCAAACAGAAGCACACCTAAGGCTTTACGTTACGGTATATTGACTTCTATATGTGTAGCCATCTAGACACTGTTTGTTTTGTAGTGACTACCATGTAATTATGTTGCAACAATATACTTGATACTATAACAAAGGATAAAAGCTATATCACAGTGATTCACTCTATAGCTATATGAGAGGGATTCACACAAAACAGTTATTCTCAAATCATTGCCTCTAGCCGTTGTGAATATGCCCATGTTTAAGCACACATAACACACACACACATAGAGATTCTTTTCTCGCTCTTTCTTTCTGGCCATTTGAATTCCGCTGGGCACCCCTGCTGGTCCAACGTTGAAAAAGAGGAGCTTTTGATAACTCCAGAAAAAGACCACTTGAATTTTTCTCTACTCATCGACGGACGCAGAATCCATTTTTGCAGCACTGTTATACAGTGCAAATCCAAATTTAACACTATTTGAGCCTCAGTTGTGAGTGAAAGATTGATTTGAAAAGTCACAACCAATGTTTAGTCATCTTTTTTAGTGATAATCTGATATATATACAAACAAATGAAACAAAGATATACAAATACATATTAAATAATACTTGTATATATTTGTGATTTCTGGAATTATATATTTATATATAAGCAATCATAAACAGATTCTATATTCAAAGAATCTTTAAATCTCTCATTTTTTGCGAATAATAGGTGTGACAAAAAAAAACCTTTTAAATCCTTTGTGCCTGTTTGTGATGAAGACAAAGGAAGCGAGCGAGATTTTTCCCATGTGCGCGCCACAACTGGTCAGCACATTCTGTTGCTGTGTTTCACTGCTTTGTTTGCTAATGATGTTTGTCAGCGAGGCTAAAATGTTCTTACCGCCAATGCCCACAATATGACTGCTACATCATTTATTTCCCTTGACTTATGGCAGAAGGCGATTTGCGTTCTTTCTCTGCCTTTAATCACAGCTGATACCAAATCAGTCACTCTCTTGCAGCTTTGTGAGAGCCATCTGAGGTGATCTCACTCAATGAGCAGCCCTAGGAAAGAAATTAAATGTCATCCGAGTGAGCGCCTTCGTACAGACGATGTAGAAGGTGGCTGTTATCACCTTGTTTGAACGCTGCAAGGAAGAAAAATTATGATGTCATCGCACTTTCTGTAACTCCAGTCCTGCAGGGAAAAAAGAATAGAGGCTAAACAAATTGCGAATGGATTTTAAGTGGTCGCCGCCACAAAGCCTAAAGTATTCCTTTACTGTTGCTATGGTGTTTCGCACGGGTTCTGTGTGGTTGCTAGAGTATTCAGGGTGGCGGGTGGTCGCTTACCATTTTAATTCTCAATGACAACCTGGTCTCACAATACGACTCATGTTCCTCAGTGTTTTGGTGGACAAAACTCAGCACACCTCTTCTCAACAAGCTCCACAATTTCCAAACTGCATGGGATTACGGTTTAAAGCTGGGGATCTGTAATGGTTACCTCTCGCAATTACACTAAATCAGCGAAATAAGATTCATGGATCTAGAAAGCTGGCCCTTCAATTAGGCTTTCAGGCAGAATTTCTAGGCCACAGTAATGGCAGAATCTACTTAAACTGCTGCACATGTTCCTTCTAAAATAGTGTATTGCAACATTATACATCACAGGAAATAAAAGCAAACAAACTTCAGCTCCAGGACCAACATCCCAGCACCATCGGTTTGACTCATCCAACCGTTGTGCTGGGTTTGGTGCAACAGAAAGCCCAGGCAAAGGTGTCATCTATGCTGTCCTACAGATCTGAATATTACCCCAGGATTTGCCTGAACGCTTCATTCAGCTAGATAACCCTCTCCACATGATGATCAGCTAACCCATGCTCAAAGAGTGTATCTCATTTACATTATAATACACACAGGTTCCCCATTTCAATGCACGTTTGGTGGGTTGAGTACCTGCTGTATTTACATTTCCATTAATGTGTTATTCTTTAGAACTCATCCGTGTTTGCATTAACAAGTAGTCTGGTTTAGCACGATTTAACGTAATAACTGTAATAAATCATGTCAGACTGCTTTTTCATACCGTCAGCCTGTTTCCATTTTCTCTTCTACAGTAAATTCCACAATTCTATAAAAGGGAGCAATAATCCAATATATAGACAGACATGTAGCTAGATATATAACTCCTGAAGTTTAAACGAAACTGGCTTTAAATCACGAACAAATATGCATGTTAATGCAAAACAATGGCTCATTACCAGCTCACCCTCTCAAGGTTGTTTGTCTCAGTGCATCTCCTCTTTTAGTCAGCAAATTAGCTCTAAGGAAGAGGCATTCATTACCATGATACCAAGCAGGCCCTTCAAAAAAAACGTTGAAAGAAAAAATGTACATTCTCCAAGCCCCATTAATTATAGCAAGTATGCGGAGGTGGCCAGTACACAGGAATACTGTGAATTTATCCAGACAGAAAACCTTTGTATGCATTTTATAGCTATTTTACATCCCTATTTGGTTGACTAGCACCCTGCCCCAACAAACCCACCCATTGAAGGTGGGGGGGCCCTCTTTGGACACATCAAGGCCATTATCAACTACAGACTGAAAGGCGGGGTTTGGATAAAGAAAACGGCACTTCTCACTGATGCTGACATGGCGGAGCGTTCCACCAATCTGGTGTCTGGCTACAATAGCCAAAAGTCAGCCCGCGGGACGCAGGTAATGACAGAACAGAGATGCAACAGATGAAGGAACGATGGAAAGACAAATGGTAGACTGCTAAAAGAGACTGATTTTCCGCTGATGGCGTCTGCCGTGGCACCTCAGCCGCGTTTGAGGAGCTCTCACAAAACAATTCCCAGATGTCTGGCTTTCGTTCTTTACAGAAATGATGAAATATGTTGAGCTCTTGATTTCAAGAATGAGAACATACTGTATGTGAACTCGTGATCAAACATGCTGATGAAACGTCGTCACCATTTATTCTTTTTTTAAACTCATTCCAATGGAAAAGATGGGAAAGAAAGGCAAGGAGCCGGAGAAAAGAACGAGCGAGAGATGGATTGCAGGATCGGGTTATTTTTAATCCCACAATTAGTGAAACTGAGCGGTGAGCTATGAATGCCATTTCAGATTAGCCTGTTGGAGAGCGGCTTCATACTTAGAGGTTTTCACTCATGCTCTGACACAAACACTACAGATCCTTTATATACTGGATGTAGTGTGACTCAATTCACAATTCAGCAAGTGTTCTGGTTTTGAGGAAGACCGCTTCTTGGATGAAGCTTTAAACGGCTGGATACAGAATCAAATGCTTATAGATTTACAGATTAGTTTTTAAACATGCATGTATCCTTAAGGACTGAACATTTTCTGTGTGTCAGTTGTCAATATTTCTTTCAAACTTGCTAATATAGAGATGAAACAGAATGGTGAAATATACCAAGCCGCCTCCTGTTCTGCTCCCGGCTGTGATTCAGAATGTTCCCCCTTTTATCCACAACAATGCGTCTTTCTTACATATGCGCAGGATCTCTTTGACTTCATAGTGAGGAGTTATCCTTTTGTTTGCACCGATAACAAGTCAGTAAAAATGGTTCCATTGTTTTTCATTAGTTCATTCTGAAGATGCACAGATGTATCGGCCAGTTATCGGTATCGGTCAAATAAAGCAATTGTTTAAAAACTTGTGATAATTATTTTTGACAGAATTTCCTTAAGTATTCTATATTAAGGCTTCTTTGCAGTAATACCTCAATACATGAGAAGTACATGACAATTCAGAGGTTAGGTTGACAAGAAGTTTTGTAATGTCAATGAAGATGAGCAGGGTACAATCACTCTCATATAAACCTTTAATGCACTCTAAAAATGCATTATTTATAATCCAACGGTTGGTTTTGTCCATATTTACTCAAAAAAGAATTGAATAAACCCAGCATTTTTTAGAGTCTAGGAGTAGGAGAGTGCTTGATGGTTCATGGCTATGACGTAATTAAAACCTTTTAGAAAATGACTTAAAAATGTCCCAGGCACACTTCCTGTTTTACAGGAAATACGTCAACACAACAAAAATGTCTTTATTTAATTTAACTGGCAAAAGTATATTTGGGCATTAGGTCACAAAGTGATATACTCACACACCCTCCTCCTATGATATTCAGTTCTGAGAACATCCATCCTCTGTATGGAAATGGTTTACATTTGAAAACATTTGTCGTAATTAAAGCGTACTTGCATTTGCAAACAGTAGGTCAGCTGGTAAGATCAGTGGTCGCTCGCCTTTCTGAGAGCCCTTTTGATCAAAACAAAAAAAGGTTTTATGTAAAGACCGACGTTTAAGTGCTTGCGATGGAGAGAGTGAAAATAGAAGCGAATAGTGGAAGGGAAATGGGGACATCCTTATCTTTTCATTAAAATGCTAATACATTTAAATGATCTGCCAATTGAAGAAGCGCTTGTTTTATTTGCTTTATTTGTTTTAATCCCACACTTCAGAAGGCACACTGAAAGTTAATACACTCAAGTGGGACAAATGTCACACACACACGCTCAAAGACATGATTCGAATCCATAACATGCAATCAGACAGTTCTGCCAGCATTTGCAGTTTAGCCACTGACCTAATTGGCCAGCGGTAAAAAATGAAGAGTCGTCTGAACCGACGTACTAAGACAATGTCAAACAGCCCACGTCACTCCAGTACACGGTTTCCATGGCTTTCTTTATGCACCGCTTCTGCCCGACTGAGTTTTCTCCGCTGCTGGCTTTTCATTAGCCTTAAAAGCACTCGGGTGGCACAGGTTGAAACGCACAGAAAAGCAGGCGTCTTTTCCAGCCTTCTTATATGAACGCGCATGATAAAGTTTAAAGAATAAGGGGCCATTTCGGCGGCCTCCCCCTCAGGCTCACCGAGCGGATGTTCAGAGCCTGTAGCCCGAAGATCTAGTGATAGACTTTACCCGCGCTGTTAGTAGATGCATGTGTGTGCGTGGGGTGTTTGTTATTGTGTTCATCTTGACCTTGGGTTACAGAGCTTGAGGGAACAAATGTAGTGGTGCATTTGTATATAATAGCTGTTATTTATTTATTTGTTTTTATTTATTCATCTGAATTTTTCATGGTCTCATTTACATAATCACCCGCAGAAAACAAAGTATTACAAATTACATGTAAGCAGGCTATAGAAAGTCGTTGATAGAGGCATTTAAATCATGATAACCAGTTAAATTCTGCATAATATTCGGAGTTTATATTTATACCTTTTTTAATTATTAAAAACATAAAAATTAAAACAATTTAAAAAACAAATGATTTTAAGTGAAGTTATTTATACATTTATTTAGCATATTTATCCTTTTCTGCATACTAAACCTATTTTCGATGACAGTGGTGTGCAGTTGCAAGCTAGCAGTTTTTTCATCCTTATGTAAACGTTTTTTGCAAAAAAAAATTATATATTATTATAACAAATTCAGTAATTAAAAATCAAATCCAAACTCATTCAAAGAAGTAAAACAAAAGTACCACAGTCACAGTAAAAAAAACTTTAGAATATAGAGATGTTCTGAAAATGTATCTTTGTCGGTAGTGCATTTATCACCCATCATTGCTCAGGTGTTCCTGCGAAGCTGGTGTTTTATTAAGACGTTCTTTGTGTCAGTTTGTACACACTCACAGGTGTGTCCACCCCTCTCTCTATCCCCAAATAGCTCTTCAGTCTATTTCAGTGTTTTGTACTCACTGCTCTCCTCTCTGACACCATGATTGCTGACTTAGTCTTCTGTTGTGCGCTAGGCTTTCGTTTTTTATGGTTAATCACCATCTGTTTACAGAGTTCCTTGAACACACAGTGTCCCAGTAACGTTAAACAGCCCAAAAACATCTCCTTGGCTCTGGTCGAGAGTGCGACCAGGGACTTTGTTACGGCACATCCTGCTGAAACGGATGGCTAATTAACATTTATTTAAGCTTTCTAAAGGCCCCGAGTATCCTGTTTACCTTTCCAGCCTGTTCGCTGTGAAGGTTGGTGAGTGTGTTAGAGAAGAAGTGTGCATGTTAATGCGCACTGGAACTATGTGTGCACAAACTGACATTGTTATCATGCAAAGGAGAGTTCAGCCCCACATTACCACCCAGCACCTCCATAATGAGAGACCCATCAGTGGGTGTGTGTGTGAGATGTTCAGCGCTCTCATTAGTCAACAGTGAGTGAAGCGGGCTCTGGCTCGTCTCTTAATGAAGGCTACTGTGTTGTTACAGAGGCCAGTTAGTCAAGCTTTCCAAACTCAGCCCACCGCTGGCCTTTCAACCTTTTAAACAGCACTAAACAGCTCTGTCTTGGGTGTATCGTCAATTTCAACGTGAATCTGTATTTTCGCATTCGTTGCGAAATAGCATTCCCTACTCGTATTACCATGATAATGTGACATATTTCTGAGGCAAAGAGAAAAAATGTAGGACGAGCCTTGGTTTATCCCTCTGTAATTGATTGGATTGTGAGAAGTGGGCTTTTCGTAGCAGAACAGAGTCAGACCTGAATGTAGGTTTGAAGAGACGGGAGTCTAAAGGTCAAGTTCAACCCTGATACCATCTCAAAGTATCCCCATGGTAACGCTTCATCCTTCATTTCAACTTGCTGCCCTTATTAAATTATTGTAATCTCTAATTAAATTACTGCGTTAACGATTTGCAAAGATTTTAAAGAGGCTGAACTGTTGAAGTGCTTAAAGTGGATAATAAAGCAATAAGCCCCAAGAAGCAGTGGGTTACAGTGCATTTTATAACAGCTAAGTGTGTTGTGGCACGACATAAAGTGTGGCAAGGTTTCATAAAATAAAATAAATAAAGTGATAGTCAGCAGTTATAAATGGCGGTGCTTTATAATGGCTAAGAACTCTGCTCAACCAATCAAAGTCTAGGACCAGAACTGACAGTTTTAAAAATAGCTCTTTGGCTTTTGGTTATTATTATTCGTCATTTTTTCGTTGAAATCAGGCGTTAGTAATTTCACATTCATAGCAAGTTTTTACATTCCAAGTTATATTGATTAAGAAAATGTGGTCCTGTAAATAGGATCGATTTTGATTATTTGACTTTAACATCCTCAGAAAAGACCTCATTGCAATGTGCGCAGAGCGAAAACAAATGATTTCCATATTTCTGCCTCTTGGTGTGTATACAATAAGGTGCATTTATCAGAATTTTACATGGACAGACTCTAAATCCTGTTCAACGTTACCTACACATTTGTTTCGTAACGGCAATTTTCTTTTTTAATTTGACAAATTAGCGGTGGGTTAACATTGGCTGTTTATATCCTCATGCATGGATGCATTTCTTATGCTTGTGACTTCAGCGGCGAGGGCTTGAATCAATCAGTTGGGTAATGCAGGTAGGGCTTGATTTTCAATCACAATAGAGCTTTAGGCCCATGCGTGCGTGAATGAGAGCGTGTGGGCTGACAGCGGAATATTTCACAGACGGCCCCTGACATAACCTATTTCAGTCCTTCAATTTCATCAAAAAACCTGTTGAAAGCTCTTCAAATCTCCTCAATATCTGATAATTCTATCCCCTCTGTCCCTGGAATGAATCAAAACACACACAAATAGAGGAATAAAAATGCACTATAATTCCTCTGGATGCCCAGTGGTGTAGATTATCCCTGTGACAATCACCACAGCGTTTTTGATGAAAGAATCCAGGTCAACCAATCAGTTGGACCGAGATCACACGGGCTGCTTTTTTGAAGCTCAGAGGTCACACACACACCCTTTAGCAATACGTGTTGAGCTGTGTGTGACAGAAGAGGCTGAGACATTAGATCTGTTCGAAAACCTCTTGAGTAGCTTTGCTGTTGACTGCTTATATACGCTGCATCCTATATGAAAGCGACTCACTGAATTGAAACATTCTATAAAGACAGCATTTCCATGCGCCCCACATGTAGAAGTGCACTTGAGACCTGAATCGATTTCTTTAAAAAAAATCTACACACCCTCTTGTCATTTCAAACCTGTATGACTTACTTTCTTCTGCTGAACTCAAAAGAAGATATTTTGAAGATGTTGTTAACTGGACACCATTCACTTGCATTGGTTTTGTGTCCTTTCAATAGAAGAGAATAGGGTCCAGTGCTGTTTCGATTACCAGCTTTCTTCAAAATATCTTCTTTTATATTGTGCGGAAGGAAGGAAGTTATAAAGGTTTGAAATAACAAAAGGGTGAGATGTTGAAAGAATTTTTATTTTGGGTAAACTTTCAAGTTAACATTTTATAATTAGCTTTAGATAAGTATAAAAATACATATAGTAGTGTGCAAACATATTCATACATAGGAAATACACTGTAAAAAATATTTTTGGGCAATTTTCTGAAAGCACATTTTCCATTTTAAGGACATTAGAGACATTTATCCAGGTGAAACCGCTGTAAAATATATTAATATAGAAAATGACCATATGGATTCCTTATAGATCGTTTCAGCAGCAACAACATATACGTTATGTTGCCCAAACTTAACTTCAGGTAGACCTCTGCAAAGAATCAATAACCGTTGAGTAGTTTTAATGTAATTTAATACAATTAATATACAATAAGATATTAATATTAATTAATTTTAATGTAGATTAAATATAAAATAAATTGTTATATTATAACAAAACACAAAGTTAACTGCGGGCCATGTGCGTGCGATTGATAAACCGTCTATAGAGTAGTGTTCCAAGTGTTTTTCCATAAAATCTTTAGCATTTAATACAAGCATATTTGTTAGCCATGAATTGTATTTGTTTTTACCTGTTTTGTAGATCCCTCTTCATTATTTGTCTTCAGCCACGTCTTTTTTTAATAGTATGCTAATCTTTAATCTGCTTTGAGTTTTGTTGCCTTGAACAATTTGTTTCTGGATTGTTTCAGCGGCGTTGTCTTAACCTGGATAAAGTGAGGTTTAACTGCAGAGTAGCTGATGTGATGTTCACCAGCGCCCAAGGAACCTGCATCCAAGCATTGTATTGATTCTCTCACAATTGAGCAGATTTGTACCGTGGGGCTTTTGGGGGATTGTAGAGCATCTGACAAGCGTTCCAGCCTTTAGGACAGGCCCCTGCCACTCAGCAGCCTGCCATGTTAACAAACTCCTTCCCATGTTCACACACACAGAGAGGGTAATTTGTGAAAGGGCCACAGAGACACCCCCCCCCTAAGAGAAACCCGGGCAGACAGAGGGGCTGTTGTGTGTGGGCAGCTTCCTGAAAATCTCCCCCACCCCGGTCGAAGCTCCCAGACTCTTTCTTTGGCAAATAAAGCCTGCAGGTACAAGCAGTATCCAGTGGTCACTGAATCTATCCAACACATTGAACAGAGAGCAAATCATGCCAGTGAATTCGTATTCTATTTAATTACCATTCAATTATCAATTCAGCCAGCGATTGCCAAGTAAATTAAATTTGCCGCACTGAAAGGAGAGGAGAGAAAGAAAAAGAAAGAGAGCGAGGTCTCGATTGGTGTCTGGACGGAATGAGAGTATTACATTTTAACCGAGGTTAAACAGAGTACAGCAGTGGAAATTTGGAAAAGGGGGAACGTTGGGGAAGACCTTTAACAACCCAAAAAGAAAGAAGAAAACCGTCTGTTTTAGTGGCTGTAACCAGAGCTGAATCCTATTGCAAAAAACGAAAAAGTAAAAGGCGAGGGGAAGAAAGAGATACACAGAGGTGAGGAGAAAAGTGATCCTGTAGGTGGAACTGCAGGCTCTTATCTGATGAGGAACAGCTATCATAAATATCCAGCTCTGCCGTTACAGGAAACACATTTACACATGTTGATCTGAAGAGCACTCGGTCAAAACGAAACCGATTCCCTGTATGGGATCTGGTGTCTGATATACTGCTAGGTGTAGGGATCAAAAGGCAGAGCGAGATATTGATTCGCTCGGATTCTTATTCCCTTCTTGCAGGAAACTTTATATTGTTTGGCATTTTCTTTGCAGTGTGGGTATATTCATACGAGCATGGGAAAAATAATCCTATTTGCAGTGTTTAGATGTTGGTACATTGTGGGAATATCTTATCAATGAGATATACTAAACATTATTATTATTTCAAAACATTAAATGTATTTATACATCATTCCAGTGTTTATATTTCAGAAATCTTATTTTTTGATGATTTTATTTCCTACTTTAAAGTTTTAGTGGAACTATTCTCCAGATTTTATCTTCCGCCATAACTTAGAATCACCCAGCTGGTCTCACCAGACCCATAAAATCGACTCTTTCAGTTTCTCATGTGTTGGGTGTGTGCAACTTGACAGCCATGTTGTTTGTTGTCAGGAAAAGCTGTATTTTGAGGTTGTTTGAGGAAGAAGAACGCGTTCATGCGTGCATACATACACATCCACGCCCGCGCAGATGGGCTCTTTTGTGGAGAGCTTTATCAGGGATCTGAGGCGTGTTTACCACGGTTGTCTGACAGTGGCTCTCTAAGCCGCGGATGTGTATCTAAAGGAGTGTGCTTGCCTGGATGTTTCGGGGCTCAATGGCCTCTGTTGAGATCCAGGCCAGATGCACAGGCACGCAACACCCGCCGCTCCATCTGACGCCCAGCATCAGCCCACGTCTGTGCTGCAGACGCTCTACGGGGAAGTGTACATATTTTCTCGCCGCCAACAGACAGATGAAAGCCCCGTGCGCAGAGGTGGTAGAAGCATTCAGTCGATGTCCTCGCGCCTTCCTTCCCGCTGTGCTCATCTCTGGACAGATGTGTTGTCTCTCCATTGTTGGTCCGGGTGCGCGAGGCAGGTCTCTCTTTGTTTGCCGCCCAATCCACCATCCTCTCCCCCTCTCCTCTCAGCTGGTGCCATTTGAACATCTGCTCTCAGAGAATTGCCACCAACTAGACAACAACGGCATACCATTTTCCAAAGAGGCATGCTGGCTGAAAAAAGAGGTTTCTAACACCTCAGAGTATTGTGGCGGGGTGAATTGTGCCAGCCAGCTGAGGTTGACCCTGAGGGGGCTTGACTGTATGGATGAGCCTCTGATATGCTGTCTGATACCTCTGAATGACCCAGTTAAAGCACTGCCATTACTCATTAATTTACAAAACCGTGATGCTGCCTGAAATAAAAGACAAAA
Organism: Triplophysa tibetana; assembly: GCA_008369825.1. Taxonomy (NCBI): domain Eukaryota; kingdom Metazoa; phylum Chordata; class Actinopteri; order Cypriniformes; family Nemacheilidae; genus Triplophysa; species Triplophysa tibetana. Next base: position 13,588,487 of record CM017896.1, on the reverse strand, counting down.
TACAATCTCACTGTAATTTGTAACTATTTTACGATCTAGCTAATTCGTATAAATTTGTATGGTATCATTTGCTTTTGGCCTACTGATGGTTTTGAAGTCCGCCTTCAGTTTTGCTTTTTTCTAATAATCATACATTTTCTGTACTTTTAACATATTGTACGAATTAGCCACATCATAAAATAGTTACAAATTCTGGTGAAAGAAACCTAAATGCTATTTTGAATATCAGGAGTCTTGGTACACTCGACAAATCACTTTTAAAGGGACAGTTCACACCAAAAATAAAAATGTTGTCATCATTTACTCGCCCTCAAGTTGTTCTAAATCTCTGTATACATTTTTTGTTCGGATAAACACAGAGAAATATATTTAAGAAGAATGTTTCCTTCCCTACATTCTTCAAAATATCTTCTTTTGTGTTGAACAGAACAAAGACAAATATTTAATTTAGAAAATAGAAATTAATACAGATTTTGAACAACTTGAGGGCGAGTAAATGATGACAACATTTTCATTTTTGGGTGAAGTATACCTTTTAGGAACTAGCTGTATATTAGAGGTTATTGTCTCTCTAAAACTCTGTATTCATCAAGTTTGAAATCACTCGCATGTTCTACATTTGTTAGAACATGCGAGTGTTCTAACAAATTTAGAACACTCTAACTCTTATTTATAGTTCATATATGAATGCATTGTTTGATGCAGACACGCAAGAGCTCCCAAAGTGCTTGTTTGCCAATATTTCTGTTCCCTGTAAATCTATTGACATATACAAGATCAAAACCAACTTCAGTTCATTGTTGTTCTCTATCTGAGAATTACAGAAATCGAGAGTCTAATTTATTTCCTCCGTTACCGCTCAGGGACCTGCTTGTTCCACCGAACACAATGATTTTTGATTGATGAATCCCCTTGAAACTTCCGCTGTGGCCTGTTCCCGGCATTCTCTCCCACAGTGACCGGCTTCACACCTCTGATTGGTCCCTGGCCGCGGTCTCATGTGGGCCGTGTGGTAGGTGTGCTGCTCATCCTGGCTGGTGGGGAGCTCCTAGACTGATTTTGTTTTCGCTGGGGAGGGAGATAATGAAAGGCTCTGGTGTTTGTGTACGTGTGCATGTGCATGTGAGATTACACCCTTCGAGAGGCCTCAGCCAGCTATTTTGCCCAGGAGGTTGCATTGGCGGTGCTGGTTGGTTTAATGCTGAGAGATTAGGCCTCTCCACAGAGGTAATTGCTCACAGCACGCTCTATTAAAGACAAAAGGAAGGAAAACTACTATTTGGAGCAACAAGCTAATTTATTATGTGCTGTCCGGCTACGTCTTCATAGCACAGTGGCGGTACCTTCTCCATTGTGAAACGTAAGAGCCCAATGTGTTTTAATTAGCGTTGTGTTTGTACACAGACACTCTTTGGCAGTGTTGAAGAAATGGTGCTTTTGTTCCTGGAAAAAGCATGTATTACATAGGATTTTGAATGATTTCCCATCCATGCTTGCGAGTCGATTCCCAACACTCCTAATGGCTCATAAAAATACCGCACCACAACATACTAAACAGCAAACTAAACTGTACTCACCCGCAAAGTATGTCTGCAAATGCATTTTAGCCGAGTATCATCAAATGGCGAAATAAAGGGTGGAAATTTTGGCTTTTGTTTATTGATTTTGTGTGTAAGTGTGTGTGGATGTAGCCATGTGGTGGAGCGTAAAGGAGCGGGTAGATAGCAAGATCAATAGCTCAGCATTCGCGGCAGCACATTTTCTCTCTTTTTCAGCACATGCAAAGAAGCCATTGTCCCCTTTTCTTCATTCCAAGCTCCTTTTCATTCTCGAAAAATCTCTCACTTTTTTTTTAGAACTGTTGAAATTACCAGCTATCACAATGGCCTCGGTGTAAAGAGAGGTAATCAGCGTCACTCACCAGTCGCTCTTAAATTTATTTAACAAGTCATTCATCTTTGTTTTGCCTCCAAAAACAGGCTTGTGAAAGAGAAGGTGCTGCTTAACAGCACATGAAACGGCACCGTAAAAAGGCAAATGGCGACCAGCCACTATCTCTCTCCCTCTCTCTCTTTCACACATAAATGTGTCAGTTGTAATACTCTCTGTGTTTCTCCCTACCCTAATTCCTCTGTTGATTGATCCTGTTCTGTCACCTAAAGCGGGAGGGTTGGATTAGGTCTTTTTCTCTGACCCCTCAGGTCAACCCTTCACCTCTGGACGAGCGGGTCTTTCACCAGGACTTAACTACTTAAACCTTTTGATCTCAGTGGGCATCTTTATTAACTCGCCCATGTCTTAGGAAGTCTTTTGTTGTCTTTGTATTGCACGGTTTAATAATCGAATGGATTTACATAAGTCAATTGTCCTAATGTCTAATATTGCCGACATGCAATAGAACAGTCAATCTCTGCTGTTGCATTTGAGTTAGTGTTTGTTAGATAGTGAAAAAATATTTCCTGCGGTTGGGGTGTGAGTGAGTCAGACTTCATTCGAAGTGATGCTTTGTATGGCGGATTGGTGAGGAGGTTGGATTTGGGAGGTGCAAAGTTTAGAATGTGGGGGTGGCGACCTGGGTACAACCCTGACCTCCATCATCTTACTCGTGTTTCACATAATAGTCATAATAAATCTGTCTTTTTCCATTTGTGTTTGGACACTGATCCCCAGTGTGGAATCTCGTTGTGCTGTTTTTGGCCCTTTAGGTGCTTTATTGTGACCCGCATCATAACCTTGGCTAGCAAGCTTCACCAGAATGGCCATGTTGGTTTACCATCATCGCCTGGTATGTTTTGCATCATCTTACATTTCTATACAGCCTATAGCTGTATTTGGAAGAGAGTTGATAAAACCAGCTTATCTCCAGCTGGTTTGGATCGACCTGCTTTTGTTATCCACTTGGGCTGAACCCAGCCACATATTTTTGCATTTGTTAAATCCCTCATTCTGGATCAGTTCTGAAACCTCCCAACACGACTCGGAATTCAAAACATCATGTGTCGTTCCCACCTCATTATACGCATTGGTTAAAGGACTCTTCTTACAATACACACAACTCCATATGTATGTGTGCGTTTACAATATCTGCATATCAAAGATCTCCACCAGCATCGTCTCTACATTTCTCAGCCGCAGAAGAACTCTCCCACTCTCTTTGGCTTACGGAGGGACCCTGCCCGCACCCTTTATTACAATTGGGCGAGTGATTGTGTGTGTGTTACCAGGCTTAGCCCCCTGCTGTTCCCATTTGTTGGTTACAGCAGTAACTGGGCAAGCCCTGGCTGTTTTAACAGCACATGTGTTGATGAGCACTCTTTGGCTTTCATGAGCAAAAACTGGCCCAATTAGACTCCAGGCAGAACTCTTTGGAAATGTGGAAGCTTGTATGCACAAGTGTGTATTTATTTTTTTTATTCATTTTTTCATCATGAAATGACCTTGTTGGTTAGCGGGTGTTGTTTTTGATGGTGGTATTGCAGTTTCGCTTGGAGAAATGTTTTCTCCAGTTGGAATCTTCTCATCCTGTCTTGATTTTTAGCCATTCACTTACTGACCTCCAACAGTCTCATATAGTTCTTTGGTCTAGCTTTCTCGACTTATTTATTTTCGTACTGGAAGATTGCTGTTAACAACAGTTCGGATAGCTTGATCTGATGCTGTTAAATTATGTTAAAATATCAAGAAATTGTTCACCCAAAATAAAAAACTCTGTAATCATTTACACATATTGTTACTTTACCTACAAATAGTTTTGAAACATCCCCTTTTTTCTGTGGATGAAAGACATTTCATTCATGAGGGTTAAAATAATAGCGCAATTTCAGTGTTAGGGATGTGACATTTTTTTATAAAAACTTGAAATATAATTTCTTTCAGAATGTATTTATTAACTTTATATTGAATCATCTGCCTGGGTCCTAAACCCCTGATGATAGAGTTGCATGCATTATGGATGTGACAAAAAGAATAATTTCTGAGAGAAAACATACTTTGTAGGATTTCTGTTAATTGAAATGTACAAGCCAGATGCAATGATTCCCAACAAATGGATAATGGCTTGCTCTTTATAGACCACAAAATCCTTTTTCTTCATTATATGTGCCAATTTATGAAAAATTTGGACCATTATGGAGGTGACAAAAACTTTTCATCTTAAAGTGGAGATTCGCATGGAATTGGCCTTACAGAATTTTTATTTTGAGAGAACTATCTCTTTCAAACTCGCTAAACGAACACGTCTGCACTGAAACGAATGCATTTTACTGCGACGACTGATTGTGAATTATTTATATATTGTCTTAGTTTCATAAGAGCGATTATGTGTCTAATCATACACTGGAGTTAGCTCTATTTATCAATGCTAGCCTATACAGTACACTCTCCGCACACTTCCGTCTGAACCATTAACATCGCTGCGGCATGAATCATTGTAAATCGAATAGTGCACTTTGTGCGGGAATGAAACACGGCTGTCTCCGGATCATAATGGCGGAATTATAGCTCTCCCCCATCATCACGCACGCGCTGAAGTCATCCCAAACCCAATTAAGGAGAATCCGTCTTCATTTGCCAGGTTTTGGAGGCTGACAGGCAGAGTGTCAGAGATGTGCTTCGGGATGTTTTCTTTTTGAGGGGAGGTGGGGCCCGGATCATGGGGTGATCGATCACAGGAAGTTGGCCTAGAATTGAGGAGTGTTGTTGCGAACGGGGCGAAGACCTTAGATAACATCATCATTAGCCAGCAGACGGTCTCTAATGTTCAGGGTTTAAATTGGGCCGGAGCAATCCGGAACAGCGCTCCGGCACTTTCGGTACAAATGAAAAAGTATTGTTAGTTCATTTGCAAGTCCGTTCCACTTACTGCGTGCTCCAGTCCAGTTTTTTCTTTCATCCGGTGCACACATTTCTTTCTCCATTTAGCAATTGTAATCACTCAAAACCTTCATTACATTAAGGAGGCTACATAAGCTGAGGCTAGGTATCCGTGTAGAGTGGCATGGGTGCCACGCCACACCCAGTCCTCGGGCCGTTCTCGTTGTGATAAAATTACAAAAATATGCCCTCGTTTGAGCATGTTTTCTTTTCTAAAGCATTACAATTTGTTCTGTTTATATGCATATGATTATATATTTAATTAAATTCATAGTCATTGCATTAACGCACAGTTTGGTATTATTGCAATGTAGCTTTACAGGAAACACATATTAATACAGGCAGTTGAGACATAAAGAAGAACACTGAAATCCTACACATATGAAATGTGTAGGATACATGGTGTTAAGGAAAACTTTATTGCACATTTTCCCATAACATTTGTTAAATATACAGTGTGGTACTGTCACAGATTGAATGTAGTTGTTTCCTCTGGGTTGGGAGGAGTCATGTTACATCATTACAAATGTTGTGTGTTTTTCACACTCGTGTATTGTTCTATCAGCGAATCACTGGCCTGTCTGCGCTCCGGAGAAAGCCAGGAGGAAATGAGTGCTGAGATGGAGAAACGAGAAGGGAGATGAAGTAGAATTAGATGTGTGATGATCTGAGAGAAGAGAGTAAGATAGACTGAAGGAGACGAACTCAAGAGGAGAGAGAGGTAGAGTGCTGTTGGAGTTTATGGATTTGCTCTCTTTTTTATTTCTGGGGCAACAAGGAATTTCTGGTTCTGCGAGGAGAAAAAAAAAACAAAGACAGTCTGAACAGAGATGCAGGAGACCGAGAGCTGAGGCAGAAAGAAACAGAGAGCTCCGAGCAGTATTTGATTGTTGCTGAAATATTGGCGTTAGCAGAGAACAGTGTTTGGTAATGAGGTTTAGACCTAGCGAGGCTGTATTCTCTAGTATTGATCATGCAGGACATCACCTCCTGGCTTACCTTAGCACTTAATAACATGTAAAATATTTAATCACCTATTTATAATATCATAATGAAAAATCTTTAGCAGTTTTTAATTAATTTTTGCCTGATCACATATTCATTTGCATGTATCATTCTGTCACATTGAAAATCAACATGAAATGGTGTTTGTAATGCATTTACGATTGAACCAGGAAATTCTGTGAAAAACATGTACGGTGAAATTGATTTTACTGATTGAGAATTTATTGGATTGTGATTTCAGTGATTAGTTGTTTCAGAAGAAGCAGGTTATTGGAATTTAATTAAAAAAAAAGTATGACCGGTTTGAAAACAAGCCTAAATATAGTATATATAAGTCGGTGAAAAAATATAATGAATTACAAGTTTATTTAAAATTTTTAGTAAAAGTGTATGTATGTATCTGTACGGTGTTAAAAGTTTTGTTTGAAAAAATGTAGAATTTAACACTTAATATTTATCAAGATAAAATGTGATTTGGTTTTCCTTTTTACACTAAACAAACATTTTGAAAAGGGAATTTCACAAGTTATACTATCTATAAAATTGTAAATAAAAGAAAATAATTTATAATGGATTTATTAGTGCATATGTACTGTATATTCTTAATTTTTATATGTTAAGGTTTTTTCCTGCAAAAAAAAAAACATTTTATAGAATAAGTCATTCACTATTTATAGTCTGTTCAGCTTTATTTGTAACATCCCATCCGAAGCATGCACACCCACGTACACTTAAAGGTAAAAAAAGTACTTTACCCTCTTCACTCACAGTACTTTCCAAAGCACGGACAGCTCTCTGGTTGTCGACCGGTGAATCAGAGCGGGTACAGACAGGTGTGTTGTTAATTCTGAGTGTGGCTAAGCTACTGTGAATCTATTTCCTGTTTTAGCAGCGTCAGATCATGGGCCGTCTCTCTCATGTTAGCCCAGCCAGAACAGGGGTCCCAGGTGTACGGGTATAAGTCTATCGCTTTCTTCGACCATTTTCGTGTTCCTCCTCTCTCTCCTTCTTTATCTGTTCCTCACCACTGAGGGACCATCTCGCTTCATTTCACATGTCGCCCAAAGGGGAAGAGGGGCTGTGGAAAAGAGAAGCTAGCTACAGAGAAAGAAAATGAAAAAGATAGAGGGAGCAAAAGGAGGGAGCGAGGGATACTGGAGGCATTGTTCCACTCCAAGAGACACAAACAGTCTCGAGCTCTCTGGTGTTCAACCCGCATCCCCCCTGTTTGTGTGTGTGTGTGTTTCCAAAAGGCTATAATTCTACAGACAGGAATTAAAAAGGGATAAAATGACATTGAAAGATCAGTCTGATACAGTAACCTCCTCTAATTTTCTCTTGTGTGCTTTTCTCCATCTTTGCTTAGCCATTTTACCTTTCTTTAATATTCTGAATAAAATTGTTGTGAATTCTGCGTGTTTAAATACTGTATATAACAACGTCATACAGATGGCGATGTTCTGTGAAAATTGTCAGAATGTTTTTGGAACCATCAGTTGGATGGATCGAAAATGATAAACGAATTACTTCATACTGTTGTTTTCCAGCAAATATGTGTTTTTGAATTAATAGCTGTCAGGGAGTTAAAATAATTGAAATGCCTAATTTAGAGCTCCGGCACGAGTGTTGAGCACTAGTGTGTCTTCACAAGAACTCAAACAGCAACAACCCTGAATGTCATTTCAAGTGTACTGCATCATGTTGTCCCCTGTGTGTTTTTTCAAGTGTTTCTTCAACAGATGATAGGCGGTAAGACACATCTAATGATAATTATACAGCATCCACTTATTATTCAAGTGACCAACAATTGTCATTACCATACGTCCATTAGCATCAGCACAACGATAGCAACACATTAGTTATAATGGACGTTTAATCTCTAAAGGCGTCTAATCCATTCTCCATCTTTTCTTTGGTCTCCCATATGCAGTTCTCACTTTGATGTAGCTTTTGTCGTGTGTTAGTCAGTGAGACCCCCCTGCGGGGGGTCCACACAGCCACGCGAAACTCTGAATCCAACTTCACATGATTCTTTTTTCGTCCCATCTGATTCATCAAGTCGCTTTTTTTCTCAGGGGTACATTTCATATTCATCAAAGTCTGTGTATGTGCTCAGCTTTTTGTCTGTGATATGTCAACAGCTCTTGTGAAACTCTCAACCTTTAATGGACAAGAGACATTATAAAGAAGACAAAACCAACTGAGAAATCATAAACTCAATATGGCAGCCGTGGCATTGCAAGTCCCGCCTTACAATCACAAGAACCAGTCATTTTTTATGTTGAACGTATTGTGTTATTGAAATGTTATCTTGACAGACAGTCTAAAGGATGCCTAGTACCTATATAGATAGCAAAGTAGCTGCTAGGGAGAATTACCAAGATGGGCGTCGTAGGCACTGACTTGCCTTAAAGAAATTTCAAGCTAGACCTTAATTTCGATATTTCTTAAACCCCACCCATTTCTCTGCCCCCTAGCATGAATTAATTTCTTTCCTGATTGTCAGTATATAATAAAAAATCAAACCACAGGCTTTGTGTGCGTACAGTATGTGTGTGATTTATTCGCAGATTGTTCTTGTTGAGGCAAGTTACAAAGTGTGGCCTTCAGCCTTCTTTGTGCTCGCTGCTGTCCACCGAGGACCAGAAAACAGACAAAGAGATGGAGAAAGAGAGAGAGAAGACAGATGGTTAGTGATTTCAGCAGTTCGGCTTTTCTTAAGCGCTCCTGTTAGCAACGCGGCACGGGCTGCTATCGATTAGAATATGAAAACCTAGAGGCCTGCATATAAGATCGGGGATGAGAAGGCAGCAGAGAGCAGCGGATGAGACAGGTTGCACACACAGCATACGCAGACACGTGCAGCGGCACAGGAAGTTGCTGATTAGGTTTGACCTAGTGTCAGGTGGAAAAAAATAGAAGAATTCGCGTGCAAAATCATACAAGGAGAAGGGGAAAAATCAATGAATGACAAACAAGCACGTTTAGTTTACTGGCGTGGAATGATGAGGCTGTGGAAATAATACCCTGATCACTGACTGTGTGTTGGTGGGTGTTCAGATGGCTGTGGAACTGGATGCTGTATTTACAGGTTTCAGTTACGTGTGATGGTGGGCTCGGGCGTTGCAGTTAAATCAGTTTTTGAAAACGAAAAGTTCCCACTTTAAATTTTGATTAGATTTCAAAACCTCTGTGAAATGACTACAAATGCACACCTGCGACCACACGTTCTGTGTTAATGCGGTAGGTTGCAGAGTTGCTTGGCAACCGTAAACAGCCTAATGTTAGAGTAATATTAATGCTCATTTATTTAACATTTATACATTTAACAGATTTATTTTTCGGACACGTTGCTACAGTTTCTACAGTGTTCTGCCAACCCAAAATCTTGAGGGGATTCATTGATTTTCACAACAATCACATTTTTCAGAGAGTCGTGTACCAATACCGCTTCATACGCTTTGTGTGCACCTGTGTTTGATTTTATGGTCTAGTCCGAGTGCTGAACTTTTCCGCAAGCGCGTCTTGGAACAAGTTTCGGTTCAACCCTCCTTTATTTCCATTGTTTTTAGGAGTGGGTTTGTTTGTGTACTGGGAAAATAAAGAAAATAACACTTGCCTCCCGGCACCACAGCGGCTTCATCTCTCCAGCTTTCTCTTCTCAGCTTTAATTGACAGCTGCAATGGATTATGGGCCGTGTTCAACTTCTTCGTCTGCTCTCTCATATCATTAGACACGAGAGAGAGGGTCAATCTGTGTTTTATCTCCTCTCATGTGTGCATATGTGCGTTTTCTAAAGGCATGCAGTAGAGAGTGCTGATGGAACAGGTTGGCATGAAACCACAACCAGTGCTAGGGGTTGTCACAGATGGAGAGAGAATGAAAGAAAGACAGAAGAGAGTGACTGAGTGAGAGAGAGAAAGAGAGGGGGGTGAATTTTAAGAAGCTACAAAAACAGCAGGATTACACCGTGACTACAGCATTGACTTGCTCACTGTTACAGTGATTTCCCTTTAGTTCAGTGTATTGTTTATAAGAGACAGCTGCATCCAACTGAAACCAAAAAATGTGCTGTAATTTCTGCCACATATGCCAATATGGAGTGAATTAGGAAAATGATGTTGTAACTGAATGACATTGTATTTTGCATTATGTTTATAGGGTAATTGTTTTGTAGTTGTTAAGATTAGAAAATGAATTATCTTACATGAACTAAGAATGTGCAATATGATTTTTTGGCATTTATGATATTTGTTAATGTCATTTAATGAAAATGCAATTGTTCATGTTTATGGAGCATTAACAGTTATTACGAGTGAATTAGTATTTAGTTAGAAATTAGAAATGAACTGATGCTATTAATGAACTATTGTTCATTATAAGTTAATATTAGCTAATACATTAACTAATGTTAACCACTAATCTTTTTTTTGGTACTGACATTCATATTTACTCTTTTTAATGTATAATGCATTAATCATCATTATAATAACGGTGGTTAAAATTAATTATGAAAATATTTAATTAATTAAACTGTGCATTAGGCATTATTTATAATACAAAAATAGGTTGCCAAATTGTCTTTCATATCAGCGTAATGCATTCTTAAGGATGTAGGGTTAATAACCTTTATTATTTCATTTTTGTGCCTTAGTCAGTCCGAGCTTAATACAACCAACACACACAAGCGTGTATCAGTGGCAGCACATAATGTTAATGGCACTTAATTTGTTGGTCGGGATGGGCAGGCTGGTGTGAGCACAGCTCCCATAGGACTCGCCTGTAATTGTGTTTCATATCACAAATATATAAATAAAGCTCCCAATAATTACAAAATAATAATTCTCGCTCGCTCTTTGTCTCTCTTTATCTCTCTCTCTTTCACACAAATTCTAGATGTCTTTTACCTTTTCTATGCTCCTTCACGATGCATTGACTGTAAACAAAGGAAGGCTGTTAGGGTACATGCAGGACTATAAAACACATGCCGCAGAAGTGGAGGTGACTTTGTCGTCTCAGGAGTGAGTCCATTTCCATGTTAAGGCGCTAGGAGTCAGTCATTTAATTATCATTCAAATATTACTTTCACCTTTTGCCTTTGACTGCTCTCGGATCAGGGGTCCTAAACCATGTCTGATAAGCTTTTATTATATGTTAAATAGTGGCACTGAGCCCAGGTCATAGCGGTGTGACTGGCTATGCATATTCCTTAGAGGCTGCTTATAGGTTTGAGAGGTGATTATGTCGCTGTAAGACGGGCTTCAGAACAGTGTGAGAAAGGCAAAGAGCAAAGCATTTTCTTACAGCAAGAACTATTCGATTTATGCACAGTCAAATTGATATTTAGTGTTAATTTGTAAATGTTATGTTATAAACTACACATATTCACATATTTATTTTTTAAATTATGTATGTGTCAACAAATTAAGAGTTTGGTTCCAAAATGAGGAATTTTTAAAAAATCATGTTTTTTTATTGTTCATTTCAATTAATATCAATAAAACTGCTGTTGGTTTGTTTTGATTTAAGCCATAATAACTGAAAAAATACAGCTTATTAACACCATAAATCACATTAAAAACATGACAAAAAAAAGCATTTTTATAACCGAAATATCCCATTTTGGAAACAAACTCTTCAAATATAGATTTTTATGCAGTGAATTTATAAATATACATTTGTTTTAAAGTTTTATGTTTAGGTTTGCTTAATGTAAATTTATAAATTATAAAATGGAATTTAGTAGAAGCTCTATGGGGCCTACATTTAGTATAATTTCCAAAATAGATTATAATAATAATTATTCAAATGAAACAATTAAATATCAAGCCAACCTGCAACAAGTTTCTGCAGTAACTCATGGTTGTAAAAAAGAATTGGAATATGAAATTTCCTTTAAACTTTATTTTTATTTTTGAATGGCCAAATATTTATTCGCTGTGTTGTACTACAGACCTCTGTTTACCTAAAAACTAGATATTTTTCCAGGTAATATCGAATAGTACCAATTGTAGTTAACTATTAATTTTTTTTTTGTTTATTTGTTTGTGTGTGTGTGGCCTGTACACTGTTTGCCTGTAACACTGTCCATTTGTCCATAGCTAAATTGATGGTAAATGTACTACAAGTGTTGCAACATCCGAGATGAAGATAAAGTGAATTTAGCAGCCATGGAACGTGTGTGTATTTGTCTATCTGTTTCATCTGGGCATAGAGAGAAAGATAGAGAGACAGGGAGGATCTTGGTCGCACAACTTCATGCAAACTTTCCAGTGTTACAGCCTTAAAGACGATTGTGGGTATTGTGGAAAACATTTCCAACTTCATGAAACCGCAGCTGGTGGAGGAAAACAATAACAGCAATGGAATACTTAATCATACGGACCATAAACCTTCATTCTTTGCTTTCGCTATTGTTTGTAGTTATGGAGATTTTCTCTTCATTCTGTTTACCTTTTATCTATCATTTTATAGATCGCAATTTGAAATAAACGACCAAAAACAACCTTGTCAAAAATCTACATTTTTGTAAACATATTTTATTTTAATTTATGTTGGTTTCTTTACTTTTCATCATTTCGAGTAATACAGTTTTCTCAGTTTTATTTTTTCATAGATATTTTTAGCATTTGTTTATTTTTGGTTTGATATTGGTTTAAAGTGGCTTTCTTTTCTTTAGGTTCTCCCATGCCATCCTCTCTCTCCAGTCCATCAGTCACTGAGCATTCCCATTCTCAACCACCCTCACCCAATCTCCATGACAACCAGAGTTCCCTCTTAAGTAATGCCACCACGCAGGCGGCGCAGGACTCCGATTCGGAAGAGGAGTACGTGGCCGCTCACTATAGACCTGTTACACAGCCTGGCCCCAGCCACAGCTGTAATGGTAAGATGACCATTTCTCTCTCTCTCTCCGTGTCTGCCTTTGTTTCTTCCCCTGTTTTCGAAACAAGAAACGGGTAAAGACTGAGTGTTCCCATTGAAAACCACTGGAGTGAACTGTATGCAGAGCTTGCGGAAAGTTTTATTGGAGAATGTCACATCCAATCAACGGTGCTCAACCTCTAGGTGGATTAGGGGTTTTTAACCGGTTTTGTCTATAAAATGACTCTGGACCTTGAATTGAGCTCTTAAACCAATTTTGCATGCTCAAAATCATATTCGGCGGAAAGCGGCTAGGTTTGATTTGCCTGAACTTTGATTGAAACGGCAACGTGAAACGCAGAGGGTTTAAAAATAAGTACTGAACAGCATGCGAGTGTGTTTTTACTCGGGGCTCATTCTGTTTTATGTGTTCTCTTTCCATCTCTCCAGCAGCTATGCTCAGAGCCTCCTCCTGTTTTTGTTTTTGTTTTATTTTCTCTCCGTGAACACTAACACAAACAAACACACCGCTGGTGTGTACTTGTCCTATTGCTCCGTGACCTCGTTGTCTTTGTTGGAGAGCCTTAGGAGCTCCAGCTGCCTTCATCAACATCATCTTTAGTCCCACCAGCCGATCTTCCAGCTTACTTTCATTTGGAAGATTCATGGACATAGTTGTTGAGAATCAGACGCAGTTACTGTGTTTGCGACCATGTGCCTCAGCAGGTGGGCAGTAACAGCCACGGCTCCTCATCCCGTCCACATGGTTAATGGCCCTGCCGATTGGAAGACAGTTGTTGGGGAATTGTCAGAATAAATAGTCCCACCCTTAAGTTACGCACGTGACTAAACCAATGATTCTGTTTCTGTTCTGTGATAGTAAGGATGTATAAACTGCAATGTTTTAATAGTCCCACAGAGCCACAAAGTTCATATATTTTGGGAAAATCAGTCTATTAACGTGACAGTTCTCTCAAAAATGAAAATGCTGTCATCGTTTACTCACCCTTGTCATTTCAAACTTGTATGAATTTCTTTCATCTCCAGAACACAAAAGAAGACATTTTGAAGAATGCTGGTAACTGAACAATGGCACAATACCAATTTGTTTCTGTTGGGTGGACCAAGAAAACAATGCAAGTCAATGGGTACCACCATAGTGCAGTTATCAACATTCTTCAAAATATCTTCTTTTGTGTTCTGCAGAAGAAATAAAGCCATACATATAAGAAATGACTATAGGGTGAGTTAATGATGACATATTTTTCATTTTGGGTGAAGTTTACTCTTAAGCTGCTTTAGGAGATGGTTTACACATCAGAATTAAATAACTAATAAAATAAGAAAGCGAAGGGAGAAGAGATAGTTTATTAAAGATAAATCTTTTTTTTAAATAAAGCTGTGCAGAACGTGGAATTTCAACAGCAAGCCTTTAAGGGACCAATACAATCACACATATTCAAAGAGTAAAGCTACTCCAAAACTGCATCGTCATTCAGTCTGTAACAGTTGTTTTATGTCCATACGGTGCCTTCATTTCATATTTTGCTGAGTTTAAATGCTTTCGTTTAGTCCTCATATAAGAGAAGTTGCTCTGCAAATACAAGTTAGTCGGCACGGAGACGTCTGGCTTACAAACCGTAACAAATCTATAAGTACATCTGAAACAAATACACGAATGGATACTTCATGCAATCCAGAACTTACTGTATCTACTGTTCATTATAACCAGCCAGGAATCCCATATCGCCGCTAGACCTGCCAAAGATCGACTTTCTTCACTTTGCGTTGTTGACATTGGTGTTGATGTATTCTTACCTCTAAAAGCCTGCCTTAAACAGAAACATTTCATTTGCCCTAGTATTTTTCCATAATGGGCATGATCAAATTTGCTTCATGAAGGGGAATGCGCAGATGTTTCCCTGCCATTGTTTATTCGGCAGAATAGCATTGCAAATTGAATTTAAGACCTTCCTCTGCACGATTCTTAATTTCTGCGGCGCTCAAACGAAGTTGTTTTAAGAACACTTTAGGGCAAATATAACTTGATGTCTTTATGCAGCGACATCAGGACGGTTGGCAGACGTTAATTCTGAGCTCAAACCGACCACACATATCCTTGTGTTTACAGTATGCAGCCCTTAAAGGAATACCTCCCTTTTCCCGCGTGCGCTGGCATCCATTCTCTAATCAAAAGCAGCTCCGGTTAAGTGAGGAAAAATCGGTGTCGGGCTGCTCATAATGGATGAGCTTTTATCTGAAGTAAGGGCCTTTCTCGATAGCCATCTGGACTTACGGCGACGTGGGCAGGACTAGGAAACCCCAAGCTTACCGCCAATAAGTCTTTTAGGGCGACTCACGTGTTGCTGTCAAGTGGGGATCGGGAAGCACTCCAAGCCCTGACGTCTCATCATTTGAAGCGATCATCGATATTTGTAATGAGTGGAGGTGCTGTTGCTGATCGTTGCGGAGATGCAAGCTGCCCGGCCCACTTAGCAGATCAAACAGGAATTCAGGGTGGAGAGAGAAAGAGAGAGAGGAGGGAGGTTGAAAAAAAGGTTCAACCTCATATCCTCAGAGGCCAGGTTTTAATAGTCTGAAAGTAGACAGCAGGTCAGTGCGCCGGCTCCTGTCTGCAGACCTCCATATTAAAGACATGAACTCAGGCAGAACAAGAACGGGAAAAAGGAGAACGGGAAAGACAGAGAAATAGAGCGGTTGGAGGGAGGAGGGGACGAGTCGAATTGAGGGAATGAATACAGAAAGGCAACCTGGGTCAGGGATCTTGGTTTTCTTTTTCTTTTTTAAGTGCATTAAAAGGTTCTTTTAAATTGGTTTAATTTGTTACATTTATTCCGATGATTTTTGCCCTATTTGTATGAATACAATTACTAGCATTTCTGAGAATTTGTAAAATACTAGGCATATACAATCAAGATTTTATAAACAAATAAATTGTCAGAAAATGTAAAAGGGTGGGAAATAGGGAATCACCATATCAGATTTTCACTACACAATTATCATTGCCAAAGATTTCGCAATAAGAATATCATCATTATATCTGGTTATTTCTTTAATAAAGAGGTAAATAATGCCATTAGTCATAGTTATCTTAAATTTTGTTTATTGTGTGTTTTTCTCTTATGGGTCAATCAATCATACTCAAAATACAAGTCGAGGGAGGCAGAGAGACCATCATTAAGGCAAAACTCCAAACAGTTGCTGATTTTTATTATGTTATTTAACATATGTGTAGAACTTACCTCTGTATTAAAAATCGTGCATAATATCACGCTTATTGTGGCACCCCTAGTGGCAAATTTATCCTGCTAAACTTCCATGTATAAACTTTCCTTTTTTATACATGTTCAGAAAAGGGGGCCACACAATCAACACGTCTTTTTTTGTTGTCAGCCGGTCAAGACTCTTACTCAAAACACACAATAGACATCAAGGAGATGGACAGATAGACAGCGAACAAAAGCTATGTCCGTCCAGAGCGATTACCCACCCTCTGCGTAACCCATCCAACACGGACTCTTGTTGTCAATTAGCCAGCCAGGGGGCCGAATGATGCTGCCAGTGTACCGTGGTGCAGACTTTCCCAAACTGAGCCTTGGGTCGCCGGGCCTGCCGAGCTCCTCTTCCCTCACGCACCGATTGCTATTGTCATGTGCAGCGGGCATGAAAGCAGCAATTTTATAGCACAGGAATTCCAATAACGTTTACCGGAGCCGATGGAGGAGCCCAACTCCTGTGCCTTGTTCACTCATGCCACGCGGGTTGCTTAAGCTCCCACTGTTTCTGTCCTTCTGGCTTCTTTATTTCTCCTCTTTCTTCCCAACTTTCTCAAAATAGGAGGTGAACGGAGAGAGAGATATGGCTTGCGGGCCACAGTTTAAATTAGCCGGCCAAATCAGTGCCTGTTGGAAAACAAACAGCAGTGTGCAATGAGAGATGGAGGGCAGTAACAGTTGAATACGGTTGTGAAAGGCGATGAATCAGGGCTCGACTCGGATCAGAAGAACCGTTGTATCAAAGAGGCCCTCTTTCTGATGAATGGAGGTGTAGAGGGGTAGATCAGGACAGAATAACATAAATGAAAATACATTGTGGGAGAAGTTCGATCTTGAAGGCATTTCGGTTAGGTCTCCACCGCTAGCATTGCACATCTCATTTAACTTTGGTCAAGGGTAAATATATTTATTTTATTGTTATACAATTTAATATTTTAACTCTATAAGTTACGACACTTGTAACCAAGTATACAGTATGTTTCTGACAATCAATAACAGTTCAATCTTAACCCTTAGTGCTTAATTTAGCCCAGATAAATAAGTTGTGTACGATAAATCTTAGCATTGTTTTTAAATGAGCTGTGAAGGAAAAGTAGCCAAGTGCCCAGCACATATTGGAATTCCAGTTAGAAAAGCATCCCAGGTGAATGCCTCTTAAAGTTAGTTGAGAGAGTGCCAAGATTAAGAGCTGTAATCCAGGCAAAGGGAGGCTACTTTAAACAAGCTACAACATCAGATAGTTTTGACTCGTTTGACTTTTTCGGTCACTGCAAAATCATGGTCCTTTATACTATATTTAATACTATAGTAATTGTGTTTTTTTTTTTTTACTCAACAACTCAAAAAATGATTAGATGCGTCCACACTTTTACTGTATAAAAGCTATTGCAAAGAACGTCTTGTGTGCATTCGTGAAGCTTCTCTCATTACTCAATAACATGATGCAACTTGTGTGATGCCACAATGGGGGATATTCATAATAGATTTAAAGGTTAAAGATTAATATTTTGTTCCATTGAGAAGACAACCTCATGTATGCTCTTGCTGAAAGTTTGTGTGCAGTTGCACAATGATTGCATGGAGTCATTTTGACGCCAGTAATACGTCTTTCTGTCGGCCTGCCGGTGTGTCTGTCTGTCTCTATGAAACATTTACTTCATTGCACTGTTAGGAAGAGACCACTCCTCCCTTCTGCCAGTTGGATGTAATTGGGAGCACAACTCTATGTCAGTTACAGTTCAGTGTAACACTACCCTGCTCTCCTTATTAAAAGGCGTGCGTGTGCGCACATGCGCGTTCTTGTTTGTCTGCCGTGTGGTGCTCGGCGTCGGTCGGCTACAGCGATCAATCTTGCTTTCACCTACTCATTAAAAAAACATTACCACCCAAAATGTTTCGTCAACAGCATTTTACATAATGCTTATTCGTCCTGTGAAGTGCAGGTGTCACACAAGATAATGGGTTGTCCGACACCAGGCACAGCTAGAGATTAGCTTGCCCATCACCTTGTGAGTGATCACTCTGACAGAGTGAAACCTTCACCTTGAGTGTGTTCGCTTGGGATTTGCTAAGGATTTTTGCTGGTCACTGGCTTTCAAGAGAGCCTAGAAAAACCTGACTCTTTGTTCAAATACCTGAAGTTAAATTGGCCCTCAACGATCTGGAATGATGTTCCTCCACTTTCCATTAAAAACTTGACGGGCAGTTTGTATGTAATCTATTTCTTTTTGCATGTTCATGATCTACTATAAGTTGCTTGTTCTGTTTCGTTTTCTGTGTTTTGTGTTTTGAGTGTTTTGTTTTTCATTTTTCCACATTTTCATATTTGGCAAGCGAAAGACAATAAGCCTGAGGTTGTTGAAAGGGCAACGCTTTTCAAACGCATTTCCGCTCATTTTCTCATCTTCAATAGGGTGCTGTTTATCATGGCTCTACATTCAATTTGGTGTTGCGTGTAATTTCATATACCATTTCAACTCATGCATTATTGCCTCAGAACTACAACCTTGCACTTTAATTCACCTCCAAGTGGTAATATCAGGGGACTCATCAAAGTGGAAAAAAGAAATAATATCCCTCTAAACCCCACAGCAATTACTCTGAATTACGTCGAATTATGAACCTGCAATTCAGCTCTGAGGCTGAGGATTAATGTCAGACTTCCTCCACGTCGTTGGTACATCTTAAATTGCCTCTTACTGCCTTTGACAGTTTGAGAAATTCACAACCTTCCGTGTAGTGTAATTACATTTTTTTGTTTCTCTCTTCTCCCTTTTCTTCATTTTCATATTTTCCCAAAAATACTCCTTTTCCCTCTTTCGCGGCGCAGTGGAGGTTCCATTGATCTCCAGTAATGATTCGCCCTTGAGCTTGTCAATATTTAAAAACCACTTTGTCCCCCAGAAAATCATAGACAGCCAGCCAGATAAATGTCACAACCTGCTGATATTTATCTTTTATAAATAGCACACTGTCCGAATGTTTGACTAGAGCGAGCGGGAGCGCAGAACTCCGCTTCCTCCGTTCGCTTGACCTAAAATTTCAGCAGCGCCACCCGAAATGGGGGCCCCTTCTTTACCTCAGACAAACTGCCATTAATAACCATCCAAAGCCATCGTCTGCTGTTCTTTGTTGGTGGGAGCCCACATATCTCCCACAGTGACACAGACTGGTCGAAATTTTGCCCAGTGAGTAGAGTGTTGAGTTGTTCCTTCTGCCTGTGTTCATTACTCTTTGGTAATGGCTGCTCTCTGTTGGGGGTTGATGCTAAATTGGCTGTTAGAGGGCAGCAGCCCAGACTGGCGGTGGCAAAATAGAAAAAGACAGCAGGAGAGACCTCAAATCACCAAACTTTTGTTTTTTTTACCTCTATTTTTTGAGAAGTGAATGTCTCCTCTTCGATGCACCCACACTGGGCCCCCCAGCCACATCCTTGCATCCCCCACACACACATACACGCACACCTGTCAGCCATAGACGCTTCACAAAAGAGGCATTTTCAATTCTGTCTGGGTCGCTGATCACAGGACAGAGTGTCTCGACCAGATTCCACACAAAGAGATGAAGGCCTGCATACGGTGGCAAAGGCTTGATCTGTCCTTTGGATGAACAGGCTGATTTTTGCCTCCCATCAAAGAACGATAGTCCAGTGTCAAGCATCTTCTTTTGTTTAGCTCCGGCTTTTAGCTAATCAAGCGGTGATGTTTTTCAGTCCAATTCAGCAGGAAGAAAACATTTCATGTGTAACCTGCTCCCTGTTTTTTGTTTTACACAATCACTCTCTCCCCGGGCAATCATGCTCATCAGACGTAAACATGCTCCTCGAACAAAAAGTTTGGTTTGCATTTGCATTCAACATTCAAACAGTGACAAGTGAACCTCTAGTGACTAAGTTTTTGTTGTTTCATATAATCAAAGGCTTCTTGTATGTGGCGTCTTGTAAACCATTATTTTCTTCATGTTG
Source organism: Triplophysa tibetana (assembly GCA_008369825.1). Lineage (NCBI taxonomy): Eukaryota > Metazoa > Chordata > Actinopteri > Cypriniformes > Nemacheilidae > Triplophysa > Triplophysa tibetana. Next base: position 13,568,485 of record CM017896.1, on the reverse strand, counting down.
TTCATATAATTCGGAAGTTGTTAAATAATGAGTTTTAATGCCAAGCTCCAAAATACAAAAGCACAATTATGTAATTCATATCATTTCTGTGCTACAGTCGAAATATTAGTAGTACAGTAGCTTTGTGTGAAGAACAGATTTATAATGCGGATTTATAAAAACTGAGGTGTTAAAATGAAGTAAATAATGGCAACATTTTTAATTTGGGTGAAGTTTTTCTCTAAATCTTAAAGTTCAATGCATCCACTATTAGGCTTTATCTCTAAAGAAGCTCGCACCGCTGCCGTCTCTTTCTTTCTTTCGCCCATCTTGCCGTGACACCATGAAATGTGGCGTTTGAGAAAAGAAGTCTTGACACCGTCTGCCGCGGTTGCATTGTATTCCAGCGATGCGAATCATCTTGGTGTAATATGTTTATCTGTGAGGAAGTTTGATATGTCACTCAGCTCTTCACATGGCAGCCCCCTCCCCACGTCGGTTCGCATTAATCCCCCTCGCCGATGAAATAGAGAGAAGTTCTGCAAGGTGAAACATGACAGGCCGCAACATTGTTGACAAATAACCTTTCCCTCCATTACTGTCAAGCCCCCCGAATGACGGCTTTAGCTTTCAACGACTAGTGCGCTTTTGAAATGTCAATTTAGCATCTTGACACATATTGACGACGGAGAGCTGACATTTTGCAGGCCTTTCAGTTTGGAAGCGGCGTAATCCTACTTATCATAATGCCAGGCATGCCGCAGTAAAATAAAGTAATATTGAAATTCTCATTTCTTTAGGTAAAAAATAGTCACGTTGTCACCTCGTCTTGAGGGAATAAGCAGAAAAAACTCCTGACAAAGCGCCTTAGTGTTCATTTTATGTTCCCGCACAACTCTGCATGTCCAGGTGCACCAAAAAAAGCAAAATGAGTTGTGTTTGTAATATGTTCTTTGTTATTTCAAGCACGTTTTGGATCATCTAGGACAGTGAAGGAACACCAGGCCTCTCTATGGTGTATTTTTATTCTGGTGGACACGTGCTCTAGATATCAGAGTTGCTTACACTCAGAGAGACACAATCTTATCTATTTTATTCTGCCTCAGAATTGATAAGAACGTAAACTTCCTCCCGGTGACATAAAGTATGTCAGATGATTATACAATAGTTAGTTCCTGACCTTTCATTTGATTGGCCGACACTAGCATGTGGGCAGTGGTACATTGAAAATCTTTGTTTAAGAATAACATATTGTTTATTTATAAATAACGGTAGAGAACATAGTTAGACAGACAAATGGATCATTCCATTCCTGTGTGAGTTTCTTTCTTTTGTAGAACATAAAAAGTATATATATATAGCTTAAAGAACATTTGTAAACAACTTTGGCCCCCATTGACTTTCATTTTATGGACAGAATACCACTGAGACATTTCTCAATACATCTTTTTTTTTCTCCCACAAATAAAGAGTCCTATACCTGTTTTGAAAGACATGAATAAATTATACAGAATTGTTCTTTTTTAGTGATTTATGCATTTGTATATATGACTTTTTTATGTAAGCAATATTACCTTTCACTCTTTGGTATTGAATATCTGCATGACTTCATCCTCATGCCTACGGCTGATATTGAATACGAATGTAGTCTTGCTCGTGCGATATATCTTAAATAAACATTGTCATTAATCTCAGGAACGCCTTACTGGGGAGGTCCAAATAGTGTAACCCTCTAGCCCTTCTGCCAGTTTTCCTCCTGGCCCGTTGTCAGCCCGTCCATTGACTGTCTGCCTCTCACAGGAGACACAACTCAATCAAAGCCCATTTTGCTTTGCAGTCATTCATTTTCTTTTTTCCCAAACAAGAAACCGCATCCCGACTATGCCATGCCCCTTCCTCCCGCCCCCCACACCAGACTCGGCCATTGTGAGTAGACGCAGCAGAGACATTGATGGACATTGATGGACGCTCCCTGTTGAGCGACTTGGGCCTTCCTTTTGTAACGCTTCCTTCGGTAGCAGAAGTTTACAAAATGAGCATTGAGAAAAGACAAGAAGGAGGGTAGATGTTCGATATGACAGGCCTCTCCGAGCGCTCCTGACAGGTGCGTGTGAAGGGCATGTGAGGTAATGTAGTGTTTGACAGTGCAAATATATAAGCACTGACACTTGGGGTGTCGGGGCATTAGAGCGTTCGTTTTCTTGACCTCTTTCTTTCGCCCCCACACACACATCCTGTATGTGTGATGAACCGTCTCCGAAATACAAGCTTGGGCCTGAGATGTGTTAGTACAGACAAACTACACCTTCATTATTATCTCATTATTATCTGTTCTTTTATTACATTTCTATCACTCATTTCCATTAGGAGACAAACTGCAGCGGCTGTAATTTCAGGTCTGACTGTGACATGATTATGAAAAGGACTCTTAAAACATTTTAAAGCACAGGAGTATGATGAGTAATGGCAAGCAAGCCATCCGTCAATTATCATGTTTCAATGCCCGGGCCATAAAACTCGCATCTGTCTCATTCATCTCACTGCCCGCCGTCAGGCACTGACATGACCAGACTGACTCCCCTATCACTACCTTCTCCCATCTATCCAGAGGGAGAGAGGAAACCAGACTGGGTTACACTGCCCTTCTGCCGTCACCAGAGGAGGGAGCGTATGTGTAAGAGGGGTCAGGTCTGGAGGTCAGAGAGGGGGCTTAAGTCAGTGTTAGTTGGCATGTAAAGGGTCCGCACGCTGAATCCCTGGGGAGAGACAGGCGCGATGAGGCTAAAAGGGCCTGCTGCGTGACAAATGTCCATCCACGCTCTGGAATGGCACCTGTGTTGCAAACATATGGCATCGTAATGGAGACGTATTGGAGAGCTGTCTCAGACAAGGGCCATAAAGTTATCCCCCACCCAACCCCCAAAAGTTTAGGTGTGTGTGTGGTGTGTAGGCACACGGTCTATCTAAATTAATTTAGTATTTTTTCTCTGCTGATATGAAATAGAGATAAGGTGAGCAATTGCTGAAGTGTCGAATCAACCCACTTGATCATCTCCTCCCACTCTTTATTTATCCGTTTTATGTTTATTTCATTTAACAACTGCTACCCATGCAAAAACAGCCAGAGGCAATAAAATACGATTTTGAAGTCTTTCACTGTATCACATCTCAGCTCAACCTTTCGTGATGAAATATACATATATGTACACATACAGAATCAGTTGACTGAAATGTTACTCGAGATCTTTTTTTTGTATGCAAAAATATTATTGTGCCAACTTACATCTTATTGAAAATGTTTTGGAAATGGATGAATTGGGCTGAATAATGATCTCAGAACAGAATGGTCTTAAACATCAGGTTGATCCAATGGAAAAGGAAAATCTTGAAATTTCTTGAATAATCTTTAAACAAGCTTTAATATGTGTTTCATTGATTTTGTGAGCTTGTTTTTGGAGATTGTTTTCCACTGGAATGCAAGATACATGGATAAAATAAAAACATGGATTAAGAAAGGCAGTATTAAATTGTGAAGTCACGGCTGAAGAGTTTGCAAGCTGTAACAACATGGCGTCCTTCATGTGTAAACACAATATAACAGGCATCTCTTATTTTTATTCTTAGTTCTATTCGTATTATTTGTATATCTGATCTTGCTATGAACTAAACTAGCCATTTTAAAAAGTTCTGTTATTTATAGCATATATTTATAGTCTTTCCCTTCAAATGGCCCTGGGAAATTTTGAAGAGATTTCTCCTGTGATCACAGTAGAGCCACAGTGCGGTTTTATATTCTGGGTCTAAATTTCTGCCATCCCTCTTCGAAGGTGTATCCTCCCCAGACCTAATGACTCAGGAAATATGTGGTGTTGTGTTTTCTTGTGGGAGAAGAAGAGAATTGAGTACAGAAGAGTGACTTCGCAGAATGATTGTGTGTCTGACAGTCTGATTATCATGGGACTGAGCGGAACCGTGTGCCATCAGTTCCAGAGGAGACTGGAAATTGAATTTTAACAGGCTCAACAGTCCCTCTTTCCTCTCCCTCCATTGTTTTTGAATCTGTTGTTTTGCCTTTTCAAACTGCCGTCTGCAAAGCAGATAGGACCCAATAGAACGTGTGCACAAGGACTGTGAAAATGCACGAAAGCTCTCCCTTGAGGACGTTATGAGAATCCAATCTGAAAGCTGTTTGCACTCTTGCCTCTGGGTTTCAGGTACTCCGCTTGTTTTGGTCAAAGAATAGATCAATCCCTGTTTTTGTCTTGGTTACAGCCCATCCTGAGGTTTTGTGTGTCTGTACGTATGACTTTTAGGGGAGATATATTCGTACAGACCCTAGACAAAAGCCAGAAGGTAGATGTGTTGCGATTCCCACCAGATTCGCACTCGTGTATCTGTATGTTGCCTTTAGCAAACCATACCGCATATGTCTTCTTTATTTAGCCTCTCAGCACACCTTGCTTACTTCTTTCCTGTGTTCTGTACACATTTCCTTGAACAGAGTAGACTTCATCCCACTATACTGTGGGGGTGGACTGAACTTCTTCTATTGAGTTAGCTCTTTGATTCAGGATCACCAAGACACACCTGAAACACAGAATCATAGCAGCGTCATATTTTGCCTCTTGTAAAAAAATACCTGGCTAAAGTCTGGTTTGGTGGTTTACACCAACTTAATCTAGCTAGGACTAGCAAACCTAAATTACATTTATGCTCAGTGTTTGCACGGCGTTGCACCATTTGGGTATAAAACAGGCAAAGGAATGATCAAGAGCAGAGGATGACAGTGAGGTCAGCACCCTTTTCAAACATGATCACTATAAAATACTATAATCTGCTAGAATGAATGTCTTCAGAAGCCTGTGGAAGTCTCAATGAGAGCAGAAATTGAGATGCCTGGAACAGACATGTGCAAGCAGCACAAGAAAAGGTCAAAACTGTATAAAATGGCCCCGTTGGACCAGTTCTACTGCACAGTTGTGGGAAATGTTACTTTCATAAATAATGATGCAATGTTTCCTTTTTTATTATTTCTTTGTGACTAATAAAGTTAATACACTCCATTTGATCTTAAGGTAGCCTATATGTCTACATCTCAAAGTCTTTGAGAATAATTATAATTGTGCTAATGTATTATTTGTTTATTATAAATACAATATTATTATAAATTGTTTTAAAAATAAATAAATACAATTATAAATATTATTTTATATACGAAGAAATTTTAAATAATAAAAAAATATATATTTTTAGAAGTATTAAAAATGATTTACAATTGAGTTCTAAGTTACATTTCGTTTTAATATTAGATTCCATAATTTTTGAGTGTACTGTTACTCTGAAACATTTCTAAAGATATTCATACATAATATAACAAACTAACCAGTAATGCATTACTTTAAAGAAACTGTAACAAAAGTAATCTGATGTGTGCACACACGTTACTTTCAACCAACACAGCAGCTTCATTCCAAATCTGCTTCTTCAATCCGCAGTGCTTCTTATGCTTACTCAGTCCCTGTTTGTAATTCTGTTAGCCCTTAAAGCAACCCGCCATATCAAAGTGCCATCGAAGACAGCCATATGAGTAACACTACAGCGAGAGCGCAGGAAGTTGAGCGATGGTTTTGTCTTTCTGGAAGTGATGCTTCGCATATGTATCCTTGTGTTCCATCTTATCTGTGTTCGAGGAAAAAGGATTCCGTGGCCTCAGGTTACAGCATGTAATCTCATTCGTTCTTTCACTCGCTTTCTCGATTTGACTCGCCAAAGGTTTAGATGAGGACATGATCTCTCGCAATGTGGCAAATGGGAAAACCGCTCGCCCCTTAGGATCCCTGACTCGGAAGTTGATGTAGCCGGTTATGAATACACAGCTTAATCTGTCCTTAAAATGTTCCACCTCCCATTTTTCTCACCTCTGCACTACGGTCACAGTGGTTTGTTTGCTAAGGAGCTTACAAAGATGGTTTTAAGGATCTGATGTGGCAATGGGATAGCGAGAGTCTGATGCACTGAAGTCTTTAGGAGAAAGGAAAAAACATTTATGCCATGGGACCAAATTAACATTTACCAAGTGCTAAATGTGACTTACTCTCCAGCTGGCTGGTGATTTTATGAGGAACAGCTATGTTGTTCAATCAAATTCAAATGAAACACATACTCATGACTCATTTTATAACAACTCAAATTTACCATCTGAGTTTATCTAGGATGTCTAAAGTTTCTATTCACCAGGTGGTGACTCATATTTCTCACATTAGAACCAAAATATAGGAAACAAAATCATGATTCGCCTTTTCGTGACTGGTGCAGTTTCACAGGCTGGCTCGTCTTGAATATGATGCTTAGAGTGACACGGTGACTGCAGTTTGTCACACATACACAAGCAAAAACAGCAAAAATATTGTATGGTATAAATAATTTCATGGCCAGTTGGAAATATTTATGACGGCACCATTGGCAGGTGCAGCAAAAGTAAAAAAGTAACACTGACAACTCTGTTTGGCTTTGCCAAATACTTGAATGGTATAATTAATACAACCTAACGATTGTAACCTGACTTTGAGATTGAAAGATTTCCTATGCGGTGTTCAGTGTTTGGAACTGACTGCAGGGCAGATGGGTCATTTGCATCGCAACCGCAGTAATCAGATCTGAAACCGGGTCTTAAGCGCGAGTAATGATGCGCCTACTCGACTCAAATCCTCCACCGTTTCCAAATGTTGCTGCTTCATACAGTTCTTGTTAGTGCGAACAAACCCAAGGGCGCGTTTACTGCAATTATGGCGGATAAGCACCCCTAGGGTCCCGGGGACATCCGAAAGTGGCTTTTAAATTTGTCTCAATCATATGTTTATGTATGTACAGGATGCCTATGTGTCATCGTCACCCTCATCAGCTCATTATATAGGCAGCAGTCAGACAGCTGGCGGGAGTGGGTAGCAAACGGTTAAAGTCATCATCACTCTGCTGTAATATGTCCCAGATGTTCTTTGGCAAAAGCGCATTCGTTCAGACACATTTGCCTAACTGCCACGATTAATTACCGGGGACATCCGCCCGCATCTGCGCGCCACCCTGCCATTGGTTAACCCAGTTTCCTCTGTTTGTTTCTGCAGAGCAACCGTCCAATCACCACCAGCAGGGCCATTCCACACTGCCACCGGTGCCGCCTCCGCACAAGCTGCAGCCGTCGGTGACGGCGCTGAACCACAACTCTCTGAGCAGCCGCAGGAACGTGAGCCCGGCCCCTCCGGCCGCCCTCCCCGCCGAACTGCAAACCACGCCCGAGTCGGTGCCGCTGCAGGACAGCTGGGTCCTGGGCAGCAATGTGCCGCTGGAGAGTAGGTCAGTTATGCAATCGCACACACATACACGCACGCAGTTACATCCTTATGTGTGACCCGTGTTACGTGCTGTTGTGTAATGGAAAGCTCTTTTATTTGACACTTCACACAGACACCCTGATGAGAACATGTGACATTCATGAATCTCTCAAAGAGGTCTGATGGTAGCAACCCTTATCCACGTTCTGTAATTTTTTTTGGTATTATTAGATGAAAATATGATTTATTTATTTATGCTTTATTATCCACCTTTTTTTTAACGTAGAAGTAAGCGATGTGATGTAGTTCCTTTTTGTGTTAAGTGATCCGTATTATTAGCCGGCCGTTGGAAAACACTGGAAGTGGTGTCGCCGGAGCACACTCAAATCCCTTTTAAAACAGCTCTGATGAATATTTTTCACACCCGCGATGCATGACACAGTGGGAGGATGAAGTGGCCTGATATATCATTCAATTATTTTGTATTTTCTCTCGGAGATGAGGGTCTTCGGTGCGCAACCATAAAAGCACAGACGTTCCAGTAACGTTACATGCACAGTGGGAAAGTTGGTCGAAATGTATACACGATAGACCACGAATTTGTGTTTTTAAAAGCAGATGTGAATACCAAAGTGGAGCAAACATTCCTGGATCCTTACAACTAATAACTGCAAAATGGGGACGGCTGGTTGCTCTTGTATCGCAGATCTACAGCGTTCCATCACAACTTTCTAAAAACAACTAAAATCATCTTAACCAATAACTTATATAGAGACAATATTTTGTGTGTTTCATTCTCTCCCTTACTTGCTTTAGCTTAAATCCTCCTAGTAACATTGCCTGGTAAAGGCTAACCTACTGTATAGTGTGTTAAGAAAATGTTAAATGTGCTTTGTATAAAAGCGTCTGCCAAATGAATGAAAATGTAATGTTATAACAGGGAAAGTCCTGTAACTGCTAGGCATGCAGCGATCCTCTGGCAGGTAGGATTGCTTTAGCCTATTAAGTTTTGCTAAAAAATGCTAACAGCTTAATTTTAACTGCTGCTAATATCATTATATCACTATTTGCACACTGTTTTAGTTGTGCTAAATTTGTTTTATGTGTAATCTGTTATATAAGATTAAGTGTCACTCTCCCCGTAAACTTTATAAATAAACGTTAGTAGCATAATGGTTTATTAGTTATTGTAGTCAAGTAGGTCAGTTGTCCAGGAGAAAGGACATCCAGTATGCTAAAGTAATGAATAATGGAGGCAGATCATAGGGTTCTCGACATCCAAATTCAGCTCCAGTGCGAGTACTATGGTCAAAGCAACTGTTTTGTAGACATTTTTTGCTTATATTCCAGCAATTATGGCAACCTCTAACTGCACACTTTATGCTTGTACCTTCGGGTTCCATAATAAATATTAACTAGCCAATAAAACACGTCACTCGTTTCACTTGCAATAGGACTGCCATTAGCTATAGTGGCTCATCAGAAGTCTAAACACAAACAGCTCAAAGATGGCGGCGCCAACATTTACGCCAAAAGTGGAGTAAGGTGGATAAGTCTAATTTATTATTTCAGTGAGCAAAAGTACAGTGATCATGTGATCTCTAAATGGCGGTTGCATCATATAACCTATTATTATTCTATTGATTTGATAGAAAACAACAAAATAATTTACAGAATGCATAAATGTAAATATTTTAAAAAGTACTTTTTGTGGCAAAACAGTCTTTGTAAGGAAATTTTGACAAAGTTTGATATTATCTTCAATTTGAGAAAGATTTTTGACAAAGACTTTAGGCTGATAAATAGGCTTTCTGTTTATCGTCAGTAAATCTACAAAACTAAAACATCTGAGAAAACAGTTGAAACATGGTGGCGTCAAAACAGGCTTCCGCTGATTCGGCTAACGTACTCCAGTGTGACTGTGGCCACGGCAAGCTTAGGAGAGGATACGGCTCACTTGTTTTCCCTCCATAAATCAGTGAGGCTGTAAGCTCGGTGGACACTCCAAAGGGTCTTTAAACACTAGCAGAATGGGAACGCTTTGTTTGGGAGGTTAGCGCGTGAGCGCCGTAATGGCCCCTTTCTGTTTTTGATCTACTCTTTCTAGTGACACTGTATATATAATGACTAAGCCTCCCCATTAAGTGATGTGACCACCTAGTTCTGCTTTCATTCATACTGTGTGATATAAGCGTAGGAAATCTGCCTAAGACAGAGGGAGTGGGTGTGAGCGCGGAACTAGAAAATCGTGGGTAGTTGAAGAAACTTTGTAGAAGCAGTTGGTAAGCGACGCTGTCTTTGTGCCAAATGTCTCGCTGTGATTCTTGAAGAAGATTTGATGAGAGACCGTAAAGAGAATGAACAACTGACAGCTTTCCCTCAGTTCATCTCCACAGTCTGAAAGCCACAGGCATGTGGGAACTGATTGGAGGCTCGCTTTGAGTTCATATTTTATGAGTTCCGTCTCAAACCCAGCGTTAAGAGATCCAGGAATAACACGCGCACCTCCGCAGCACTGCTTGCTAGTTTCACTTCACATGGACGCAGAGGTCCTACAACAGGAATATCCAACAGCTACGCTTCCTTTATGGTCTTTCCCTTCCTTTTCTCTCATTTCTCCACCATTTATATTTTACTCCGGGGGAGCTCGCAGCAAATGAATTGCTTTGTGTGTGCTTGACGTACGTTTTGCACTCAATTTGAGGTCAGATTAAAACACAGCCACGAAATGGATGATGGAAGCTATTCCGAGACTTGCAGGCCCATTGTGGAGGATGCGAAGATCTTACACAGTGTTGCAAACTTTGCATCTCAGTTTAGGCTTGAATTGGCTCTTTTAAAAGGCAAAACTATAGAACACAAAGAGATAAAAGCATATCAAGTGCAATTTATATTAAGGCTAATTCACATACAAAGGAAAGCATATTGACTAACTACTCTGTTGTAATATTTGAGCACATTTAGTGCTCAGTTGAAATTGTTTTAGATGGAGGATTTTGCACTGAAAGAGCATTTACGAAAATATGCAGTTTCCAAGAATTCTCTCCTCTCTTTTGGTACTTTGTTTGATAGCTTTGTGGCATTCTTGGTCTTTTGGTTTGTGCTCTTTCAGTCACGGCAACATTTCTCTGCACTTTAGTTCTATTGTTCCCCCACCATTGTTTTGCTCTCGGTCTCTTCTCCAACATTCTCTCCGCTGTTTGTTTTTCTCCCCTTTCCCTGTCTCTTAGGTCACACCGTATCCTCGCGATGACCTTGGCGTTCTTCCACTCGTATTGACAAAGCATTATGCAGAAATCTGAGGATATTAACAAGAGAGTTATATTTGCTGAATTTCTATGCGGGGATCTTACCACACGGGGCCACACACAGCTTAAAGGGATGGTTCACCCAACAATAGAAATCCTGTCGTCATTTACTCACCCACTTGTCATTTAAAACCTGTATGACTTTCTTTCTTCCGCAGAACACAAAAGAAGATATTTTGATGGATGTTTCTAAATGGCCCTCATTCACTTGCATTGGTTTTGTGTCCACACAATAGGGGGCATTATTGTTCGATCACCAACTTTCCCCAAAATATCTTCTTTTGTGTTCTGCGGAAGAATGAAAGTCCTTAAGGTTGTAAATGTTGACGGAATTTTCATTGTTGGGTGAACTACCCCTTGAAATCCTGCGGGACCGTACCGATGCTGAGAAACACAACTTTGTTGCGTCCAGATAAACACGGATGTCGAAAACCCACTCCCTCAAAAGTATCCGTTTCGTGTCCGCTCAGCAGCGTAGGTTTGTAAAAGGTGCCGTTATCCAACTTAAATGCAGAGCTTACTTAACATCTGTTTACACGATACAAACTGCCTGTTTACACTTCATATAAACGCAAAGCCCAGCTCCACTGCAAGCTTTGCGGTGAGGTTTAGAAGAAAATAATGAAAAACATCAGCACTGATAAATGGACGACAACGCGCTGGCGGACTGTGGAAATGCTGCCGGTTTACAACATGTGTCGCTGATCAAGTTCATTGATTTGTTTGAGACGTTGGCTAACGAAATAAAAACATTTCAGCGGATTGGAGAAAATTGCACAATTCAGCCTCTTATTCAGTCTTGCTGATTCACTTGCGCTCAGATAAGTTGTTATTTGACGTTATTCTCTGTCTGTTTTTACATAAATTTCATTAGGGAAACAATTCAGAATTTGTTTTACGGGCAGGCTGTTAGACATACTAAATTCCTCCAGCGGCGCCTTTCCAATATGCTTCAATGATGGCTGCTTCCTTGTGTTTACAAGCGTGACTTTGGTTTCAGGGGCTCAGGTGGTAGTGTTTCAACAATTACCGACTGTACTTTTAGGGGATTATTGACATTGTCACGCACCTTGTGGCCAAACGTAGATCTTTACCGAACATATGCTTCCGCCTTCTTGTAATTTGCGCACAATTTGCGTTAACAGACAATTGCACAAACGCAGTCGTGGCTCTAGCCCTCGTGCAGACAATTACTTCACTTTACTGTCCTTACTGTCATAGCATTTGATTATGCCGTTACAGTGCCGAAAGATACAAGAACTGATTAAAATAACCAAGTAATGCAAAAGGATGTTTTCCACATTTAGACTTTGAATGCATTTTAAATGTGATAACAGATCAGGCGTATGGCGGACGTGATTTCATTCAGCACGCAACAAAACGGCTCTATTTTCAGTCCGTGTGGAGATAACCAGTTATGCTTAAGGAAGGTGATTCTCAAAGCACTTGACTCATAGGTCAGATCCCATGCCACACCTCTGAGGGAGACAGCTAAAGATAGAGCTCACGATTTTTGAGAAGGAGAGAAAGGCATCCATTGCTTTTTTATAACAAAACATCATTTATTCTGCTGTGGAAATGTAATGTTCACAAACGTATTGATTTACTCTTGTATCATGAAAAATATATTTTTTTTTCAAAGATGGACAGTGCTTAAGGATTTGTACACTCAGGAACATGAGTAAGTTATTTTAACTCAACATTTTCACTACATTTCATTAACACATGTTGATTTTTACCTTAAATACTTAAGTGCATAAAATCTAGTACTTTTTTCCTTCTTTTACTCAAGTTGTTTGGCTTAAATATTTAAGTAAAAGAGTAAAATAACTAGATTTTTACTGTACTTAAGTATTAACCCTCAGGGGTCGACAGCTACACAACATGTACAAATGTATACATGAAATGTAGTGGAGTAAAAAGTATTATATATAATTTGGTGAAGTATAAACACTCTCATAAAATGTTTCTAGTGTTTGGAAATATATGAGTACTGCCCACCTCTGATTTTCTTTAACATTGAGCACAAGAGCGGATGTAAAGCGGGATGTCTTTGTTTCTTTTTACAATGAAAGTGAATGGTGACCAAGGGCTTACCATGCTCCACACTTAATAAAAAGCACAATGTTTAATATATATCATAGGATATCATTGCAGCAGTCCATATGACTCATATTCAGATCTTGTGAAAATGGAAAATTATATTTTCTTACATAATAATATTATGTGATATTATAAATATTATTCTGCAGAAAGATGTAAGGCCAGGTAAATGATGGCAGAATTTTTCACGCTCCCTCAAACATCACTTTCCTCTAAAAAAAATGTCCCCAAGCTCTGCAAGTGCCCGAAGAAATTTTCTGATTTGTCACTTTTTTGTTTCTGTTTGCAACAGTGATTTATTACGTCAAACCAAACCAGGCATTAAATTGTCATTAAAATAAATCATCATCAATCAATATTGCATCAATAGGCGTTTTTACTCCAGAAAAAATGATGAGTGATGGGGGAATCGTGTTTGGAGCAGGATCACACACAGCGTCCTGCCAAGCCGGGCTAGTTATATGCTTCATTATTTGGTCTGTTATCGCCACCCCCTTTTGGCAGGGTCAGTTAAAACAGCCAAATCACGCAACAACTGCAAGATGGCACTCAACACAGGCTTATCTCAGGTCAAGTGCTAAAGCTCATTCCAACACTCCGTCCCACATCACTTCTGCAACTTGCAAATGTTCACAGTAGCAGTGCACAAAAATACACTGCAGGCAGGGTCCTTGAGAATAACAATAACCCCATTTGCATTTTCCTTCCCAAGGAGGTTACAGCCTCTTTTTCTTCCTCATCTGTTTTCTATTTTTCTGCCTTCATACTGTGAGGTGGAGCAAAAATAGAAATCTTAAAATCATCTGTGGCTCTATCTATAGCCTGTTAAATGAGAAACAAAGTTTATACACTGATGTTTTACTACTGTAGACGGATTTTTTTCTGGACAAAAAATTAAGTTAATAAATGTATATAATTTTTTTTTTAAATAAAGTAAATGGGCCGTTGGTTATGGTGAATTAAACATAAACATGATTGAAAGTTTTGTCTTTGAGGTAGCATGCTTCGTTTAAAAGTCTGTTTTCTCCCAGCTAAAACAACTTCTGTTCAGATTCTAAACTGTCATAGTAGTTATATATTTTTGTAAGCAGTCTACTTTCGAGTACACAAGCGTATATAACTGTTAAAGACTTATTTTCAAGTTCTTTTCCACGTGCGCATTTCCTAAATCTTCTGTGAAGACATTTGTCAGAGGATGACAAACATGAAAGAAGATACATGGATTAGCATAGCAATTTCCAGCCTGATGTCATGCCTCCTGTAATCAATTAACAATGGTTATCCCGTCCCTCATGCGCTGAAATCCCTGTTGGCTCTCCACTGTGTCAGAGGAGTGTTATCCAGTCTTACCTAAACAACAGATGCCGCAGTCAGTCCGCAGATACCACAGCTGGAGATTTTATCACTCTTTTTCACCGTGTGTCTTCCATTACCTCTCGTTTTAGAGCGCAGTGAATTTACAAAGCTATTAAAAATTTCTACCGAGCATTTAATTCCGAACTATCTTCAAGCACACAGCACGTGTGCCGTTATTGCTGTCATCCTATTAACTGTTCTAAAACCCAATCATATATGGCTGTTAACGCCATAACTGCGAGTCGTGAGTATCGGAAGCCATAATAAAATGTAATTAATGTTTATCACTTTCATAAGGAAGTGACTTAAATGGCTCTTTCAAGTGTAACGGAATTTCCAGAGTCTTTGTCTGTTTTTCCTATTGTTTCGCTGTTTCCCGGCTTCAAAGTTTTGACAAAGAACGACTCCGAACCTGCTTATAAATCATTTTAAAAGCTGCTGTATGGTTTGAATAAAGGAAGGGCGCTCAATGTAATTCAAGAAAGATGAACATATGTTCAAGTCGTGCTATAGAATTACATGTCGATGAGTTACTTGTTGTGAAAAGTCCAGGTCAACGTCAGAAGTCCTGCTGGGAGTTCAGAAGGGTGAGACGGTTGGAGTGTAGGTCATAGTGACGTTATGGGAGAAAACCAAGAGGTCGTGTGTGAAGTCAAAGTTAATTTTTTGTTGAAAAGTTTTTGTCAAGGAAAAAGATGATAGGAGACAAAATAAACTCTACAACGTCTCATGGTTTTAGATTATGCACATCTCTAGAGATTCACGTCCCTCTTGGATGCGGTTCACTTGAAATACAGTAATTAATATATTCACACACTTATCTAAGAGTGGATGTTGAGAGCAGTAACACTTTATAGTCATTCAGAGTGGTGTTAGTCATTCAACATTATAAATACTGTTTTTTTAATCATGTTCTTGTTTTTTTTAATGAATGATTAACGGAAGAATGTGATTGACCACAGTGAGATTCTGTTAAATGTTATGTGAGCTGCTTTATTTTCCATTTATTTTATATGAGCAACACTTTTACCCGAATTTGTCTAAATAATTGAAATCCCTGATTTATGTTATTTCTATTGCTTTCTAGCAACAAACATTAAATAACAACAAAATGAAATAGATAAGATTTTACAAATGCACTATAGAATTATAATTTTGTTTATTAACATAATGTATAAGTAATGGGTTGTTTGACTCAAGGAATTTTCTATGAAAGCTTCCAGTACGCGGATATCAACATCAAAACATATAATTATAAAATAGAGTGGGTTGTAAAATTTGGAAAGAAATATGTATTTGTAATTAAAATATATTCAAATATATATGAGAGATCGTTGTAAAGAATAATACAACTATGACAGTTGATTAAACAGAATGTTATAATCTGTTCAAATTTAGAGTATTATTGAATATTAAGTTAAACTTGAATATTATTAAAAGATCATTTTCTTTTAATATTCAGTTATATATTTAATACAAACTAGAAACTGAGCTTGTAAATGAAAAAACATTATGATCTTGTATTTTCTAAAGAGAATAAATAAATAATTCCAAGAGAATTATGCATGGTTGAAGTAGTTAATATGGCTCTTCTGAGGTGGGACAAGTCACAACAATTTGGAGAGGGGAATGGATGCAGATATTGAATGTGATTAAACTAGTTTTACTACAAGTTAGTTTCATAGATGATAGTTTATCAAACATCTCTAAACATCCCCAGAGCAAAACAAATGGTGCGGAGAAAAAACGATATTAAACGCTATGCATAAAACTTCAGTATATTTGTTTTATGAGTCTTTTATGTGTGCGGGTTTGCGTGCAGCAGCCTGTCCTTATTCGGTGAACATTCAGCTAAGACTGACTGCCGTCTGCGAAGCTCTTCCCCTGCAGATTTGCTGCCAAACTCATAATTAGAAATAGCTTGACTGTCTCATCCTCAGAAAGCACTGACGACCTTTATTCTAATTGTTTGTCTTTCTCATGTAGAAAATTAGCAAAGCAAGCAGTTCTTGAAAACGGGCATGACAACTTAATAGAGATGGATGTGTTCCCTCCCGTGTGCCACGAGGGCGGCTATTGGGACGGGTACGTGCTCCTGAGTCTTCTCATGGTGCCAGCTGCCGATGCCAAGCCCAACACTGAGCCAACCAAAGTGCTAAATCTGCAGACCCCCTGCCACCCCAAATAGAAGACCAACATCGAGCCAATCAAATGTCTAAGTCCCTCTATAAGCCTCATATTAAGCTGTCCAAACCTACCAGCCACACACCGGCCCAGCTCGCTGTCGTATGTCTCTATATGCCGACGTTTGCCAACAAATGCAAATTGTAAAAAGGCAATTGAGTGGCAGCCGTTTGTGACACTGATACTTGCTTAGGAACAATTGCTCTAAATTAAGTTGTAATAAAAATTCACTAATATGCTTATCGATTTGCCACTTGCATAAATCAAGTTACACAGTCTTTAATATTTTAATTTGACTAATTCGTTAATTGATATTCCTGCATTACTAGATTAAATCCGAAGCCCAGAGAAACCGAAGGCACAGCATCTTGGCTTTGACTGGGTTGATTGATAATATTGGAATAACAGTGAGTTGGCAGCAACTGTTTACTGCACTGAAGCAAGCTCTCTCTCTCTCTCTCTCTCTCTCTCTCTCTCCCCCGTCTCTCTGTTCCTGCATTAGAATGCCGAGAGATTGTTGAATTGTCTCACTAATTGGATTTAGTGCTCAGTGTTATTTGATATCGCAGCTCGAATCATCTGTTTGTCCCATTGTTCAGTGTCTTCATGGGTCATTCTGTCAACATAAAGAATGCGATCGAACAGACAGCCGTGCAGTTTTAGAGAATTACTTAGTTCGGCAAGCTTGTGAGTTGTTTTGTTTAACAAAGGGACCGGATTTTGTGTTGTGGAGTTCCGTCGAGGACTTTAATAGATGTTTAGGGCTAGTTTACTTCTGTTAACTTTCTCAGGGTATATTGTGGCTACAACAAAATAGTTGGACATTTCCACTCTAATTGCACAGAAAAAATAAGTAATTAAGGCATGTACAGTTCAATTAACACATCTTGATGTTTTGTGACGACATACCCTATTATTAGAAAATACACTATGTTGGTTATCCTAATAAACGCTGCCATTAAAACCCTTATTATAGGCAAACTAAATTCAAACAAGAAGCAAATAAAAAATGTTAAATAAATTATATGGTACAAAAAAACACAGCTGCAGAAAATATTAAAGACTGCTCCAAATTTTCGTTTAGAAATATCATTTCTAAATGTATTTTGGCCATTCCATCCCAGTGTTTGCTGTATTTCAACAAAATTAAACCTCAGGAGTGACATAAAGTCATCCAACAGCAATGTGAAAGATTTTGGACTTTTGAACTAAATACATGTAGAAATATTACTGTTGTTTCGCTTAAAAGTAAATATGTTGTTGTTTTTTAGATACTGATGGCAGTAACTAAGATCTTTTCGGTTAGTTTGATCTGTTTCTCCAGTTTTCATTTTCTGCACATACATGCAAATAGAAAAAGTTTATTAATTGACATTTGGTAGATATTTTGTTAATAGTTCACAGAATGAAACATAAATTATAATTTTTCCTAATCACATACCAATAAATGATCTATTTTAAAAATTAAATGAAATTAAATTAAATAGTCTCTTATTTTTTTCTGCGGCTGTTTGTAATATATGTAATATATTGAAATAAAATATAAGAAATTGGCAACTTCCCCCAACATGACATTTATGAAGAATACTGATGTGCCGAGAACACAATTTAACATTTGAAATCTACCCATACTGTGCTAGTTGACCTTTTCTTTAATGTAAACCCATGTAGTTTTTGTTTTCACTTGTTTACCCCACAGCTATTACAAAATGCGAAAGTGGAATTTTAATTTTGTGGGTAGACATCTCATGAAATATAGTTTTGGCCTAGAAGTATAATACGCACTGGCGTATGGTAGATTCAGAACACGGATACTTCCACCTTCACACACATAGAGAAAACACATATTTTGTGTAATTGGACTTTTTGATGCAAAACCTTTTATTACTGAGATAGAGCCCATGTGACACTTGCCCCTGTGTCCTTCCCCTAATGTTCATGTCAACAACTTGGAAAATGTGTCTTTGAAATGCCTAACAACAAAAGCCCATTTTAAAAATGTCCTCCGTTGCTCAGGTAACAATACTTTTAGTGATTTTAATTAGGAAAAGCTTTCTTCTCACCTCTTGAGTTCATTCAACTGATTCAACATTTAAATAGAATAGCTTCACACACACTCCGCTCTCAATAAGAAAAGGTAAAACAGCAGGCTAAAGCAAAGTCAAAGTGTAGGGCTTTGATTGAGATGTGTTTTCTGTAAGTGTATGAAAGGGGCTACATTTTCATCGTGGTGTGAAAGCAAACATAGAAGCCCCACTTAATACTGTACATGTGATGGAAATATCTGCCTAGAATAATTACCACATGCCAAGAGCTTCTGTTGGCCAATCGTACCTTAAGTGCCAATCAGCGGGGAAGGGTGTCACTTACTTAGCGGGAGAGCAGGCCGTGTGGGATTGCTGTTCGACTCACTTCTGTACCGCGCCCCACGAGCTCTATGAACAAAGTCTGTGCCACTGTAACTATTAATTTAGACTCATTTAGATTTAATATACTGAGCTTCCGACGAGAGCGCAAAAGTGTTAGATATGATTTGTTTAAATGATTTTTGAACTTTAAAACAGTGTCTGAATGTCTGAGCTTTGAATTCTTGCCATTAATCTGTTTTGCCCAGAGCTGTTCCATGTAAAATGAAAATGTCTCTTACAAAACGAGTAAATCTTTTTCTCTTTCTCTCTGTCTTTCAGGCACTTTCTCTTTAAAACAGGCACCGGCACCACTCCTCTCTTCAGCACGGCCACACCAGGCTACACCATGGCCACGGGGGCGGTATACTCGCCCCCCACGCGGCCCCTGCCCCGCAACACTCTCTCCCGCAGCGCATTCAAGTTCAAGAAATCGTCCAAGTACTGCTCGTGGAGGTGCACGGCTCTCAGCGCCATGGCTGTGTCCATACTGCTCTCCATACTGCTGTGTTACTGCATCGGTACGTACTAAGAGGCCTGTTTGTAGAAACATGATGCTTTGCGGCAATCACATCCCCAATAAGTGTCAAAACCATTTGCTATGACCCAGTAGGCCAGCGAGATGCTTTGAAACACTATTGTACAAAACAATTGCTTTACCAATTACGTTGCCATGGAAACCAGTGCTAATTTCTTTCTAATATCCAGTCACCTGCCCAATTGTCCACAAGCGCGTGTTGCCATAGCAAATGTGACCGCTTACAGTTGAGTAAAGCATTCATTCAGTATGTATTCCATACTGTGTGTCAAATGAAGACTGCCCTCTAGGCTTCCTGCCTGAATGAAGCCAGTTGTTTCCTCATTCCATACGAATGGCACACTGATGAGGATTTGTGAATGGCCTGTAGAGATGTTGTCTTTCATTGTGAGGTAGGGTTGTTTGTCTCATGATGCTGTTTATCTGCATGGGCGAGACAGTGGTGCAGAAGGCAATGGACCTTTGTTTATTTGACATCCTCTTATGCTGAACTCTTCTGCTATACAATGAGGGCATGTGCTCACTCATGGCTGCTTTTTATGACTGAAGAAGGAAGGGACAGACAATGAGAGAAAGCAGATCAAGGGAGTATAGAAAGTGATGGAGAGACAGCTCTTCAACTTCAAGGACTTTCCATTGACTTTATAGTAAGCTTATGGCATTTTTATCCTATGAACCTAACCTTCACACAACCCTTTGACATTGTTTAGTATGTTTAAAGCCTTCTGAATTTCAGGGACTTTTGGGATGTTGATGTTGACCGCAAAGTTACCATTACAATGTACATTCTCAAAATTCTAATTTCTCATTCATAATGTAGACCTAGTAGAAACAACTATAGAAACACACAAACCTTAGAAAATATTAGTGTGGCCTTCTGCGTATAATTATTTAAGAATACTATATAATATTTTGTTTCAATTATAATACAAATAATTGTGTAAAATAACAACCTTATTGTTTTTACTATAAGTTTCAGCCTTCCATATAAACCGTCACAACACCCAGTCATACATACTTTCAACCAGTTTTTTAAAATGTGGACATCAAACAATCTTGCCTCCAAAGTCAATAATAGGAAACATAGCGTCCTATTTTCCCATTTTAATGAAATATTTCTCCAGACCAATTGTAGAGATCAAGCGACCCTCTCATCATAGAGAAGTAAAGGGATTACAGCTTAGCATCGCTGAACCTCATTTATTGCATCATATAGAAACTCATTTGTTTAGTCACTTCGTAGTACTTTCTTCTACTACAGAGTTAAACGAAGCAGTTTGGATTTCGAAGCGGGAATAGAGAGGGAGAGCCAAATAACCAAAGATAATTTTGCTCTTTAGAGAGAAGGCTAAATCCATTTTGGAGTTAATTATTTCATTGTATTTTACTGGCAGTTGAGCAGCTTCCAGAGAGCTATTTACCGACACTCCACGGCCAGGTCTGTTCACTTTGTCAATACGACCGCTAATAGAGCAGAGGTCCCAGCTATCTCTCCAGAGACGGAGAAAGAGAGCATTACATGTTTCTTCACCCAGGGTCTCAATATAATTGGCCCATTATGACCATTTCTGCTCTGTTACCTTTATATTTAAAATCTTCTTGGTTGTGCATTGGCCTAATAACACCCGCTTATTTGACACTTTACACTTGTCAAATGTTCTCATGTGCCTTTTTAAATGTTGGCAATAAACTTTAGTTCCCACCTGGATTTGTTTGTTTGCCATAATGACAGAAGCTAGTTATTCCCTACACCATTATGAAAAATTAGTTTGTAGCGTACATGGCTAACAACCAACGGGGTGTCTCTGGCCAGACCCTCTGCGGCTCTGATCATTACTGCATTTTAAGGTTCCTGAAGATGCACGCAGCAGGACATTGAAGAGCATCACAGAAATTATGGAAATATATGGAGAGCTAATCATGACATGCACTGTAGGGGCCAAACATTAACAAGGACCACAACTCATTTTTTTCTCACTGTCTTTTATCTGTGGCTTATTCTTGTCCCATCTCAGCTTTCATTAGCAGACCTCATTATCCTTCTGAATTTGCTTTCAAATCCTCTTATTTCAAACAGATGCTGATCTACAGGATGCAACATTGTTACTACAGTTTTCTTTCGGATTCAAGGTGTTTTCACAAATGGGCCTGACAGCACAACTTTTCCCCGCATCCCTCCCAAATTACACAGAACTCATAAAGTTTTGGTTAATAATAAGTTAATCGTCTGACAATCCCTAAGCAGTACCACTTGAATCAGTGGAATTAACTGTTATCTTAAAAACAAACATGTGTGTCTGTGCATGGGACTGAATATCCACTGGGGAATATCAGGAGTGATGCTGTTTGCTTTTAAGGCGCTGTAATTATGCATAACCAGAGACTGCGGCACAGCTTGGGTACAACAATTGGAATCTGTATATCTTGCCTCTTCTGATTTTTTTGTCTTTATCCTTCTGATTGATAGAGAGCGGTGAAACCTTCATATTTCTATAGCATGGCATTTTATATTTAAGCCCACTAGATTTTTTTATGCATACTGCACTACTTTATATGAATGTGTTTACATTCATTTCAAATGAGAGTGGAAGTGGACGCTCTATTAAAGAAACCTGCTTTAGATGGAATTAGCGCGGTGTCTTCATCTCACCGAGTCTCACGCTGTCAGCAGTGCAGATGGAGAACATATCCTCCTTTTCAGTTTCACACAGCAAACAATGCCTTGCTAGCTATGTGCTATGCGTCAACAGCTCTCGCAGTTACTAACGAAGCCCAGAGCCTCTTCACAGTCAGACCCATCTGGTGTGTGAGACCCCAGCCATCTCGGCTAAGCCCACACCCACGGAACAAGAAAAGCAGAGGACAAGGGAAATTGGGTTTCTCCGTCTCCTTGTTCAACATGTATAACAAGGATTTTTCACTCGATCAATACCACATCCTGCATGGATGGATTTAATACTGAATAGAGGTTCACACAGATGCCTCCTTGTCAATTTGTCAATGAAGTCCTCCAGCTGCCGCTTCTTACCGCAATAACATCCGTATTGAGACCAGAACAACGGCTCGACGGAACCGATCTGAGATGAGTGTTTTTCTCACTGACATAACACATACCCAAATGAAAGTACTTCATACAGTTCTGTTAGGTCTTCCGAACAGAGTGCCCATTGGTTGTTGTAAGATGTCCTCCGTTGCTCTCAGCATTGAGGCACAAGGCAGGAGGAACTTAAAAAAAACACCAACCAGAGGAAGCAAGGCATGCCAATAGTTCCACAGCCGTCTTTTAAAATCCCGCAAGATGGAAAAGGCGTTCATAAATATTTTACAGCTTTTTACACCTCTGAAAAGCCTTTCACATTTAGGCTGAGGCAGGCGGAGTTTTTATTTCCCCGTCTGTCTTGGTGAATGAGTTGTGACACACTGGAGACAACAGTCACTTAATCTTTCCACAGTACACTGTTATTTTCACAGGTTAGGGAGACGCTTTGTCTCCCGCTTACTCTATGTGTGCAACTATAGTTGGATGACCTCAGAAACGTAAATATTGTCTGAAGTCGTCTTGTAATTCTCTTGCATGTGTTGCTCAAATCGGACAATAATTTTATATATACAGAGTTAAAAGGGATAGTTGACCCAAAAATAAATATTCTGTCATCATTTGCTCACCCTCAGATCGTTCCAAATCTGTTTACATTTCTTTGTTTTGGTAAACACAAAGGAAGATATTTGAAAGAATGTCAGTAATCAATATGGTCTGATCCCCCATTGACTCCAATAGTGTTTAATTTTCCCTACTATGGCAGAAAATGGTGGATGAGATCTGATTGGTTACTGACATTATTTCGAGTGTTCATCAGAAAAAAACTAATTTATTCAGGTTTGGATGAGTAAATGATGACAGAATTTTTATTTTTGGGTGAACTATCACTTTAAGGACTGTAGGTAAGAAAAGGGGAAGGTTAGAATGTTTGATTGGGATTCTGTCTGTACACTGACATACACCCTGAGGAATCGAACGACATTCGGTTTTGCTCTAGATTTATTGCAGTGGAAATTCATTTTTTTTCCCATTTCATTGGTGTCAATTTCATAGTCTTTTCATGCTTTTAACTGAAACTTTGATCTAAAGCAATTCCATTCAATGCACAGTATTATGAGTTTGTGTGTTCCATAAGAATCAAACACACAACCATGCTCTACCAGTTGAGCTTCATAGCCACTATGTTTAATACTACGCACCTCAACAGTTACTATTTCTTCAGCTTTGTTCCAGAGCCTGTTTTGTTAGTCTCTCTTCTAGCGAAAAAACACTGGATGAGTCACATCTGACAGAAATCCAGCGGTCCAACACCCCCAGGTTTTGTCTTGTTATAATGATCATAAGTGACATACAGTGAGATATATGAAACAGCATTTTAATCATAACAGAAGACAGATCTCTGTTACCGAGAGCACTCCTATGTTCTCACTAACATTGTGAGTCCCGCTGGTTACATAACCAGCAATCCAACCTTATATCCGCTTCCTTACATTTACCGCTCTGCGTATGAACTCTGCCCCGGTAAAAACGTTCTCTGGCTTCGTCCTCATTTGCTCACTTTACACACACCTGAGGCGGCACTAGACCACCTACGAACCGATAAGATATTGCGCTTGCCTGCATTGTCCTCTTTTTCTCTCCATGATCGCCATGTTGAATAGGTGATCTCTCTGCCATTCAAAGCTCTCCGCGCCCAAGGCTCATCAACAATGCGATCCACCTCCCCTGAGCTCGCCCACCTTTTGCTGTTGTAGCACTTGCGAGGCAAATAACTGCAAATTTCCATTCCATGTCGACTAGAGAGGCTCTTTTATTTTACACTTGGCACATTTGTATTCTAATATCTCCGATATGAGCTCTGTTCCAAAATGTGCAGGAGTGCCCTGTCTCTCTGCCTTCATAGGGAGGTTCATACTAACTAAACCCCTGAAGTGATTTATTTGGAACGCTCTACATAGCGCTGCTTGCCACTCTAATAACGCTCCTCACATAAACCACACGGGAGACTTGCTATTGATTTCAATAGAGACACTACGCTAATGATGCTAATGTTCTAACAAGCATAAAACACACGACAAACACGTACTTTATATTGGTTAATACAATCTATTTTTAATTACGATGCATTATTTTGTATTACATTTTCATATTTTTTTTAAGAAGCTTTTTGCAGTGCATTATGGGATTGCCTGCAAATGACACAAACAACACTGCCCTAAATTCTCACCAAAAAGACATCGTACTTAAAATTCCTCACTTTTGCAACCGCCTTCGTATTCGGCAAAGGTTTCAGATCAGGGAAACGTTCCATACACACGCCGAAAATACGCACGATAATTATCGAACCCTCCACTGCGTCATCTGTTTCTCTCTGTTGTTTATTCATCAACGCTTTCCGGCAAGTGCATCCAATTGACGTTTCCAAGAAAGTTTTCATTAACAATAAGAATCTATCATGGAGGTCAGAGACTTTGCTCTTCCGCTTTCGTTCTTCCTTTTTGATGCTGAACATTGATGGAGCGGCCCTGCACAAAAGTGCGTCTGAGGCTCGATCAGCTCAGCGGGCGGTGGTCGTCTCTCTGGTGGAGAAGTCAATACCGCCCACTCTCCCATAACCCCCTGCTTTGGCTAAGGTCAGAGTGCTGGACATTGGCTGGTCTGCAAACAGGCCGAACCAGCGGGGATCTAATTTAATGAGAGTGTGAGAGGAACCGATAGAAAGATATAAAGAGAGCGCAGTGTATAGGCTTAAGGAATTGTATAACCCAATTACCGCTGGAATACTTTAATGTAGCTGTGTCGCACCTCGAGTATTCCATACGGTCCGTCTTTATCTTTCTCATTACCACTTCGTGTCATTGTAGCGGAGCTGTATCTACTGATATCAGGAATAACGAAACAGTCCCAGATAACAACCTTACGAGCCCAACTAAAGACACACACACTCACAAATATAGCGGTGCGGAGAGAGGGAGAATGATTTATGTGTGGAGGTTGTGTGTGGCTCTGGGGGCAGGAAGAGACCCAGTGGGGGTTGTTGGCAGGTCTAAATTACCTTTATTAGAGGCAACGTCTGAAGCTAACACTGCTGTTACTCAGAGGAAGGATCAGCCTGTCCCCTTAGCGGCCCACCCTTAGCATAGTTGCCACACACATATACTGGGACCCATATACAGTGTATCTTATGAGATTTCTATACTAATGCAAAACGAGACCTATTACACATCAAAGGAACGTCTCAATCACGTGTATATCTATACTACGCACATATTTGTAATGGTCACACTATGTTAAATATGGCAATAGTAATCTAGTTTTATTTGATAAAAGTGCTTAAAGTACTATGAAAGTAATGTAAAACATCCTCCCCTGTCCTTAAATAGCATTTATTGGAATTAATCTGCACGGTGACTCATTCTTCTGTAACTCGGTGACATCATACACCTCAACGCACAAATGTTACAACGTCAATAACACCAATTGGCTAATCAGAAACTTGGCTCGTCCGATGCAGTAATGATTTCTGGCCATTTAGTGTAAATCCCATGTGGGGGTGACCCGAGTCTTACTAAGAAAACCTTTAACTGTAGCTAAAGGGTTCCTCTCTACATTTAAGTCTTGCTAAATTAGTATGCTACTTTTTCTTCCATTACAAGTATTTTCTGCAGTTTTTCTTTTGTCAGCTCCTTATTATTTTGCCATACTTCCAGTGAATTTACAACCAAGCAGTTACCCATATAACAGTCAGGCTCACATGATGACACAGTTCCTACAAAATTAGATAGCACACTAGCCTATATGGTATTTCCAGACAAGTACTTTAGAATCATTGCCAGGGAAACAATGTGCGTTTGGATTCACCTAGGTTGTCATGCTACCCGCAGGGAACCGTTGCAGGTGGGAGAACCCTTCAGCACACGTGGCCTGAAATACAACCAGTTGGTCCTCCTGCCACACCTAACCCAAATCCCTGTGTCATGTCATGTGCATGATCCTTCATCTTAACCCTTGCATCCTGGCACTCGCAAGTTTACTGAGCACTTCCAAGAAATCTCCTCAACTGTTTGCTGGCAACAGCCGATTCAGCGACCAGTTTGCTAAGACCATTGAGACGTTTCAGGAACAAATTAAACAGGACAGCATAAAGCAGCTGTCTAAACATATTATTCCACAGTGCAGCCAAAAACTCTTTCCAGTCAGTAATACTGTACCAAAATCATCAGCGGAGGCAACTGTGCAGTTTCAGAGCTATTCAGCTTAAAAACCCGATATTTGATTGATGCCGCACACATGAATTGGCGCTCTCACATGACATACGATAATGACTCATTAAAGAGTTTATCCGAGTAAAATAAAGCAGAAATAAATCAATACTGAGTGCTTGGAGTCACTTTTATTCTCTCATCTGCCAAAAGTGTTGTAATTAGGCAACATCTGTGTGGTCGGGCTTTTACGTTTTGACTTTGAATCTTTGTCATTTAGGCAAAGTGAGAGGTTTTACACTAATTAGTGGTGTTACTAATCACTCTAACTGTTGTTTATACTCTAGAGACATTCATACTTTTAGGGTTAGGGATTTGAACATATTTTTCATTTGTACTGCATAGCTTGCTCTAGGAACCAACCTAAATACTCCAGCAACTGCACAGTAAGGTTTTAACTACTTATGCACTACTTATTTTTCTGATAAAACAAAGAAATGTTGGCAAATTCCAATATCTGTCCCTTATTTTAACTTTTGTTATTAAAATAGGTGAGAAAAATGGGTTCACACGTGTACTTAATGCAATCGTAAGCTTGTTTTACATCTGGAATATACATAATATTAAATTAAATAAAATTCAATATTATTTCCTTTTTATCCCTATTTTATACATTTGATCATGTTTTATTTATGTTTATAGTTGTTTTTTATTATTCTTATTTATGTTTTTAGATATGTTTTATTTATATATCATATACTGTATATTTTTTATTTTTTTATTGTACTATAAATACTTACATTAACATTTAGCATTTGGCAGACGTTTTATCCAAAGCAACTTACATTGCATGATACTGTACAATTATTTTGAAGTATGTGCAATCCCTGGGATCGACCCATGACGTTGGTGTTGCTAACGCCACGCTCTAACCACTGAGCTATAGAAAATTGTATTTATTGGAGAACTTCTATGTTTTATTCTTGTATATTTGACCACTCCACTTACATCATCGTGTCAAGTCATCCATGGGTGACCACTGGTTAGAAACTGCATTGTTAGCACTTGTTAGCAACTGGTTTTAGTGTAATGATTTCATTAATAATACTAAGAGTTCACTTTCTCACAGCTATATCCAATGCTTGGATTCCACTACTATGAGCTGTATGTTGTTTGAAACATTCTTAAGTGTTAAGTCTCTCTCCAACTCTTTCTCTCTTTCCACAGCCATGCATCTCTTTGGATTGAATTGGCAGCTCCAAGAGACCGAGGGCTATGCTTTTGAGAATGGCCAGGTCAAATCCGACGCCACAGCATCCAACACAGTCACTGCCCTGTCTACTGAGAACAGTAAGGGTCAAACACACACAAACAAACGCATAACATGGCGCCAGCGCGCAGTCTGTTCAAGGCCTTTCTCAAGCGCGAAACACATTTGCATTTGGTTAAAAGGCATCACGAGTGCGCAGACACACAGAAACACACGGATAATAATTACCAAACGGAAACACTCCTACACAAATGCACCTCTAGGACCAAAACCTTCATCCATGATGAGCAAGACACCCTCAAATAAACATAACTTGAGCTAAATAAACACCCCCACACCCCCCTCCCCTTTAGCCACAAACACTCCCACACACACACAGTCCAAAAGCATTTCTCTTTCTTTAACTGGAACTCTGATCTGCGGTTTAGTGATCAGGGAGAGGTATGAACCTCCCTGTGTGCGCAAGAGCAACAGGCGAACATTCCACGGCATTTAGACTCTAGTCTTACAGTATCAGGGCTCTTGCTTTGATGTGTCTGTTGTCAGGGCCGTGGCAGCCAGGTCCGGGAACCATCTGTGATTCTGGATGATGAGCCAAAAATACATTTCGATGGAGATTGTGAGTTCAAAGAAGAGAGGTTTAATGTGAGAATATTTGAGGGAGGATGCGCATGTACAGAATGCCAAATTAATGGCTTCTTAGGATGGTTTGTGTCTTTGAGAACATGAATTAGTTTTCAAATAGTGTAGACCTCGAGATGCCCTGGAACTCTACCCAGGGGCTCTCTGTCTCTCTTTATCTCTCAGTCCTTTAGAAGTAGAATTCATTCTGTCCATAATATTGCCACACAAACCTACTCAGCAGTGAAATGGAGCCATTTTTACATGCTCACAGATAATACATGCGACACCCTAGGGAAAGTGCTTACTAAGTACGCACTCAATAAATGGATAGTTCACCAAAAAATGAGAATTCTGTTATCCTTTACTCACCCATCCACAGTAACAAAATCCAGCCACAGACGCAAAACCAATGCAAGTCAATGGATATCGCTGTTGTCCGGATACCTACATTTTTCAAAATGTCTTCATTTGTGTTCTGAAGAAAAAGTAAGAGAAATGTTTTACTTTTGGCTGAACTATCCATTTAATATGTGCCTTATAGATCATTTTATATGAGTATATCTGTCAATCAGAGGCATTTTTTTAAGTTTGTCAATGGTAATATTGGCTGGCCAAAGTCACGTTCTGGTGAACCGAAAGTTGCTGGTTCAGACCAGGAGGGATGATCTAGAGAGATTACTAGCAATATTGTTCTAAGAAAAGCTTAAGGGAGGCCGTCACAATTTTAACTTTTACACCGTATCCAATTCAGGCTGATAGTGACACATTTGCAACTTGATGTCATTTATATTTCTGATGTAAAACAACATTTAAACACAGTCGCAACCTAACAGAAAATAGGATATTTGAATATATATAGGATTTAACTCTGGCCAGGTCTACCCTTACATGATGCCGAATATTAATAAGAATGATCGGAAAGGGGGACACATTATACACTTTATCAGCCTGGCTCATGAATTTTAATCATGTGGCTCAACGTTTGTCCAGTAGTTGAAAATGATTTGCTTAAAAGCACGTAAGTGGGCGCTAGCCATATACGAGCAAACCGCTAACCGATGACTGGCTGGCAATGCAGCTGACTTCTCATTGGTCTCTTAAAGCTGTTGTATTGGGCCACCTGCTTCTTTTTTTTCACAGCAAGAAAATTTGAATTTGAAACATTCAACATTTAAATAGTTTTCCAGACAGTATGAGGCAAAAATGGCTTAAAGTGTTGACCTTTTAATGGTAGAAAAGGATGCAAAATCTTCAGTTTCAGTGCCAGGATAGATTTTCATTGGACATTCGCCAGTGTGGTAAATTTCGTTCCTGGAACATGAGCTTTCAGTTCATTGACACGACAGAGAAAAAATCCAATAAAAATTACAAATAGATAACAACTACACACAAATAGGAGGCACAGTTCTCTCCCACCCACAAGCAGGTGTATTCCCACTAGGTCTCCCTCACTTAAGTACTTATGCATGCTCTCCCACACCGACAGAGCAACACACAGTTGTGCTGTGAAGATGAATGGCCATATGTGTGAAGGCCATTATGATGATTCTCTGCACAGTAATGTGTTTGTTCTGGAGGTGATGGACATGTGCATGCTCACTGCCTTCCTGCACACCAGGACACACCTGCATGTAGCTGTAGGACATTTTTATTCTCCAGAATGTTTATTTGCCATCAGTGGAGTTAAACAATTGGATGTGCTTTTATGTATGGGTCATAAATTGCTGGTAAATTGATTGTGATCCAGTTATGCAGGCATCAGTGGCTGTTTACTTACGCAGCATAAAGGAAGTCATTCATCTCCCCGTAAGCTACAGTGACACAATCAGGTTACATTTATTTGAGCAGATTTGAATTCGGTATAGTCTGCCTTTTGTTTCCTAGCTTGAGGCCCGTCTCTCACCCCACAACTCACATTCTTTCTCTTTTTCGCTGAAATAAATCAAAATATGTATGCCATTGAGTGCAGGATAATGTTTATGTATTAATAGGACAGTAGAATTCGCTATGGCAGACGCCTCCAGCGGCGGGTCTTTATTCTGGTGTTAGGGCCGATCAGGATGATGGGGGCTTGTTGGGAGTGTCCTGTGGAAGAACGGCTCTTTAATGAAGCCATCGGCAATGTGTACAATCACACAGCTAAGTGTCAATCAATACCGACAGCAGCTAACTCCCCCACCTCCTTCAGTTAACCTTGATCTGAGTTAGCCGGCCCACCGCGGCTGTCTGTGAAGGACACCACGCATGCATACACATGGACAGCAGAGCGAAAACTGCAGTCTGGCGGTTTGAGTAAATATATACATGAATTTATCATACATGCTTGAACATGACCCTGTTATCTGTTCCTATTTTTCTTAATATAGGATGGTTAGGCAATATCACGTGAGAAAGACAGCGTTAATGCTGTCCCAACAAGAATTTAATAAGGAGTGTTTCAGATGAAATTTTGCCATTCATTTAGATTTTTTATCTGCTGTCAAAAATATTTTCAAAATGAGAAAAAATATATATTTAGAGGGTGCACTAACTGTGAAATTTGTACATAAATGTTTTAAATTCTAGATTGAAATTCTCCATTGATAGGTTAGGTCATATTATAGAATTAGTATGCAAACCAGGTGCTGGTGTGCTGCACACGTCCTGAGAAGTGAAGCAACAGCAATTTGATCGCCCCCCTGGTGGCTGGCTGAAATATTGGTCATAAGCCTCGCCCTCATTATGTAAAAAACGGAATTGGAAACATGATTTTATAGTTTATGATCGAGTCATTTAGGGATATGGGCAGGACCTTTACCATGGGTCCATCTCGCACTCACTACTGCACAGACTCGGGTTCCAAAAGACATTGTCGGCGCAATACGTCAGCGGCCATATCTCGTCATTTTGGCTTCATTTTTCCACAGTGGAAGTCAATGGGGACGTGTCGTTCATCGTTTTACGGTCTGTGGTCAGGTGCATAAATTGTTAAATTGTGTTAACTTCCGATAAGTGCACACATTTTTTATCCATGTCTTTTTTTATTATTAATTATACCAAATTCACATGTTAAATTGACAGCCCTAGAATTACCACATTATTGCATGCTTTC
Source organism: Triplophysa tibetana (assembly GCA_008369825.1). Classification (NCBI taxonomy): domain Eukaryota; kingdom Metazoa; phylum Chordata; class Actinopteri; order Cypriniformes; family Nemacheilidae; genus Triplophysa; species Triplophysa tibetana. The sequence continues at coordinate 13,537,057 of CM017896.1, read as the reverse complement.
ACGAACCTTTCAGTCTAGCAGGGATGTCCCTACAAGCCATTTTTGTCAGGTTTTGTTGTTACTTCGACAAGATTTCCAAACATTTTACACCCACAAGGATAGAAAACATGCCCACACGCACAGACGTGCAAACAGAGCCATAGCGAATTCATAGAGATGCATATTCATACCCGAGGACTGGGCATACATCACATACAGCAGTGTTTGGCTTCCTGTTAAAAACAGCACGTACACGTGCACACTCATTTGTCTGTCTCGCCAGGAAAGAAAGAGCGAGTAATAAGTGAGGGTGCTGCTGTTGTCATCTCCTGTTCACCTTTCTTTGAGAGACAGGTGACCTAAAAGCACTCACTCCATTAAAGAGCTTCAAGTGCTCCGTCTACCTCTGTGTGTGTTTTACAACCAGGAACAATAGCCCGAGCGCAGTCTCTCTCCTAAATGACAGGATGTTCTTTAGATTGGGAGTGCGGTTGCCTGCGTGCCTGCGAGTTGTTGGGGATGTCATTAGCATACAAGGACTTGACGTCTGTTGCTGTTTTTTTAAAACATTGAACATTGAAGGTAGACTAGCCTTTTTACACTTCAGAAAAGAACCTCGCGCTCACTCCTTTGTATTCAAACTATTCTCTTCAGAGACTCCACCATTCTCACACAGATGTACAGAAGCGATAGTGAAACTGAATTTTATCACACTTTTTATCCCTGTTGTCTGGGAGCAGAGCTTTGTATTTAGCATTGTTTCATGGGCCTTATATATGTGCAGCGCCATTCTGAAAAACAAATCATCCAACCGGCTGAGAAGCTCACTTCTGTTCAATCCCACCGCAACAATGTAGAGAGCCAAGCATGACACGTTCTTAATGAATATACCACCACTTCCCCTAATGCACACGCACAGGCTTTAGTGAATTAAAAACTGCTCAAATGACTTTTCTCAAAGTCATAAAGAGGCGCTAAATCTCAATGCATTTGGAGAGAGGAGAGACACTTGGCAAAATCGCACGTGGTGCTGTTAAAGCCTCTCAGGACCTTACATAAAAAGAGAGAGAGAGAGAAGGTAGAGTGATGACCAGGAAAGCATGTGGATGGAAGGCTGAGATGGGAGTGATTAATAGGTATGAAGTGAGATGGCGAGGTAGAAAACAAATGAGTGAGAAATTGAGGATAGGTGTAGGGATGCGAGGGGATGGTTGAATTTGCAAAGAGGCTTGATTTCAATGCTGTTGCATGCTGTTGAAGAAAACTGGCCAGGAGCATCTCGTCCTTGTCTGTCACAATGTGCGGTGGGAAAAACCACTGCTCTTCTATCTTAATTGGTTCAGGGTGAGAGAACGTATCAGTAGTTTAGATATTCTTCTTTCAATTTTCTCTGTTTTGTTGGCCGCATTACCACTAAATGGCATACATACTTGTTCCTGATCTTACTTTGTATAATTCATTGGTCCATGTTGTTCCGAGGGAAGAAAAAAGTTTACCTCCGTTTGAAAGGTTTTCTTTCCTGCTGACATTACAAACACTTTTATAGGCCATGTTTACATAACGAGGTCCAACTTAGTATACTGTTAATAAGTACAATTGATTTTGAACAGGTAAACATAACAGGTAGTAGTGGCCCATGGCTAGCACTATTGGTTAACCCTCTAAGCGCCAAAGACATATTGTGATTCTGATTCTGAAGGGGAATATTTGCCTTTGGGAAATCACGATCGGTTGTCTAATGACCGCGCGTCTGCCGGTACATCTGTGCAGCGCAATTGTGCCTCCGTGCAAGGCGATCATTTCGACCCTTTGCCTAACGGAGATGGGGTAGATGGGGGTGGCAGGGGTGAACGTGGTCGTAGTTTCCATAGGAGAGCAGTTGCTAGAGGTAGAGGCAGGTGATTGGGCAGATAGCTGGTCAACTGATCAAAAAATAGGCACATGCATTTTACTATGGCACAGTAATAAAGTAATAATTTACCATAGTTACTAATAGTTTTACTGTTGATTTACTCTTTTCCTGATCATTTGGAATGAACAACATCATGTAAATCATTTCAAAATCAATTCAATATCAACTATTTCCTGAATATTACTGATGTACTGATCAGAAAGTAGATCACATGCGTTTTCTATAAAGTATAGTAATATAGTAATAATTTAGTTCTTTCTCCTGTTTTAGATTTGGTTTCCTCTCTCCTGATCATTTGCAATGAGGATCAAAGGACAAAAAAATCATGCAAATAAGCATCAATTCAATATCTACTATTTCCTGAATATTATGCAATTCAAGATGGCCGCCCCTGATGATGTCATAATTAGCTTATTAGATGAGTATATTTACACCCCACATAAACTTCCGGTGATGCCCAACATATTTGTTATTTACAGAAGATCCCTATCTGTAAGCCCTTTCAAGCCAGAAGCTTTTGAAATCTTAATGTTAAAATTAAGCATGTTTTCTAAAAAAAAATGGGGCCTTAAGGGTTCTGATCATAAATTGACATGCAAAGATAATTTAGATGGAAAGTTCACCCAAAAAGGAAAATTCTGTCATCATTTACTCACACTCTTGTCATTTCAAACCTGTTTGACTTTATTTCTCCTGCAGAACACAAAATAAGTTATTTTAAAGAATGTTGGTAACCAACCAACGATGTAACTGTTGACTTGCATTGGTTTTGTGTCCGTACTATAGAAGTGAATGGGTACCGCCATTTTCGGTTGCCATCATTCTTTGAAAATTACAAAGGGTGAGAAAATCATAACATAATTTTCATTTTTGTGTAAACTATCCCTTTAAACAACCTGAGCAGCCTCGGGTATCTCCAGGTTATCTGATTGGCCAAAGCGTCTGTACCGCACACAGGTTTTTTATGATGTTAACAGAGCACACAAATGTCATTTTGTGAAACATCTATTTCAGTGATATCTGTTAGACCCTAGGCACAATTTATGCAGGCTTTTTATAAAAAAAATTCATTCAGCATCTTCCACAGACAAACATGCACACATTTAAACAGTAAAGATCAAGACAGTTTGGCTAAGAAGCGCTGTAAAGCTTAGGAAAGCGAGAGAAAAAAAGCTTTCGGGGTGTCTTTGCATCAAGCCAAAAGAAACCTACTACTACTCTTTGTTTCTTATGTAGAAATGCCAATTCAATATCCATGTCCAAGAAACACCCGGGGCATCCCTGGCACACACGACAAGCAAATCCGTTTTCCACTGGCATTTTCTGAGAGCGCCATCCCATTCCTTTCATCCTGTGGACAATACTGTTGATCAGAGCTTCACAGATGGCTTCTCTCTCACTCACCGCTCTGTAGAACATTCAGGGCCACAGGCAAGCTCGCATTAAAACTAACAGTCAGCAAGTCCTCCCTAATTACTCTTTCATTCACTTCAACATGCTCTTTACGTAGCCGGCTGACTGCATTAGCGACGCGCGCAGTTATTGCCCGCGTGCTAAGGCATTACGCAATAATAATTAATGCAATATTAATGCCAGCTGCTCTCCATTTGCTAGCATATGAGCATAGCCTATTCTCCTTCCCCCATTACTGCTCCATTCTGCACTGCTGCTTTGCAACACATTGTGAGAGGTTTGAATATGTATCATCAAAGCTTATGTTGGCGGAGCGTGTTGCGCTTGTAATGTCTAGACATTAGCTTTCCAGCTTGTTAAGGGAAGAGTCGAATAGCCTCACTTCCACTCGGCTTGTGATTTTACCACAGCTGCATGGTGTATGAAGGCCTCCTCAAATAAAATGGTGGCTCGACAATTACCAGCGTGATCATTTTGGCTGTGCCTTTATAAGCGCAAACTATTTTAGATGTTTGTTTAAGGTTATTGTTAGGAAATGGATTTGTCTAAATCAGAGATTAAAAACCATTGAAAACATAAAATGGTGCATGAGGATAACCGCAGCCAAATTCATACTTAGAGATCATGTTATATACACTGAAGAAACTGTTGAGAAAGTGTGCTATAGGTGCACATGTGTGTAGTACCTTACATCTGATACAGACTCATTATTTCATTTTTTTTTATATTTCATTTTTTCAAATCTAAAGGCACAGTGAATCCAGTACATCATCATGTTATTGGTCGCCTGCTGTTTTATAAATATAATTTTATGACACTTTACTCATTTGACATACTGTGTAGCAATTAAAAAGTACATAGGTGTGTGTGAATTCTATTGGTTTTATTTGTTTGCAGAGGTGGAAAATGATTGGACAGAAGTGGTTAGAAGTGGTTAACTGTGATTTATTCATTTTTGACATTCCTTATGAATATTTGATCACATTTATCGTTACACTTTAGTTAGAGCTAAAAAAAAATGTACTTAGACACCATCTTACATTCTCTAGGCTGCCTTATTACCTACCCATTATCTCTTATTATATCTTTATAGCGGTTACTAAAAATTCATTCACACTAAAAGTGAATCTAGCACTGGAAGTATTTTGGTTACAGAACATATTTCTACTAATGTTTTAGCCTTGTCTGCTTTTGAAAATCTGATCACAAATGCGATATCCATGAATGAACATTTTTGTGAAAGCTTTTTTATAAAAAATAATCATTGGAAAATGCATTTACAAAGATTACAGATTATTTCAAGATTATTGATTATTCATAATGCATTTATCGAAGTCTTTTGTAATTCAAATAATTCCGTTGTTCAACTTGGTTTTTAGGAAACTATTTATAATATTCTTGAATGTGGGCAGAAGCAAGTCATTTTGAAGGAAGTTGCTCATTGCATTAATTTCTCCATCTTTTCTCACGGAGCGGATCACTGCTTCCTTAACTTGCATTGGTAGTCGCATCACAACTCATTTGCATATGTTTCCTCTTCTTTGCTGCATCGGCAACTGTCACTGTCGCTCGTCTCCCTTTAAATTGCTGCGCATTAAAAATAAATAGCGTCTGGTCACTTTGTCCCGCCAGTATGCCCCTCAAGGGTTCTACCCATGTTTTCACCCTGTTTTTCTCTCACACAGAACCATAAATCTCTATCTCTCTCTCTCTCTCTCTCTCTCTCTCTCTAGGGGTTTACTTTCAGGAGAATAACACCATAGACACAGGTGAGGTGGATGTGGGCCGTAGGGCTCTTCAGGATGTACCTCCAGGAACTTTCTGGCGCTCTCAGCTCTATATAGACCAGCCGCAGTCCCTCAAATTCAACATTTCTGTCCAGAGAGGTGCCCTGGTGGGGGTCTACGGCCGAAAAGGACTGCCTCCTACGCATACTCAGGTAAAAAATTATATCATTGTAGAAGGTTTTTTATCAAACGAACAAGACATTTAGTCTCTAGGTTTCTATAAATGCTTTTTATATATGTGCCGAATGGCATTTGAAAGCACCATTCAATGATGCTAATTCAGGAAGAATTGAGCAATCGCTCTTAGGATGCTTTTTTAACATCCATCATTTTTGTGATTTCCATTTCATAATTGCAGTCGTAATTCTCAGCATAACCGCGTGTAAGAAACATCCCAGCATTAGCTATTCCAATTATCGTCGTCTTATTACATGAGGTTCACAGAACCGCTACAGATGGCATACAGCAAACCTAACTCAAAGGACCGTGGATTTTGTCATAGTTTCAAACCTGACCTTCAAAGCTACACGGTGGAGCCAAACAAACCTCATTCCAATTTCCATCGGCCCTTTCTCTCACAGTAATTTGGTCTTAAAGCAATTCATACTTTTATGCATGTTCTGCCCGCTTTAATTAAAAATTCAGCTAGGCCTTCAAAAGCAAACCAGTAATTTTTTCGCGTCCATCTTCTTTCTTTTTCAACAACAGCACCCGTTGTTTTTCAAGAGTACATCTCAAAAACGCCTAAATGCTTAATAGAGGTAATTGACGGCAGAGGCCTACAGAAAAAAACAGTCAATAGCGGTGCTTTAATTGCCACAAATGAATCGATATGTTTCTTAAAGGAGAAAAAAAGGATAGGTTGAAGGGTTATTGACATACAGAGGCGTGGAGACTTGTGTTTCCCCCACTGATCGAAATGTCTTCTGCTTGTTTTGTCAGATGGTGTCTTGTAATTTCTCGTTCACGTATTCTTTATCTCCTTCTCTTGTGCTGCTCTTCAACGTTTCTCTTAGGAGACAAATTTCTTTTTAATGCACTGTAAATTGAGAACAGCATGTTAAACTCATCAGAGGCCTTGACTCAAACTCTCTCTCCGGAGCAGCTTGTCACAGAGGCAAAAATGTGTTGTAAAGCATTTGAAATGTGGAGTGTCTTTTGCAAGACATTCCTTTATCGCTCACAAGAGGGAAAGCAAGCTCTTGATTCTAAACATATTCATTACATCTCTCGCAATTTATACACAAACGTCAATTCCCGCATTGAAGCCACATGCTCCTCTTACAAATAAACCATCAAAGCCAATTCTGTTACAATGTAACCTCTAAATTCTCACCACATCTGTCAGAAACACAAGCTGTGCAGGTATATTAAAATCAATGAGGTGACGTTGCACAGTGATTGCTGAAATTAGGTTTTATTGATGTGCTGTATGTTTGTGTGCCACTTGTAATATAAATCGGTTACAGGTTGAGTTGTAAGGTGTAGAAATGATTCATTTAATGAGTGAATTAATAAGATTAATAATGACAGTTAACAACAAATAACTCCATGACTGATATTATAGTGGCGAGTTGGCATGGAAAACCACCACTTAAATGATCTAAATAAAAGAACTTTTACTTTTCTGCAAAAAATATCGTTTCTCCATATAAACAGATTTACCTAATATCAATGTGTGTGTGTACAGTATGACTTTGTGGAGTTGTTGGACGGCAGTCGTCTGATAGCTAAAGAGAAGCGGGGACAGGTGGAGGTGGAGGGAGCAGCAAGGAAGGCTCGTTCAGTCAATGTTCATGAGGCAGAGTTCATCCGCTTCCTAGACTCCGGCACTTGGCACCTCGCCTTCTACAATGATGGCAAGAACACTGAGCAAGTGTCCTACAATACCATCATCATAGGTAATGTGCATATGTTATATGTATGCTGAATGCATGTGTGATGTGGGATGCCAAATCTAATTAAAGATATACAGTAACAAACACATGTAAATCAAATAACAGATAAATAATGTATTGCAATATATATGAATATAAATGTATTAAAAATATTTATAAATAAATATACATTTATTAAATAAAGTATTTAAAACGTATAAAGCACGTTTTAAATAAACAAACTATTTTAATCGAGCGAAATTAATAGCGAATAAAAAAATTGTCACAACTTAAATAAGGTCTGATTTCCATTGAAGAAAAAAGTTTACTGTAAAATATGACATTGAATCAAAATTGAAAGTGGACATTTGTGCATATAATACACAAATGTGTGGACTGATGGTCAGAGCTGCATCGATCTGTGCTTAGTGTTTGGTGGGTAGCAGCTGACTTCATAGTGTTGCCTGGTGACCTGCTAGACCTCTCTCTTTCTCTCTCCCCCTCTCCCTAACCTTCTCCTCCTTCCGCACTTCTCTCTCTCGCCTCCGCCGTGAACTCATAAAAATAGGTTTCAGCAAGAGTAATTTCCTTACGCATTCAATCACAAAGGCAAGAGCATGAAAAAAACGTCTGTGGGCCCGCAGCCAGAGCCCTTTTTAAAAGGGTGTTGATTATGCTTCGATGAGTAAAAAGTTAACCTTTTGAAAATGAAAATTGATTAGTTCTCTGTAGCAGGATAATATGGGCCTGTAGTGGGCATGTCTGAGGGATCAACTAAATGCTTCGGCGGTGTCATAACAGAGCGCTGATGACAAGAGACTGCCGCAGTTCATTACCCTGTCAGAATTGACTCGGCCACCAATGAGCTGTTTCGTGTAATGAAAGTATTGACAGGTGATGCCACGATTACTGACATTACCTTGGCGACACATGTGAGAATCAAAAATAGAGTGAATAGAAAAAGCTTTCAGGTGGATGCCCACTTGGTTTGACTGTGATTGGATATGGCAGACACACTGTAGGGTTACGGAGTGAAGGAATATCCTAAATGTAGATAAAGGATTGAATAGTGCGTAGATCAGATAATAGAATAAATAGTGTTGTCAAAGAAGATAAAATGATAGATAAATAAATAAATAATAATGAAATTAATAGAAATAAATAGGATTATCAAATAAGGAAAAATGATAGATAAATAAATAAATAAATAATATGAAATTAATAGAAATAAATGCAATAAATAGGCTTAACAAAGAAGGAAAAATGATAGATAAATAAATAAATAATATGAAATTAATAGAAATAAATGGAATAAATAGGCTTGTCAAAGAAGATAAAATGATAGATAAATAAATAAATAATAATGAAATTAATAGAAATAAATAGGCTTATCAAATAAGGAAAAATGATAGATAAATAAATAAATAATATGAAATTAATAGAAATAAATGGAATAAATAGGCTTATCAAAGAAGGAAAAATGATAGATAAATAAATAAATAATAATGAAATTAATAGAAATAAATGGAATATAAAGGCTGGTCAAAGAAGGAAAAATGATAGATAAATAAATAAATAATAATGAAATTAATAGAAATAAATAGAATAAATAGGCTAATCAAAGAAGGAAAAGTGCTTCCGGTTTTCTGGTTTTAGTATCACTTATTGACAATAAATAAATAACTACTACAAATCATAATAATAATATTAACATTGTTGCAATCACAGTTTGCTTTGTTTAGCAAAGTTATAAAGTTTAAATCTTTATGTCACCACTCGAAAGTCACATCCGGTCCTGAAGCGAAACCAGTTGTGAACCACTGTAATAAAACAATGTCTCATTATAATGCTGATGTGCGCTTGACTAGTTTTCGCTTGTTAAGTCTGTTTTAACTTTCTGACTCCTCGTGTGTCTACATAAATAAACATGTTTTTAAATATAAATATATAAAGTGGAATTAGGGCACACTCAGGCGTGTGTGTGTGTTTTAATGGCCATCCAGCAGTGTAAAGAAAGCTCGGAGCAGAGCGTCTGACTGCTAATTGGTGGTAATAATGCCCTGATTGGTTCATTAAAGCAGAGTAAGCTTAGATGCAGCTTTTTGTTAATCACGCATCTGGCACTCCTTTAATTAAAGATGGGGGGGTCTGAATGTCTGCTAATTTCCACAGACTGTCTCCTCAATTAAAGCTTTTCTCTTACGTTCTTTCTCTCGCAATCTTTCATTCTTCTCCCCAGATACCCTCACGGAGTGTCCACACAATTGCCATGGCAACGGAGACTGTCGCTCGGGAACGTGCCATTGTTTCCCAGGGTTCCTTGGGCCTGATTGCTCACGAGGTATGCTTTCTTACTCTCGTGCACGCACACGGTCACACACACGAGTCTCCGGAGAAATAAACAACCAATGTTGCTATTCATAATTGGTTTCAGATTGTCATTTGAACAAGTGCTGCTGGCTGGAGGCTTTTGGTGGTGCTCAATTCCCAAGCCTGATCAGCTTTCTATTAACAACAGGAAGCAACAATTAGTTAATTTCCGCGGTTTTATATTGAAATGTAGTTTCCTTTCTCCTATGACTTTGTTTGGTTAGAAATCTTTCTTTGTCCTAGGCTGTCGAAGAAGGAACAAAGGAATCTAGTCTGTAACTTTGTAAAAAAGCACCTGTTGCATTGTTTTGAACATCACAATCTTCATTCATGGGCTTTTCTCAGCGTTTTTAATTGTTTATTTTTTTTCATTTCCCTTCAAAGCTGCCTGTCCAGTGTTGTGCAGTGGCAACGGCCAGTACTCTAGGGGGCGCTGTCTTTGTTACAGCGGCTGGAAGGGGACAGAGTGTGACGTTCCTAGCAACCAGTGCATCGATGTACACTGTACGGGTCACGGAATCTGCATCATGGGCACCTGCGCCTGCAATACAGGCTATAAAGGAGATAACTGTGAAGAAGGTCAGTTATTAAAATCACATTATTTTGTATGTGTGGACTAAAGATCAGTTTTGTAAAACAAATTTGACATTAAAACAAATTAGCTGGTGGAAGAAATATATCATGAAATTAAATATATATTATGTTATAATATTACTGATACCCTGATGTTGTCTTGAATCTGCATAGTACACAAATGGTCAAATTTGGCTGCTGTTTGTTTATATAATGACAGAAATGAGGACTTGGTCTGTCAATCTCCAAAATGACAAGCAGTGGCATTAAAGGTCCATTGTATAATTTTTTGAAGGATCTTTTGACAGAAATGCAATATAATATATATAGCTATGTCTTCAGAGATGTATGAAGACCTTCCATAATGAGGCGTTATGTTTTTTTTACCTTAGAATTAACTATTTCTATCTACATATTCTGCGTGTCCCCTTTCTACAGTAGCCCTAAACAGACAAACTACTCTACACAGCGCAGTTCTTAAATGCATTATCTCCTTCAGCAAAGAATCAAAAACTTGACGACATCTTTTGTGTTCTATGTCAGCCACGCAGTGCATCAAAAATGAGGGTGGAATATGGCCGTTGATTACAATTCGCAACCACGCCGCTAGATGCCGCTAAATTTAATTCACATATTTCTTCTGTTTTAATGCACATTCTACATGAAAAAGGTAAAGTCATGAGGGTGACTAAATAAAGAGCTTTACATTTCCTTTAAATTCCTTCCATGAAGTGTCCTGATGTTAGACAACAGGTTAATGGTCTGTTTGGAAATGTTTTTTCCGGTCATTTCAGCTGTTCTCGAAATCACCCAAAGAGATACTCGGTATCTGAAGTCAGAAGCTCTAATGGAAGCGTTTATCAAACACTGCTTTTTTCAGCCTTGTTGCCATTAAACCCCGCTGCATTACACCATCAAAGATGTGCAAGATAATGTGTTATCAACGTGATCACTGATTACCCATCGGTTCGAGGTTGATTTTTTTCACTAGAAGTGTTTGAAAGCTCTGCGGACACGGACAGGCTATCCACCAGACTTGATAGAAGAAGAGAGAGAGAAGAACTGTTTGAGAGAGAGAAAAAGTAGTCAAGTTTATATCGCCTTTCAGCATCATTTTGCTTAACGAGGAACTCAACGCCTTGTCTGGAGCTATCAAAGCGGCTCTTCTGCCCGTGACCTTCTTTGATAATTTACTGTCCCTGCAATAATCATTATTGCATGAGTTAATAGTTCAATATTCCAGAAACAATTGCCATTCTCCACTTCACAGAGCAAATAATTGCACTTGTGTCCCAGCTGATACGCCGGTCTCTTACCCATCAGCGTACAGTGTTTTATCGCGATTGGGAAAAAGAACTAGATTACAATTGATTTTTCTTTTGCTGACTTAATTGGCAAAATTAGCCTTGCACGCAGTGCTTATGTAACCGTGACTCGACACGCAGGACGCAGAGTCCGCCGTGTGCGATGTTTATATATATTTTTTTTTTCACTACAATTGTTTTCGGTTTTGCGGCTCAATCGTAACGATTCGGCATGACGAACACAAACAAACAAATACATTTCCATACCTATGGAGACGTGAGTAATTGAAATTTATGGAGGGAACGGGTCTGTTGTCAATCAATGGCATGATTAAGCTCCGTCAACCCCCACACAATTAACGGTTACTGAACCTCAGCCGTCTCCCATGGGCTGAGGATTTTTAAAAGAGACCCGTAGCACTGTCCCACTTGCCGAGTTTAACACTTCACCTAAAAAACTCCTGCCCCAAGTGTAGAAGTACACTTGTCCCAATGAGCACATTTCTAGCACATTTTCTGAGAGAAGATAGATCATTCCTCACTACATGAACCGTCTGAGTTCGCTTATGTATGTAAGGGGAAAATGGAGGAGGAGAATTTTCAATAGCTTTATAACTCAAAGCCAAGGTTATGTACATTTTGTAAGTTACTGAACTGGTGGATTTCACTGAAATGTGAAAATTGTTCTGATAATACCCCATATTTTTCGTATTACGGTACATGTTCTGCCCTAAACGTAAACTCTGCCATTATTAATTTGCCCTCGTTTCATTCCAAACCTGTTAAAAAGTTATTTATAGAACGCCATCCAAACAGTTCTTTTCCAAACAGTGGAACTAAATGGTGACCACAGCTGTCAAGCCAGGCAGGAGTTTCAGTGAATAATGCTTTAAAATTAAGTCTGTTCTTCAGATTATGCTGTCAGCGACTTGGAATATAGTGCAGTCATATGAATTCAATTTTAGCTGCTTTTGTCGGTTTTCGAGCTTGACAAGCCATGGACTAGATTGTTTCTTTCATTCAGTTTCATTGTCTCTGGAGATGAGATATGTGGAGATCAGATCACACAGTCTATACTTCTCATTTGGTCCTTTGGAAGATTTTCATTTTCGGTGTTATATCGTGATCTACTTCATGTACCAAATACATTCACATACATCACACTATGCTAACGGTTTTTTATTTTCAAAAACAGTGGACTGCCTGGACCCCACCTGCTCATCTCACGGTGTGTGTATTCACGGAGAGTGTCACTGCAATCCAGGTTGGGGCGGCAACAATTGCGAGATCATGAAGACTATGTGCCCAGACCAGTGCTCGGGACACGGAGCCTACCAGACAGAAAGCGGCACCTGCACCTGTGATGCCAACTGGACGGGGCCAGACTGCTCTATTGGTATTACTTATTTTTTCGATTTCCTGTTAATTTTTTGCGGTGCACTCACCTTTTTAAGAGCTACACACTGTAAAACAACAAACTGTACGATTCCGGCTGTTGGGGTGTCAGAAAAATACATTAACATGATTTCATGCAACATTAACGAAATATGTGAAGATTCTGTAAATTTACAGTTTCTTTACAGTGTTAAGTACATATATGGTTGAATACACAGTATATACCCCACATTCTACAACCTACAACCTTTGATCCTTTAAAATTAGGCTGGTAACTATCTGATCAACGATGTATATAATCCATGTTAATTTTAGTCTGTATTTACAGTAAATTAAAGGTGTTCTGACTTATATGATAGTTCTGTGAAAATTTGCAAACACTGAATGAAATCAAATGCTTAAGTTATTTTGGATGACACTTTTTTAATCCAAAATGCGTTTAGGAGTGATTCCCGAAATTCAATAATGCACTCACTCCTGCATTTACATGCAGCTGTCACTCCAATTTTCGGTGTGTTTATGTGGCTCATCCCTTCAGGTCCTTACTCTTATACACTGAAGGCTGCTTATTGTCCGTGACTTGATATTGAGGATATTAACAGTCTATTATTTCGAAATTTTCTTACCCGTCCTCCCACCTCTTTTGATAAATCAGCAGAGCTTCTCGAAGGCACATTTGAATGAACCTAAAATATAGTATTATAATGAACTCAGTCTCAGATCTCAGTCAAAAGCTCAGCTTCTATGTTATCTCTCTGCCGCCGGTGCCGTATGTGTGCGCACGTCTTGTGTTTGTTCGAGTGACGATACTGATCTCTGTAATAAGACCGGTATTGGGCCCCTGCTGTTTTAGGACTCGCCCATGGTCGGCCTTTTAGTTATACAATGCTATTTTCTCAGCAGCAAACTGTGTCTAATGAAAAGACTATTTCACCCTGGAGCCCAACACGCCAATCTATCTCTCACTCTTCTTATTTCCTCTCTCCTTTTCGTTCTCACCCGGTTTTAATCGAGGAAGAACACCTGATGTTTTTCAAACCTCTTTTCCATTAATTAGCCGTACATCTTCAATTAGCGCAGCGCTAATGAATGAGGTCTGCACACTTCCCCTCTGTCCCGTTGACGACGACGATGCTGTGTTAAATGCGGATAATGCCTTTTGCGTGGGGGGGATTTTGATCGGATCGACGACAGCTTTCCCAAAAGCGCTGATAAAATTAGTATTGCCCCTCTTGTCCTAGATAATGAAACAGAGAGAGAGAGAGAGATGAACTGACAGAACAGTATGTAATAGCAAAAGGGATTTGTGGAAAGTGGATTAAAAATGCAACTATAAGAAAATATATATATTTATTAACCAATAATTTGATTTTAATTTTGAGCCCTGGTCATATTATGCTTTATCAAAAGCTGCACGTTTTTTTTTGTTGGTCATTTCTCACCTAGGACACTGGGTGAACCAGGACCACCACTGGTGCCCCTTTAGATAAAAATTGGCGCCAGTGTAACAGGGACACATTCAGGCACTTAGTCCTCAAGTTCTGGCAGCGACTCCTGGAAAGACAAGAGAGTAATCCAGATTGATGTAGTGTAGTTGCAGCGGGCTAAGAGTTAGCAGACTTACGGCTCGAGCCGTCAGTTTTCCAGAAGCACTTCTCAGCAGCTGCACTCCATCTGTCCATGTGAACTTTTCCCTCTACACACAACAGCCTCTCTCTCTATTTGTCTCTCGCTCTCTCTCTTTCAATCATACTCTCGCTTTGAGGAAAGTGAGACGAACTTCAGCGGAGTCTCGTCTGATGAAGGCTAAAACACACTGGCGCCCGGGGCAACCGCGTCATTTCTGCCCACCTGCAGAAGCCATAATAACAGCAAACAGCGGGGAAGCCGATCACAAACTGGCACTCACCTGACCCGGGAGCTGATGGGAAATGTTTCTCTGCATTTCTTCACTTCGGTTTCCTTTTCTCGATACACTTTCACCAGCTCTGGCTGAGTTTCGTGTCACCGATTTGCACCTTGTCAGGGTTCACAGTTAGAACTGAGTCTGGAGGAATGTTGAATGAAGGAGTTAAACAATACCCCATCCCATGATTTGTCATTATCAGGGTTATGCGTCTTTCTAATAAGTTATTTCCTATCTTCTGTGACAGGCTGTGTCTGAATGTGAGGTTCTCGTGGAATGGTGTGTGGACTGTGAAACTACAGCTTGCCTTAAAGGGATAGTGCACCCAAAACTGAAAATTCTGTCATCTTTTATTCACCCTTATGTTTTTTTACCAAACAAAGGAGAATGACAGAATGTCTGAGCTGCTCTATTCAACTTACCAGGGTCAGCTTCAAATAATTTAAACCGCTTTTTTTATTACAAGCTACATTACTACAAGCTGGATGCTGTCCGATAGCTTTTCATTTTTTATTCACTAAAAGCTTCCCTTGATTATGATGCATGATAGCCATGTTCTCTATTTATTTGCGTTGCATGGAAATGTGCAGCCTGGGCAGCTTTTTTGTATTGCGCAGAGGAAGGTCGTAGTAAGGATTTTAGTACAGAATTTTCAAGTCCTTTTGTCTCCCATTCACTGTTTTCCAAACCCACACACGTCCGCACTCACACAGATTCATAAACCAAATCTAAATCACTATCAGGCTCTTTTCACAAGGAGTCGTTCAAAACGCACTTCAATTTTCTCTCATCATGTGTTGTCACCAGTTACCCAGGACAGGCTTTCATTTACGTGCCGGCATACTAAACAGGAAACCTGTTTCTTTTGACAAAAACGTATCATTTCTCTGTGAAAGCTTCGCCCAAAATCTTTTCCTGTAAACATCAAACATGCCAAAAAATGTTTGAGGAGCGCAACTCTCGTAAGAGAAATGCTAATAAAAGGCTTCCGTGCTAGCTTCAATCCCAGAAATCGTTCAGATGTCCTACCGATGTTTGGCAGACCACACTGGAGTTCGTATAAATTGATTTATTTTGGCTTGATGTGTTTGCTAGCTGTTTGTGTGGGGGTCTGTCTTTGGGGTCCAGGTGGAAAGTTCACCGTGTCGATTCACATCCGCATCTGCACTCTCAGATCTCTCGTTCCTCACCTTTAGCTGCCTCCCCTCTGCCGCAGACACTCAGCCGGGTCGGACAAGGTTGATACGTGTCATTGTTATGAGGTGTTGTGTGAGGTGGGGCAGACGCTCCGCCACTCAGCCCACTAAACCCAGCGGGGGTCTGCTGTTATCTATTTCCTGTCATAAGTTTTTCACACTTAAAGTCAATAACTTTGACGTGATGGTTTTCAGGAACGTAACCTCTGTTTTTGGAAGGGGAGAGAGTGTGCTGACAGCAGGCGTGACCTTGTAGTCCTTGAGTTTTACTGAAGTCTAAACAAAAAGTGTGATTTCAATTTGTTTGTCTTCGCAGAGGTGTGCGCAGTGGACTGTGGCTCTCACGGCGTGTGTATAGGAGGAAGTTGTCGCTGTGAGGAAGGCTGGACGGGTTCTGTGTGCGATCTTAAAGCGTGTCACTCGCGCTGCACTGAACACGGCACCTGCAAAGACGGCAAATGTGAATGTCACCAGGGCTGGACCGGAGAGCATTGCACCGTCGGTAAGAGACTCGCACACACACACAGACATTCCTTAAAGAAAATGTTATTGCTCAGAGGTTTTTATCGCTCAGCTTGGGAAATGTTTAGGTGTGTATTGAATTCCCAGAATTATGTGTATGAGACTTTCTTGAGATCGTTAATGAAGACACGTGTCTGGAGTCTGAGAAGATGTCAACAAAATATCCATCTGTGCTCCATTTACTCTATAATTGATCAATCTCAAGGAGAAACAGTTCTCAGAGATCTCATTGTGATTCTTCTTCTCTGTTGTCAGTATGCACACACAGAGACACACACCCCGAGGACGGTGTTATTTTTCCAATGCTTTCAAGCAGGTGTTGACACTACTGTACGGATACAGCCGTCAAAGCACGGTCTTATTAAGGTTTAGCTCACGTCTTTGAAGTTGTTTTGATTGCATATTCCCTTTGTCTTTCTGCCTTTCATTTAAACACATTGCCTTCTCCCTCCTCTATAGAAAGAGGACTGCTGGTGTTTGTTCTGTTTTGTTCCTCCCCCCTGACCTTTGCTTGCTATCAAAGGGTTGACATTTTCATTGAGGTTGATGCAGGTTTCCACTGGGAAACACCTATTTGGGAAATCTGCGCTAGGCTATTGGAGGGGCTAAATGACACCATTGTCAGAGTACACAAGCACTTGAGTCCTCTTCATTAGATGAATCGAGAAGTTGCAAATAAATCAGAACAGAATTATCATGAATGTGAGGAGTGCTCCAGCTGAAAAGATGTATGCCGATTGGTTCTGGTTTGGCCCTGGTCTCTTTGGCCTGGATGTTTTTTTGCCACAGACCAACTCGGCTGAAAAACAACAGAACCCTAACCAAAACACAATAGAAAATGTAATGGATGTAATGGTTATAATGGGAATTGTGTTGGTTTTGATGGAAACTATAATGGTGTGTACTGGAATGTGATGGATTTTAATAGTTGGGTGTAATCTGGCAGATTAATCCTATTTAAATTAAGCCCAAAACACACTTATAAAATGAATTTTAGTGGTATAATTAGAAAAACAATTGTTCTTAATAGTATTTTGATAGAAATCGTTAAATGGTTTCTGTTGTTCTTATTTCAGATGAGATGTATGTTAAAATATCAAATGTATTGGTAAAATAACTGACGTGGACACAGCAAACCAACATCCTGTAGTCAACATGTGACGGGGCTTTTCATTGCAGTCATGCAGATTTAAAGGGACAGTTCACCCCAAAATGAAATTCTGTCATTCTTTTCTTTGTTTGTTTGAACACAGAGAAAAATATTTTGATAAATGCTTGTAACCAAATAGTTATTGGACCCCTCTGACTTCCATAGTAGGAGAAGTTACAACAGTAGTCAAAAGTTCACTAGAACTGTTTGCTGTCCTAGATTCTTCAAAATATATATTTTTGTGTTCAACAGAACAGAAAATGAAGTAGCATTTCCTACTATGGTAGTCAATGGGATCAAAGAACTGTGTGATCATAAGCATTCTTTCAAATGTCTTTCTCTGTGTGCATCAAAACAAAATGTATACAGATTTGGAACAACTCGAAGGTGAGGAAATGTTGACAGAATTTATATTTTGGGTGAACTGTCCCTTTAATTTGTACCTATAACAAGAAAGGCCAAATAAGCTCACTAACATGTTAACAATAACAATTAAAACATGTATGTTGTGAAGTCTTGTTTTCTTCTCGAAAAACTCAAACATCTACATGTTGCTGGGCAGTCGCTTAACCGCCAGTCAGTAAATCTGTTCATGTTGTTAGCGTGTTGGCTACATCCTCCACCAGCTCAGCTCTCAGCAGGGTACGTCAGCTGCTCCATTACTCAACACGAGCGATGGAGGTACGCGGCCTTGTTAGCGAGCAGGCCTGTTTCGCCGGGCAGCATTATGAGAATCTGGCCGGCGTTTCGCTATTTGTCTTCCAAATTAGCACGGTTAGCACGTTATGCTGTCACGCTCTTCTGTTCGAACCTGCCACCCACGCACCACACTCACCCCGACTCCAAACTTTATGGAGTTGAACAGCTTTCTCAGCTTAAACTTAATGACCTTGTTGGTTTAAAGTTTAAAGATTATAAATGGCTGTTTATAAGGCTTCAGGAAAATATATTTGAAATTAAACGTCAGTGAGGTTTTTTAATAGATTGGTCAATTTGACAGTTTCATTAAAGTTTTTACGTGCTGTAATGAATTGTTGATGAGGAGTCCTTTTTTCAGGTAATAAACCAAAAGTGTCATAAAATGCCCCTGTAGTGAATTTTTCTGGGGGTTTTCAAACATGTTACTTTTGATTAAATTTCATGCTGTTAAAATTCTAGACCTAACCTCATCTTGCGCGTTATTTATAGCTACTTGATTATTTACATTTTTATTTTATCTTAAGCGATGATGATTTTGAATGAAATTGGTTCTATAAAATAAATTAAGATCCATTTTGACAGTTTTGTTTCGGTTAAAACTTTGGATAGCTGGATATATCTCTATCAAGACTTTGTCGCTCTGTGCTGTCCGCAAACATCGCAAGAGGTGGACTCTGTATGCATGTGTATGTGTGTTTGAGAGAGAGCACTAGAGGGAACTAAAAGAATTATGGTACCTCATACATCATGTGTGTCAGACTGAGATAAGGGGACTCTTGGCTCCATATAGGTGTGTGTGTGCGCGTGCGTGTGTGTGTGTGACCTTCTCTGTCCCTGTACACCCACTCAGTCTCATTAGACCTCTTCACAGTGTGTGTGTACACACATCTCCCCTGCATTTCCACATACTTGCATCATCATTCTTTCACACGGACACCGAGACACAGGTATGACAGCTTTCATACTGACCAGCAGCACCCAGACATTTACAATATATATCACAGTTGTAATACAAAACACATCAAAAACTTTTGATTTACGCCTTGTTCTGTATTAAATATTAAGAATGTTTGGCCGTTTTAACAGTATTGCAACAGTATGTGTCCTGTTAGTTTGTGGGTCCAAACCTTGAATGCAAATTAAAATGAATCCATTTTTTGCTATCTGTTCAAATCTGACCGGGGCCACTTTCACACAAGGTATGATTCATCAGCGCCTTCAGAATGAACCGCTAAATTTTAATTTGGGCGTCAGAGGTGCACAAATGCGCAGCACCCTATACAGTAGCTCCTGTCATTTTTCAACACCTGCAGTGCCTTACCTACAATGAAAAAGCTGAACGCTGAAGAGGAGAGTCTGTAAAAAAGAATATGTGAGATGGCGGGTTTCATTTGTTTTCTAAACTAGACGCTTTTGATTTAGGCAGCGTTAGCACATTAGCTTTGCAATTTGATGGAGTGTCTGTTTTCTTGTTTACATGCTTGAGAGTGGGAAATGCTTGTGACGTCATTGATGTTAGAAATGTAAACGCTCACTGTTGCCGTAGCAACAGTCTGTTCACATTGGCCCTATTTACACTTGGTATTAACATTCGATCACAAGTAGTCAGCCGAGACACATTCCTGTTTACACCTAGTATTACAAGACGTCTACTACGGAGCTCTGTGACTTCTTGCGATTGGATTTTGTCAAAGGAAACATCTCCGATTTTGTGACTAGAAAAATCACGCATGTCAGTGCCATGCTGCATGTCGATAAAGTGATAAAGCCAAAACACCGTTGCTCTTAAATCAAATTTAGCCACAGATGTGACGTTTTGAGCAGAAAGCTCATTGTTATTTTAGTCAGGAACCTGTATTAAATGAACCTCCTGATGTACGCGCCTCTCACGATCTGCATTCATTCAGCGGATGCTTTTATCCAAATTATCAGTGTCGCCGCATGCACGGTACTGACAATGCTCTCTGAAAGTTGGTATATTTATGAGCTTTTCCAAATTTTCAGGTGATTATTTTTGTCACAAACGTGACATAACAGACCAAGTGAAAAACCTCAGACTGGAGTTTGAGTGATGATGCAGTCACTGATCGTGTACACTCGTATTCAACACAGTCCACTTGCGACTGAATCAGACAAATTTTAATACAAAGTATAAACAGGATGAGAAATGAGCGGAATAAAAGAACTTCGCATTAAACCTGTACTGCACATTTTAGCCAGACAGTGCGGCATATTTTTAAGAGAGATGACTGTTTGATTTAGCTTAGTATGACACAGATTTGTTTATTCATTTGGAGATGATTAGGTAGATAAAGAGAGAGAGAGAAAAAAGAAAGAAATATTTCTCACGACGCAGACACCAAAAACAGACTTTCAGCCAACTGAGCTTTCTCTTGCCGATGTTCTTTTTTA
This sequence comes from Triplophysa tibetana, assembly GCA_008369825.1. NCBI lineage: Eukaryota > Metazoa > Chordata > Actinopteri > Cypriniformes > Nemacheilidae > Triplophysa > Triplophysa tibetana. The sequence goes on along the minus strand of CM017896.1, from coordinate 13,516,562 downwards.
GATTGCAGGTTATTTCAGGGGTTGTCATGAGTTGTTGACAACACTCCTCAGCTATGTTCACCTTACATCTGGTGAGTTTAGATACAGTTAGAGACTGAAGTTCAGTATCCAGCTATATTTGTGCAGCATAACAGAAGGACCATTTAGCTTTTAGCTACATTTAGTAGAAGTATCTTGGTGAACCACAACACTGACTGTATCATAACTATCAACACTCCCGTTTCGCCTGGAGTCTCACGTTTTTCACACCCATCTTCCGCCAAACTCCCATCTTGTTATTCCTCCCGTAAAACTCCCATATTCAAGTTATTTCTCCTTTGAAACCCGTACTGACGGGAACCGGAAAGTGTTCAAGTGAACAGGAGGGTGGCTCCGTGGCCTGAGCCACTGCCCATTTGCCCTCACACGCTGAGGCGCTCTTTGGTAGGCGAAACTGAACGGTAGCTTAAGTGGAGTAGAGAGTATTCACATCCCCGGTTAAAATGATCTCTTCACACCACTAAAGGTCTGCATATTCCACTCCGCGTTTTCCTCACAGTCTGTGTCCCCTCACTGGAGGTCGTTCCATCCAGAGCTTTGACAGGCAGCAATAGAGTCTAAAATTACATTACAGCTTGATCTGCAGAAGTAGTATTTTCATAGTTTTTAAAGTATGTCTTATTAGCTGTTGTTGTCACATTTTTTAAACGTGTTAAGAAAAGAGTGTTGTGTTTTGCAAACAACTCTGAATAAAAACATGTAATGTAAAGTTTATTTCTTATATATCTCGCACTGTGACCATAAGTATTCATTGTTAATAATAACTGCAATATGCAAACACTGGTAAATCCAGCCACCCATGTAAATAAATTATAAAAACAATAAAATCATGCCTTGTACAACAACCCCGCAACCATATCACAAACCCCCCCATCACATGTATTCCTGTATTTCGGTACCCAAATGTTGACAGGTATGAACTATATAGAGTAAGATGGACAGTATACTGTATGAAGAAAGCAACAGACCACACGTAGAAAGATTGATAGAAGAAAACATGCGCAGAAGTAATTTATATTTCATGCGAGAGAAAAAAACGATGCACAACTGATGAACAGTTTTAGGAGAGTTCCGTCTTTACTTATACATGTATATTCATTAGAAGCTATACTTTAAACATCTACGTTTAAAATAGTCAAGATGGCGGCCATGTGAACCGACTTGCTGTAAAGTGACTATGGCTGTATAATAAATAAAATCCTGTTGCTTGGATTTAACTTTTCTTATCATCTCTACATACTCTGACCTCAAGCGTTTACTTTAATAGGTTTGGAAGCACGATAAATCACAACGTGGGCCTGTTTTATAATGTGAATATATAAAGCATGTTCTGAAACATAAAATGACCCATGCTAGCATCGCCCATTTTCTTTGGAGCATTTCTTTTGTAATGGCTCCTTAAAGACTCTTTATGACTTGAAAAAAGCACTTTTTTCTGGAGTGGGCTTGTCAGAGGCTTCACTGCCAGACATTTGAGATTTTTATTAAGACTTGTATGCTTCATTAGGCCTTGGGCCCTTCCAGATCATTCATCAGCCACACAACTCTTACTGTGAGAAAAGGCATGGATTACAGCAAGCTGTGCACACACATCAATCAACCCCGCAGGAGCGGCTTTGTGTGTGCGGATACGCTTGTGCATATGCATAAGCAGATATGGCCACATACAAAAGTGCATACAAAATTGACAAACTCACAGGCTGAAAAACGGAGAAGAGACATGAAGAAAAGTTATTGGAGCAAATCTATTGGCACTGCGGTCGTCTTGATGACGCCCCCTGGCAGCAATTAGCTGGTAGGCAAGTATAGCTTGAGAAAAATGGTCCAAACTGTTTAATAACGTGTCAAATAGCTGGGAAAATTATATTATACGATATTTATCTTTAATCAGGCAAAATCAACATATTTTTCAAGTTGGTCGAGCTGATGAGCATAGAGGTTCTTTCCTAGAAGAAAGGTTATTGAGCGTTTCGATTTTCTCATTCATTTTTCAAAATGTAGTCTAGTCTTTATACTTTCCTCATGTTTACCAAATTCAGAGACTAACACACATTTATAGTTCACCAACACTAATGCGCAAACAGGCCTTAACGCCTGTCCCTCAGAACCTCTCATTTATTATCACACGCACACGTGCGCAGACAAAGAAATCAATAGCACACCCTGCAGGCGTGCAATCGCGCGCAAGCGCTCAACTTCATTTTCATTCAGTGTCCTCAATCCTCCCTCACATCGAATCACGTCAGATAGAGGGTTAAAGCAGTAACGCAGCATGGACTGTACATCTACAAATCATTCTCCACGCTTTATCATCTCAATCACTAATTAATGAAAAGCCCTTTCACAACACATTAATCCAAACAGCCTGTGAAAGAGAAACAGAAAAGAGCCGCTTCTCCACTGACGGAGGTGGCGTCGTGTGCCATGCTGTCATCGCTGTACCGGGAAGTTGGAGGACTGACACGTTGCTAACGTTTGATTGGTTCTGTGGGATGCCCATGAGCGTGATTAAAACACATGTTTGCCCCCCGTGTCAGATCAGCTATACCTACAGCTGTGGGGGCATGTATAGCGCCATGTTGCTGCGCATAACAATTAAGATCATGGAAATTAATATAGGCGCTCTCTCCCTCACTTTTGAGAAGCAGTGATTGAAACGCTTTGGACGTGTTGTATAATTGTTTCCAGATTAATGTCACTTTAATCAGAGCTTTTTGAATGCGCACGTAAATAATGAAGCATTGATGTCCATAAGGGGATGATTGCCTTTTTTTCCTTCGCTCTCTCTCCGTTCAATCTCCTCTCTAACTCTGTATATCTTCCCCTCAGGACAGTCAATGTAAATGAACGAAACTTTGTCGTAATTAGGCAGTAATTGGCTGCCCTTACTGGCAACTTTCCAGCTTAGAGCATGTGTTCGCTTGAGTTTTTATAACCCGCTGTGTAAAATTAGGTAGATCCGCACCCGATCTACCACAGCTGTCTACGCTCGGGATCGGTGGTTGTTAACTGAGTGATCGCGACCCTTAAATGGCTCTTTTCGGATACAATGCTAAATGCACCGATGTGTATATGGGATAGCTGGAATAGCCAAATAAATAGGTTTATCAAAAGAGATAAAACAACGCTTTCTTTTTCCTTGTTGTTTACGCCGAATTCCGTTTCGGCCGTCAAATTCTACAGTGTTTTGCAAAACTCGCATGTCACTTGTTAGCCGGTAGCCAATTCAAGCAGATGCCAACATGGACAGGTTGCGTGACATCCAATCCTCCTGGAAATCACACACAGAACTACACAATGTAAAATAAAACATGATTCAGACTACATAAAATATATGTGCAACTAGGCAATTCCATGCAAATGTTAAGGTTAGCATGATTTTTTCTTTACCAAAGGTTTTCACAATACTGATAGGACTGATGTCAACATTTGGTGCATTAAATACCCATGTGAGGTCTCAATTAAAGTTTTAAAGCACTTTTAAAATGATTTTCCATAGTAAGGTAGTTGCTACTTTCAGAATTGTCACTTCCCTTACGGTACATATTCCTCATAAATGGGCATATGAATATTAAAATATTCTTACTATTTTGAGGTTTATAAAGAGTCTTACCTTCTCCATTTGTTGGGTATTATTTCTTCTGGTTTGGGCGTTTTAATTCACAGAAATCCTACAATGTATGTAATCTTTCAGAAACATTGTGCTTTTCTGTCACATACGTAACGCGTTTTTATTTCCCTTTTGAAAATAGAAAACTCTTGTTTAGACTGATATTTTTTTGATGTTTAGACTCCATCAAAAGGGTTCAGTAAAAAAGGAAAAAAGATGGTTCCATATATTGTTAACAAATGCATTTTCCCAGAGTTTATATGTCACATACATAACGCAAAATGTAACATCCATAACCCTGAAATTGTCCATCTGCAACAAGGACAAACATGGTTTGTGCAGACCGTGGTTTCAGACAACCCTGCTATGAACATAAACTTAGTGCTAGTTAAGTTCTGTGCTGTTCCAGACTGATAATTACTGGTTTGTTGTCGGTCTAGTTTGTGAACCCTTGCAGCCGTGCAGACTGTAATTGGTGAAGCTGGCCAGCCAGCATGTACTTTCTTATTAAGTTAGTTAAGTGAAGAAATCATGCTGGTCAAGATTATTAAAATGGAGAACATGCTAGTGCTAACCAGCAACCTGTGGAAGCCATGGGGTTTGAACAGATCGCTACGAATCATTAAAATAGAGTATGATGTAATAATAAAATAGTTTAATGTTTGATTTGAAGGATTTTTTTGGTATCGTGTTAGGTTGCCATTTCAAATTGGGGTTCTGAAACTATGCAAGTTGAAAACACCTGCTTCAGATTTCCGAGACACAATCTTGAGTGTGTGGAAACAAGACACCCAAGGAATTTAATCAGCATGCATTGCTCTCTCTCACACGCAGAGACAACCTCTCGATCAATCTCACACACACCCACCCTCTGTTCATATAGGTTTATTAAGCTATAAAGCTTTTTTTACGTCTGAACTGCGTTGTTTATGCTCAAATTAAAAGGTGACCTTTCATTTGTTATGATTTAATGTAACTCGGCATATGTAATATTATGACACGCTGTACGGGGTTTCTCCATAAGCCTTGTCAGAAGCCATTTCTTTTAGCCACAGGAAGGGGATGATTTCTCATGTGCACATGTGGAGGATTTAGAGCTTACTCACGCAGCATAGCACAGAGACGCACACACACGCTTGTCTTTTGTTTAGTTTTTTCTCATACGGGGGCATATAGTATTTCCCTCACACACCGAGGGCCTCAAGGATAAAAGATCTGATGTGATGACAGTGTGAAACGTGAAATAGCACACATACAGCAGAATTCATCTGCCACATGCCAATCACTTCCAATTAGCATGAAAGGCCCCGTTCGGTACGCTTTCCGGACAATACTGTAAATCCCATGATACCAGTGTTATTTACCTCATGCATTTTGAGTGATAGCGTCACGTGGTCGAAAACCGATTTAGAAGCGCTTAGTGAATACTGAGGAGGACATGTGAATAATTATTGAATGTGTTACAGTGCATGACGATTAAAGATGTTTATCAACGATCAAATATGCGTTTTGGTGCGAGATGGTGTAATTCCTGCATCTACCAACAGGGGCTGAAGTGGTTTAACTCTGTTTTTCTTTGTCTGTTTCAGAGTGACTATGTTTGTTCCACCTCTTTTTAACATCCTGTCTTTCTTTCTTTTCTTCCTCTTTGCTCCCTGTAAAGCTCACCCAGAGACGTATGTCCAAGGTACTGTGTCTTTTTCTTCCTCCTCTCTCTTTCTTTCCCCTGAGTTCTTGTGTCCCGGATTGAGGTCTTTATGACATTTTTATGGCGCATTAATAACCTCTTCTCTCTCTCTCTCCCTCTCCTCTGCTATTATTGTGATTCTTCATTGGCTTCTTTTTTGGGACTGTCAGAAATCCAATCCAATGTCCTCAGCGCTCTCCTTGGCTAATGTTCCAAGTTTTGCACAACCACCCCACTCCCGACTAAATCACAGCAGCGCCACATCTGCACTTTAGCATCTCAGAGATACATTCCAGTTCATTAAAACCTGATTTTTGAGAGATGCATGCAATGACGAGCAGCGGTGTTTGTTTTATAATAACCCACGAGCTGGCAAAATACGCGGATGTAAGAGAAGAGAAGCTAGCGTATTCTTGTTTACTGTTACTGAGGTGTTTTTGGAAATGATTTCACAGGGCTAAATCAGTGCTAAGCCAAGTGTGATTTCAGACTCGCATGCAGGCATATGGCGCATCAGACCGCCAAGAACTTTCAGAGGTTTCTTTAAACCGAAAGATGTTTCATATCTTAAGGGGTGGTTTTGGTACGTCTACTGAAAACCTCAATATGTTAGCTGTATCTTTGAACACTTGTTTTATTATGTTTTATCACTCTTTGAACATTTCATATTGCTTTTATCTTTTCATATTCTCACTCATACAATGCTAAACAGACATGGCATTCATGCCTTAAGTAACACTATATACACACTGTGGCAATCCTCCAGACGGAGTCGTCTAAACTCAAAACAGTTCCCTCTCCTCTTTCAACATCTCGCTTTCCTTCTTCTCAAAGCCCCTCTTTCCATTCTCTTTATGGTCATTAGCTTCCTTTCTCTCTTATCCTTTGTGTTTTTCGTGTTCTGAATTGTCCTTCACTTGGACTCAAGTGCTCAGATTTTTTTTGTTCATTTTCTTTCCCGACTTTTCCTCCCTCCCGGCCCCATAATAGGAGAGAGGATAGGATTTAAAGGTAATGCATACCAAAGCCCCAGGGAGACTGTCACAAGCAATCACCCCACTGTCTCTCTGAGCTTTCTTTCTTTCTTTCTTTCTTTCCTTCTTTCTTTCTTTCTTTGTGTCTGTCTGTCTGTCTGGCTTTCTTTCTCTCCTGTCCCCGTGTCTCTTTTTCCTCCCTGTTATTTGTCTTGAAGCACGTTGTCAGCGTGTCTATGTTTCAGTCTCCTCACTGTTTTTATCGTTGTCTTTATCTGCCAAATTCATCATCGTTTGTCTTGACCAAGTACACAGACCCACATCACACACCTAATTACTGATACACACACACCTGTGGTCCTTGAGTTTTGTTTGGGAATCCTGTGGGTCCTGTCTCCATGCATCCCGCGGCCTGATCCCTGGTGTTTGTTAGCCTAGCTGCTACCACAATCCTCCCCTCCTGCCCTTCCCTCCTGCCCGCCCTGCCCTGGCCTCTCTCGCTTTCCTCTGATTCCGTCCAGCGGAATATGACCTGTGCAGAAAGTATAGCGCTGGAGGCACACGCTCTCCCGCCAGCTCAGACGTCCACCCTATACTTTATGCCACTGGGATTCTCTGTGTGCAGTAGCTTCACATGGATGCTGTGCAAAGATGCATCATTCCCTCATTTCCACGATATATGCCTACCTTTGATCTCTCTTTCTAAATTCAATTTTCTTTAGTTTAATTAATTTTCTCCAATAAATTTTATGGGTTTTTATTTGAATCGGTTCTTTGTTCCTTTCAGGTTTCACCTTAAGTTTCCCATGAATATATGCCTTTTCAATTGGTTGGTTGGATTTTGCGTGTCGAGAAAGGCATCCAATACGTCCATGTGAATCTACAGCCTCTCTGCATCTCACTAGGCCTGTTCGAAGTCCAGCGTCAGTCTGTGTCCGTCTCTAAACCTGTATTCTCATTCACAACAATCTCAGTGTATCTGTTGGATAACCTTTCATTTCTTTGTATTTCACAAGTCGAAAACACTGTACCCCCACGTTTGACAGTATGCAATTGCAACTGAAACACATGAGTACATTGTTATTTTTCAAAGAGCCACATAATGATAAAACACACACATACGTTACTCAATCACTTCCAAGAACACACATGCATGTCCCTATTCGTGTATGACGGCTTTGTCTATCTGCAGAGGGATGCCCAGGTCTTTGCAACAGTAATGGTCGCTGCACGCTGGACCAGAATGGCTGGCATTGTGTCTGCCAACCAGGCTGGAGAGGGGCCGGCTGTGACGTTGCTATGGAGACGCTCTGCGCAGACGGCAAGGACAATGAAGGAGGTGAGGTCACCAGTGACTGGCTGGATATTGAAATCGGAATTTTAAAGTGTGTTCATCGAACAGAAATGAATATGGAAATGCATATGGAAATATCACATAAATATTTGTCAATGATAATCAGGTCGGGGACAAAACCCTGGTGGATACAGTAAAATGTGCGTATGTAAGTGATCTTAGAAAACAACTGTCAGGTTTTGACATTGTAATTTCACCCTCAGAAAAGTCATAGGCAATAGTGAAGTTAAAGTTTAGTAGTGTGTCCTTCGTTGCCACTTGCAACGGCAAAGAAAATTGCATATATTCTAGTTGAAGTCCAATTATTTTGAGATTTAAGTCCAAATATCAGAATAAATAGTTTTCTGAAATTTTTTTAACTTTAATATTTTTGGTGGATGCGAATTTGCTGCGTTTCTCACTCTCTGTAGTAAGTTTCCTTCTCACGCCCATTAGAATGCAAAACATTACTAAGCAGATGAGTTAATTTTGTTCATGACCCTAAAACCAAAGACAAGCAAAGTATTGGAACAACGTGGGCCAATCAAAACACAGAATGCTCTCTTATTTCCTCTCTCATCTCCCATCATGTTTCACTGTCTGAATCTGGATGTTTTACCTCTAATCCATGAATAACACAGCATCTCTTGTTGCTTACATTAACTACTCAAATAAATGACTATGTATACTTGAACGTGAAACTTTTACAGTACATGTGAGATTCTCATCCACCTCAAATTGATGTCTACCATTAGTTTTCAGCGGAGACCCCCTAAAAACCTTTTTCACAAATATACCACAGACATGATGTTTCATGCTGAATTTTCAGCTATTTTACACTTTTTATCCATATTAATGTGTATTATTCAGCAGGAACACTCCAACAAAATATGACAATTCTGTCACCATTTACTCACCCTCATGTTTTTCCAAAAATGTTTACATTTATTTGATATGATTTACTCAAAGAAGTATATTTGGGAAAATGTTAGCAACTGACATTTCTGGAACATCGTTGACTACCATATAGAACACAGGATTTAGGAAAACAAACCATTTTAGGGACCTTTGACTACCATTTTAATGTTTCCCACTATGGTAGTCAATGATGGCCAAAAAATGTCCTTTGCTTACATTTTTCCAAAATATCTTTCTTTGTGTTCAACAGAACTAAGAAATTTATAAAGATTTAGAACAACTTGGGGGGGGTCATTTTTGGGTGTAGTAGCCTACTATCCTTTTAATTATGTTGGTTAAATCGCTACAATGCCATTTGGACCCTGTTTACACCTGTATTTAGTGCTTTCAACTTGTGACTTGATCACTTAAATCAGATCTTAAATCCAGATGTAAAAAATCTCTTAGATGTCGGGATCCGGTAAGAGTTTTTTGTCCACACAAATGCATAGAAATCCCCTCCAGTGAGGCACGGAGGCGAGTGGCCTGAACGTTTAAACGCAGCTTACTTCCAAAGTATTTGAGGAGGTTATTTTTCAGGTAAGGAGATAAGGCTGTCTGTAACATCATAAATCTGAAGGATTAACAGTCCTCTGGAAGCTTGACAAAAGGCTTTGAAGTTTTTCCAAACGCAGAAAGAAAAATATACAGTAAGGTTATGATGTACTCCAAGTTGTACAGTGATAGTGCCACGTATTTCACATGTCTTTGAATTTCTGGGAATAGCTGTTCCTTTGAGGTACCACAAAAAGAGGAGAATGTAACCAACACTATTTGGCTACTTGTCTTTTCTAAACGCAAAGATAAATACCTTTTGTCTTAAATACATATACGGGTCCGAAGATCTCATTACGTGACCTCTGTGAGGTTTGACCTGGAAAAGCTATGTTAACAAATTCCACTCTCTCTGCGGAGGAACCTTTTCATGTATGTGTTGACTTTGGCAATAAAAGACCGGATTTAAAGCAGTGTGAGAGTTATGAGAGATCCAGATCTCCCATGAAGTTGCACCGTGCTTTTGGCAGGGGGTGCCGGGACGCTCGTAAGGCAAAACAAACAGTCAGATGCTCTGTCTCTATCGCACCAGGCCCGTGTCAGCTCGGGGTGCCGTAGAACCGGTCTCCCACTGATTAGCGCAACAAAAACGTGTGTTTGTACGTGCGCATGTTTGCACATGTGTTCTTTTACAGCCCTCCCGTGACCCAGTGCCAGATGTACACGGGGCTTTTTATAAACTAGCCGAGATGGATGGCAGAGGTTTATGGCACTTACCTGCGGGAGATCGGATCTCATTTCCACACAAAGCAACCAGGTGTTTTACTGATACAGGGAAGAGAGAAAGTCTTGACAGTGTGAATATAGGAGGGGCGTGAGAGAGGATATTGCTCATGTGTCGTTTGACCCTTAAGGTGAGAGAAATAAAAAGAAATGGGGAAAGCTGTGTGACGCACCGATGTAGAAAGATTTTATTTATTTATACGGATGGGTGATATGACTGAAAGCTTACAGTATACACTCTTAAAAACCAGCTAGGACGGCAAAAAAAATATATTTTTACACCCGACTTGTAATTTTGCAGTCTTTTTGTAATTTGAGATATATTACGTTATATATTACAATTACATAGGTAACAGTATATATCTGTTCTTTTTGCTTTTGTTATATGGTTTGTATTTAGAGAAAATACTAGGATAATGTAGAAAAGGTTTTTTTCTGCAAGACAGAACAAAGGACTATTTATAAAAACTGTGTGATGTCATGGCATGAAACAATGGCCAAAAACGGACGAAAACAGAATGCTTTTTTATGTTTTCCTAGATAAAATGTATTCTTGTGTAGACTAGCTATCTTACAAATTGCATACATCACGCAACACATACTGCCTTTCTCTGTATTATTCACTTACTGTTTATGGTGTGACATGATCTTTAAGACAGGACTCAGGATATAGTCTAAGACTCTTTAACACATAGCACCTCATATATTTTTTATGTGCTTTTTTTAAGTTACGGGTGTGTGTGGTTGTGTGCAGATGGTCTGGCGGACTGCATGGATCCTGACTGCTGCCTGCAGAGCTCATGTCAAACTCAACCCTTCTGCCGCGGCTCTCCTGATCCCATCGATATTATCAGCCAGAACCAACCAGTCAACCCACAGCTAGCAGCCCAGTCATTCTATCAGCGAATCAGCTTCCTTATCGGCCCAGAGAGCACGCACGTCATTAGCGGAGACAACCCCTTCAACCGGAGGTGAGACTGCACTGAGAAATGTAGATCTGAAAGAAAACATTGAGGATTGTAGCTGGTTTTCGAGGTGGAACATAGGATTGCAAAATACTGATAAGTAGCTCTCGTTCCTGTCATCCTGCCGGAAATTTAATGGGTTCCTTGTGTCTCATTATTTCTTTCAATGCTATCATTTTTGTAATCTTTTTATCGAGAGTTAAAGAAGACTTAGTGTCAGAGAATATATTACAAAAAATGGATTTGTTTTGAATTATATTTTTAAACATAAAGCAATCCAACATGAAATTACATTTTTACTTGCAAAACAGCCAATGGTGTTTGCACAATTCTTCCAAATCTTTTGTAATTTTCGCCTTAAACTTTACTTTATGCAAGGTAAATATTGTTCAATATTAAGGTATTTTAAAACATGACAGAATACTATAATTCTACTATATTTTGCTGTGAAGAATGGATCAGTTGACCCAAAGTCAGACGCAAGCATATATGGCATATTATCACTTTGTTATAATCGTCCAGTTTTAACTTTATCAGTGACCATATGCGGTGACCACCATTCTAAAAGAACGACTCTAGAATTGCTCCTAACAGCTCTCTTAAAGACTTTATAAAGTTGCCATGGAAACAGATGTGCTGACAGAACCTCATAAGAACTGTGACCCCAGTTAAAGAGAGAAAGATCTCCGGAGTTGCATTAAGGTATAATTTACAAATGATGCTCCTTGATTCGCATTGTGTATGCGAGAGCGCCATTACAGTTATTGGAAAGGGACGTTGGATCTGATAATAGCCCAGTTGAAAAAGCAGCGCTATTAATTAAGTTGTCACATCCACAGCGTAGGTTTGTCCATAGCATCTTCACTCTGTTTGCTTGAATGGTTATAATAATTTCTCAGTTGTCATGGTCAGCTGCATTTATGTCTCCGCTCCGCCTTTCTTATTTCGCTCGCTCTGTCAAATATGCGCCCGGCGCTATTCAAGTCCCTCTTTGTGAAACTTCCTTTTCATGCTTTTAATGTAATTTCCTCTTTGTTGTGGCTGACCACTATTCGGAGACTCTGTACGCCAATATGTGTGGAAGCCAGCTTCAAAACACTGATCTTCGGCTACAGTGCGTATGCTAGAAGTCACATTTCTATTCGAATGATATGTGATAATAAAGCAGTAATGATTGGTTTGTTTATATCTTCCCATGTCTTCTATGCATAACTCAACGCACATGCTCGGTTAACATGGAAATTACATTGAAGTTAGCTTGATTACTCTCAAAAATTGCTTGGCAACTATGAGTCATAACACGATTAGACACAACATAGGGTTTAATAGGCCTGATGCCGGTGCCCCGTATGCAGGGACATTAAACCTTTAAGTACCTTTGTGAAAAATAAAGACAAATAATCAGATAAGGGGAGGTGTAGACTAATGTGATTTAAAAATAAATGCACAAACCCACACGGGGCACATCTGTGCTGAATATCGGTCATTTTGGCTGGAGAGTTTGTGCACTCATTGAATGTAACACAAACCATGTGTGACAGACTCCCTCATCCTCCCAGCTCATGATAAAATAGAATTCTCTCCATTTAAGCTAAATGAATGTCTAAATAAACATTACAGTTTCTGGTTTTTGCATTCATTAAGTTGAGCTGGTAAGTCTTTGTCTTGCACTGTTTTTGCTTTTAAAGGTGTTGATGGAGTAATAGCATTGAAAAGACGCAGGGAAAATATTTCTTTTGGCTGTCTAAAGAAAACCACTTAATGTGAATAACGATATATCACCACCATTTGCCGTCTAGGTCCAAAAAGTTTCAACTAAAAGTCCCACTAAAAACAGTTGCTCCCCTGTTCCTGAGGGTAACTACATATTGATTCACAGTATAAACGCTGTAAACAACATATCATCAGAGCGAAAATGCCTGCTTTTCAGTTTTCTGCTGTTAAGTATCTGGTACACAATGTATATGGGTTTGTACTTGTGCCATTTTTATGCCGCAGGGGTTCATTTTTAATACAGCTAACTTATTTCTTCTTTTTATTAGGTTATGGTTATGATAAAGTCGATTGGAACATTTTTCCAGTGCCTGTTTTCTATTTTCTTTTTTTATATATTGAATGAGCATTATAATAATTTATTGTGCTAAATTATTTATTTTATAATCATTTTAATAATTAGCCATGTCTGTTTTAATCAACAAATGTTTTTTTATATATAAATTTAAATATAAGACATGTGAGGAAAACAAAGAGAAATCAAGGTCACAGATATTTTTTGTGTTGTTTTCAATTAGTTGTGGTTTGTCAAGGAAAAAAAATCTACCGTAAATGGGAAGAGTTTCCTCAAAAAAACGTATAACTCTGTTATATAGAAGTGTTCAAAAATAACGTTTCTATAATGATATAATTGTTTTATTGTGATTTTAATTTTATACTTATTATTACTTAATTATAACAACCCAATTGCAATTTGAATAAGACTACTTGAAATCCACAAAATCGATTTTTGAACATTTTTTAAATAGGTAGTTATTGGTTTTTTCCAATGAACTCTTCAACTTGTTGGATATATTTATTTTATTTGCTTCAGCACGATAAGAAGTCAGGGCCTAAAAAGTGAGCTGGAGAACCCGCCAACTCTCTTTTCGTGTGTACACGAAAATCTCTTGTTTTCATTTTGCTCCATCTTTTCTAGAACTAAAGGTTATTTTAAGCAGCTTAAGCTTCTGCATGCTACTTGTTGGGAAAATGGAAGGTGTTTGAAGCAGCAAGGTTTGGACAAGACACAACTGGAGCATTGAGAGGGTCAGCCGTCCAGAGAAACATCAGAGGGAAGCGCATCTGTGCGACCACTTAGCACTAAACCCAATAACCCCAAACACCTTTGGTTGAAGTCCACCTGGATCCAGCTTTAATCCTTGTAATGGCAGCATCACCAATGTTATTCTCAGGAACCAACAGTGAGAGAGAGAAGCTGTGTATGTTCCTAAAAACGAGGCCGCTCTAATGAGGAGGGGTTCAACCTTCCAATCTACCAACAATATAAAATCCAATGACCATCATAGTGTAGCTCGGGAGTTTGTCGTCATGGTGCGATGAGAGCAAGTGGAAAACATGCAGAGCGAGTAGTTGTGTGATGTTAGGGGCAAAAGAGAGAGAAATACAGCCCTAAATAGGATGAATTACAGTGTGCTTTTAGAACACGGTCACGGTGGACAGTGAACACTATTCTTTTATTAGCTCACACAAAGCGAATGGGATTCCTGAGTTATGGTCACATCAGGCAGCTTATTTATGGATTGTTTACCTGCACGTGTGACCCACGGGTCATTTCCCCACTTCCTCCATTCCGGCTCAAAGCGAGGGGGACGGTACACTGTGATTCACTGCTGCTTTGCTGATTAGCCCCCCAGAAAAGCAGTAATGACCTCGAAAATCAGCCAATAAGTGCACCGAGGTGTCCTCAGCACTGCGGTGAAGTGACTCTGCCTTCCTGCCATCGGTTAACAGCTGGAGTAGATCTTTTCTGCACAATTTAGACTTTGATCCTTGTTCAGTTGTTGTTGTTTTATTCAGGGCTGTCATTTGATTTATAAATTAAATTACTTTCATTTTTTTGTATATTTGTGATATTTAATTACACTGTCAAAAACTGTAATTTTACAGAATTTTAATGCTATTTTTAACAGATGCTCTATGTAAAATGTAAAACAAATCTTTTTGAAAATTACAGAAAAAGACTGTTAAAGAAAAATGTTCTGGCATCTCAGCTGGCATATGGTGAAAATGTATCAATTTACAGAAGTAGGCTGCAAATTTTGAAAAGATGAAAAGCGTAATTTTATGTAAAACATTTTTACTGTATCTTAACAAAAAAGTAAGAGTGTAAACTTATTAACCACATTATGGGTTCTCATATTCCCTATGCTATTTTTATATCTGTACAGATTAAGGCTGACACATTCAGATTTTCATAACTTCACGGCTATAATATCATAGCCAAAATAATTTACCATAACAAAAAATGATCATAATATCATTTTTTTTTATGAGCAAATGATGCTATCAGTTAACTACATCTTGAATTTTGTTTATTTTGTATTTCTCCTTTTGGGGCAACAAATCACACTTAAAATTTGAGTGTACCAATCAGATAAAGAGAGTTTGTAACCTTCATCTTTCTAAGGCAAAATACTAAACAGGTGTTCAATTATTAACAATATTATCATATGTCTAGAATTAACATGATATTTTAACACAATGAGCATTGTTTTGATATCGGTGACACCACTAATAGTACATGTCGTAATATATTTGGACAGATGTATTTGGCTATTGCTGTTTTTCAGCAACTCACCCTATGAGCAAGTAGTTAAACTGTTTAGCTAAGACTCCCATATCATTTCTTTCCACTCCATCCATCTACTTTGGAAGGCAAGTACTGGGTGAATAACTTCTCACTCATTCTGTGCTAGTTGTAGTTTCAGCTGCGGGGAGGGCCTATTACAAAGTCGCGAAAACATGAAACTGCCTGCACTCTACGAGTTTTTATATTTATTCTCACTAAATAATACAAAACACTGACAGTCCTATTTTTGTCATTAGGCTGTCATTAAAAAGTGATAATGCAGGGTTTATATGTCTATTATGTACTGTATGTTTGTTTATGTTTCCCCTGGAACATTCTGGTGGAAATGACAAATCTAAAACAGTCCCACTCCCTCGCATACTGGTTTTTGGCACATCGATCCTCATGAAATCCCTCGAAGGAAAAGCTGCACTGGGATTTAAGGACATAAGAATCCCAGTGCAGCCTTTAGGGGCTTGAATTATGACTGTCTGTAGAGACGGGGGCAAAAGAGGCACGTAAATAAGCATGGGGTGAGTGTGTGTAAAAGAGAGAGACTGTGTGCTTGAGAGTTATTTACAGTGGATTAGACATTTTAACACTGCAGTGAAAGCTTGGTGAATCCATGTTCAGTCATGCTGTAAATCATATTAATAGAGAGTGTGTGTGTTTTCTTAACAACTCTATGTGTTTATTTTGCAGCCTGGTGTCCATTATCAGAGGGCAGGTGCTTACTGCAGATGGTACACCCCTGATTGGAGTCAACGTGTCATTTATGCACTACCCAGACCACGGGTACACCATTACACGGCAGGATGGCATGTAGGTTTAAAACGCACACACACGCTATAAACACTTTCATATAAGTTTCCGTCCTTGAATAGTTGGCTGAATGTCATAATGCAGCAAAGAGTACAGATGTCCCTAAAACCATCTGCTTACTTTTGTTTAGACTGCTTTTGTATAGAACAGCGTGTGCATTAATGCGTGAACGCTTTGGTGGAATACGCACCCCCTTGCCATGCCACAACATTTTGTGAGTGCGTTTAATATCGTGCTGTCTTATCTACCAAGATGGTCTCATGAAAATGTCAGGCGTTGCTCGGGGAAGCAGTGCTTTAGCAAACGGCCTGTTTAAAATGCATTGGATTTACAAGGAGGGAATCAATCAGCCAATGGGTTGCACTCTCCCATACCGTTAAACCAATCCCAGTGTTATTAAGCAGCCACTGCAATCATAAAGGCCTCGGGACTGTAAGCAGCAGCATGGCTCTTTAAGTAGACGTCTTTGTTGGAGGTGGAGGCTGTTAGAACCGCCGCCTTGGACTGTCATGTGTCACGGCAAATGGCTGAAGGGAGGCAATCGTGCTCATCAAACAACGCTGAGCTGACAGGAATTGAAATTAGGTTTTGATTTGAAAAGAGCTCAATTGAATTGAATTGAATCTTGAGTTCGATTGAATTAATGATGGAATAGTCAAGAAAAACAGTCGTGAAATGTCAGCTGTTTAATGGAGTAGTTAAAGGAAAAAAGATCCATATAAAATGTGTTTTTGGACGTAAGACTCGATGTGACACATATGCCATATTTGCCTTGAGAGCGACAGCAATTTTCAAGACGATTTTCAGGATAATGGCTTAAATTTTGGTCTGTTCCTCACACAAAGCTATTGTATGGCGTTGGACGACTTCGAATATAACACAAAAGTTGTTTGGACCACCATTGTCATACTTTAATGGTGCGGTTCTCTAGCGTTTTGAGACTTGACAGCTGCCATCCCCATCCACTGTCATTATATTGAAAATAGCAGCCAAGATATACTTAAAAATAAATAGACATTTTTCTGTTCCGTGATTTAAAGGAAATGTAAATGTTAAGTAAATTAAGTTATTTCATTTTTGGTTGAACGATTTTCTGGGACTTAAACTGGCACCTGACTAGCATCTTTACGCACAATCACCAAATTAAGGGTTTGCTACAGTCCCTCCATTCGCCATTGGTCAGGCAAAAAATCTACATAGCCTACTTATGGTTAAAGGTCCGGTTGAACGCGATGTTTCTGCCAATCTCATATTAATCTTGAGTACCTTTAGAGTAGTATTGCATACTTCGTATCATCAAAGAGTATTTAGTTTGATCACATTTATAAAAGATAGATAAACCTGTACGATTATTTCTGGAAAAATACGACCTGGGCGTGTGCGGGGGACATGCCAATTGCCAAAAAAACACAGACATATAACTTAGTTTATTTCTTTGTGGTTCATTTCAGATATCTTTTAGTGCTGGCGCCGCTCCATCTATCAGTTTTAAATGATCCGAAAATCCAGCGTTATATCCACCATTTATGTAACATCCATCACTGAAATGCCGTGAAAAAACACACATGATAACCATGATAAGCCATGACGTTTAACATTGTAAAGAAGTCAGAATGCATGAAACCGCATTAAATCTCCCCTTTAACATTGAATATTAAGAATTCATAAGCTCTCATGTAGAAGACAGCGTGAGTCGCCATGACATCACAAAGAAAAGAGGCTTGACCGTGGCAGTGTATCCAAGATAGAGAGAGTGAGAAAGAGGTGTTGTTGAAAGAGGCTTTCAGAGAGATATGTTTAATAGAAAGTGTGATGAGAGAAGAGGTTGGACTGGCGGGAGGAGACTCTGGAGGAGTGGGTCCGAGATTAGCCATCACAACCAGCTGTTGCAGCCTTTCAACAAACCACAGCAGGGCGGGCCATGAAAACGGCGGTGGATAATGATGCCTACACCTCTTCCCTATCCACTTACTCAGAGAGAGAATCAAAGCACCAGCCGTGCAGCTGTTTGGGCCCAGTCACAATCATCCTCTCTTCCAGCACCTCTCAGATGTTTGCATGCCTTTATAAATGAGAGCAAGCTCTATTTCTTTACGCTTCAACATGGATAATTTCTGCCCTATCTTGCTTCTGCCCCCTGCAGCGTTGCAGAATATTTGAATGTAGGACAGTACCCCTAGATCCTGACTCATTTCCTATCTAATAAGTCTCTCATGGGTAGAAAGAGAGAGACTGAGAGAAAGAAAGAAAGAGCCGGGGGAGAGTTTTGGCTTTTACACAAATGCAATGATAAAAAGGCTCGACCACATTATCATGCATTTTTCACCATGGCAAGGCCCTGTGTCAGGAAGGATAGGGCCCTTCTTAGAAGCCGTTGGCTCAGAGGAGGCCTGCTCTGGGATCAGTGAGGTTAAAGGAAGAGACAATTAAACCAGCTATCGGCTCTTTTAGCCATCAGCTCTCATGTCTAATTCATCTCACTTACTCACTCTATCACCTCGGCAGTACATTACCTGCATATTGCTTTTATCTAATGAGGAGAACATGAAATGCCAATGAGGTTTTTATGCCTGTCTGTCTATATTTTTTTAACGCTTTAACCCTAACAGACTGTGTGTTAACTGCAAAGAGACATATTCACTTTCACAGAATTTTAAGTAAAAAACGTGGCGTATTAATTAACTGCCCACAAAATCCGGCTTCATTCACTATTACGTTTCTACAGGTTTGACATTCTGGCCAACGGTGGAGCATCACTGACACTGAGCTTTGAGAGGGCTCCGTTTCTGACGCAGTTCCGCACGGAATGGATCCCGTGGAACGTCTTCTATGTGATGGACACTCTGGTAATGAAGAAAGAGGAGAACGACATTCCTAGCTGTGACCTAAGTGGCTTTATAAGGCCCAGCCCCCTTATAGTGGCCACGCCCCTCTCCACCTTCTTTAGATCCTCGCCTGAG
This sequence comes from Triplophysa tibetana, assembly GCA_008369825.1. Classification (NCBI taxonomy): domain Eukaryota; kingdom Metazoa; phylum Chordata; class Actinopteri; order Cypriniformes; family Nemacheilidae; genus Triplophysa; species Triplophysa tibetana. Next base: position 13,497,592 of record CM017896.1, on the reverse strand, counting down.
AACGGCCCCATTATTCCAGAGACACAGGTAAAGATCCAGCTTTATGTAGACGTATCTATTTGATAAAGCATAACATTAATTTGTAATATCCAAAGTATTTTTCCAAAAGATTTGAATTAAATTTTTATAGTTTTATTATATTTATTATAGTTGTTTGCATTTTTTGTACTTTTATCAATTTTTTTAATTATTTGTATATTTTAACAGTAGTTTTCATGTGAATTTTTGTTTATTATTTTGTAATTTTGTTCATGCTTATGTCATTTGATTATTTATTGCTATATAAGTTACATTTATTTTTGTTTATTTTTAATTTTAGGTATAAAGTATGAATATATTTAGTTAATTAAATAATAATAATTTAGTTAAAAACTAAAAAGCTATTAAAAGTAAATGTTCTTATCCTTAAACTATTTCATTACTTATTTGTTGCTAAGACATTTCTCATTTTCGTTTAGTCTCTCAAATAATACTTAGGCTGATATTTGATTAAATTAACAGATGTTAAAATAGTTTTAGTTTTCATTCTAGTGATATCCTTGCCTGACAATGCCCTGTGTTCTTTTAACTATATAAAAGTAAATAAATATAAAAATGAATTATCTCAAACATGTTCCACAAAATTGCAGACTATGTTTCCTTTCCCGCCTATAGGTTAATTCACCATTGTACATAGAATGCTATTTATGGATGGTCAACCTAGTTCAAAGTAAAATAAATGAACGCTCAAAAATCTTTTATTTATCTGTGCAAAAGAGGGTATCATATGAGTTTTGAATCTGCATTGAGTCTAGACGTGCTAGAGTTTAGAGTCTTGGATGAAATACTGCACAGCTTAAGTCAGAACAGAAGGAGGCTTTGAGAAGCGTAATAGAAGGAAGAAACATCAGGACACAGTCTGTTCCCTGCCCTCAACCTGCACCCAGAATGCAGTATTCAGAAAGAAAAAACGAGTTTTGAATCTTAGTGTGGCGCTGGCACAATACAATTCACCCCGGCTCTCAACACATGTTGGGGTGATATTGGTTAGTATTTTAAATTCAAGAACATCTTGCGCACCATTCTTCCGTGTGTTTATAGTAAAAATCCACAAAGACCTTCTCCACATAATCTGCGTAAAATGGCTAAAGCTTCAACACCGCTTGCGTGTCTGTGACAATGAAATCTGGAACCACATCAGACCCAGATATATTTGAAGAGAGGAATTATAAAAGCATGCTTAGTTTGTGTCTGCACAAAACAATTTTGAAGGTCTCAAAGCAAACCTCAAAACGAAAACTTAAATATTAAATTCCTCCGTCTCTATTTACCGTGGCATGTAGAGTGGGTTTGGGAATCGTGAGCCGGATCTGTTTTGCTTCTTTTTATATGCAAGAACAAAATGATTCAGTTGACTTTAGGACAAGTTATTCTACCTAAAAGTCTCAAAGTGTTTCCTGCTCCACTGTTAAATGGCACCAAAGTTTCTCTTAAATCTACACGCCTAACTTTACCGCTACACTAAAGTCATTACTTTCATCATGCTGCAATAACGATTTTAAAGAATTGTATCACATAAAATTTTGATTTGTATAGTTTTTAAGTTATCTGTATATTTTATATCTATATTGGTTTTTAATCCTTTAAGAACTTATTTGGCAACAGACTGCTTAGGGTAGTAAATGCAATAAGACTCATGTTTCTTATCTCCAAATATTTCTTCTTTAAAACTACAAAACATTGTTAATGCAGTCTTTATGGAGAATCAAAACCAGAATCATTACATTCCTTACAATCTTCATTCGTAGAAGTTAGTGTTGTTATTAAATGAGAGGTTTGAAAATCTTGGCACTGTCCTGTCTGTTTCTATCTCTCTTTATTTTCTCTTCCATCCTGCCTTGTGTCCAGATGTGGATTTGAGCCCTTCTTTTAAAACCCGGCTTTTCCATCCGTACCTTTCTGCGCCATGTAGTGGGAGAAAACATCTCCTGTAACGCGAGCACACTGGGCCAACACATATGCCGTCTTACGAGTTTGCTCCAAGATATAAAGGAGAAAAATTGTTTCCTTATTGTCGGCTGCCAAAAGGCCACACTCCTCTTTCCATGTTTCTCCTCGCTCCCAACAGGGCCGTCTGTCCCCTCTGTGGAACCCCACTCATCAAAGTAAATGGGTCCTGATTTGAATTACAGTCTGCTTTGAGAAGAACTCTAAACAGGGGTAATCAGACCCAACCAAGTTAGCATTTAATATAGGGCTTTTGGAACCCAGATGTAATAGCCTCCGAGGTTTCTTTTTCGTTTTTAACCCAAAGCGTCACACATAAATGGCAAACAGGCATCCCTCAGCCACGACCCGTAACGGTTAGTGGCCATGATGCAGAATGGCCAAGCATATTACTTCCACTTGGCTGTTATGCAGGCCTGAAAAATGTTATTTGGCTGGAGGAATCCGGCACATTTGCACGTCCCTCCAACAGCGAGCCAGAGAAAACCTCCGCACGACAGTGGAAAATCAAACAAGACATTTAAAGAATGAAAGATATATATTATTTTCCACAACGCTCTGTGTTTCTGTCTCGTAACAGTTGTCTCCTGTAGAGCATAACACCTCCAAATGTTATAAGAGAGACTGCTGATGTGTTTTAGCCTCTTGCAGAAAATCTAGCTTATTTCTTAGCATTAAAAACAAGCTTGATGATTAAACTAAATCTGGTCTTTATTACTGTGCATTTAATGGGCTGTATCAAATGAACTTTCAAAGCCTTTTTCATCTTCCCTTTCATTTGGCAAATGAGAAAATATTTAGCTTTAATGCAGCCATATGCACTTACGGCCCCCCTTGCCCCCGTGGCTAAGAATAACAGTGCTGTACACGTAAAGACGTGGTAGCGCATGCGGTGCCGTTTATTAAGAGCTTATAGCAGACAGAGTAAAGCATGTTATTAGCTCAGACTCTGTAATCAAAATCCACAGAGGGGAAGCCAGAAGCATAGCTCGAATGCATTGTGGCTTATAGAACAACCTTAAGTAAACTTAAGAGCGTGGGGTATGCACACACACACATGTGGATGCTGTCGGTTTGGATTAGCGTTCTTTCAAATCAAAAGCGTGCTGTCACATACTCTAGGATGTCTACACTAGTGCACACTGATTCTTTGTTTTCAAAACATTCTTTGTCCACAAAAGCGTTTTCAAGCATTTTCCAAACGCTGCCCGTGCACACTGAAACGTCTTGAAGCCGCTTACATCCATATACTGCGCATGAGTAAGACCAAACACACAATTTTTTGTTTATTTACTTTATGCCTTATTATGCTGCGGCAATATGGAGCAAAGACAGCTTTCATATATAGACGGGCAATGAGATAATTTAGAAATGTAGCTGTGTTGCCAAATTAAATATTCTCCATAAATCCAATCTTAAGTATGCATGAACTTACATTAACGCCTTCAAACAGGAGAGCAGCCGAAACCTCTGCGTCACATGACAAAAACGCGTTATTGTTTTTACCCCTCCGTTTTCCTCATTAACACTGTGCTTTCAAATGTATAAACTTTCTAGAGCGTTTTCGAAAAGATCCGTTTTCGTTTACAAAAATGCTATCTCAGTGTGCACGAATGGCCAAAACGGAGAGAAAAACGAAACGAAAACTCATTATTGTGGACAGGGTAACACTCAGATGCGTGCATATATTCATGTGCGTATGCTAAACCCCTTTGTCTCAACTATCGACCCTTTTATTTTAAATCCCACCTGCTTGAGTTTCTGTGCTGTCACTGCCGTAGACCCGCAAATCAAAGGTTCTCCCAAAGCCATCTAGCCCCCTCTACTGATCTTGGGGAAAGTGCAGCGGGATCCAAACCGGAACAGAGAAGAAAAGAAATTCCCCCCGGCTCTCTTTGTCCTCTGCGTTAGAGAAAAGTAAATGTCCCTTCCCAGTAGGACGCTCGACAATGCCAGGAGCTGGGAAACAGGGGGATTACTGACTTTCTACTGTGGCTTTTCATTAAGCACTTGAGGAGGAAGCTGTGATGCCGAATCCCTATGTTGATCCAAGCTGCTCCTCATCTAGCATGCTCCATTTGTGGCATCTCTAAAGAGGGAGAGAAATTAGCGCAAATTCTCTGAACTTTGGTGACTCTGCACGGGGGTGCTAACCGAACGTTTGCGTTTAATCTAGCCAGCTGTCTGGATATCTAACCACTTTCTGTTACTTCAAGATGTGGTGGTCTGTCCGCCGTGGTGGAGCGTACGGAGTGCGGTACAGTAATACCCTCCGACAGTGATGTAAATATAAACGCGTTCCGCCGTGAAAATCTCCCTCATTAGATCCGAGATGTCAAGTAAATGGAGGTCAAAGCAAACACAAGCCCAGATGTGCTTTAATCCTGCGAAGAGAAATATCGCCGGCCTTTTCCACAGCCCCAATACCTCTTCCAGATGTTCTCAGGATGAATCGCACAATCCTTCTCCCCCCTCCTATATTCATCTTCACCTCTCTTTGATGTGCAGGTTCTTCAGGAGGAGACCGCCATTCCAGGGAGTGATCTGAACCTGATGTACCTGAGCTCGCGGGGTGCAGGCTACCGGCCGTTGCTGAAGGTCACCATGACTCAAGCCACCATCCCCTTTAACCTCATGAAGGTGCATCTGATGGTGGCCGTGGTGGGGCGCCTCTTCCAAAAGTGGTTCCCCGCGGAACCCAATCTGTCCCACACCTTCATCTGGGATAAAACAGACGCATACAACCAAAAAGTCTACGGCCTGTCAGAAGCAGTGGGTATGTATGCATGCATGCTTTTGTAAACAAAATGGCTTTGTGGTTAATGCAGGTCACGTCTAGGAAAAGAAAAGTAAACATGTCAAATCGAAAAATGACTAGTATTCGGAATCGATCCAGTAAGTGTCGCTGAGCTGATAAACATCCACTTACCTCCATTTATATCATTCTGCTCTTATAGATTTACAGAGTACAGGAATAATGAATCTACTACATTGCACAAAAGCATTTAGCAAAATGTGCTTTGTGAGTGGAGACGTGCTTAATGGCCCGTGCCACTCTGACAGGTGCATTATGGGACATTTCCTTAAATGTACACAGGCAAATGCGAACTGTAAATGGAAAGCACAGTAGTCACGTTCAAGGCCACCATCAGCACAGGAAGCATTTTGTTACTCTGAGGATTTTTTCACGTTGGCATTTTTTATGCTGACTGTATTTTCTAGTATGATTACCCATCAGCAAAACCGCAGAAGAGAACACGTCTTCTGTTCTGTTTTGAGGAAGGTCGTGGTGATTCTGTGGCTTTGTTTTTCACTTAAGCGTCGAGAAAGATGTCCAGCTGCTGATGGTAGCTCCTTCGTTTGTTATTTCCAGCCGATGATGTGGCGCGCGGTAGGCCAGACTAAACCAGACGTGCTTTTCAAAGCCTTACAGAAGCAAAGTCGCAGAATGTCGGAACACAAAAGGCACATTTTCCACTAAATGGAGAATGTTTTTCGCCTTCACAAAGTGAACTGTGTAAAATTGTAAATAGGTTAGGCCGGGTCTTATGAGTATTGACTGGCTTTCACCTTCTCATCAGGCTTTGGTTCGCCAATTGCATTAAGCAGGTAATTTTTTCGCCCGACGAATAGCAGTGTGCTTATTGATTCTCTCTGGGGGACACAAGGTCGCTTTCTTAATATGATCGGCTGAAAAAGTTATAAATTTAAAACGATTTGCACCTGGTGAAGCGCAGCGCTCCCAGAGATCGCTTATGAGATTTACCAAAGTTATGATAGAGTCGCGGTGCTTTTCAGGCGGGCTGCAATAAAGATGAATTGACATTGTGTAGGACATCTGATTAGGCCTTGGGAAAATGTGCGGTTTATCAGCTCAATGTTTATATTGTGATTTAGCATGTGTCTCGACGTTTTTGACTAGTCTGACCTGTAACTCTGACTATTGACTAGTCTATCTATGTTTAGTTTTAAAAACACATTACATCAGGGTTACCTCAGTCTAAAACAACCTCTTTATACAGGGCTTCCTTTATTAAAAAATATGCAATATTAAATTCAGTCTTCGAGTTTTCAAGAAGTCTGTATTTGATCAGTTCAGTCGCTGTGTATAAAAATGTATTTATACAGTGTATTTGGATAAATTAATAACTGCAATTTCTCTCTGTATCCATCAAGTGTCTGTGGGATTTGAGTACGAGTCTTGTTTGGATCTGATCCTGTGGGAGAAAAGAACAGCCATTCTTCAGGGTTATGAACTCGACGCCTCGAACATGGGAGGATGGACCCTGGACAAACACCACGTTTTGGACGTTCAAAACGGTGAGCCCCCTTCTAACCTCTAGCTTTGCTTATACAGTAAATGCCATAAAGATATTGCACTCCTACACAAATATATGCAAAGCAGCAGAAATCAGATTGATCTTTGCAATCTGCTAAAATAACTCTGAACTCCCTCACCCACGCACTCCCGAAAACAAGAGAAATCTATCAAATAAACCTCCTTTCCTCTCTTAAATAAAACTTGTTTCTGCCTACAGTAAAAGCTACTTAACATGACATGGGTATGAAAGCTTTAATAAAAATTAAATGAATGCTCATTAGTGTCAGGCCTGTTAAATGACGATGATAGAATTGCGGTATGAGAGCCCACTGTCTTCAGTGTCTCGGGCATGCCAATGAAGAGACATTTGACTTTTCCGTGTGGGTCTGACCTTCACCCGGACTAAGCAGTCTGGAGTGCTCTATGCAGCAAACATTTATGGCCATGTGTCATTGGGGAGAGACTGCCTTGATGAATACTTAAGGAGTCTCTCATCCCTCATCTTGGCTTTAAAAGAGTGCCGAGCAGAGGTTGTCTACACACACCTTGCTTAAAGGTTGAACCTGTTTATCCAGTGCCTACCCTTGAGCCCTTTCAAGAGGACAAGATGAGCTGTGCTTAGATCATAGTTTTTTTGTGCCGTAGCCCCGCGCGATGACAATGGCGAGCATGTTCACCTTTTCAATGATGAATGTTTGTTTTAACCTTTTACTGAAATACCGTATAAATAGCATTTAGCCACATGGTGAATCAAAGTCATCTCTTAAAGCAAAAGTTCAGCAAAAATGTAAAAATGAAAATCTTGTCATCATTTTCTTTACACCAGTGTTTTTAAAGCTCATTGTCTTTTCTCAATGTCAGTGCAGCTATCCTCCAAACAATGAAAGTGGCTAAAGATTCGGAACGCCAAGAGATAAAAGGGACGAAATACGTGTAAATTTACATGACTTTTCACATCTCATTTTTGTTTCACAGAGGACACAAAATAATACAGGGCTGTCAAGTTAAGGATGTGCAAATGATTATTTTTGAGTGATAAGGTATGCTTAACAAGTTAAGGACAAAAGGTAAATAGTATGTTCTACCTAAATTCTGAGAGACATCGAACAAGAACTGATTTTAGTCAAGCAAAAATGTATCCTCACCGGACAGCTGCAGACAGTGATGGACAGCTGGTAGCTGGTGAATCCGTGTGGGAAGGCCATAACTAACTCAATGAAGTGAGCCTCTGATGGTGGGAAGTGATTCGGCCCTTTCCAATGAAATGATTGTGGAAATGAACCCTCTGGAGCAAGACTCAGTGGGCATTGAAGAATTATATAACTCAGCTCAACTGCATTCCAGAGTGAGCGTGTGATGGAACAGTATGTGCACAAACTACATGTCATTATTCAAAGATGTAAACAAGGAAATAAAAGTTAACCCATCAAAACCATTGAATAACACAAATGTAACCGTTGGAATAATGTTGGGACTATTTAACTGTAACATCTTCAAAGTAGTCTCCCTTTGCCTAGAATTTGCGATATTGTACACTTGGCTTTTTATCATCCGGCTTCTTGAGGTCTCGTTATGGGAAGCTTTTTAAAAGTTATTTAAGGGATTCACATCTCCGCTGGAATCTTATTGACTGCGTTTTATTCATTATTTTCCAATTTATTATTTAATAATACAATTTTTTATTTTCTAATTAAAGAAATGAATAAGTTGGCACAATTAAATTTCGTCTACAAAGTAATTTTAGATAAAAGATGATTTTTTTTAGATCATTAGAAACATTTTTGCCAAGTGATCCTAAACTTTTGACTGGTATTGTGTATTGTTTACCAAAGCTAATAATGAACTACAGTAATACCTTCGTTTCAGAAGTAGAACGGGTCATAAATGTTGTTTCGTGTCCACATTAAAACCATGTCTAAGAACCAGCAGAAGAACCAGAATGACTGCATATGAGGAAATCCCAGATATGTTGAACTGGCTGATGCGAAGATAAACAAGGCCTGAAGTGTTTTATTAAAAGCACTACATTTATTTTTATCATCTGCTTTAAACTGTAGAAGCAATTTCTATTGCAACCACAGGGGGAAATTACAGATACCTTGCTCCTTTACTCAGCTGTAGCCTTGTTTTTTGTCTTTGGCATCTTGATTGACACTAAACCCTCATTTACTTCCCTGGCCAAGATCCAGCTGTCCTACAAATTCCAACAGTCTTTCATATCAGAGCATGTTGCCCTTCATTCGTCCCTGACCCCCTTCTGCTTACCAACCTTCCCCTCCTTATATAAAACCACCCTCACCCACCGCCTCGCTGTGTGAGTAAGACGCCTGCTCCGCCTATAGTATCACAGAACGCTGCCGTACATTTAAGCTCTTCTGGATGTCTTTAATTCATGATTGTGAATCTTTTCAATGTCCTTACATTATAGTTCTCATCCCAAGGCCCCTGTTGAAGTACATTCAGCCGTTTGAGAGAGAGAGAGGGACCTCAAATGTTTGTTCAGTCAACAGTGCAATGCAAGGTCCCTATTTTTGGGGCAGTGGCGAGACAAGATACCTAGTATGAATTAGCCTGATGGAAATGTAGAGCGTTAAATGTAGAAGGCTCCATGCGAGTTTTCCGTGATGAACAAGAGCAAGAACTAGACTTGTAAGAGTCCTTCTGTAGTTGTGTAGCCCTAAGCTTCAGGCCAGAGAATCCATGTGTATCTGTCTTGTTGTAATGAAAGGAACACAGTAATAAGACCTACGGTATGTTCCTCTGGGGTTTGGTTAAGTGTAGGAGTGTTTGTTTGCATTAGCTTCCTGTCTTGGGTGACCTCACCCCGTCGCCACACATTTTCAAGCTGTCTCACAGGGAAAATACATACATGCTTACATCCAGACAACGCCCAGCCACAAACTAAAGCACACACACTTGCTCTCTTTAGCATCATCCATCTGTTCACATACAGAAGCTACTGTAAGTAATAATCAGTGTTGGGGAAGCTACTTAGAAACTGTGGCGTCTGAAGCTGCAAGCAAATCAATTTAAAGCTGTTAAACTAAAATGCTTATTTACATTTATGCATTCGGCAGATTATTTTATCCAAAAAGATTTATACTGCATTCAGATTTTATCAGTATGGTTACTCCCTGTGTATCGTACCCATAACCTCTACGCAACCAATAGAATGCTACATTAAAGCTACTGACTGGGTCATTTTCATCTACATCTATGCATTAAGCAGATATTTATATCCAAAGCGATCTACATTGCATTGAACTATACATTTTTTTTATACTTTTGTATATCTTAAGAGCTAATTCATACAATCCCCTGCTTATCGAGCTCATATTTTCACTAACACCTGCTGTTTTAATGTAGGCATCCTAATATATACACACACACACACTCACACACATATATATATTTATATACACCTTCTGTCACCCATGTCCACACTAACACATACACATAAAAGTGGCGTAATCGCATTTGGACTCAATTTCTCTCTCTGTCTCTCTTACTTTCTTTTTCATTTTGTCTGAAGGCCTGTGCACCCTCACCTCGTGCACACACACAAACACTCCAGCACAGCAAATTCGCCCACGCTAGAATGGACTGCCCTTTCTAAATCCTATTGAGTTTAGCTTTAGTCATGTGCAGGCATGTCATGCAACTGTGAAGCTGGCACCATGAGCCGGCCGCACCTCCCTCTCTCTGATGTGGACCACCGCTGCCTAGGGGGCTTACCTGCATTCTCTCTCTCTCGCTCGCCACCCCAGCCTCCGAGTCCTTTCATCTGCCCTTATCAGGCTCCGTCAGTGTTGGGCAACTGTACCTCCCCTCCTTCCACCTGACGGCAGGAGGTCAGGGAGACAGATTCATTCATTTCTCTTTGGGACCGCAATTACTTCAAGTCTGAAAATCTTCAAAGACTGAGCGTGTGATTGAGGGACAGCACATTTACAGATTTCTTGTTTTTTAGTGTGTGTGTGTGTGTGTGTGTAAAGGGCACGTGTGCGGTAGAGACGCAAAAAAGAAACATCCATAGCTTATTGCCAGTTGTGTCCCGATTCCAAATATACCATTTTCCCATTATTCAAATTGACTTAGGACCTGTCGGCAGGAGTAACTTCATGAAATATTAATGACAGAAAAATGCCAGAGAGATGTGAGAAATAAACACACAGGGAGAGGCAAAATGATTAAATTAAATTGATTTTGGTAATACTCAATGACCACTAATCTCACTCTCTTTGCCTTTCTCTTTCTCACACACACACACACACACACACACACATGCAGCGCTACGAAGATTTATTGCTGCTTTTACGCACAGTTTTTTATATTTTTCAAATGAGCTGACACAGTGGCTGTGAATGCAAAGATAAACAAATCCTTTGAGAAATGATGTATTGCCTCAACATACCAAAGGCTCGGAAATCAAAAGTTCAGAAAGCAAATACATAATGTAGTCACATTTTAAGAATACATTTTAAGTTATATTTTGGGGCTTTTTGCCTTTATTATGATTGGAGAGTGGAGAGGTGACAAGAAAGTGCTGGAAAGAGACAGGCAGGATCGGCAAAGGACTGAACAAGACTGGAATCGTACTCGGGTCGCCCTAACCACCAGGCTATTGGCGCTGACTAAGAATATCATCTTTATTCAAATTCATCCCAAAACATTTTCAGTTGATCAGATTCACATCAAAGTAAAAAAGAAAAACATTATCAGAAAATGTAGAGATTAAGTGAGAGGTGTGTTGTGACTAAGGAACCAGAGTCGAACAAGAGAGATAAAAGAGACAAAATGTTTTGTAAAGAGGAAGAGATAGAGGCAGTGACAGGTGGTTTGTGAGGCGTAAATGGAAGAAAATTGAGTAGACTAAAACTCCAGCTCTATAATCTCATCCAGTTTCTGACCCGGCATAAACACAGCAGCTATAAACTCCAATTCAGGCCTTTATTGGCAAATCACAGCTTTCTACTCATGACTTGCCCCCCTCTGTCAGATTTATACATAAACACACGTCACGCATATCAAAGAATCATGTACACACAATCATTATGAGAGGAGGGCTGTCTCTCAGCATGCCTGCATGAATAATGCAGCACATCCCACGTCGCGAGTCCCTCTCGATTCGAGGCCCGTCACAATCTTAAAATGTGTAATTGAAGACAGTCATTGTTGTGTGTGTGGGCGCACGTATGTCCGCTTGCGTTTTTTTTTCCCAGCCTCTCACAAAGTAGATCAAACAGGTGCTGTGTGCATTTCATTACTGTAGTGCAACCGCAAAGAATTCGCATTAAATGCGCACGGCTCCAATTAGCAGCTATAAATGCTTGTTTTTGTGTACTTGCGCATGTGTGTCTCCACAGCGGCCACCCTCAGAGAAGCTATGTTTGAAGGTTGTGGGTCTCTCCCAGAGCCTTCTCTTGTCTAATTTGTCTTTGTTAACAGACTGTCCCTACAGAGTGGCCTAAAAGCGGTTCAGAAATCACCCCGTCCATCTCCTTCCCCCCACTGGCCTCTCATTCTTCCGGCCCGGCTCGATGGCTTAATCGATGGTGGGTGGTTGATCAGACGAGGAGGTATATTGAGATTTATGGGGACGTTTAGACCGCGAGGCGGCTTCTGTGCGTGGACGGTTGCCCAAGCACACCCGAGAGGGGCTTAAGATGGCGTCATTGATCTCGCTCATAATTAGCCCTAGATGCAGAATTCCAGCACGTTGCCCGATGTGAATAATTTAGCGAGCACAGTATGAAGTCATCCTTTGAAGTGGAGCTTTGAAGAAACACCCCCCAACCCGATCGCGCACACCCCGCGGTTTTCAAAGCAACTTCCAAAAAGCATCTAACTGCGTTCACCCGAGCGCTTTAAAAAAACACTCTATTGACTTGGACACTTTGAGTTCACCTGCGCACATTGAAGAACTTTCTCTCGAACTCTTGAAGGTCTTTGGTTTTGTCCGCTGACATTCACACACACACTTACTGTACATAATACAAATAGACGCCTTTAAAAAATCTAAATCAAACTCGTAATCTCACTTACCCACTAAGGCGGTATTTTAAAACATCCTGGACGAGCCCCCTTTACAATATGCTAACATTAATCAAATATCAGTTGTGAGTCGAGTCTCACTCAGTCTGTGCTGTCTACGAAGAGCATCAAAAAATCTGTCTCTTGATGTTCAGAATGATGGCTTTTAGTGGGAAGAATGCACCATGTTTTCGAACAGTCCCTCTGTTTACTTCAGTAGGATGTTAGTGGAGTTCACAGTTGACAGGATACTTGTGGTGGACTCCAATTTGAACGCTCTGAGTGGATGACAGCGGTTCGTGGTGGCACATGTTATTTCTGCTCCATCTGCGAATCGCTTGTCTCTCCCTGATGCCCTCCATCTCTTCTTTCGCTGTCTTGTTTGCTTTTTCTGAGAGAACGCGGAGCCAGCAACCCCATTAAATTCAGCATGCTGTATTAAAGTCTAAGGCCTAGCTTAGCAGGTGTCATGTGTCCTCAGCTTTCTGTCTGGTGCTTGCCATTTAATGTGATTTTTTTCTGCTTCCGCTAAGAAAGTAAATGGTGGGGACTGCTGAGAATATCAATGTGAATTTCAAATCACACATATGCCTTACTTCTGGCCTTTTGTAGGTGTCAGACTAGATATTTCCTGTTTCCAGCTGGGTAATTCGTCTTGTTTTTAAGGATGCCCTGGTTCTTGTTTGCTAAATGAAACTTTCCATAACTTTCTTTATTACGTTCATGCGGTATCGATCTGTTATAAATGGAGAAAACATGCTGAAGCAACATGCACTTTACATTTCAAACATTGTTGAAATGTTATGTTTTCTTCCACGATGAAAGCAGGTTTTCGTAAGCTAGAACATTTCTTATTGCCCTTGGCTGCACATTAATAAAATTTTCTTAAGCATATTGAATAGCTCAATATTATCAATAAAAACATACTATTGAACGAAAATGTGATAAATATACTTGAAATGTTAATATCTTTTTTATTTTATGCTGCCTTTCCCTGCTCTGGGAAATTACATAATTCCCTCTTAAAACCGGAAGTAATGTCTAGATTATAATATTAAAAGTATTTTGTAACATTAAAATAGTAATGTTACATCATTTTAGATCTGCTTAGACACTGCTTTTAGATCGAGCAGCATTTCCTACTGATCCCAGAGGACTAATGCACGCATTAAAAAAAATATCGACACATTGCATTTCACAGCCAGCTCGATTACAATAGGATGTAGTGGTATCGCGATTAATTATCGCACAGCCCTAATTACAAGTATCTGATGAAATTAAATGAGCAGCGTTCCTTAAATTATTTCCGGGTTAAAGTGGGAATTATTGAATTTCCCAGTGCATGTGAACGCAGCATAAAATACAAAAGATATTAACGCTTAGATATAAACGTCACGAAATTGCGCTTTGACCAGATTCTCATCTTCAACCATTTGTATTTCTTTTTATATCAAATGAAAATATCCCTGTCCATAATCATGGATTGTAGTGATGACTCCTGCTGACCCTCCTCTCCGAGTGTCCCCCTTGATCCTAACCACCATTAAAGAAAGATCAAAAGTCTCTTCTAGAAATCCATACCTTTTTTTCCACACTAGAGCGTGATAAAAGTTCCAACATATTTCCAACTATAGGCTTGATCTTTCCTACATGTTTTGGCCTGCATGCGCCATGTTTCTATTATGTAAAATTCTTCTATATAAAATTCTATAGCACCTTTGACTACGATCTTATTTTTCCTACTAGTCAATGATGGCCCAGTACTGATACATATAAAAGCATCTGCCAAATGATAAAAGCTCCTGATTAATGGATAAATGTAAAAAGTCTCAGGACTGAGACTGCTATACTTGGCAGCTAAAAGAATCATCAAATTAGTCAAAATATTTTTCAAACGATCATGTGAGGTGCAGGCGATGTGCAGGATGATGTGAACGATGAGTGTTCAAATTCAGTGGCTCAGCTTTTTCCTGAGCCTTTTTTTTCTAGCAGATAGGATCGGTGTAGTGGCTAAAGATCCAGATTGTTTTACGCTTTTCCCAGAACAGAAAATATCCCTGTCCATAATCATGGATTTTAGTGAAGACTCCTGCTGACCCTCCTCTCCGAGTGTCCGCCTTGATCCTAACCAGCATTAAAGAAATATCAAAAGCCTCTTCTAGAAATCCATACCTTTTTCCACTCTCGAGTCTGATAAAAGACCCCCCGTGTTCCAACTTATTGCCAACCAGAGGCTTGATCTCTCCTGCATGTTTCGGCCTACGTGTTTCCATGTTTTTTCAAAAGTCGAATAGAAGTTTTGTTGGTTTTTTGGAATTAAACTTTGAAGACTGGCCTGAACAGTTGTAGAAACATGTTTAAACTTGAAATCATAATTTGTTTTTCCTCATTTTAAGGAGAAAACCAGACAGGGTGATCAAGTCTTCTAATGGATAAACCTAAGCTTGTTATTAATCACAACTCCAACACTTATACATTTGTATTGTGCAAATCTTGTTATTAGTCGTATTACTTCAGTCCAACATGAAGAAAAAGCTTTAACGAATAATACTTACCTAATATGACGAATAAAGCGATTTACACTGTATAGAGTCAAGAGAGACACTGCACAGTCAATTTCAGGTGTTGCTATCAGAGCACCTTTACAGTTTGTTCTGAGGCAGAATCTCAAAGCACAACGCCTATCAAGTTCAAAACCGAGGACAAGCAAGCTCATCACACAGCTCATACCCACAGTCTGTTACATTTCCTTACTGTTTAACACATATGTGCACACAAAGTGAGTCACGCATGCATTTTCCACACAGGCCTAATCTTACAGGCTCATCAGTTCACAGTCTCTGTGGCTATGAGATTATCTCGGTTGTATTACCTCGATTCAGAATTGAAAAGATGCAGTCACAGAGGGGAAAAGAGAAAATAGATTTGGTCACAATGGGTATTGATATGGGTAATAAGTTGTTCACATACTAAAATGTGACACAGTTATGGCTTAACAGCAATAGTGAAATGATGTATTAATAGTATTAGAGTCTTTTGGTTATTTGTACTTTAAGGTATTTTTTATTTTTGTGCTTTTATCCAGTGCATTTATTGTATAGCTTTCCTGTGGCTCAGTGTTTAGAGCATGGCGTAATGCATAAATGTATACATTTTGAATATGTATACACAGAAAAAATATTATACTTACTACATTGCACTTACCACTCTATCTTAAGATCTGAATGGACTTTCTTAAGTTCTATTTGTCCTACAGTATAATCATTTCGGCAGCATGTGTTTGGGCTGTTTATCAATTTTAAACCGCCGCCAGATTGCCCCGTTTTCACAGCTGGAATTATCAAAACAATACTTTGCTAGATAGTTCTGTGAACCAATTTGAAACCTGTTACGCCCTTTGATTATTCCTTGAGAAGGTAAAAATCATCTGAGGAAAAATATTCAAAGCCAAAACTTAATTACTGTTTGTGAAATGCTAATGCTTGAGATATGAAGGGTTATTTTTTCCTACTTATTGATATCATTAGTAAAATATGATTGCTTGTTTATTTCTATAATTGTCTAATTACATCATAAAAATAATGAATGATTTAATAGTTGTTTTTGGATAGGTATGGAAAACAAGTTAGAATATTTAATCAGCTACACTGCTCTGCTCTGTATACATTTTGTGGGTTATTATAGCTGTAATGAAACGCTATAGATAAACTCTCATTTAATTAAATGTGTATATGTTTTGACTGATTACATTTCAAACCTATTTTCTTGTTTTTACTGGGTCTGCCAAATACAGCTTGAAAAAGTTATGTGTGGTAGACTCTGTACCTTAAATGGACAGTCCGCCCAAAAATGAAAATTCTGTCATCATTTACTCACTCACGTTTTTCCATACCTATATAAATGTCTTTGTTCTGATGAACACAGAAAAAGATATATGGAAGAATGTTATGCTGACATTTCTTGATCAATACTTGTATATAAGGAAAAATTATTGAATCCATTTTTTTGTTCTGTTAAAGGAGTATTTAGTTCCAAAAATATGTCCCCATCGACTTTACATAGTTATTTTTATTCCTTTCATGGAACACCAATTGGGACAAATTTTGAGGTGAACTAATTTAAACAAAAAAGAGATATTTTCTAGAATTTCGGAATTCAAAAAAATCTATGGCACCTTTGACTACGATCTTATTTTCCTATTAAAGTTGTCAATGATGGCCCAGTACTAATACATATAAAAGCATCTGTCAACTGATAAAAGCATCTGCTAAATGCGTAAAGGGAAATGTAAAATGTGTTAAACAGTACTGAGACTGCTATACTTGGTAGCTTAAAGAATCATCAAATAAGTCAAAATATTGTCAAACGATCATGTGAGGCGCAGGTGATGGTGTGAATGATGAGTGTTTATATACAGTGGCTGAGCTTTTTTGTGAGAGTTACTCTATGATTGTAGGTGTTCCATAAACTATCACCTGTATGCCCTTGAGCAGAGTCTACACCGAGGATGCTGCAGGGTACGCTTTTCTCAGAACTGTTTCGCCTCAAAAAACAAATTAGGAGTTGTAAATTCATGCAGTGGCTCTGAATTTTACTTTGTACATGCATTTTATTTGAATGCCAATTTGAACATGCCTTCCTAAAATATGTTATATATCAATGAATAAACACATGAAGTAACATAACCAAAATCAAAGCTATGGATATTTATAACATTACATTCATACAATACACGGTTCACTCACACAACTCTGTCTTACAGGAATCCTGTACAAAGGCAACGGTGAGAACGTCTTCATCTCCCAGCAGCCCCCAGTGATCAGCACCATTATGGGCAATGGGCGCAGACGCAGTATCTCCTGCCCTAGCTGTAACGGTCAGGCCGACGGCAACAAGCTGCTGGCTCCTGTGGCCCTGGCCTGTGGATCCGACGGCAGCATTTTCGTCGGAGACTTCAACTACATCAGACGCATCTTTCCCTCGGGGAACGTTACAAGTGTCATGGAGCTGAGGTAAGAGACGGAAATGAATAGAAACATCAAGGACCTACGGTATGATATAGCTCAAACACTGATGATATTAAACAGTAAATTCAATGCTCCAGACAGCCCGGTATAAAGATCATGCGGCCTGAAAACAACACAGCGTGTGTTCTCATCTGAGGGTGGGTGACTCATTACTGGTGCTCTTTAATGGCAGAAGAAATGCATATTCCCATACCTCTCTTTTTATCCTCCACCACAAGCCTTATATTAAGCTGGTCCAGACCACATCAAAGACCAAGCGTGTTTATTTAGCGGGCTCGGGGATACAACAGTGTTTAGTTGGCAGCGATATAGAGCACTAAACAACATTTTTTGGTTTAAACAAATGTTTTTTATTTAACCGATGTGATTTTAATATGGCTGTAAAGGTATTGATTGCATTTTTGTTAGGTTGATTTATCAGATGTAATTAATGTGTTGGATTCAAGGCAATAGGCACCAAGTCTATTGTACTTATGTTTAAGTTGGCACTCAAAATCAATTTGGCATCTCCGCTTGGCTACAAGCTCAGGTACAATAGCAAACACACAACTGCTGGTCCTCTTAATTTGGGAAAGATTAGTTTTAATTTCTTAATGCAAGCTGAAGTGTGTGTGTTTTGTTTTGTTTTCTACTACCTTAAAGGGATAATATCACCAAAAGCTGTTCAGATTTGTCCTCTTTAATAGAAAGATTAGTTGCAATTTGCCACTGTAGTGGTTCAGTTTGCTCATAAAGTGTAAAGCATGAAAAGGCGTTGCTAGCATTTATCATTTATCATGCAACCCTCCTAAAGTACATTATATAAAAGAAATTGTAGGCCTACATGCCAACCAATTGTTTTGTCACAATAATAAGCCAAGCACTCTTTTACCTGGCTTTCAACAAGGATTAACTGGCTGAGTTTTGTCATTGAATTCATATTCATGAGCTGAAACTTCATAATGCCTCTTCCTCCACTTTTTGGATTGTCCCTGGAAGCATGCACGTATTGATTTAATAAGCTACATTTTTCAGATATATAAACTAGATTCTCTCCCAGCTGAAAATACTATAGGCTATAGATGTGTGTGTGTGTCTAAACCCTATACATTACATTCATTACAAACATGAGGTGAACACATGTGCCTTTTCTTTCAAACCTCACGACCTGTCATTTCCTTTGCTTAGATCTAGAGTGGACTCACACATACGCACAGAAAGAGACGCACAGATATTCTTTCAAAGTGCTCTCAGGGCACCTCTGTATGAAACCAGAGCCGTGTCTCGGTTCTTTCACAAACTCTCGCCGAAACGATCATAAATTCTTCCCTCACACTCCACGGGGCCTAGTGGGTCCTCCATGTCACTCTCCACTCTCCTGCAACACCTCATTTAGCCATCGCAGTGATACATGACCACTGTCTCTTATCTCCTCTCCCGCCTTATCGCTTATCCCATTTTCAGTCTAAACCGTCTGGGCCTTTTAGTCAGCTCTTGTCTTCCATCTCATGTTTTCCCCGTCTGTGTCTTTTTGTCATTGACACTTACTGTATTTTTAACCGTATCTTATCATCTTTCTTTTCCTCCATCTGCCCCCAACTCGATACCATCATAAAATCTCTCATACGCTCTCAGACGCAAGCGCTGTATAAATGGTCCGGCACTTAACAGGTCTCAATATCATCTCTGTGTGTACTGCTGCTCCTTTAAATTAAATTCCTTCATTAAGGCAGTAAACACATGGATAAAGCAAATGAAATGGTGGTCCTCTGTGTGACATATTCACAGCGTGGCTTCCGTACAGCTAAAGGCAACGCTTAAGGAATTGCTTTTCATTGTCTGGGACACAATCAATTTGCTATTATGGGCCAGTTAACCTCACCGTGCGCCGTGAGCTCACACTGTTCCTCGACTCCCAGGTGGAATATTCACACATCCAACTCTGTTTAAGAAACAAGACAGAATACAGTTAACAGCTCTGCCTCTCTCGCTTTATTTCCCATCCCTGTGTGAGGAGAAGATTAATATATGCACACCTGTTTTTTTCTCTTCTTGACAAAGATTTATGTGCTTTTGCGCTTTTACACGCTCTCCTTTTTCTTATCTCTTCTATTTCTGCTCTTTTTTTCCCCTCTGCTCTCCTAAGAAATAAAGATTTCAGACATAGGTAAGCCATTCCGAATATATACATATCTATTTATTTTACGGTCTCATGAATACATAGCACATACTTGTCTGGTGCATTCTGACAACAAATCTGTTCATTATAAAATGGTTTGTCTCATAAGGGTTGTTGCATGCTATTGCAAGGAAAATAAATATGTCACCCGCTTCGGGTTCTCCTGCCTTCCAATGACAGTTTAAGATTACACTTGATATGTTTTTTTTATTATTATTTCATGAAATGGCACTACATTCACTTTAGAGCACTGATTCCCAACCACCGCTTTTGTATTCCAAAACAACATAAACTATAAATGCTTCAAATAAAAAGCTGTTATTTGTATTGATATTTTTTTCTTCACAACAATACAGCATTCTATCCTATTTTGTTCTAATCTAACCAATATTAAAATACATTCAATTGCACAATAGCATACAGTATACAGTAACTAAAACTCAAAGTTACTGGTTGAATCTATATTTTTCTCCCAAAGCATAAATGGTTTGTCTTTGCAATAATGGACATTTAAGTTATTTCAGTGATATTGCTTAAAAAAATATCTGGTTTGGAATGAAGGAACATATGCTTGATAAGGTTGGGAAACAATGCTTTAGAGCCACAGAATGTTAAAATATGAAAGTACTTGAGATGTTTCTGTTGATTGTGGAGGAATTGAGTTGATCCTTTAAAAAAGCTGCTCCGGAGGTCTTTTACATAAGTTATGACAACATATCTGAATTACTCAACTCGCATTTTCTGTTTAAACTACATTTCAAGAAAATCTTGCACATTGGGTAAATGGTGTATAAATCATGATCATCAAAACTCCCATGTGGAAGTTCCCACGCCTTATCCCCCACACAATGAGAAATTCACTTCAACATTTTTCTATGGCTCTGTACAACCTCTCTTCATCGTGCTATTTTGGCCAGGATGTAAGGCTAGACATTTATATAGCTCAAGTGATATAAGGGTAGCTTAGCTGAGACGTCCATGTAACTCGAGTGAAACATTTTCTTTTAATGTGGCATATAAAATGAACCAGAAAGACAAAAGATGCCTTGGTAGCTTAGGGAGGAAGATGTCGTCAGATTGCGCCTGGACCTTTGAATCTGTGGTTCATGCGGTCAGAAAGGCTTTAAGAAAAATACACAGATGTCCATTTTAGCTGACACTGGTGGAAACCTGTTTTCTCGGGTACACATAAACCTCGCTTGACAGGTCTCCAGCACTGGAGTTAACTGCTCCATGTGTCTCCACCCAGGACGAGCAAGAGATCCTGATAAATACTGCAAATAGGCCCTCATCATCCCACAGATGTTTGAGTAGTTCCACTTGAAAGGCCATGTACAGAGTGCTGTAGTCATTGATTTCCTACATTAAGTTCTGTTTGAAACCTCTGTAGGGTTCAATCGCAGTCGTATGTAGCTCATGAATGGAAATAAATGTGACTAATTTGAAGCGGCCCAGCCAAAGCCATTAGTGCCTGTTGAATAAATTTGCGACTGGGGATAAATTTAGGAATCCCGTGGACATGCTAACCATTCCTCTCCGTCTCCCACCAAATCATTTAAAATGGAATTAGAGGCCAACTTGGCTATACGGTTACACGGTGTGTGGGCAAAATAGTTGAGTTGAAGTAATTAAAAGGGCCGTATTTTTAGAAGCATCATTTTTCCCCCCAACATTTCTCAATGCTTCTGAGAAACAAAAACGACCCATTAAGCATGAATGATTCTGAATTAATAAGTGCTAAGAGTTATTAATTCACAACCGCAGTTTCGGCCTGGTGAACATTAGAAGCCACCTAATGGCTGGTGTTCGTCTTCCTCCCATCCAAATGTCTCGCCTCATCTGTATGTATCATCAAGGCGCGCCCATATAGCCTAATGCTCCACAGAGCCTCGTAAATTTAAGAGATTATTGACCCCAAACCTCAGTGTCCTTAAAGAAAGCCACCTCTAAGCCTCTCCCGTCCCCGCTTTACTCCCACAACCCACATTTGTTTCCATTTGTCACTGTAAAATGTGTTATATGGTGCATTTCTTTGAGGCTTTATTTTCTGTGAGTGCAATGTGGCGTCTTTGCCACATAGCAACAGTAAAATATTGGGTTTTGACCTACTTGGCATTTTTTTTGAGAGCCTTTTTATGTTTTAGGTTGCTGGACGATTGTTTATTCAAACTGTTATGATTAGTGATATAAACACAATTGAACTTGTATTGTTTTTTCACATTTTTCTTCTGATAATAATAGTGTTTTTATTATTATTATTATTATAAAAAAATGTATATAGCTTAACTTTCCGATGCATTGTGTACCGAGACATATAACAGGCCGATCTTTCAAAGCTGTTTTTACCCATTCAGGGCGTGATGTGACATCTAAAGGCAATTATCTTTGACTCTTGACCTTTATGTGTGTGAAGGGGGTCGTTTGTGTTGATAGATGTATTTTTCCGCTCTTAAAACACTGCACAGAGATCCGGCTTCAATCCGTAAAAAAAAACAATATTTTTTCATTTTTCATTAAATAATTCATGCATCGCAGGGTTAAATAAAAATTAAGATATAAATAAGTAAGCAGCCCGTCACTGTGCACAGAAGCGCTTTAGCAGCTCTCATCTGTCTCGCAATATGTCATTGAGCAAGGCCTGCCCTGCAGCCAACCCTCACGCGAGGTGTCTGCAGCTATTCTTAGTGCTTAGTCGCTTTTAATTGAAACACTGCGACGGGTTGTTGATTTTCTTCAACAGATACATCACTACACGTTGCTCGCTGGCTTTTCCCCTCCGTTGTAGGGGTGCGTGTGGGAAGTGCAAATGATTGAAAGGATGTGACAGTTTGGTGGGCATCATTATGGTTGTGTCAGACGATAGTGATTTCCAGTCATAACGCATTAGGTTCAGTCTGACAGAGAGCTCAACTTCTTTCCCCTCTAACTGGTCGGGCAAATCAAGTACATTCGCTCATCTTCAACAGTATAAACACAACCGTCGGCGTGAGAAACACTGTCCATTCATGAGTCTCGTGTTTGGTTTTGGTTGTATTTTGTGACAGATATGTTGTCTTGAAACTTGTTTACAGAGTGAGTTCTGTTTTTGTACCTGTATGTACAGTTATAGCTTTTTTTATATAATTTGTAATAGATTTTACAGTGTATATGTCCCTAAAACTATTTGAACACTTCAAATATTCTCTGATTGGACTATAATTTAAACACATGAATGCATCCATTTTTAGCCTCGACTTATGTTTTCAAATCATTTATGGGACTGCTTTTTCTTTTTATGTGCTACTGTACTCTATTGCCTCTAATTCTGTATTGCATTGCAAAATATCTCTTTGTCCCACTAGCAACAATCCTGCGCATAGATACTACCTAGCAACAGACCCGATGACAGGTCAGCTGTACGTGTCGGACACCAACTCAAGGCGGATTTTCAAGCCTAAAGCGTTGACGGGAGCCAAAGAACTGTTGCAGAACGTAGAGGTTGTGGCAGGGACTGGAGAGCAGTGTCTACCCTTCGATGAAGCTAGATGTGGTGATGGCGGCAAGGCCACGGAGGCGCTTCTGCTGGGACCCAAAGGTAAATTATTTAAAACCATCAAACTATAATGGGCCTAAAATTCGGTGCATGGAAAATTTGTTATAGAGCACATGCTTTAACAGATATTTATTCTTAGTCAAGGATGGCTGTGACTATTTCATTTTGCATTAGGATGTCTTGTGTAATGGGAAAGATAAATATTATTACTTATTATTTATGAAGCTTTGTTTGCAAACAATGAAAAGCAGCTATGAAACTGCAAAACTGTAAAAGGCTCCTAAGGTCTTCTGCAAAGGTTCACACAAAAACGTAAGAAATCCGCCGCTTTGCTATCTTTGGTTATTCTGGGATAATTTTCACAGAGCTAGATGTTGTAATTAAAAGTGTGAATGTGATACAGCAGGTCACCTCATGTTAAGATTGCTATTCACTGCATCTCAGTAACCCCCTAATATTGGACACAAAAAATAACAATAGCACAACAAAGTGTATTTAGGTGGTATCCCAACACACAAACACAATAACACATACAATTTAAAGACTGAACGAGTGAGGCCTATGTTCATCAACCTGAATAGCACTTGCGCTCCACATTTCAGGAATCCACAATTCCACTCACCATCCGAAAGCAAACTGTGAATAATTTACCAAGCGCTTCGTCTTCGGTGACCTGGAAACCACAGGGGCAAGCGTGACATGTGTACCAGCCGCGTCTTGGCTGTTCTGTGAGAGCAGTGTGTCTGTTTGCAGTTGTCACATCTGGGTCCTCTCTCCTTCTTTGCAGGCATTGCGGTGGACAAGAATGGCTTCATATACTTTGTGGATGGCACCATGATCCGTAAGGTGGACAGGAACGGTATCATCTCCACACTGCTGGGGTCTAATGACCTCACATCTGCTCGCCCTCTGACCTGTGATACTAGCATGCATATTGGACAGGTATATATCAACACTCATCTGCTGAAAGCAATAGGGCTGTCGCTAATGATTATTTTGGTAATTGAGTAAGCTGATGATTGTTTTGACGACAGACTTCGATTCACTATATTTGTGTAGCCTTTAAATGCAGTTTTGCTAAGAAAAATAGATACAGAGAAAGAATTTCAATAGGACCTAATGACATGACTTTGCAACAACTGTTCACTTTTGTATTTCGTAACGCATTTAGTATTCATGATCTCATCCCTTGCCCATTGTCATTAGAAAATATTATAGTCATTTCAGTAGCAGCTGTTAGGTGTAACATGGCAGACACCAAAAGAAAAAAAAATCTTTGTGGGAGAACCTTTTGCCATAATTAAGTGACATCTGTGCTTTCCCACCGTTGAAAGCCATCAGCTATTACTGCCAGAAAGTAATCATATGATTTATATAAAAGTTGAACTGACTCCAGTTTTGCCACTGGGCTGTTTTTAGATTTAAATAGATTAACTGTTTAAACCTGATCATTTGTCCTTATCTCAAACATTGTTGAATGATCAAAGCTAAAAACATTTTATCTCCCTCTCTCTCTCTCTCTCGCTATATATATATATATATATATATATACATATGTTACATGTATTAATACTTTAATAATTCTATAATTTAATATTTTATTTGTTTTTCATCATGTATGTGGTGAATTGTTGTTTTTACACATTTATGCAACATATTTTTTATCCAAAGGAACTTATAGTTGATTCAATGTACTGTACATTTTATCAGTGTTTGTTTCCTTACACAGGTTTGGTTAAACTAAGTATATTTCTCTATTGTTAAAATTTTAGTTTTTTATAATTAAAAAATTAAAGGGACATAGTGTTTTTGAAACCTTCAAACCAACAACCCCAAGACATAGTTAAGACCTAAATGTGGGATAGTCCTAGAATAGAGCAAAGGCTGAAATCATCTGTCTGTGGAAGCTCCACCAATATAAAAAACATTATGAGGAACTTCCTTCAAGCATTGGAGCTCCCCCCTCTGGCTGCTTTTACTCTGATGCTAAAGCGAGCCTGTGGAAAACATCCTCGTTTAGAATTTCTAGCAGTCAATTTCAAAACATTTGAAATGTAATTGTTGTGGGAGCATCATCTATAGATGATGCTTTTGCTGTTCATTAAATTCATATATATAAAAATGCTTTAAAATAAGGATCCCTAGATACGTAAAAACTTTTTATACAAGAAACAAACTGTTCAGCAATACTGAAGTTTACCTGTAGCTTTATCATAGAAAATACTCCATATTCTAACAGGTGGAATTCTTCAGTTCTTCGGTTTTCTGATCTACCCAACAAAATCATTTGTCTCTGTGATGGAGTTTGGTAGATATACAGCGAAACTGTTTTCCAACACACCCTTGGGTCCACGCTCTGCGAAGCTCAATGAAGTATGGACAGACCCAGACAGCTGGTGTCAGCCTCACAATTACCCGGACGCTTTCTGTAGCGAGTTATCGATGTGCATCATTTAGGATATATACAGTACAGCTCAACCTCTCGACTGTCACCTCCCTCACTAAGGAACAGCAGAAGTTACTCAGGAATCCCCTTTTCACTTTGAGTACTAAAACTTTCTGTCTAGATCTCGTTCGTTCCCAGAGTACATGAAAGTAGGCTACTATAGTTTTATACTACAGTATCAGATGGTGAGCCTGTGAGTTGGTGAAACATTTAAGGGGCGATGTCGTAGAGCATCCAACGTTTGGCCCAAGTAAAATCTTGTCTGGTTCATGCATTATGCAAAGGGTGGAATCACAGACGGACCTGGGCTAAGTACAGAAAGCTTTTATCCACATGAGCTGCAGTTCAGCGCCATTACGCTTTAATGCGGCGCTTTTCAAAGACGCTTAACCAGCCTGTGTGGCACGGGTGCAGGTTCAGTCTAAAGCAAGAACTAAAAGCAGAAAGAGAATGGATGGAGATGTCATTTGAAGAAAAATTCATGAGGCCAAAAGAAAGAGAAATCACAAATGTCTCTCGATGTTTCTCTTGAGGAAAGACCGAGGAAATCGCATATGACTTTCAGAGGGGATCGCAAGGTGTGCCAAGATACCAAAGACAGTAATAAATAAGAGAGTAAAATTAGTTTTAATACCTGAGCAGTAGGTCTATGATATGTGAAGTTTCCTTCTTTTGTGAAGAGAAACATTTGAGACAAAGTTAGTACTTTTATAAAACACTACTGAAACTTCAAATAAGTCCCCAGAGCTATAAAAGAGCAAGATCCTGAAGAAAGATCTCGCCATCAATGTTCATTTAAAGCTTTAGAAACACACTGACAATTATATTGTCAGTATAATTTTGCAAGGGCAAAGTTATAGATTATGCAGTTATATAAGTATCCCCCACTGGCACCTGCCAGCGTTATTGAAGACTGTAAGGTATTTCAAGAAATATTGAAACCGTATAATTCAGGCAGACGAGACAGTTCATTATTAACCGAGGAATCCTTCTGCTTTCTTAGTATAACGGCTGAGATGAGAATTAGAAAGCGTTTTCTCAAGTGGTTCTCATGAATAGATGTCAAGACAAGGCCAGCCTCGCAAACCATCCTTAAAAGTCTAGTTGAGACAGTCAAGGTATTTCAGTCCTCAGCGCAAACAACGTTGTTCATGTTGTTGGGTTTTCGTTTGCCAGACAGTCGTTCCCTCTAGGCGCTGAGGAATTGCATCCCCTTGCAAAATAAATGACCCAGCGACAGGCAAATCGAATGAACTAGAGGCACACAATGTATTAAGCCTCCAAAGTAACAGATCCTTCTTCATCAGTGTCAGACCCAAGCATCAAATGCACACGGAGTGAGAGAGCAAGAGGGAGATGTAATAACGTGTTTGTGTGTATGTGTGTGTATTCGTATGTATGCAAGAATCCAAGTGACCCACAATTCTCCTCGATTTGTCCTTTCTCCAGGTCCGTCTTGAGTGGCCTACAGATCTTGCCATCAACCCAATGGACAACTCCATCTACGTGCTTGACAACAACGTGGTGCTACAGATTACAGAGAACCGTCAGGTGCGCATTGTGGCGGGTAGACCAATGCACTGCCAGGTGCCCGGAATCGAGTATGCCATGGGAAAGCGCGGCATCCAGACGACTCTAGAAGGCGCTACTGCCATTGCTCTCTCCTACAGCGGTGTTCTCTATATCGCCGAGACGGATGAAAAGAAGATTAACCGTATCAGACAAGTTAACCCGGACGGCGAGATTTCTCACCTGGCTGGAGCGCCCTCTGACTGCGATTGCAAGAATGACGCTAACTGTGACTGTTATCAGACTGGCGACGGCTACGCCAAAGACGCACGGCTTAACGGGCCGTCCTCACTGGTAGTCTCTCCTGAAGGAACGCTATACGTGGCTGACTTGGGAAACATTCGAATCCGTGCCATACGTCGTAATCGACCTCTGCAAGGCTCTTTGGGTCTTTATGAGGTTGCGTCACCAGCCTCTCAAGAGCTCTACGTGTTTGACGCCAACGGGACGCATCAGTATACCATGAGCCTTGTTACGGGTGATTATAAGTTTAACTTCAGCTACAGCAATGAGGATGATGTCACAGCGGTAACAGACAGCAGTGGGAATACTCTCAGAGTTCGCCGCGACCCCAACAGAATGCCGGTTCGCATTGTTGCCCCCGACAACCAAGTCATCTGGCTAACAATTGGCACGAATGGAGGGCTCAAATCTCTTACAGCACAGGGACAGGAGTTGGTCCTCTTTACTTACCATGGTAATAGCGGCCTGCTTGCCACAAAGAGCATCCAGATTGGCTGGACCACATTTTACGAGTGAGTTTTTTCACTAATTCTTGAACACTACTGTGTATGTGTAATATTGTGTAATATAGAATATAAGAAAAATATAGAGTTATGGTTGTGCACATTCCCGCTGTAGAAGCTGTAGGGTTTCCTTTCAGCGCAACCTCAGTCTGTACCAAACCTACAATTTTATTTCACCGCATGCTATTTAGAACATGCCGAAAATGCCAAATGAATTTGAATGTCATTTTCCAGCTCAAAGGTTCTACCAAATGTCACTTTGGGGTAGATCCTTCTGGCCAGCATGTTGGACAGTGTCTGCAGGTCACAGCTTCACTGCCATAGCCACAAAGACGCTGTGGGCACATATAGGCTTTAATGATTGTTACTACAGCCAGCTGTGACATAACGGCTATTTAATTGTGTTTGTGGGTTAGGATTAATCCCCATTCAGTCAGAAAGTGTCCCCTCGCCACTTGTGAATGTGAGCAATCTTGAACTAGCATTCTGCTTTCATCAAAAACAACCCACACTGAACTCAAATAGCCTGTTGCAAGCTCCAAGTTAGGTTGTTCAGTTGACCTCAGTCAGAAACGTACAAATGTATCCTTGAAAATCCTCTTAACCGCACTGCTGATCACACATTAGTTAGATGTATTTTTAGACTATGCTGTAGTGACAACTTTTGTCTCATGTACACCACAAACCAATAGTCCCTTTATTAACTACAAATGAAAAAAATCCAGTTTAGTTCTATATTAGTTTGAATGGTTAAGACATCTTATGCAATGAATGTAGTAAATAATATTGTATGGTTGTGGCCTATAAGTAAATATTTCCATAGGTGTTATGGGATAAACAAAGCTAAATAAAAATATTTCGAAACACTCCCTTGTACCTGCTCATGTACCCCAGGTTGTTAATCACTATTCCAATGTCATTTTCAGCTATGACAGCGAAGGACGTCTAACCAACGTTACTTTCCCCACCGGGGTAATCACCAGTCTGATTGGAGAGATGGACAGAGCCCTCACGGTGGACATTGAGACCTCAGGAAGAGACGATGACGTCAGCATCACCACCAACCTCTCCTCCATCGACTCCTTTTACACACTGGTTCAAGGTGCGTGTAGCATTATTAAAAATGACCCTGATGGCTCCATAAACTGACCTGTTGCTTTAAGTCTTGGAAATGTTCCACATTGCTAATCAAGCTGTAACTCACATGTTAAATCAATATTAATGACCAAATACTCATTATTCATTCATTAAGGCTGAAATTGTCAGATGGTGAGTTATGGTTTTACAATAGGCAGAGCACTGAAGTGAATTAATAAGAATCAACAGCTGGGCTCTTAAATAATACATTTGCAAAGCACAATTTAGAGCTGAAGCATGTAATTTTGTCAGGGTTAAAATACTTTGCATTTGCAGATTCATGCGCAGAGCTTTTCCCATTCGGGTGAGTTCCTTGAAGAGTGTAGATGCTGACTCCGCAGTGCACAATGCTAAGTCACTACCATACATACAATAGAAGGGTGTAGTTTGGTCCTGACATAATCCTCCAATATTCTTCATTTTTATTACCTTCCCTTAACACTCTCTTGCTGTTTGTCTCCAAATAGATCAGCTAAGAAACAGCTACCAGGTGGGCTATGACAACTCTATGAGGGTCATCTACGCCAATGGAATGGACTCGCATTTCCAAACGGAGCCTCATATACTTGCGGGAGCATCCAACCCCACAGTGGCCAGACGAAACATGACCCTGCCTGGGGAAAATGGACAAAACTTGGTGGAGTGGCGCTTTAGAAAAGAACAGACCAGGGGGAAAGTCATAGTGTTCGGCAGGAAACTCAGGGTATGTACATCTTTTCTGAAGAACTTTTAGTTACTGGCATGCTTGTTTGGGCTATACTTTGTTGAGAATGTACTTGTAACATCTGTAACTTAATGTAAATCTATCACATTCAGAGAGATATTAGATAGTAGTTCATCTTTGAAAGTTTTTATCTACCCATAATTAAGATCCAGCCCCTATTATAAACAGTTGTTTCCTTTTTCTTGAGGCACAATACAGCTGTTCAATGAAACTGTTCCTGCATCTTAAAACTTGCCAATGACTACCATGAAACATTATTTAATGCTAAATGTCGCGAAGAGGTGATGGATTGCATTGAATCTGAGATTGAAATGAAAAAGTGAATAAGTATTACTACCAATATGTATCGAATTGTTGCATTCTTCTTAGTCCTAAACGTGATATACGTGTGTAAGTGAAGAGGGGCAATCCATTTTACAGAAAAATATAAAGCCTGTAGATAGCAGTACATGTTAGAAGCAATAAAATGATTCTGTTTTCTTATCTGAAAGGTCAATGGTAGAAACCTGCTCTCTGTGGACTATGACCGTACACTGCGGGCCGAGAAAGTATATGATGACCATCGAAAGTTCCTCCTGAAGATCGAGTACGATACCTCTGGTCATCCTACACTGTGGGTGCCCAGCAGTAAGCTGATGTCTGTCAACCTCACTTACTCCAGCACTGGACAGGTCACAAGCATCCAGAGGGGCCCCACAATCGAGAGAGTTGAATACGACAGCCAGGGACGAATAGTGTCAAGAACCTTAGCTGATGGCAAAACCTGGAGTTACACATATCTGGATAAGGTGAGACTTATTTTTACAATTGTATGTAGACCCTCTTATACCAGAAGAGATGCTGAAGTATCATTCCAGACATTTTATTGCTGTCGGACTGAAAGCTTGTATGTCCAAAACTGCCATTATCATTGAATCAGCATTAATAATAATCAACTATTCAGGTCTCTACCTCTATTATAAGGACCTGCAGTTGCAGAAAGGTCGGAAATTCCCTTTGAATTATGTGGGTGGTTTATGGATTTGAGGATCTTGGGAGTACGAAGGGGGGAAAAGGGAGTTCTGTGGATATATTTGTTAGGGTAACGGCCTAGTGAGTTCAAATAAAGACCCAGTTACAGTCCGAAAATGAGACCACAGGGAGAAGTCAGGGTTTGAGTTCAGACAATGATGCCATGAGACAAGAAATAAAGACAAACTTACATCTCCAATCCATTACACTTAATGTGTTATACTTTCATTACAGCTGTCAAAAAGGGATCGAAGTATAATGCATGTACTCTGATGTTACAGGATAGTTTTTTAGCTGCGTTTTTCTTTCGGTTATTAGAAAAAAAGTCACTCCGAGCACTCAGCCGAAACGTAAGAGTTTTGTGGAAAGAAAAACACTGTGTAGATTAAATATGCATGGCTTACCTGCCTTCCCGTCGCCTGCCACATGTGCAGCTAGCGTGACCAGTGAGAGGATATCAACGGAGAAACATATGCCACCAGTGGTGCCTGGGGAACTAGAATAATGTCTGTCCAAGTCTGGTTGACAAGGTGAAGGCTTCTCGCGGGTAGATTGCAGCAGTTCCCTGAGATGGAGGGGCCTCTGAGGATAGCCCTCAGATTCTGCCGGCCTCCCTGTGGGCATCAGCCAGTGTGAGTTTTTTTATACAAGGAAAGAAATACAGAAATAAACCTAGAGTGAAGCCACCGTCTCAGATCCATTGCATTACATTTAATACATTTACACATTTGGGAGACTCTTCTCTGCATTAAAGTGACTTGCATTGCAATAAAGGTATACATTTTTCATCAGTATGTTTGTTCCCCGGGAATCAAACCCATAACCTTTACACAGCTTACACCAAGGGAAAGTTCGCACAAAAATAAAAAAAACTCCGTCATCAGTTTATCACCCTCATGGTTTTCAAAACTTTCATGTGACTCAATTGTCTGTGGAACACAAAAGAAGATATTTTGAGTGGGTTTGTGTTAACACAATGGAAATCAGTGTGGGCTAATGTTGTTTGGTTACCAATGTTCTTCGATATATCTTTTGTGTTGTCTATAAAGTCAAACAGGTTTGACACAAATATGAGGAAGTGAAGAAACAATTACGATTTTGGGGTGAATATCTCCTCAAGCCCCATTGCAAGAAACTATCTAATCTAATTTGTGTGCTCAATCTCGCCTCACATGCTGTCCAAAAAGACCCAAAACAGACTGAGAATACACAAAAGACCTCAACTTGTTTACTATAAGCCTCAAGTTTAGCATAGAAGAGCATTTCAAAATCTTTATTTTATATATTTATGCTCCAAGTTACACACTGAGCAGAGCTGGCCACAAAATACTTGACATCATCCTATGAGCTAAGTAAAGGTAAAAAGTCAGTAATTACAGAAATTACACATTACTTTACAATAACTCAGCTGTGCACATTAAACACATTTGAAATAAAAAATATGAGGGTCAAGGAGATCTCAAATATGCAAGGAACTTAGCACTTAATGGAGGGTAACTGCCTGTTTTATACAGCTTGTGTTTAATAAAAATGAGCATGTTTATTTGTGATTGTTTAAAATAATGTCTCTCATCTTTCAATTTACAGTCCATGGTGCTGCTTTTACACAGCCAGCGACAGTACATCTTCGATTACGACCTCCAGGATCGACTCTCTGCCATCACTATGCCTAGCGTGGCCCGTCACACCATGCAAACCATCCGATCCGTGGGATACTATCGCAACATCTACAATCCGCCTGAAAGTAATGCATCCGTTACAGTTGACTACAGCGAGGACGGCCAGCTCTTGAGAGTTGCACACCTGGGCACAGGTCGACGTGTCCTCTATAAGTACCGCAGACAGAATAAGCTATCTGAGATCTTGTACGACAGCACACGGGTGAGCTTCACGTATGACGAAACCGCAGGTGTGCTGAAAACTGTCAACTTGCAGAGTGAGAGTTTCATTTGTTCTATTAGATATCGTCAGATAGGCCCACTGGTGGACCGTCAGATATTTCGGTTTAGCGAGGACGGCATGGTCAACGCCCGCTTTGACTACACCTATGACAACAGTTTCAGAGTGACCAGCATGCAGGGAGTCATCAACGAAACTCCACTTCCTATTGATCTTTATCAGTTTGACGATATTTCTGGCAAGGTAGAGCAGTTTGGCAAATTCGGCGTCATCTACTACGACATTAACCAGATCATCTCCACTGCTGTCATGACCTACACGAAGCACTTCGATGTCCACGGCCGCATTAAGGAGATCCAGTACGAGATCTTTCGCTCGCTCATGTATTGGATCACAATCCAGTATGACAACATGGGTCGCGTGACCAAACGGGAAATAAAGATCGGCCCTTTCGCCAACACCACCAAATATGCCTACGAGTATGACGTCGATGGTCAGCTCCAGACTGTCTACCTAAACGAAAAAATGATGTGGCGGTACAACTACGACTTAAACGGAAACCTGCACTTGCTCAATCCAGGCAACAGTGCTCGACTCACCCCACTACGCTATGACTTACGGGACCGCATTACACGACTGGGCGATGTGCAGTACCGGATGGACGAAGATGGCTTCTTGCGCCAAAGGGGTGCAGAAATCTTTGAGTACAACTCCAAGGGCCTCCTAGTCCGGGTTCACAGCAAAGCAAGTGGCTGGACCATCCAGTATCGTTACGATGGGTTGGGAAGACGCTTGGCCTCTCGCAACAGTCTCGGCCAGCACCTGCAGTTCTTTTACGCTGAGCTCAACTACCCTACACGCATCACCCACGTATACAATCATTCCAGCTCTGAGATCACCTCGCTTTACTATGATCTCCAAGGACATCTGTTTGCTATGGAGATCAGCAGTGGTGAGGAGTTTTACATAGCTTGTGACAACACTGGAACGCCGCTCGCAGTCTTCAGCAGCAACGGGCTTCTCCTCAAGCAGGTTCAGTACACTGCTTATGGAGAGATCTACTTTGACTCAAATCCTGACTTTCAGTTGGTTATTGGATTCCATGGTGGTTTATATGACCCTTTAACAAGACTACTTCACTTTGGAGAGCGTGACTATGATATTCAAGCTGGCCGTTGGACCACTCCAGATATTAGCACCTGGACCAGAGTGGGCATAGATCCAGCACCCTTCAACTTGTATATGTTCCGCAATAATAATCCCATCAGCAAGGTGCATGAGGTTAAGGAGTATGTCACAGGTAAAAAGAGATTATACTTGTTACTGGGGTTAGTACTGTAACTTACTTGTGTAAATTACATGATTTTTGTGATTTACTAACAAACATGGTGTACACAGCTAAGTAGAATCAAGTTCAACATATAGACCACTTCGCAAGATGGACACACTGGTCCAGAAGCATTTCAGGATTCAGTTATTTAAATCTCACTTTATTTAATTAAATCTTAGAGATAGCCGTTTGGCAATTTTCCGCTATAAATGTTCTGTTTGTTGTATTTTGTTTAAAACATTTGTATAGTGTGATTATACAAAGCGTGCAACTAGCGTTGTTTACGTCTTCCGAAGTGGTCTATAATAAATAAAAACATTGGTGTAAATGATCCTATAAATTCAAAAAATGTTCTTCAATCCACAGATGTCAACATCTGGCTTGTGACATTCGGATTCCATCTACACAACGTAATCCCAGGATTTCCCATCCCTAAATTTGACCTCACCCAACCTTCATTGGAAATGAGGAAGAGTCAGCTGTGGGATGACCTACCGGTATGGCATATTTTCCTCTACACATGAAACAACATTTATTTCTCAGTATTTTGTCTATTGACAGAAATGTCTAACAGGGGTGTACATTTAAAGACCTTGCATAATGAAGCGTTATGTTTTTTATTACTTCAGAATGAGCTATTTTTATCTACAAACACCGCGGGTCCCATTGCATCGAATTCACCATGTACTTTCTACAGTAGACCTAAACAGACAAACTGCTCTATAGAGCGCATTTAAATACAAAAACGTAAATCAAAAACGTGACAACATCTTAGTTCTGTGTAAGTCACCGTAGTGCTTCAAAAGGGACGGGAAGGCTTAAGTGAGCCGTTGGTTGCTGCTGAATATCATACAGTGGACCTTTTAGTCAAGATAAAGTAATTTGAGAAGCAATATTACTTGGACTGACTTGTGATTTTAAGTGATTAAAATGAAATCTTTTTGCTTAAAACAAGCAAATATGTCCACCAGTTGGGTAAGAAAATAAACTTAAATCAAGTTTATTGAATAGGGCTGAAACTTTTTTTAATCATTTCTTTAGAAAAACAAGATTATGTATAATGTTTTGAATATCACAGCATTATCACTGTTATTTTGCTTGTCAAGTAAATGTATTTTGGTTTAAGAATTTTTTGACATTTGTGCTGGAAGACGAGACAAAAATACAAAGAAATTCCGAAAACCTCTACTGGATTTTAAAAGATTTATACAAACCTCATTGTAAACTCTGGCTTAGGAGTGGGAATCCATCATCATTTGGCATTATAAAGTTACAGTACATGAATAATTAATCGGCCAATGTGTCACCGTTGTTAATTTGGTGATCATGGCAATAGCATAGTCTCATAAACAAATAAAATGTATTCACTTTGAATAAAAGTGTCTGCCAAATGCGTAAAGGTAGTTACTTCAAAAGATATGGCTGTGCAGTTCTGACAGAATTTTTTCTTAAATTTGTCTTTTTCAACCATCTAGTCCATCTCGGGGGTCCAGCAGGAGGTTATGCGGCAGGCCAAGGCTTTCCTGTCCTTTGAGAGGATGCCTGAGATCCAGTTCAGCCGTCGACGTTCCAGTCGGGAAAAACCGTGGTTGTGGTTTGCTACAGTGAAGTCGCTCATTGGCAAGGGTGTTATGCTTGCCATTACCAGTAAGGGTCAGGTGGCCACCAATGCACTGAACATAGCCAATGAGGACTGCATTAAAGTGGCCACTGTCCTCAACAATGCCTTCTACTTGGAAGATCTGCACTTCACCGTGGAAGGTCGCGACACACACTACTTCATAAAAACAAGCCTGCCTGAGAGTGACCTGGGCGCGCTGCGACTCACCAGTGGCCGCAAGAGCTTAGAGAATGGTGTCAATATGACAGTGTCACAGTCCACCACTGTGGTCAATGGGCGCACTCGACGTTTCGCAGACGTGGAGTTGCAGTACGGCGCGCTGGCTCTGCACGTCCGCTACGGCATGACGCTGGATGAGGAAAAGGCACGTATTTTAGAACAGGCCCGCCAGAGGGCGCTGTCGAGCGCGTGGGCACGTGAGCAGCAGCGTGTACGCGATGGGGAGGAAGGTGTGCGTCTTTGGACAGAGGGCGAGAAGAGGCAGTTGCTTAGCTCTGGAAAGGTGATGGGTTATGACGGCTACTATGTATTATCAGTGGAGCAGTATCCAGAACTGGCCGACAGTGCCAACAATATTCAGTTTTTACGGCAAAGCGAGATTGGGAAGAGGTAACAGTGTGCAGAGCACAGATTGCCTAACAGACTACTGCCCCCTCTCTGAGCTCCTCTCCCGCTTGTACACACTACTGGACTTCCCAAAGTCCAGAGATCGAAGGGAAGGGGTTTAGGCTAGAGAAGGAGTTGTGCCTAAGTGCCACACACGCATCAACCTGAGGCACTTCCTCCCATAGATCAAACCACACCCCCATCCAACACCTTCGCCCCCACACTATTGCATCGAATGCATAATAAACTCCAAGAGAGCAACTCAAGAAATAACTCATGATTTATTTTATCTTTTTTTGCCTTTTATATGAAAACCTTAAAGGTCATCCGTCACCTTGAACCTTGCTCAATGCTTAAATGGACAAAAAAGACAAATGTGTTTACATGTGGAAACCACTGCACCCGGATGAACTAAAAAAATGCCTGTTTTGTGAGGCAGTAACTGTGTTTCAGTGCTCTCTGGCGTACTCAAGAAAGCATTCTTGCTTTCAAATGAAATGTTTTCGTCAACTAGTAAGGACTGAGGTTGCAGACGGTGAGCTAGTTGAATGTTTTATCTCCTGCTTAAGGGACGCAGTTCTGGTTTATATAATCAATTCTGAGTGTACAATCTCATTCCTGAACCAACTCATGTGGTTAATAGAGCGGAAACTGACAGAACAAAATATATAAATATACAGTATATATATCTCATAACTGACCGGTCTTTTGACAAGAGATGTTAGAATATCTTTATGGATTTTTTTAAGTACGAAAAAATTCCACTAATCCGTACAACCACAATAGTCGCAGAGAAAGTAATTTATGTACAGTGTTTATACATAAAAAATAAAATCGTACAAATATGGAGACTTTTTCGTCTTGTCATGCATTACTGTTTATATTCATGAATTTTATGAATTTTATCTTATTACAATTTGTGGTAATGCTAATTGAAATAAAATCAGCTGTACTGTGTCATTAAATCTTCAACATTGTTTTTCTTCTCCATCCTCTAAAAAGCGATTGTTGCCATTTTTTCCTATTTCTCTCTTTTCTCAGCTTGTCAAAGTACATGTTCAGTGATTTACGGCTGTACTGCTGTCAGTTTGAAGTTTTTCAGTGTTGAGCTTAGTAATCACTAAACTCATTTACTAAAAACCCAAAGTTTTGAAATTTGCAAGAAATCAAAACTATTTTTAGTTGTTGTTGATGTCTTTGAATGAGTTTCAATCTTTAGCCTCAATTTATAGCCAGAGATACAAGTTTGTCAAAAAAAGTTTCCGCTCTTTTAAATGAGATGATCATGTTTTAGATGAAGGACATATCAGACTAGTATTAATGTTGTTTCCATTAGTAGTGCCGGAAAAACTCCCAAGGAGATGTCTAACCGTAGTGCATATCCCTGCATTTTAAACATGACTACAAATTCACACTTGGCAGGAAGATGTGCTCAAACTCTCTTGAATAAAAGGGGTCATTAGACAGAGCAGTGAAAGCAGTGTGCGTTGTTCTAGTGGGGATCAATGTTGCCCTATGATCATGTCATGATGCCAGAAATAAAAGCATTTTGCATTAGGCCAAAGGTGTAAATTTGAAGCGGTTAATGCAATGTATGACAAATTCTAAATACGAACCGAATGCTTAATGTATACATTCGGTTTTCCCTCAGTGTAGATAAAACAAGTCTACAAAGGCTAAAAAGAAGAATTCTCGGAATTCCCTTATGATCCAAATGGGGGAGATTGCTTTAGAGTTTTTATGCTTTGAAATTTTCAAAAACAAATGTATTCATCTGAGAGCACCACAAACAAAAGTGATCAGACGTTAACCCGAAAGGAAAAATTGTGATTTCTATGCCTGAATGGACTGCCTCCTTAAGATACTGTTTTTGTAAAGGCTTTTTAAAGATTGTATAAAATAAAATGTTCAGACTAATGAATGAGAAAATATTGTTTCCATTTTAGTTTGTTGTTTTTCCTATGACACGTTTTTTAATCAATCATGTAATAGTACGGTGGAGCCTATTTTTCTATTTGTGTGTATAGAGAACTGAAGGGAATGTTTCTGAACTGTGGGCCTGTGAGGTTTTGCCAGAACTCTCTGTGGATATTAATGGTATTACTGACTGATTCGGGAGAGTCTAGACTCACCGTTAGGGTGAATATTTTCCTCGGACAGAATTATTCTTTGCTAGATGAAGGTGAGCACTTAATTCTGAATACTAGTAATAAACTAGAAGCACTGCAATATTAACAAAAAGGTGTTTGCCCTAAAAGGTCTACATAGATTCTCCCAGTAGCTCTGCGATACAGTTGTTTTGTGTTGTGTCAGTTGGAGTATAGAGTGCCCTCTCTACTCAGGAGCCTTCAGTACTTCAATCAGTTTACATCGAAACAAATTGTAACTAGTTGTAAATTCGGACATTACTTGTCGGTAATGTTAGATTTCACCATTTTGTTTCATTCAACGTATGCTTACTAAAACCAATAACTCGCTTAACAAAAGCCAGTTACTTGACTTCAGTGTCAGAGCAACGGTGATGATATACTAAATGTGAGAGGACCGAGAACATTATATGTTTGCCATTGATTGCATGATACAGTGTTAAGCCCGTGAATCAAAGAAAGGTCATCACGTTTGTTTTTCTCACAGCATATTAGTGCCAATTTGTACGTGGTCTGTTTTGGTATTTCTTTGCACTAAGATGTATATGTTGAAGATGATGCCTATTCATTATACAAGATTGCAGTTGTCACGTCTCTAGTCTGATCTTATGCAGATTGTAAAAACTGGTTACTTTTCCTCAATGAAAGGAAGGATACCTGTACAGAAATCATAAGTATTTAATTGAAGACATTGTCTTAACACGGTCATTTAACAGTAACATTGTCTTATATCATGAGATATGGGATCTGGTTAAGTTTTAACATGTGTGAATCGTTGGACTGAGTATTCAAAATGCTGTGTGATAAGTTTTGTTGCTACAACGACAAGTCAACTGTTTTTTTTTTTCCTCCATTGTTTATGAACAGCCTTTACAATTTATGTATTTTGTATTATCCACATTTTACATGTTCCAAATACTACAAACTGAAGTAATTAACCTGTAAATTCAATCACGTATCTTGCAGTTGCTCATTTGTAATGAGGATTTAGAGGGTGTTGTATTACTGATGTTTTTTGTTTTTGGTTCTCTTTTCGCTTTTGTATTGTTTATAGCCATGCCGCATCTCAAAAAAGGCTCATGATTTCCATTTGATAGACACGTCTGTTTAGAGTGCAATTAAAGTGCAATTTTGATGTAATCTGAAGTAGGTCACTGCTGGATTCATTACCTTTTATCTTCAACATGTTTAATGCTCCACAGAGATCAATCATAAAAATAAAATGTAATATTCGAAGGGGCTGTGTATTTGTCGGTCCGTTCAAGAAATGTGGAATGACAACATACCTTACTAATTTAGCCAGTCATAATTATATCAATCTGGTTTCAGACCTTAGAAAACATTCTTGTGATGATACATTCTCTTCCAACTCATCTGTAGAACAACAGACCCAACAGACAGAAAAGACACATTTCAAATTATTCTGTTTAAAGTAGGCCAAAAATGATAGACATATGTACATAAATATACATACAAGACACATTTGTGTGTAATTCGTCATTCATATGCATCAACAAATAACAGTTAGCCTTTATTTACATTTTTATACAATTGTTACAATTGTTTTATTACAATTGTTTTATCTGATATAGTTTAATCTTTTAGCAGTCTTTAAACTGAGGGCAGAAAAATTAGTAAGCATTAAGCAATTAATATGCAAAGAAAATGTAAAAAAAGGGATGGTTAAACCGAAAATATAAATTATTTCATCATTTGTTCACGGTCATGTCATTCAAAACGTGTATAGGACTCTTTTGCAGGGGAAAAAATGAGATATTTTGAGACATGCTCTTTAAAATATCTTGCTTAATTGTCTGCAGAAGAAAGTTAGTACCACAAGTTTAGAATGGCATGAGAGAATTATTGATGAAAGAATTTACATTTTTAGTCTGACACAATAATATGGCCGATGAAACATACAACAATACTTTTTTTCACAAAGCAGTACACTGTAAAAAATACATTTTACTTTACTTTATTAGTTGGCAGGTTTAATAAAAAAGAATGGGTACATTTTAACCACATTACCTATTTGTTTTGAGTAACAATGTCAACTTAAAAAATTAAGTAAAATATACCCCAATATGATTGATTAAAAACAACCCATGACAATCAGTAGATTTTACCAAAAGATATAAGTTACAGTAAAAATTATAGTTGTTTAAATTAATGGTTGACTAAATTAAAATATTCAGCAAAATTGACCCTCAAATTTTAATCCTTGAACATTGCACATCAACTTTAAGGTGGGAATCAAAGGATTCAAATCATCATCTTCCCTGGTGCTACTACAGGTACGTTTTGTTTAACACGTTGATATCATTATGAATGCAAATATTCAATCATTGAACTGTAATATCTAGCAAAATATTTGTAATTGGCGCTTCTGTTTTGTCTTGTCAGCGTCTCAGCCTGACACGAAGACAGCGCGAGTGACGCTGATAAATATAGAAAAGGCGTCGAAAGAGAGAAACAGCTGGAATTGTATCTGTAGAATGCTTCAATCTGATTGGTTGACAAAGGTTCTACGGGTTTACTTTATCTTTCAGTATAATGCGCACCTACAGTACGAAGGTGTTGCAGGTCTGCTGACCGCATTACAGTTTCATATCACTTCGCCAAATTTAAACAACAGAAAGATTACAGTGTCATCAGGCCATCACCACACACAGCACCCTGCTCTTGATCTGATGTTTATAATGTCAACTTCACTGTTAATGAAAACCCGTGCAGCTTCGTTTCAATAAACAAAGCATTTCAAAAACAAGAAACACATATATTGAAATTGAATAAATAACATAACTAAATAGAAAAACAGAATGTGTTAACAAACACTGATAGCCGACTGGTTCGTTTCCTCTTCTGCTGCCTATAACTGATTACAAATGTTTCTTGTTAGACCTACTCTTTCAAAGTTTGCGTGCTTTGTTTTACTGACGATAGAAACAATACGAGGAATAAATAATTTATTATCGCTTTTCTGTCACATTACTGCGAACACGCAGCTGTGTGCAGTGCGGGGTCTTTCGTTCACACACACCAAGTAGCTAAAGCTTTGGAGTCCGTTCGCTCCAATGGACGCTTGAAATGAAAAGTGCAAGAAAGTAGTCCTTCCATCAACAGCTTTAACATAATAACAAGACGATAACATCACAAACATTGATAATAAACATGGTGGTACACCCCGAGGTGGTGATGCATTTACTGTTTTATTGCCCGTCGTCAATTATTCCTTACATAATTTCAATCTTTTGATGTCCTAGGTTCTGCTTTACACGGTGTCTAGTCACGACATAAAACCTCGCATAAAAATATATATTTTCCGTGTTATTTAAAGTTTTTTGACTCATTACTAGCCGCATCTGGTTAGGTCAAAGCGTTAGAGAGCTATTTTGTTAGGAGTTATGTGTGTGTTTTTCTGCATGCTTCTTTCATTTAATGTGTCTGACCATTTTTAGATAAAATGGACTGGCAGGAGTGGCACGCAGGGTAATGTTCATGGCTTCTTTCTATAGAAACTAGTGTCAAATCCCCAACAGCACCACCTGGTGGTTTGTAAGAGGAAGTTACACATGCATTTGTGAGAAAATCTGCACGATCCCATTTGTGAAAAAATCAAGCTGAGAGAATCTCATTAAAAGGTGAGACTTAAACATATGTTACACCTTTGCATTTTCTCTCGAATTGCATTATGTATTTGTAAAACGCTTTCTGTTTGTTTAAGAGATTAGTTTATTTGGCAAAAAGGTTATGTTGGTCTGTAAAATGCAGAATTTTTGGCACAATTTTTGCTCCACACCAAGTCCGCACTAACCCCTAGGCCACCAGTGCCCTGAAATGAATGGCTATATTTGAACGCAGTGTGTGATTCATATTTTGAATTGTTATACTGTTGTTTTCATGTGGGAATCTATTAAAAAATTATTTTAAAGCTGATTAGCAACACCAGCTGTTAGCGGCTGCACTTACAACCAGGCAAATCTTATTTTGTGTCTTAAGAAAGAGAGCTTCAGACACATATCTATAGTTAAGACGGACTGCTCCTGTGAGGGACTGAACAATTATTTAAATGTGGACCGCTTATCTCAAGCAAACAGATAACAAAAACTGAATGTGCTCATAGTTTAAAAAGAGAGTTCGCAGTTTTAAAATGGAGTTTAAATAGAT
This sequence comes from Triplophysa tibetana, assembly GCA_008369825.1. Taxonomy (NCBI): domain Eukaryota; kingdom Metazoa; phylum Chordata; class Actinopteri; order Cypriniformes; family Nemacheilidae; genus Triplophysa; species Triplophysa tibetana. The sequence continues at coordinate 13,455,132 of CM017896.1, read as the reverse complement.
TTCATGTGATCAATAAAACACTGTATGATCTTAAATAAAAACACGCTTGGTGTACAGTAGGTATTTCTTCCACTTGTCGTCTTATTTTACAAAACGTAGAAAGAATGTTTAAACATGTAAAAAGGCAGCTTTAGGGGGTCATATGGCGAAAAAACATGTTTTTCTGTGTCTTTGGTGTGTTATAAGTTGTCCATGCATGTATTAGACACGTAAAATTGCAAACATTTAAGTGCTACAAAAGATGCGTTCTATCGAAAGACCTGCCTGATAGGCCTCGTGTAACCACACCCCCACGCATGTACGTCACTTTGTGGTATGATTTGACTACGACCGCCCAAATGTATACGCAAGTAAGGTGGGCGGTCTTGTAAATCTCATCCGGCGCAGCCTGATGTCCTGAATATGGTAAGATTCGTCACATTTTCGTGCAGTATTCGACCAATCACTACCCACTAGTGAAATGGCCAATCATAGCACTCCTCTTTTTTCAGAGTGATAAATTTATTAAAATATCAGCGTGTTTCAGAGAGGCAGAGCAAAGAGGAGATACAAACATGCACGGTATGTGGAAAATACAGCGTTATTTAACCTTAAATCGTGTATACACATTGTATTACATCTAAAGCAAACAATAATATTCGTCTTAGCCGAGTCATACGACCCCTTTTAGTATTATGTTTGTCAGATTAATGGCCAGCTGCCGATACAGCAGCTATGACGTGCATGCACCCGTGCAACCCTGTGCAGTTGAGACATGTCCAGTTGCGGAACCGCAGCAACAGATTCTGAACAGCAGCCAGAGAAAGGAGGGCTGGAGCTTATGTTCTTACAAAAAGCCACGTTACCTAGAGTCTTGGAGTGTATTTTTTATTGCACTAACTTAGTTGTTCTTGTTGATGGAGTTTGAAATAATGTTTCAAACTTGTCGGCATTCACGAAAGTGAGGACAGAGTTATTGACTTTATTTTTTATCTTTATAGTTATTCATATTTATTTTACAAATTTGCATATTAGTCTATCGACCACCACCCATAAATTCCACTTCCCTTTGTTATTTGCATTGTTTGTGAGTTGATTTTAATATAATTATAATTGTGTTATGCATTTTTCTCTTGTAGAGACATATAACGATTCAGCGAGGTAATTCTTTACCTGAGTTGTGCAGCAATGCAACAACTGTTTTTATGATCAATGAGGAGGACAGTAAAGAGGCCCTCAACAATCTGATGAAAGGACTAGAAGCTTCCTTAGAGACCCTTACAATTCATTTTTTGTCTGGGCACGAAACAAAGTTGTTTTTTCAGGAATGTCATGAAAAAAGGGCCTAAGAGTAAATTGTTAATAAGTTTAATAGTCATTTAAAAATTGGTTTTACACTATGGTTGATTGTTTCGTTTATAATAATGCTGCTGCTTATTTATATATTTGTATTAAAATGTCTGTTTTCATATAGATTCATAAAAAATGCCCACAATGAAACACATTCATCATACAATAATTCTACACAAGATTGATGTTTTAAATGGCTTTTTGTACTATACCTTAATGTATTAGTATAACGTACGTAAGACTTGAAAAGTAGCCTTATTTTAGAATATGACGTTTTTGCGTGTAACTATAGCAAAACACACTCCTAGGACTGGTGGTGCGACTTCATGTAAGAACGCAAACTGCGCCCCTCCTTTCTGTGGCTGCTGTTCAGAATCTGTTGCTGTGTTTCAGCAGCTGGACATTATTGGTGCAGTTTGCTTTTTAATACAAAAAAATATGATTTGAATATCATCTTTACATAGCACACAATCTGCACCACGTAAAGATAAAAAACCCTCCATGATTTTCAAATTGCTCCACAACAACTTAATCAATAAAGTTGCTAAATATCTGTCATCAAGCCTCTATAAAGTAGTGGACAATATGCTGATGTAGTTTATAAGTGCTGTCAGTGTGTACATGTACATTCTGCTATAAACGAATGACTTAAAATACGACAGAAATGCGTTTTTTAACAACTGGAAGTTTCTCCCATCTTCGCGGAAAGCGTCATGGGGCGTCTAGGGTACTTTTGGATAAAGTTGAATTATTCGTATAGATTATTTATTATTAAAAATTGCTTGATGACTATTGATACTCAATTTTATTGAGTAATAAGTTCTATATTGCATTAGGTAGACTTAACTAAATTTCTTTTAGGGTGTTATAGCTCATAAATTGAGATACACTTTACTCAAAAATATAGGATTGAATGTATTCTAACAAAGTGAGTGCAAATTGTTATCACAGTTGTATTGAGTAGATTCAACAGGTTTTTTTATACAGTGTATGTGCCCTTCATTTCACTATTAGTCACACATCAGCTTCTGTCTAAGACACAATCCTTATCAGTGAAACCCTGACCTACCCCAAATTAATTTTAATGCAGCAGCAAGCCCAACGGATTGAGGCCAATAGATGGTCTCTGATTTAACGGGCAATGGACCATTCATTGTTACAAAGCAATAGCTCCGCTGCCCCTTTGTTGTTTGGAGAGCACCACACAGATGTGCTTCCATAAGAGTGTTCAGGCTCACAAAACACGGTGTACTCAATCAGAGCGGGCTGCTGTCCAAAAGACATCCCATCCCAATGGTGGTTGTGTTTCTAGCAGCTGCAACTGCCCAAGCGAAGATTCAAAGCACACTTAAGGGAATATAGGAAGGCGCGTGAAAGAACCTGACTGATAATAATGGATTTCCCAGACTATTCTGCTGTACCCATGTGAGGATGAGGACAGATCTCTTGTCTTTCATTTATGAGAAGGTCTGTAGTGTTGACCATGTGGGGTGTAGAACAGATGCCTTACAGGTGCTGCGGTCCTCTGGTTCTGGTACTCCAGCCTCCCAGCAGCTTCCGAATACTCAAGCTGTTTCCTTGAGTCTGTGAGAGACAGAAAAAGACATGCAACATGTTAAAAACAGATGATTTTTTTATGGATTTATGTTTTTGACGCTGGCAAAAAATCAAATACTGAGCAAGTGAATAAAAATCAGTGTTCAAAACTGCCGCAGTGTAAAATAAAGGGATACAGGGATAAAGGGATAAACCATCGGCACTCAATCCTGCTTGCACTTCAAAACAGAGCTTTTTGTACCTACCACCTACCCACGCCACAATTTAAACAAGTCAATAAACTGTCTGCCAAATTTCTGGGCCCTAAATTTAGGTCTTGACTTTGTAGTTTTTCGAGAACTAGATGAAAGCCAATGCGAAACAGTTTTCATGACAGCTTTAGTTTTTGAGACCAAGGATTATAAAGTATTCATTTAAAACACACAGGGGCTAAGCCGATCTGTGCTTGCACAGTCATGAACTGTCAACAACCTGTTTTTGATTGAGCTTGATATTGAGTTTTCACATAGACGAGCTTTCATAAGATCACTGATCTATCTTTGAGTCAGAGAGACAAATCGTTTCTTTATAGTTGGTGCTTGCCAAAGGGACAGAGCTGCTGGGATATATAACAGTGCTGCGCTTTAGCCAGACATACACATTGTTAAAGTTTAAAGCTGATAAATATTTTGCAAATGCTTATTATAATAGTGTTATTTTGTACACCAGAATATAAGAAATATTGCTAATGCTTTTTTAATGCTGTGTTCACACCAAATGCGAAGCTTCGTGCTTCTAGTTCTTCATTCAAATTTCTTGCACAATTTGAACATTTTCAACTTGCGCGGAAGGCAATTGATACACGTACGCAATCACGTCCCCCGATTTGCATCATTTGCGTAGGCAATCGCGAATTCACATCTTCTCTTTTACTTTGTATTTAATTTACATGTACAAATCGCTTAATTTGCGTTTCAAGTGAACACATTATAAAAGTATTCATTACACTAACTTTAGTTACATAAACTTTTTACCGCAGTTTTGCCGTTTACTACTATGCCATCACAGCACCAGGATGCAAGTAAGTTTTTGGAACATGATTATTTGAGGAAATCTATGGAGAACGCAGCCTTCAAAGGTAAGCTCTGTTTACATTCTTAACACGAAAAATATATTTCCACTAGCTCAGATTCAGACAGAATCTCTTAAGGCAGTAATTATGCATAAATAAATCTACTCCCATTCTGATTAGTTGAATTCTGTATCACCTATAGTTTATTTATAGGCAGGTGGGTGGGGTCATTTGAGCATAATTCATTACCTTACTTCAGACATCCTCCTAACGCTCTCTGAATTTTAATATGACCATAGGCTATAGGTGCCAGCTGGTGATTAGGTTAAGATAAAGAATTCATGATAAGATTGATGACATTCACACCTTAATATTGTTCCTCTGAGGGAGCAAAGGGACATTGTAAAGATCTCTTTTGCAAGCTTCACTTAACACTTGAGAGGACAAAGGATGTGTATACAGCATGTGTAACAAAGCATGTGTTATATAAATGCATGTTTGACTAAGGTGGCTTTACCTGCCCGCAAATCAATTGTGAAACATAACTGGGGTTATGGGGTGAGGTGTAGTTTTTCAGTCTCGCATTTTTATCAGCAAATGAATAGAGAAACGTTCACGACGCAATGCCGAAATGTTTAGCAAGCACACTCAAAGTAATGAAATAAAAAACATGTCATAAGTTTTAGTGTTTAATAAAGAACAATGAATCGTGAACTTCTGTGTGCTTCACCATCTCAAAACTGTGAGCCAAGGAAGATGTATAACATGTAATATAGCAAATAAACTAAACACTGTTCAGTCACTAGAAGTACCTTAACGGTAATGTCTCTTTATATATTTAATAATGTTTGATTTTGGAATGAGTGCTGAGAAAAACAATAGTCTTTTGGTTATATTAAAGGTACAGTTCACCCAAAATAAAGATTCTGTTATCATTTACTTACCCTCCAGTTGTTCCAAATCTGTATACATTTCTTTGTTCTGATGAACTCAGAGAAGATATTTGGAAGAATGCTTGTTACTAAACCTTTCTTGGCCATCTTTGACTTCTCTAGTAGAAAAATTACAATAGTAGGCAAAATTGCCCCAGAATTGTTTGCTTGCCTGCATTCTTCAAAATATATTTTGCGTTCAACAGAAGAAAGTCGTTTATAAATCTATTTTTCCAACTATGGTAGTCAATGATGGCGAAGAACTAACTGGTTACAAGCATTCTAACAAATATATTTCTCTGTTTCCATCTTAACAAAGAATTATATACGGATTTGGATCAACTTTGAGGGCGAGTAAATAATAATCACAGAATATTTATCTTTGGGTGGACCAAAATCCAAATGCTAAGATTTAACATGAAACAATAAATGCATTTGCCAAAAATGGTATAAAATATAAGATCATTTAAAATATGAAAATACTTTAGTCAGGTTGTTCACCCTCACTAATAGTTGTTATTCTTTTGGCTACAAGCTAATTCATCTCCGCCAGTTTTTCATGTAATGGCGTGACCTGTGTGACTATCACAGACACAGGTGGATAACCGTTGTTAAAAGAGCAATTTGGCTGCTAAATTGCAGACATGATTAGATGGATCAGTGCTTAAACATCTCCATTAACAATGCAGTAAATCCACATTGTTCAGCACTTTCTTCATATTACTGTGCGACAGAGTTTTAACACGTTTTATTTACATAATTTTACATAAACTATATGGGATGCTTGATAGTAATCATAGGAGCTCTGTCAGATTTCGTATTATTCAGCAAATATAAAGCAGAAGCCATGATGCATTCGGTTCATTTTAATAGCCAATTACATTGAGCTACACATCAGTTTGTTTCTACATGCAGACCGTTCCTTAAATGAAAGAGGACAAGGTTTTTAAGTTCTAGTCACTTATTTCAGTTATGTAAGTTTCTGATCAAAGTGTCTTTTCATTTGGCAGCCAGTAGAGTTTTTAAGAGTTTTTGAGATGGAGAGAAAAGGGAAAGGATCTCAGTTTGCAGGACTTTGTAAGGTCTTTCCAAAGATAGCTCTAACAATACAGTCCGATAAAGGCCTAATGAGTTTTGTTTTATCATTTGTTTTATTATTTGTCGATAAGATCTTCAAATACTAATATTCCAGTATATGCAGAATAGCAATATCGAACATTGCCAATAATCGTGATATAAAAAAACAATATTGTTACACACCTAATATATGCACCAGGTTTAAAAATATACATCATTTTATTAAACTGCATCGAGGCTTTTTTTAGCTCAACACCCACATTACCTGTCATTGTGTTATTATACCTGCTGAGCACATTTTGTTCAAGCAGCATATCGGACAGATTGCATCTCTCTGGTCTGAAGACTTTTGCCTTCACACTGAAGAACCGTTCTGTTGGTACGGATAACTCGTTTTCAGAGTTTATCAGCTTTGTATCAGATATTGAGATTTTCTGTCAGTGCGCTATCTGTTCGCTGCCACACTTATCTGCCATCTTTACAAATTCTTGTGTAACAGAAACATGTGCGATGATAAAAAAACAACATTGGAAGTGTCACTCACTGACCTTTCTATCTTAAGTGTCAGCTTGAGTGTGTCTACCGGCAGGCTCATGTACATTGCACACTTTGTGCCTTAGGCCAGATATACATATTTTATATTCCAAGTGGGAAAAAAAGAACTAAACTTGACCAGTGCTGCTCATACACTCTCGTTGAAAGGTAGAGATCAGCTTTGACATTTTAATAAGCAAAACGAAGCCAAAGGTGTTTGGATGCTTAAATTTGGGCCGATAATGTTTAAATCCAGCTTCCCTCTTATTCCTATCATTCCTGGCATAAATAAAATGAATAAAGAATAACTTCAAAGAATAAAGAACGAATAGTACGTGATTTTCCACAAATAAAGAGTTCTATCAGTGAACATTTTAAGTACCTTTCCTCATGTAATTTTCTTGAAAAATAAGGAGTATTTTAGCTCTGAAGAGGACCATTGTGCTTTAGTCTGTTTTCCCTTCTCAAGTGCTGTCTGGCTGGTTGGCTGTCAGAGCGCTGTGTTCCAGAGAATGATTGCACTTGGTTCTCAAACAGACTATGCTGCAGCGTTCCATCAGCTACACCATCTGACACACGAACAGGTTTTCATCAGCTCGCTGTAAACTTTCTTTCAGGCTTTTTATAACCTCTTATGCTGCTCACATGAAACTTCTCCCTTCCTCCAATAGACCATTACTGGAGTTATTTTCGGCAGAACTTGTAGACCAGAAATCTTGAACTAGTTAGGAGCCACCCAAACAAAATCCAACCAAAATGAATGATTATATGATTGCTTCAATGAGTTATTCAATTTCACATCGTAACAAAGTCAAATTTTATTTATGATTTGAAGCGTTTATGATCTTTATCCACAAATGTATCTGTAACACATGTGATATGCCTCTTGAGCTTAACAATCGAATACAAAATCAGCTTGAGTCTTGGATGACTGGTTTTTAATGCATGTTTACTATAGTATGATGTGTAAATGTCTCAATGCGTGTTTGTCTAGAGGGATAGTGTTAATGTTTTTGAATCAAGACTTATCTGTGCATCCAGGACCAACAGCGATTAGACGTACAATGCAAACTAGACAAGTTAAGAAAACTATCATAGGGGACGATATAAAAGCCAAGGAGGACATCAGGAGGCCCAAATGCAGCATACATCTTATCAGCTTTTACATATGAAGCAGAATCTGTTATATTATGTTTATAGAATTCTTGAAAAATCTCAACTATTATTATTATTATTTGACTGTACTACTTATGTGTGCGGGCATTCATTCCAGGGCCTTTTATAAGGGAAGCAATGGCTCAGGAATTATTACCATAATCTTCTTAGGGCTCAGAAGTGATATATATCGTTGTATTCGTTTTGGGCAAACCAAATACATGCAAGAATTGCAATCTAATAGAACCATTGCATAAGATATTACATCAGAAGCATTTTAATCTGAATGATGGTTTTGTTTTATTTAGTTAAAAGGAATCCGCATTTTCGTATCTTAGGAGAAATGGATAGACCTAGATATAGTCACTGTCATCTCAGACTGACATTTATTTAGTGGTGTTTTTCATCAGCTTCTTTACTATATGCTTACAGACCATTTGTTGTGAATGAATGCTAAATAATTCCAATGCACTTAAATGGTTGATCTGATAAAACTGTAGTTCAAACTGTGATGGTAAACAGTGTTATTCTATATGCCACAGTATAAAAACAGCAGCTGTGTGGGCAGTTCTGATAAATACTGCCCATTCGGAGTAGCGTTTACCAGCAACATTCTGAATTTTCATGGGATATGTATGCAACACAAATAATGGAAAATTTTGTCGTTTATTTTTTTATTTTGAGACACAGATTTCAGTATAGCAATGTATACAGAACAAAAACATGTTCAAACGGATATGTTAGCACATTTAAGACATTTTAATCCTATTAAAAACTAAATTCTAACATTTCTTTTCTCTCAAACTGAACACGGACATGTGTATTGTAAATCCATGATTGACAAAATTTACAAAAATTGTAGTGAGGACAGGTGCAGCAACAGAGATGAACTGTATAAATAGAACACCTTATCGGCCCCTCGTATCTAAATGTTATATTTACCGATAATGATGATTCAGATTGATTTACTCGTCTTACCTCACCCATGAACACTAAATCAATCTGAATTTAAAACTTACCAGCCATTAGACAACTACTGACTTGTTGCCATTCAAGAAGTGAATAATATGTATTCTGTACATTACAATATAAAAAATACATTCAAAACATCAAAAATGTTAAAGTGATAGTACACCCAAAAATAACAATTCTGTCATCAACTCAACCTCTTGTCATTTCTAACCTGGTATATCACATTTACTCTGTAAAACAAAAGTTATTTTAAGAAATGTCTCTGTAATTTTGTGTCTATGTAATGTATGGGTCCAATGTTGTATGGTAACCAATGTTCTTCAAAATATCTTTGTGCTTTGCAAAGAAATAATGTGTTACAGGTTGGAAATAAGATGAGGGTGTGTGAATGTTTTTTTATGTTTTGAGTGAACTATACCTTTAAATTCCCAATATTAATTTTAAATGGCATAAAACGACAACTAGTCCATTGTGAATGATATATCACCCCCATAGAAACCATGAAGATTATCATCAGAAAATAAGTAAAATATTGTGTGTTTTCAGCTTTGAGTGTCGTCGTCCATGTTCCTGTGTCTACGGTGACTGCATCCCCTCTAGACAATTGACACTGTTCATTCCAGAGTGATGGATCGAACTAAAATCTATAACAATCCTGCTTTTCTTTGGCTCGAACTGCCTGCAAGACAGAAACAATAAAACTAAATGAAACTGACATTGGTCCAAATCAAGAAAGATTACTATACAATTTAAACCAGACATACAAATGTGCACTTCCATTTCAAAGTATACCTTGATAGTGTGAAAAACAATACTTCCTCTTTTCATTGTTTTCGTATCATAAGCGACTGACCTCAACACACCAAAGCAAAACAAGTTACATACTCATGAGAGAACACAAGCAGCTTCCCCACCATCAGGCAAAGGTGGCGAGTAGCTCCACATCTAAAAAGAAACGGTCCCACCGAAAGGAACCAGACCAGCAGGTGATAAACGCTTTATTTTCACACTTTAGCCTTGTCCTCTGTGTCGCTCCACAGAACAAGCCTTTTCATCTCCTTTTATTTATTTTTTCCCCTCCATCATTTCACGTTCTTCCATGTTCCTTCTACTTTTTGTTCTTGTATTAACCTCTCCCTCTCAGTTTGAGATGAGCTGGATGGAAGAAAAATCTATTTCTTTCCATTGAACCTCCATAACAACACGTACCAATGAAAAAAGGAACTCTGCATGCAACAAAGTATTTGAAGACTGTCCATGAACACCCACAAGCCTTTGAGTCTTGCTCCACTTTATACATTAATGCAAAGCCATCTTAAGATCATCTTTGAACAAAATCGATTCAATTCTTATTAAGAATTTCAACAAAGGTGAAGTTTCAATAACGCTTCTGTTTATCTACCATTCCTCTTTATCTGGCTGGGGGGGAAATCCTAGAGCATGTTGCTGCAAGACACTCTTAAGGCGGATTTTAACTTCTGTGTCAAACCTACGCCGTAGGCATCACGCCGGCTTTCCTTTATACTTGTGCGTTGTCCACGTCGTCAGGCAATGACTACTTGTCGTGTCCACACGCATGTTGATTGTGTAACCAAGACAACAGCCAAAGATGAAGCATCTCATTTGAGAAGCATTAGCAGTGATAACGGCAAGTAAACAGTCACATTTGAACTAATCATTTACTAAGATAATTATTATTTACCTGAGGCAGGGGTTCAAACAGACCAATCACAGTGCTTGCGTACTGCGTAGGGTCCACGTTGAGTTGATGCGTTATTACAATTTTGGAGGGGTCTACGTCTGTCTGCACAGAGCTGCGCACAGCCTACGGCGTCGCTACGACGTATGTCCTACGCATGACCATAACTTGAGCTTTAGGGTCAATGTCAAGTGAAAGTGTTTTATTTGTTGAAGGACACAAGAGAGTTAAATGCATTTTCCACAGGTCAGCACCAACTCAGCTATGCATCTGAATAAATGAAAGTATAAATGAACAAAACAAAAACTGACATTTAAAAAAATTAAATCAGATGAAAATAAGGACATTATCTACAGGCAATGTACTCTTCACGCATGTCACTTGTGTTCGCAGTATAAAGCGTGTATGAGCTAAGATTGTTAAATGTCCAGATGAGTATTCACTGGTGCATAGCGATCAATGCTGACTTTGCATCAGGGTCAGAATGCTTGTAATCTCGCGTTTGACGCAGGATCCATTTTAATACAGGTTTTATTAAGTAGCTCTCGGTTGTGGAATCAAAGGCTTGAACCCATGGAAATGCAGACATCGAGCTGGCCGAATTCGTAGTAACGCTGGAAGTATTTCCTCAGATGGGGAACAACCTTCAAAAAGCATCAGCAGGGGAATTAACCTTGCTACCCTCAAAGACAGCCAAACAGCATGAAAGTATCTTCAAGGATTTCCTGATATTCATCTTTAGGCGGATCTACTCCTTTTGTCTCCTCAGGCTCATGTCCCCCCAGTCCCATTTGATCTCCCTCTGATGAAAGTCTTCAGAGCATATTTAGCGTGCATCTATATATAGTGCGTACATATAACCGGTGAGATGAGATTTCCGTCCTGTCCTCTCTTGCTGTGGTTCCCGCTGGCTCTCCTAACACAAAGGAGACTGTGTTAGGACGGCCATCCCCGCAGAGAGTTCAGTCGAGTTGACGGTTAACCCTGTGTTTCATGAAAACAACAGTGAAGGACAACTTCACTCATTTTACAAGCATTCAAGTCTCATAGGTCTTTGGGCGATTGCCATAGCACCGAAATACGCTAAATGGTATTTTGTCAGGTTTGAATAAGAATAGATGGACCTTTTTTTATTCCTGTAGCTCAAGGCTAATATAGTTCATTAGAACTTCAACTATATGATTAAGAGAATGTTAAAAAGTTTAAAAAAGTGCTTTTGTAAATAAAATATGCGTAAATAAAATTTAATGCACTGTATCGTATTTAGCCTGAGACTAATTTTCATTCCTAGTCCCATTGCAGGTTACTGTTAACTAGGCCTGTAGCGACGCGTCAATGTCAAAATTTACGACGCTTCGCAGCAGCTCGCCACACAGACGTGGGAGACCAAAACATGGGTATGGGAATACTTCAAATTTAGTCCCAAATGTAAAGGTGTCGTTATTTGCGCTCTTTGCCAAATGGAGTTGGCATACCACGCCAGCACAACAGCGATGTTGGACCATCTGAAACAAAGGCACCCCATTGTCACTCGTAAAAAGGAGACAATAACAAATAAGTACTAACGTTGGCTAAATTAATTACATGTTCGTGTAATGTAGCTTAAGCACTGCTTAAGCACTTTTAGCTCTCCGTGCAGTTTGTTCGTGCAAGGTAGCTACTGGCGCCTATACAGCTGTGTTTAGCAAACATTAGCTTTTTATAATGTGTTAAACACTCCCAGGAATGCCTTTTTTGGTATTTATTGGAGATACATTATGTTTTTATTAATCGAGCAAGAGAAAACAATAGTTAGATTAATCGACGAATTAGTCGACTAATCGATAAAAATAATCGTAAGATTAATCGTTTAATAAATAATCGTTTACCCCAGCCCTACTGTTAACATCCTCTCACAGTATTAATTCATACTTGATACATGCTGTACAATATCATTCACAAGAACACACACAACTCAATCTTGTCAGTAGACAGAAAAAGGATTAACTGTTCTAAGAGCTGTACTATTAAAACTATATTAAACTTATTTTAAAAATTTCAAAGTCAATTTTAAACCACTATCTTAATGGGACGTAAATTAATTCAGATTAATCGATGCCCATTTTTGGCACTTCAGACTTAAGTCTAGGTACAAAGGTATCTGCTTCTTCTGTAGCACACATGTTGCCTACACAGACCGCATAATGCAAACTCACTCCTCCCCATCAGGTCTCTCTTCCTCACAGAGGCTTGTTAAGGTTTCAGGTCACACATTTACCTACAGGTCTGAGGGTCGGGCTCAATTGCAGCCTTGATTGGATAATAGATCAGGCCAAAAGTGACAGGAATACAAATGAAGTGGCTTCATACCCCATTCCCCCCACCCAACCCCGGACACGAGAGACTCACTTGTATGCGACTCCTGCCAAGTTAAGCAGCCGTCTGGAGGCAGTCATTTCTGGACTGTCATGGTATTTGTCTGACAAATAGATCACATCCTTTATACCTGCAGGGCACAGACAGAACACAGACAGCAAGGGTCAGACACTGAAACACACATGCGAAATTGAGCAAGCTCAAATAGGGAGCCGCCAAGCTTTGGGAGAAGGAAGGAGAGTTCCCAACTTATCTCGGTAGGCTCGAGCCAATATCAACCACTCCCAATTGAGAGGAAATCTACCCCACTGGCATCTTTAAAACACGCGGCGCATTTGGCGTCACCCCCACGCCTCAAGCTGGCAATTTGCGAGTGCCCCATATGAGGCGATTCTATAAAGAGCCCAGTTACCCGAGCGTTGTAGAATAGTGAGAAAAATCTAGCGCCTTCCCCCACTCGCCCTCAAAGCTTTCAGAGGTGAACTGTCCAACATTGCCACAACTGTCGTTCCCACATCCAATAAATGTACCCGATAGATACCCACCCGTCCCCTTCCTTCAAAGAAACAAAGACTCTCCATCATGTATTTTTGTCTGCACAGGAGGACAGAAGGGCTGTGATCGAAGCCAAAATAACTTGCACAGAGTGAATTCTTCCTGTCATTAAAGGTTGTCATTACAAGCTTGGGTCTTCTCCACAGTATTACTTCAACAATTTTGAAGCGGGAACAGTGGAAATTACTATGAACACCCTGGCTATGCCCATCTCACAACCATTTTGATGGTGACATTTTTGATGCAGAGAGGGGAAAAAACTTCAAGAGCCATCCGACAATTTAGAATAAAGCAAGCCATCAACAGTTTCAAAAAAATGGCTGGCCTTTGCAATTTCTTCAGACTCTTCCTTAACGCATCAAATACTTCCACGTAAACATGTTTTAAAATGGCCAGCGAAAACAACACAAGGATAAGCATCGGAGCCGCTCAAAACGCATCCGAAAAGACAAGCTGTCCGACACGACGAAAGGCTCTGATGGAACGTGGAGCAGAACTCTGGAGATGCCACTTTCCAGAACACTCTCTGGAGATGAGCTGGTGACAGTGCACATCAGTCGCTCCAAAAAACAGTCACAGGAAGTGACAAGATGGCAGGCACTTGGGAGCTGAACACTTTAATTCCACAGAGAGTTGAGAGGCTCTGAAGCCACACTTCAGATGCGGCACCGGAGAGCCAAAGAGCAGGAGGACATCAATGCCGGGGAAAGTGAAAATGATTCCGTGTCATTTTAAGCAGCGAGATTGAGAAAGGGATGCATTTGAACTGCATTGGAAAAGCCCAGCAATGCTTCCTAGCCGGAGAAGCAGCTACAGAATTGCGGTGGAAAGAAATCAAATGAAATATCAGGGGACTTCACTTTCACCAAGCCTCAGGTTCTTTATCCTTGTCTGTAATCTTACTCGCAGTACATGGACTTCGAATAGATGGAGAATGTACGGGGGGAGATTCTGACACTGTAGTTAAAGAGCAGTTGTCAAATCAAAGACCCGGCAGACGTTTAATAGGGAATCGGATTAAGCAACAGTGACGCTGGCACATGAAAAACATACCAATGACACTAAACAGTACAAAAGCAAGATAAAAAAAGCCTTCGCTTTGATAATTCTTTTTGGCTTTAATTAAATTACATTTAGAAGCTCCAGACAAAAAAAGCCATTGGCTCCTATTGGGGGAAAAACATGTCCCAAATTAGTTTTCATAACATTAACTTACACTTTTAAATCACATTCTTTTAGTTATCCTGTTGTGTGTACATCTCTTTATTCACATTAAGTTTTTTTGAGTTGTTTTCCCTCATAAGCAAACCATATGGAATTGCAGAATTATTTTAAATGTGTTTACATTTGTACACAAATATAAATGTGTAAAATGTGTTCTTAAAATGCTGCCTGTCTATGCATTTAAATGCAGATGACAGCAGATTTGGTTCTGCTTATTTATAAAGAGGCAGAGAAGTGTTGCTATTGATTGAAGACCGTTTAAACTCGGAATACACCAGACTATATAATGTTATATAAATATGGTCTCGACCTGCACATTTTCTGTATAATATTATATGAAAAAGTATAGCCTACATTTGATTGTTAATAGAGTTTAAAGCAAAACAAACGGGCTTTACATTAATATGTTGATTTAGTTAGTAAAAGTGACACTTTTCCGCATGTTCACAACACAATGTAAATAACTTAAAATAAAACTTAACAAGAGAATTCACCTGTTGTTCATTCTTGCTCTGAACGGATTTGAAATTATCCAGCTGTGTACTATAACAAAAACGTTCCTTGAACTTCTCAGCGTTTATTTTCATTTTAAACGTCTCAAATATCCCATTGCTCGTCCTCAGACTCATTAAAATCCATCACAGCAGACTGCGCATGCTAGTAACACGCTCATGTTGTGTCTGTATACGTGTCAATATCTAAACACTAAAATCCAGAAATTTTTGCAGAGATCTGCGATGAGCAGAAAAAGCCCAGCTGCTGGTGTAACCGGTCATTCGCACCACTCCTGCTACTAGGGGACCTCGAACCATTGTCGGCCCGGCATGGGAGTCAGGCACTCTTACGAGGAGGCTTAAGCCCATAGCCTATAGGGTCTGCCAATAGAACACCTCTTGGGTCGGGAAGTGAGGTGATCCAGTGGCGATCTCCACATAAATATCACGAGCGTTTTAGGCACAATCTGGAGCCCTGAGAACACAGACCAGCGATATCAAATGATTTCGCTGCTTCAGATGAAACGCTAAACCGAGGTCCTGCCTCCCTGTGTCTATTAAGACTATGGCACTTCTCGTAAAGAGTAGGGGTGTAACCCCGTCGTCCTGGCAAGATTCCCTCCACTGGCCCTTGTCAATCATGGCCTCCTAATAATCCTAACCATCTGAATTGGCTCTCTCCTCTCCACCTATAGCTGGTGGCTGCCGTCACATCATCCAGCTGGATACTGCAAACTGGTGGTGGTTTGAGGAGAGACCCCTCAAATGATTGTAAAGCGCTTTGGGTGTACACCAATACACAATAAAGCGCTGTATAAATACCTTATTCATTTATTCATTCAAAAGCCAAGATAGAAATCTATATCGCCTTTATTAAAAAAATCATGGATTCGCATTCCATGTCACCTAATATTCCCTACATCCTCATGTTTTTTTAGTGGAGAGAGGTTTTTTCGTCTCATATTGTGAGGTTGTCTTGAACAAACAAGCATAACGCCTTCAAAATGAACAGACAACAAACGACACCTCCAACTCAAATCTTTTAAACTCACTGCGGGTTAAACATCAGCCGCTTTCCTCGGCTCGATCCGCCCGGCATCATCCGAGAGCTATTTTAATTAAGTCGGACAGTATTTTTTTGCCGCATCGTGCCGGGCGCAAGTAAGCGCGGAGGAGACGAAAGGGTGAGATGGGGAAAGAGCGCTGCTCGTGTTCCTTAATGATGCCGAAGCATCGAGAGGCAGCTGACACCCTGCTGAGATGCGGGCTGGGGCAAGGCCAAGCATCCTGAAGATCAGACGGTGCGCGAATGAGTGTCGTGCTATCTTCAGCACACAGCTTCAGTAGGCTTTGCAACAAGAGTACATGGCGGGGATCAGGAAATATAAACCAAAGCGAGAGAACGAGAGAGAGAGACAGGGAAGAAGGTTTGGAGGAGAGGAGAGAGACGGGGAAGAAGGTTTTACGGGACTTCAACAGATAAGAAGATATTGAAAATAACAACGGAGTAGAGATTTCAACAGGGAAAGTAAGAGGAAGACGACCTGTCACCATGCAGGCTATATCAAACCAGCTGAAAAAAACGGGCCGCTCGAACTGATGCCCAATGCAGCTTCTGGGGGTGACCGGAGAACCTCTGTCAACATTTGTCCATACGTATCTTTCATCGGCAGACACATCAGAGTTTCAAATGTAAAGGCTTATATGCAGAAGCCTGAATAAATTTTGTTAAGTCTAAAATGCATAAAGCTTGAAATGTAATACAAGTACATTGCCATTCATAGTTCAGTTTGCACATTTGCACCGAGGGTCTAATCTTATATCAGGACGCCTTTTAATTTTTACATGTTACATCTGTGAAAATATGCAAAGATTTCGCTTCTTTGCTGAAGGAGATAACTTCTAGGGATGCACCGAAACGAAAATTCTTTGCCGAACATGATGTGAAACACTTGGCCAAAGGCCGAATGATACCGAACACCGAACATTGTTTTTACGTGAATAGCCTATATTAATTTGCCTATAACCGACTTCTAAAAGAATGTAATGGAAGTTGCTCTGTACCCCTACAACAAAGCAGTTCATTAAAAAGTGTCATTCCACATTAGGCCTAAAAGCTAAAAATACAAATAGACTAGGCTACATTGAAAAATGATTTTTGGAAGAAAAAAAAGCATCCAATGCAAGCAATTCTGACTGATGCTGACTGACAACCATATCAGTCCATATCTCTCCTCCAAACTCCGCACACAAAAGCTGACTGTTCTCTCAGAAGGTGCACTCGTGGCCGGGATGCACAGAACATATTTTGATAAGTTGTTTAGTGCAGGGAACTGTGTGCACGCAACCACTGTATGATGTCAAAGGATGTCGTGAGCAGGGCGGCTACTGTCAGACAGCCTACTTCTGTCTGAAGTAAAGTTACCGACCGGTAAAGAGGCTTTTATTCAGAAATTTACTTCTGTATGGCAAGTCCTGTCTTTCTCTGACACTTTAAAATGCTCGACACACACACTGCCAAAATGTTTGCGGCATTAATAAAGTGCACGCGTGTCTCTCTCTCTCACTCTCTGTATTCGTCCATTTCACATTTTTGGACAAACATTTTCAATGGCTGAACATTTTGTGTATCCAAAATAACTTGTATACAAAATGCACTCTGTAGACCAGTCTGTCCAGTAATGGCTGGAATACACTACAAGACTTTTAAAATCAGAACAGATGTTTTTAAAACTAGACATCACACGAATCCGAACTGAAAATCTGGGCAAAGTCTGAGCTTGAGTCTTGTAGTGTATTTTAGCCTTAAGAGCTACTGTAGAAATAACATGGTGAGTCCATCCAAGTGGACTCGGGATCAATGTAGATACAAATAGCTAAAAACATAATACTTCATTATGTAAGATCTTTATACACCTCTTAAGAAACAGTAATGAACATTATATTGCATTTCTGTCAACAGATCCTTTAAAAAAAAAAAAGTGAAACATTGGACCTTTAAATGACATTGTGAATAAATTACAATTTTGCTTTTTTGGTGAACCATTCGTTTAATACTTGACACTTGGATTGGTATCAGCAGTGAAAATAAACACATCAGTAATATCATATCGGCCTAATGAAAAAAGATGTGCATAGTCTTTAAACCTAATGCTTGAACAGAGAACTATTAAAAATTACAAATCTCTTACACCTTTACTATACAGAACAACAAAGCATTCTTTTGATCCAGAGCGAACAAGCATACAGAGTACATTAATGCTGCTTATGAAATAGGGATGCCAATTAGCTCGACCGTAGGTAAGCTCCACTATAATGCACTGTGAGCAGAAATAAGGGCCGGAACATGGACACATGCAAACACCCAGAAACAAACGCTCCAAAGACACAGACACACTCTCACCTGCTTGAATAATGAGTTTGGCGCACTCATTACAGGGGAAAAGCGCCACGTACATGGTGCAGCCCTTAACATCAGCAGAGTTCTTATTCATGATGGCGTTCAGCTCGGCATGGCACACTGCAAAAACACACACAAAAAACAGCTTATTATGTCTTGAGATACACACGCGATAAGCGCAGAGCGATGCGTCAGAGCCACAATTAACATTTCTTCTTCAATTATTGGCTCTGTGCTCTTTTTGGCATTTCAACATTGTACCACTCCACCACAAAAGGCTCTAGTCACCAGTTCACAGTTAAATAGAAAAAAGAATGCGAGTCTGAACAGATGTCCGCTCTCCACAACATCACCCAGAAAAAGCCCAGAATAATCACTCACTTCGCTCGCCTTAATTACGGAGAATGAATTGGCCCATCAGAGGTGGCACATTACCACAGCGCCACAAAACGCCAGCCTGACACACATTTGCTTTGGCAGAGCTTCAGCACACGGGAGAAGGAGGGCAAATGTAGTTATGATGGAAGAGAAATGTCAATAATTTACGCAGAACACACGTGCACCCGCACGCTCAGAGGGCTCCAGACAGCCGACAAAGAGCAAGATGGAGCGCTTGATGGAGTGTGACCATGACTGAACTCTTAAATCTTTCACAATAAAATTAAACGCGCGTTAATAAAACATTCTGCCATTAACCTGACTAGACCATCGGTAAACAAAATATTGCTTCCAATGGACCGGAGAGAAATAAAGCACTGACAAATGTGTTGAGAATGCTCTTTTACATTTATGAATCCTGGGAGATGCCAAAGTGACTTACAGTACATTTAAGCTTTACTTTGGATGTTTTGCATGTTTGGATTAATAAACTCATTTTATGGATTCTTTTCTCTTGCAAATTGCCTCTTTAAAGCTCATCTTCACAATGTTTTTTGCCTAAATTCAAATTGAACATGCCATAAACAGGCCATAAATGTGGTCTTTCAGCACCCTCTAGTGGAAAAACACAGTAAAGACTGTTTCTAAGGTAATAGTTCTACACTGCAGACATGAATGATCGGTGTGATGAAGTGGTTGTGGCTCAGAAGACTTTATTGGAAAATGTATTGAAACCCCTATAGAGGAAAGGACGGAGACAAATGCTTTTGGAACGAAGAAAGTGAAAAATGGGTTTGTTAATCTACGTCAAAGAGTTAAGGATGAACTTCTTTGGCTTAGCAAGCAGTAATTCAAACACCCAAAACACCATAGAGATAATACGCGATGCACTACAAACACCAAAGATATCGCAAGAGGTACAAACTATATTTTGGCAAAATAACCTCATGCGGACTATTAAGACAAGTTATTGCCCAATATACTGTTGAAAATGACCCAACGGCTTCAAATGACCTCTAAGTGTTTGGAGTTTATTCGGAATCAAAGATCACTCGCTGCTTCACACATTATTTTCACACTGATCTTTAAGTTATCTGTGGCACTCGTATTTCAGCCAACGTCTGATCATCTAGTCAATATCTTCTGCTTGATAACATAGGAGAGCCTCCAAGCTATGGCTCTTTCATAAGCATTTCAAAATACAACCAAATCACGCTTCATCCTCATTGTGCCAAGTCTGTTCATTAAGGGAGCAAGAGATATGCCAAATGAATCCTCTGAATAGAATAAACAGATAGTCAATTGACATGAAATGAGGTAAGACTGCAAATGAGCTTTTTGTTAATTCAAGACATATGATGCAATGTATGAATATTACACTTCCAACAAAAAATTACTGTTTAACGTCATATGTGTAATAATGCCAACGTTTACCAATTTAGCTTTTTCTTAAAGGGATAGTTCACCCAAAAATGTTGTAATGAATTCCCTCAAGTTGTTCCAAACCTGTATAAATTTATTTGTTCGGCTTAACAAAGATAAAGACATTTGGAGGAATGTTAGCACTGAGATTTCTAGGGCATCGTTGACTACCATAGTAGAAAAAAATCATTGTAGAATTATTATTTTTTGTTCTGTTGAACACAAAATAAGATATATTAAGAATTAAGAAAAACAAACAGTTTTGGGGCACCTTTGACTACCATTTTCTTCTGGTTTTTCATGGTAGTGGTGCCTCAGAAATCATAGTTTCTATAAGTTTTCAAAATATATTTCTTTGTGTTTAACTGAACAAAAAAATGTATACAGGTTTTGAACAACTTGAGGTTGAGCTATTCATGACATAATTCGTTTTATGGTGAATTATACCTTTAAGAAATGAAAGTGTGCTTAAACTCTTGTTAAGCGGTTTGGCTCATCAAAAAACAATACATACATGGAGCTCTCAGAAAACAAATAAAAGCCATCAGCCTCAGGAAATTCCTACCCCTTGATCATGACCCCTGAGGTGATGACGTCACATTACCGACATTAGGAACCGAAGGTAAGAAACAGCAAGTCCATTTAGAGCACCAAGTTAAACAGTACCATGTGCACGCAGATTCTTTTTCAGGATTTAAGTTTAGGATATTCTTATTTCTCAAAATGAAACGTTGATTAATATCGACCAAAGACAACACATGGAAGCCTGCGGAGAAGGCGCTGCAGTCATAGGGGGCCATTGTAATCGGTTATGAAAAGGGGCCAGTATTTGCACAAATATGCACATCCTTCAGCACTCTAATCAGTTTGATGAAATTCAACCATCCAGAGTAATAGTTCATAATTTCAAATAAGTAAAGTAATGAGTAAATAACTATAAAATAATATTATGTTAGTCTGTGTTCTTTTGTGTTGTCATTATGCACGTTTGGGTAGAAAAGGTGCATTTGCGTGCAACGTTTGAATACTTTAACCACCTCCGAAGACAGTGGGGGTCTCGAGTAACTGGCCCTCTTATTTTGGGTTTTGTGGGCTGAAAAGTTTGGGAACCCCTTTTCTAGACGGTACCTCTTAAGTAGACCATAATTTCAAACCAGCATACTCAAAAGACATATAAACTGGCTCACAGCTATCAAAGATAAACTGATGAAAAACATCCTATATAAACATAAGTCAGATCAAGAGCCTTTGGCATCGCATCAAATATGACATAATCGAACCATTTTAGCATTTCCTAGACAAACGTTCAAGACACATAGAAAAAAAGGGTATAAACAAATCTTAGCACTCCAAAACTAATCAATTTGGATCCAGTCAAAGTGATTGCACAGCATATCATTTAACTCTGTGGGTCACTTTGCAGGGCCCTCCTCAGTTGAGATCTTAAAACAACAAAAAAATTCATCACATCTCTATCCATTGACAACACAAACCAGAGAAAACGAGTCATAGTTCATAGAATCAGCCGAGTGCCAGACTGATAAATCCTCAGCAAGGTTTCACACCTTCCCTTTGGCAGCACGACCCATTCAAAGTCTCGAGTTGGCATCTGCCGCCTACAGGAGTGCAAGATACAGCTCATTTTTCATTTCTCATGCTAATAGCTGCCACTTATTGACCTTACCATTCCCCAACCAGCAGCTCCACCTCATCCCACACATCAACACCATACAGGTGAAAACTAACACGACTGTCCCATGAGCTCAAAGGATCATTCAAATATTGAAGCTGCATTAACAGATGATCATAGAAAGGGGGAATATACCATTGTAAAAAGAAAAAATATTTATATATTTTTAGACATTTGATAAATTACAATGCATAACATCATATTTATGAATTACAGTGAATCATATATTTGAGTGATCATGCAAACACATGACTGACAAAAGTTTTTAATAGTTTAATATAAATAGCCATTTTAAGCCAATTTATCAAAGGAAAAACTTACAGAGGTGCTAATAAAACATCTCAAATTTAGGTGTCAAAAACAAACTCACCATATGGGTATTTGGTGTCCAGCTTGTTATCAGCACTCCGAGACCAGGGGAGCAGGTCATCATCGCAACCATTGGGCATCCCATTGTACCCAATGCCAACTATTTTATTCTCCTGATTGACGATACAGGCACCGACCTAGAATAGAATTGTATAAAGGTTTATTTCAAAACGTCCATCCTGACTATCAAAATAGCAAGACAGCAACACATCACCGCACTTTTTGTTTAATGC
The DNA here is from genome assembly GCA_008369825.1 of Triplophysa tibetana. NCBI lineage: Eukaryota > Metazoa > Chordata > Actinopteri > Cypriniformes > Nemacheilidae > Triplophysa > Triplophysa tibetana. The sequence goes on along the minus strand of CM017896.1, from coordinate 13,432,706 downwards.
ACCATGGCAAGAACTTTATGATGCACTACAGTCTTGAATTATAAAATGACTTATAAAAAACCTTTTCCCCAAAGACAAAAGACTACAGTTATAATAATAAAAAGTCTATGCTCAAGTTCTGAACTGACATCAGGAACAGAGTCTGATGGCTCACTGTCCGTCCCAGCAAAACCTATAAAACTCAACTGATGCAACACGGGTCATTACATGGCTGTCAGCTCACTTCAGTGAGCGTGAGCGAGTGGGGGATTGACAGCATCTCAGTTCACTGAAACTCATGTTATAGATACACAATCCTCTTCTGCCCCTTTAGGAGTAATAGCGGATGCATGAATAAGCTGACCAGGGCTTATGCTTGACTGGACTAGAATATTGCCCAGAAATATTGTTTATATTGGCCGGGAGGTCATTGCACAGTGGGGAGCTCTGAATCAAGAACATGTTTTTAGAATAAGAACTGATAAGACACCCGTGTCCAGGGTTTGAATAACTGGCAGAGAGCTATAGGGTGTTATGAGGTCTGTCAGGTATTGCAGCATAAGAAGACTTACAGAGAAGCAAGATAACCATTGAAATGTTTTGTTTATAGCAACTGAGAAAAACTTTGAGGAATCTCTGCACTTTTTGACAAATGTTGACAAAGCAATTAATCTGTGAACATTTTGTGGACTGTTAATAAATAACTACAAACTTGAATGAAAATACATTTATCTTTGAAGCGTAAAGTCTGCACCACAAAACTACATTTCCAGTCATTCTCTGGGGCAAAAGAATGGTAAAATGCACATAAACTACCAATTACACACAATTAATGTATATATTTGTTATTTGTGTTGTTGCACTACCGCTACAAAAAATATACTTTTCATGATTTTTTAAAAAGGTTTCCTTTTTAAATACACGCATTCAATTTTCCACAAATCAAAATCTGTGATTTTTAATCATGTTGTGTCTGCTTTGAAACGTCACAGAAGAAAAACAACTGCAAAGTATTTTGACAATGCTGACATTAATGTGGACAATATATATTTAATGGAAATTCAAGTCAAGATCAAGATAAAAAACTGTCCAAAACATACAGTGTTATATCCGGTCAATTCCGTGAAAATGTCAACCTTAAGATGAAAATGTTTTACCAAGGGTTTACACTATACTGATAGGTCTATTATATTATACTTACCCAATTCTGACTGGCCCTTTTGGAAGTATCAGTTCAAATTAGTTTAACAGTCACCTAAACAATATTTAAAGGAGTCTTGAATTAAGAGATCAATTTTAACCCAAGCTTTTGTTACAGGATATAAGAGGGAATCGTATTCATGTAAACTTCCTGTAAGTGTCAGAACTGAAAATGCCCTTGTTACTGAATTTACAACTTTTATGGACACCAGGCCCAGCGAATGCCAGGAATGCATCCTGGAATGCATCCATGTATGACATAGACAGGTTGAATACCACCTGCACAGAAGATGTCAACGATTACTTCTCTAGCCCCGCCCACTGGTTCGAACATGACAGTACTGAATTAACAAGTTGCACAGAACCAGAAAGACCGAGCAAGCCATAAACATACCGTTAAAGATCGCACAATTTTGTGGAGGGCCTGGTTAGAATTCCTTTGATTTCGACATTAGTAATGCGTGGTTAAAGAAGCGAATCTGCCATGTCTATTAATTGTAAAGAAAAATTCCCCAACAAACTACCTACCATATTTTGAAATATAGTTTTGAAAATTGTTTTGAGGGGAGATCTGGTCTAGTAAGTGGCACAGCATAATTACATGATGTTTAAGGAAATAGCTGTTATTATACAATTTGTGGGTGTTGTTTGAAATATATGTTACTCTGCATTTCAGACATTTTGCCTCAACTCATTTATTTTGCACATTGGGACTTGAATCTGGCTTATTTCGTTTTTTATTTTGATTTATTATAAAGGTATATTCTGTTCTAAACAAATTCTATAAATTAATGTTTGGTTGTTTTTTGCTGCATCAATGTACCCTCGACCACCTGGGGTGTATTCCAGAAAGCAGGGTTAAGCTAAACCCTGAACTCTTGGTTGGTCACCCAGATCTTGCTTACGTTTGAAGAGTAAGTTTAATCAGCCTCAAAAATGATAACAAGAGTTAACAAGTGCTAACAGAAACAACATGCAGACAATGCCAATGTATCACAGATTTCCCGAGTCACGGCGGAAACATCTGGGAAGCTTAACGTTTTTGACTGCAACACAACGTTATAAATCTGATTTTATTCAAAGACTTAAATCTGCATCAATGAACAAAGTCCAGGATGAAAAAACACAAAATTATACTATTTAAGTTATATGTTTATTAAATATAAACGTTATAAATTAATTAATTAATTTAATATATAAATAGTTTAAATATTTGCACTATTTTATACTATAATATTAAAAATATATTCTCATCATGGCTATCTTTGTTACAAAAATGGAAGGTTTGTTGAGATGTTTGTAACTGTTATTTTAACGTGCCTAATGTGGTATTTTACCAAAATTGTCTTGTGTATATGTTTTTGATCACAATGCTAATTATGTAGAGAATTTTAAACCTAGTTTTAGTTCCGTCCTTGTATTTTCCTTTTAAAAAATCTACCTTTATTTGGTCTTCTGAAACTGACTTTGCATTGTATCAGCTTTATTTGCAACAGTTGCTGATGTAGTCATATTAATGGAGACTCTTTTAATTTAAGAAACTGCTACAGTTGTCATCATTTTGGAAAAACATGTGTAATGCTTTTCAATACATTTGCAGTAGAGGATGAAGATCTGCTGTGACAGAGGTAGATGTTTCAAATGTTAGGCCCAGTGTCTAACTCCAATATATCATGTAGCCTAATATATATCCCTTTCAAATACACAGACATGTTCTTTTTTTGTTTTTTGACTTTGTCTGAAGGCCATGGCTTTCCAAATGTTAAATGAGGTGTAAAAGTACTATCTTGAAAGACCAGTAACAAATTGTAATTTGGATAAAGCTTTTTATCCAAATACGCTTTTCATTACCGTAGAATAGAGGAGGCCAAGGATCACAAAGAAAAACATTAAGAAATACTGATAGTGTGAAAACACTTAAGAAACTTGTGATGTCATTTATTATTTATCTGAAATAAATAAATAAATAAAGGGACATTAAATATGTAAACACATAGGTGATAACCTATAATTCATTTTATCCGGGGAATCCGGGCTGCCAGTACAAACGTGCAACCTTTGGGCTATAAATCTCTTTAACCATTACACCACAACTGCCATGAGATGCATTACCTGAGTGATGACACCCAATCATCCAAATGCTTAATAAATTGTTCTGAAGTTACAAGAATTGTAAGGTGTGTATTCTATATATGCATCTAATTATATTTGGAGATCTAATAAAAAACTAATTAAAAGTACGTAAAGTAATCAATGTGAACGCGTAAAGCCTTACATTTATTAAGAACAGCTCACGTTATTTTATTCAAAGATTGTTTTACTTTAAATGGTTACAAATCATAAAATTTGTGAATGCTCAAACGCAATTGGTGTGACTGAAAATGCTTTCATCATAATACTGTAACATGAAAATATATTATATGTAAGAGAGTGAGTTGCTATGGTTACTTACATACCCAGAAAGTTACCTCCGATTTTGTAACCGAAAGTTGAGGTTATCAGCTAACCATACCTTTAAACTTACCCGGGTATGTCACATAACCAGTTTTCAGGAATACCCTAATGCAGGGGTTTTCAACTGGTTCTGTGCCAGGGACCACCATTCTGACTACCAAGTAATCGGCGGCCCACTATTGTGTGTGTGTATGTAACAGGGTTGCAAGGTCCAAGAAATATTTCCAGCCCATAACCCCTCAAAACCCCCCCAAAAGGAATGAAAACTAGCCCAATTTTTTCCCTGTGTCGAATCAAAGTTAACAACTCCCTAAAGACGTTTCTATTGCCACATTTTTTTATCTGAATGGTTTCCTGGGTATTGTATATATATTGTTTTGTTCTGTTGAACACAAAATAAGTTTTGGGATATTTAGGAAAGCAAACAATACTGGGTCATGTTTGACTACCATTAATTTTTTTCTGCTATGGTAGTCAATGATGCCACAGAATTTTCAGCAGCTAACATTCTACCAAATATCTTTGTGTTCAACCGAACAAATAATTGTATACAGGTTTGGAACAACTAGAGTAATTCATAACAGAGTTTTAATATTTGGGTGGAGTGTCCCTTTAAAAATATCCCACATCTGCCACGCACGCGAATGGACGAGAAACATGTTTTCTCTTCGTAAGACATTCAGAAACTTGCTTAAGAAATACGGATGGTTACATTTATTGAATAATGTATAATGTGTACAAGCACGTCAATGTTTTAGTTGTTCTAGACCGCGTATAGCGCTGCTGAAACGTGATATTTGGCAGCCGGGAGAATCAAGTGTTGTACACTCATGAGTGATTTCTTTCATTGTGCAACGAGACATTCACCTGACGAAACATTGGTAAAAACATCATTCGGATGCACAGTGTCTAATACCACCGCTAATTTTTCCTCTTTGGTTGAGCTGAGCTCCCGCGTTCCTCCCTGTACTGTAGCCTGTCTGTCAGACTCGTTCTCCACACTTTTGCGAACGCGCTGGTCCTGGAGTTGCCAGGTATTCTTTCGGAGTTTGAATAAACAATAAGAAACTCATCAATTATCATTTATCCTTACAACATAAATAAACATTTTGGCGGCCGCAGTACATTATGAGAGTAGCCCAAAAACTCGCAACCCGCGGCTCCATAATTTTTCCCGCAACTGCATTCTCAAAATAGCCCAATTGTGCGGGAAAAACGCGACCCTGGCAACACTGCTATGTACGTATATGACGTTGGGGACGCAAAACACAACGTTAGCAAAGCATAAGATAGACCTGATAGGTGCAAAGCAAGCCTATCCTGTGTCAGTTTGAATCTCAACTCAAACTCAAATTATTTTAAATATTTTCATTAAATTTAGTATTCACACCAATGCGCAAATATTCTGGAAATGGTTGGAAAAATAAATTATGGAAAAAAAGTGATTTTAATAGTGAAATTAGGTAGGCTGGAATGCATGTCACGGACCACAGGCAATGCCGCCGCGGACCACCAGGGGGCCGCGGACCACCGGTGGAAAACCCCTGCCCTAATGCACACACGCACGCACGAACTCACACACTTTCAGTCGACTATAGGCAAGACGTGACAATCCTGATTCGACCATGTAAATCTTAAGTCGAGAATACGGATATCTGTATTTATACTGAAAAATCACATCCCTTAGCATAGTCAAGTAAGCAAAATGTCAACTCAACTCAGTTTTATTGTCACATCACCACGTGTGGTGAGTGAAATTCTTGGGTGCATCCTCCATACAAAGTAGTATCCAGTTAGACTGACAACTGTATGACAAACAATTGTATGACTTTACAGACTTAAGTGACAGTATGTAGTGCAGACGAACAGTTCAAAGTATAAATAGACAATCTGTACAAAAAAGACATTATACACATAGACAGTATATACAAATTAGACGTTGAATATAAGCATTAAATATGCAGATGTACACGTGAACGTGTATGTATAATGGATCAACCATATAGTACACATAGACATAGTACAGATATACACATGTAAGTTTGGTAATAGATGGTTATTGCATTAGGTGCAATGCATGATGCATTCAACTCCATTCACCTGTAGTGCATGGTAGAAAGAAGGTCAGCTTCTTTTTATATCCATAAAGGAATTGTCGCATCCATAACGGTGAATATTTCTCATAAACGGGCACACGAAAATTATAACAACTATTTTATGTTCTATAAAGAGTCATCCCTTCTCCATTTGTTGGATATGACTGCTATTTGTTTGGACATTTGCATTCACATAAATCCTACAAAACGTCCTTTTTTGTCATATCTATAAGACAATCATTTTTCTATCTTTTAAAAAACTGTATTAACCTATATATTTCTGATGTCTGGACTCTTATCATCCTGGTTTTAGTAAAATATAAACAAATGGCCAATATTGGTTATAGATACATTCTGATTTTAAATTTTTACTAAAAATTGTAATCACCATCCATAACAGTGGAATTGCCCGTTATCTAAAATTGACGACACTGCCGATTCACATTTCAGTCTAATACTGCAGCAATAACCCAGCCAACATCCGTTTCAGTGCAACAACTCCACAATATTTTTGAGGTTAACGGTGTAGCAATGCATTATTAATGGTTTCCTTTACCAGTCTAATACCAAGTGATTTGGGGGTGTGGATAAAAACTAGAGTTGGGCAGCCTGGCCTGTAGTGCGTTACCTGAGAATTGGGGTCTTTGCTCCTCTGTGCTGATAAGAACGCAACAGCCATGAAATATTCAGGCCACTCCAGATAGTCCTGCCTCTTCTTCATCGGACCTTCACTGTGTTTTCTGGTGGATTAGGAGCAATAAGAGAAAAAATGAATGTAGATAAAATACCCCAAAACATGTGTATACATAGCACAGCAATAACTTTTTCCACAAGTATGACATTTTCCTATTATCTTTATTGAGTCTATTTTTAGAAGTCCATCTTCTTGACTTTTCTGATCCCAAAACTTGCATCCCTAAAAGCCCATTGTTGACTGTCTACATGTGATATGAGCAACGGCAGACATTATCATCAGAAAGGTATCCTCCAGGGCTTTTATGTTTTTGTAAAATGATATGACACCTTTTGCCGCACATCTCAGTGACTGCGTTTGAGTCACAGTCACAGGGAATTATGTGGAAACATCTAATGGGCCCATCTGACTCTATTCTCTTTTCTAGTCTTTCTTTTGATTCATACTTTTCTGAGCAGCTGTCAAGAGCAGGTGTCTATATGTAATGGTGAAATGCTTAGAGTTGATGATCTAAAGCTAATGGGCAATGTGATGAGACAATGCTGAAGCAATCATTAAACAAGTTAAAAATGCAGTTATCTTTAAACTGTTTGCATAATAAAGATTCGATTGAAATACCCTGACGTTAAAGCTGGCACTTTGGAGTTAATTTTAGATCTAATGTGTTATGAAGTAATAATGAAGACTGTCATGATGTTATCTAAACATTTTGTTATCAACCTTGGCTGCTCTCACACACCTGAATGTGCCAAATGCAACCGGAAGAGGGCAGTAGTGTGTAGTTATACTGGTGTGCTTTCTTCATTATTTAGTCAAAGTTATTTCAAGTCAGTGTACCATTCAAAAAGTGTAATGCAGTCGTGTTGTTATATAGATGACAATGTGGCAAAAACCAATTCAGGTTGTTTTGAAATAGTATTTTTGTGAAGCATACGTATCCATGCGTATAATACATAATGTGGGTATGAAAAATCCTATACGACATATACGCTAAATTCAGTAGAGAAATCATGACGCTTTACCCGTTCAGGTGTGATGTGTTGTTTTCCGTTTGGTCCATCGCTTAAACTGAAAAATCAAGGTCTGCTTATCAATTATTTGAAGGAAAACTGCGTGACCTGCAATGATACATTCAGAATGCACAGAAGAACATCCCGCGAAAAAAATGAAAATCCGCCTACTTTTAGAAAACGCATAGATTTGTATTGAAGAGCACCATCTCTGCGTTAAGTCTGCGCATGACGATCTTTATTCCAGTGGTTTCTATGCTGTTCTTCTTAGACGTTCTGCCCTTTGGTCTAAAACACTTGAATTTATTGCTTCAGTATGTCTTTTAAACTGTGTTAGATTTAATTTCCGCATAAATGAATATACACATGCAAACTAATGAATTGTGAAGTTGTTAAGCTCACTGAATACATTCCTGGCTAGATAGTTGGAGGAAGGGTTTCCCTCTGGCCATATGGGGGGATTCCTTCTAAGCTAAACATTCTTTGTCTTATCTGCTATACCTTATTTGGTCATTCTGTGAACCCCTGGACATTTGAAACCATCCAGAGGTCTTTTGGTATCTATATAAAGACTTGTAGATTCTTAAATAAATGAGTTCAAAAGCTTGATGCCTTTGTGTCTAGTTCTTGTGCTCCCAGATCTGCAGAAGAATTCTCTCACAACATCCAACGTATTTCTGATTTGATTTTAAGTGTAATCCAAAACATAGAAAGAAACTTAGTGTTCGAAAGGAACCTGAAGTTTAACAAACTGTTAACATAGAAAACTCCTCTAGGAAAACAAATTTTATTTTTTCCATGATAATGTTAATCTTGCAGGTATTTTTTTGTTAGATTCACTGTTATACATCTGTTATTCCAAATTGACATTTTATGAGTGCTGGAGTTATGCTTCGAATATCAACCTCCGTATAATAATACTCGCTGGTGAAAAGCAGACAGTTTGACAGGTAATATTCACATGTCTCACTGTATTAGAAAGGTTATACCCCCACATTTATTAATAAAGATGTAGGAAGTTTAAATCATCTGATTCAGTAAACCTCCTAACGTTACTGAAAATGTCTTTGGTGAAAACATCCGCTAATTCTAAATAACGAATATGATAAACTCTCAGATGGTCCTTTATCATATAAATATGTTCTAATTTTGCATGGTCTGTTTCGATCATAATTTGTACGAAAAAATACATATTCGTGTGGTTTTCTGTATCAAAAATAACGTCTCGCTCCGGTCAGTGACGTTGCGAACGAGGAAGCGGAAATGAAAGTGAAAGGAACTGTTGTTTGAAATGTTGACCAATGAAATGCTGCGTTGTTTCACTTCCGCTGTCGAGTGTATTATGGCGTTGCGTCACTATGAAAGGGGACACGAGACGTTTCGTATATTGATTTGAGATCTCGTTTTATGTCACGTTTAAACACTATGTTCTTTATATGGCAAAAAGTTGAACCATGGTGACGTCTTTTGTAGTATTCAGGTCAAAGATTTCGTAACATTTGTCATCGAGGGACACTGACGTATAATCGGGTTGCCTCCTCTCGTCCAGGTAAACATTTAAATGCTTTCAGAACGTTTCTGACTGAAACATGTGTAAGCGCTCAGATGCTACGTTTTAAAACAATATAATCATTTTTTTGTTAATCGACTCATTTTATATCAATGTTAAAGAGTTTATTAACAGAGTAGAGTTACTTGACCTTATTAGTGACTCGGAGTTAAAAAAAATGATGCGTAATCCTTTACTTTGTTCTTTATGTCTGCTCTGGTCTATTTAGTCAAATTCTATTTTGTCAAAGTCTACTGTATTGTGTTATGTCCAGTGACAAGATGCCAATTGACAGAATGAGAATGCGCCCCTGGCTGGAGCAGCAGATTACAGGCGGGCTCATTCAGGGTCTTCATTGGGTCAATGAGGTAAGATTTAAATCTTTTCTTAATTTGATCATATCCTTTTTAACCAATTGAAGATGATAATGTTAGATTTATGCAATGAAGAACTTCTGATCCATGTGGTAACCTCTTTGGTTTTTCAGTAGGTTATTTTGTGAAAGTGATCTTGTAGTGTTAAGTGTTACTTTATTCATTGTGCATGGATTGTATCATATCACACACCTTTTTATATATTTACAGGAGAAAAGGATATTTCAGATACCCTGGATGCATGCAGCTAGGCAAGGATGGGATTTGGACAAGGATGCACCTTTATTCATGAACTGGGCCATTCACACAGGTGTTGACAGAGCTGTTGTCCATTATTTTGTCTTAGCATATTGTGCTTCTTGCTTTGAGTGTATTTCTGTGGGGATGGTTGGGCAATTTCCAATAGTAGATATTGTCATTACATTTTTAACCAATCATGTTTCATGCAGGAAAGTATCGTCCTGGTATTGACAAACCAGACCCTAAGACATGGAAGGCAAACTTTCGCTGCGCAATGAATTCTTTACCAGACATTGAGGAGGTGAAAGATAAAAGCATTAAAAGAGGAAGCAATGCTTTCAGAATGTATAGGATGCTCACTCCGACTGAAAAAGCTGTGAAGAAAGGTAAATTTAAAACATTTTTAAAAAACATGCTAGCAGTTGGAGAAGAACCGGCATGTCATATATGATAGCCTCATCATTTATGTTCAAGGTTATGGCAGATATGGCTTATATGTCTGTAAAGATACTCAAAAATTTGTCCTTTTTTCAGGCAAGAAAAAGATTGACCTAGAACAAAGATCAAGAGTAAGAACACGTCTTTACTCATTTAGGACATTGTTTTATCCAAAGCAACATTTTATAGAAATGTGTATTTAAGTATTGCAAATTATCTCATTGTCATGCTTGTTCTTTAGAGGGTTTTTCAGAAACGGAAAGCAAGCACTCCTCGAAAATTTAAAATGCTAAAACAACTAGAGGGGGTCAAGAAAGAAACGGAAATCCGGCCAGACAGCACTGTACTATTTGCTGGTAACTAACAACTATACACACAACCTCTTTTTTGTTCCTCGCACTGATTAAATATCACAACAGTAATGCAGCCAGCATAAATTAACGGCTATTCACTTTGTAGGTAAATGAGTAAAATTGATTGAATAGATAAAAACGTTTTGGTCATTCTCATGAAACCATTGAAATATCATGGCAGTAATGATTTTAAATGTAAAACATAAATATAATTCAGTAACACAATAAATGATAATAATAAAGATAATTGTGTTCTACCTTGCACAAAGATTAATTTTGTATATTATTGCATATCCTGCTGATGTCTGACTTCATGATATGTTGTAATTTAAACAGTCAAATTTAATTATTCTGAAAAAATATAGACATGAATGTTATACTAGATGTTCACAAATGCCCTAATTTGTTTTTGAAGAAAATTCATGTGTAAAAAAGAAATCCATGACGGATATTCTCATCCTCTGTAACATTTTATAGGATTGTTTATACTTTACCATAAGCTCCTTACTGATACAGGCAGTTGTCCACACTTTCAAACGGTTACATTTTATAATTTTTCAAATACTTCAGAAGTGTCTAGTTAGGAATGATGAAAAAGATTAGGCATCATGACTTCTCTTTTTTATGCTATTTACAGTTTTAGACTATTTGAGTAATGAGAGTTTTAAGTTTTAATTTGTTCAAAGACGTTTTTAGTGTTTCTAAACTTGTTAGACCTTGTATTTAATGGTTAAAGGCAATTGGTTGATGCAAGTATTTTTCAATCATGTTTGACATCTTGGAAACCAAGATTTCGTGAGAATCACCCACTTACATATTTCCTTAATGCCATGTCTGTATGTTTTAAGGCGGTCTTTATAACTATAGTTATATTATATTTAGGGATTTAAAAATGCATTATCGGTTTCGGATGAAATAAAAGCCGAAACATCCAGCGCCCACGCTTCCCTATATTATTCAAGCTCACTCACTAACAAACTGTTATCAAAGCGCGCCATAACAAAGTCTAAAACTTACAAATAACAATAAACGCTCAAAACCAGCGAACAGAAAATTACACATACGCACTGTGTGATGCGCGACTGCGCGTATCGGATTATGTTTCGTTCGGAGATCACGCAGATAGACTCTGGTCAATGGTGCTTATATCACTGAAGCTCATGTTATGCCTGTTTACATGAAAATATTCACTGCCCCTCTGTCATCTGCCTGTTATTTTCATGAAATTTCATGATTGTGAACCATATGTAAACTTCTTAAACGAGTTTAAGTTTGACTATAAATAGGTCTTATAATTCTAGAACTACTCTGTTTAGATGATTGGTAAAAAATTACAAGGAAAATTATATTTTGTTGATGCCAAGTGAATCCTGATTTTTCGGTATTGTTTTCAGCCCAGAATTTTCACTTCGGTGCATCCCTAATAATATTGCTTATTTCTGAACACAGAAAACGATTACTACCCCATGCCCACATCACCTACAAGGCAGATGACCGTTGGAGAACTAACTGATGTGTGTGCAGTTGTTGAGGTCGGCACAGCAGATGAAGATCTTTCTATTAGTTCTACTGAAGGGTCTTATCCTCTCCATGATTCACATGTTTCATCATGCAGCGGTAGGATTCTTTCTTCCATTCCTCACTGGAATTATAAAATGCTTTTTAATTATGAACATTGTCTTCCGCAAGCATAATTGTATTTCATTTCCTCAACAGATAGTGACACAGAGAGCACACACAGTGAAGATGATTTAGTGCAGGTAAGAATGCATGTAAATGAATAAAAGTTTAATTACAGGGATGTCATATGCCAATGTGTTTTAGTGCTAAGTGTGTGTCTTGTTCACCTGTAGCTTCCTCAGGACTTGTCTTTAAATGCTTCGCAAAGATCATCAAGCAGTTCTGTTTTAAAAATCCCTCCTTCAGCTCAATCTTCAACATTCAGCACATTAGGAAAAACAAATTTTAAAGTGACCAGCTACAGAGAAGACTCACCCCTCATTGCATATAATACTGCTCCATGGGTACCCTTCCTGCTTAACTCACAGAATGATGTGCAACCTTTGAACCCGACCCCTACACTGGATCTCACCAGCAGCCCAACTCGGGCAAGTGTGATAGCAGATGCTATCGATCTTTCCATTACAAAAGGCAAAGCACAATGCTGAAGACACTCGACATTTACAGCCTGCTGCTAATAAGCGAAGATACAAAATAACACTAACCCAAAAGTTTCACATTGAAAATGGAAGTTCTCGAAAGTGAAATGCACTAGATTCTAGTGTTTGTGTTTATCATCAAAAACCAGAGAGTTGAATCGTCAATATTTTTGAATACTACCTCATTCTGTTATCTTACTAAATATGCAACATGTATACCTACCTCTTAGATGTGTGATGCATTTACAATGAAGTTTTGGGAGTGTAACAAAGTAGTATGCAGCATTTCACATGTGCTGAATTGAAGAGTCGGACAGTAGCCGAAACAAATGATGTTAGATGCTAAACATTCTATTAAAAATTATGACTTTTTATAGGTATAACAACACAATATTGAGATTACTATTGAATTGAATAAGGATTTTTATGAGTATTTTCATATGAATTTGCTACATCAATTTGGAATGACTTTTTGGTAAGTTTTATGAATTGTTATATTCAATTGTTGGGAGAAACATTGTGTCAGTTTAAGATCAGCACTCAAATGTCTGTTGGTACTACCAACACTTGAAAAGAGAAGTATACTACAACTTTTTCAACCGTTACAAATTTGTCATTTGTGTTCTCAAAGAATCTTAATATAATGAGATTTTTGTACAATCACTCTTGCGCAACATGTACCAATACGTCATTTAAAAGTAAATATAAAAACAGGTTTATTGCAGTGTCAAAGAGATTTATACAGTACACAATACAACATCTTTGCAACACTCAATTTCTTGTATAATGTACACGAAAACAGTGGTTCAAAGTATTAGTAGTGGTATTAGTTAAAACGAACATTGATGTGCAGTAGAAAAAATAATTTACTATGGTTTATGCATCTTGCATGATTTTACAAAGAAATGAAATACATTAAAGAATGTATGTGCTTGTAGTGGTGACTTAAATGGTCGTGTTCTTGGTTCGGCTACATCTTTATTCCATGTGTCATTTATTTTGTCTATCATTTCATTTTAATTAAACATTAAGGTTAGTGGTGTACAATTTCATACATATACTTTCAAAATGACTCATTGAATTGAGAAAGTACACTGACAACAGTGTAGCACAACTTATACAAAATGTCACGGAGAAATGTGCTGTCTTACTTAAATAACCTCTTGAATTAATAAATGTAGATTAATACAATCCCTGCTCTCTCGCCATTTTATGTTTTGGACACTTTACATCTTTGTAAAACTTGCATGTTAGCTTAATCTGTAGAAGTGACTCTAACACATCTGTATTTATTTTTACAGGAATGATAAAATCATTTATAAAACTATAACGGAGATTGTAAAAATCTTCATATTCATACTTCATTTTGTTTGGGTTTTGAAATGCTGATATTTTTAATTGGTCCATGAAATGTTGGGTGGAGACCATTCAGCCCTCTAGTCTGAATGATGTGAGAACTCTTCACTTCTCAAAGTATGGCAAATAAAAGAACTTGAATCCTCTTCTCCCCCTAACTGCACAGCTTATATAGATCACATGATAAACTGAAACAAAAAGAAAAGCAAGAGAATAAAGGAAATACATTTTTTTAAGATGTATCTGTTACCAAAGGCCATTTATGATGCATCTCTTTTCTCTCATGACTTGACATTTCATAACACTAACAAAATACTGTTATTTAAGGTAAAATTACTCTATAAAAACACATTAAGAAGACACATTCAGCTCTTACCCCCAGGAATGAAAAGAAGAAATCCGGGAACAAAAAAAATTGCACTTGAAACACCTGTAAAAAAAGATACACTTTATTTGTTACATAACTGTAGTGCACAAAAAGCCTTTAAACAAGGTGATTTAGCTTCCGACTAGCTTCAGATATAGAAAATGACATGCTTTAGGTAAATAAAGCTGAATTTGTGTGTAAAAGCAAACCTGCTGAATAAGATCTTGGACATATATAAAAGTATTTACAACCAATGTTAGAGGTCTTACCTGCGTGTGGGTTTAACTGTATGACAATGCCTGTAAAGATCAAAGCTGATAGAAGAGAGAAGGTAAAGATGACACATGAGTACGCAGATGACTATCTAAGTCGTTACTAAACATATGACAATCACAACTGAATATATCGTCTGCTCCTAGCATCAGAGTCTACAGCAGTATACACACAGGCAAAACGATATGCAGTCAAATAGAACAGGAGCTCCACGACTCCACAAATCACAAACACGTTCTCATCAAGGTGGTGTACTTTCAGGATAAATGATTAAACCACAATGAAATGTATATCTCACCGACTCCAGTGATTAAGAGGAGAAATGAAGCCAGAACAACTCTTCTGTTCTTCTTCACCAGAGGGTGAGACGTCCACCTGGGAACAACCCAAGTAGAACACAGAACATCAAAAACTATATTCAAAAACACGATTGAACAAATTCATTTCCAGTGTTGTTTTACACTAGGTGTGTAGATATTTTGTGAGGGCTGAATGTGTTCACTAGCAATATAATGCAATAAGTCGACCAACTTTTGAAGTCATTTTACTGGTCCTAACTAGATAAAATGGCTCATTAATGGACAAAATCATGTTTTACTTTAAATCTAATGCTGTGCACATGTTTCTTTAAGGGTTAGATTTTATGGATATGGTAAGTGGCAAGGATACATCATTAGTCTGATATAGAATCAATCAAAGTCCATGACTTCACTAATATATTGAAACAAACGTGTGTGTTACCCGCAGCAGTGAGCAGACAGCTGTGTGACTGAGCTGAGTGTGCTGAATGACCACTGAGAGCTGCAGTAGGACAGGGTAGCAGGATCACTGAAACACAAACACACATTTTGCCTTTAATTGGATTGTTTGGTAATGTATGCAAAGCTAAAGCCTTTTAAATAATGTTGTTCTTATTTTAATACAAAGAACGGCAAGTGAATCTCCTTAGAAACTAACATTCAACTCAGCAACTCATTTTGTGTTTTTCGAGACAAAAAAAGACAAACCTGATTTTAAAAAAGTTGTTGAAAGTAGAGTTCACAGTGCCACATAAAGCATCTTCATTTTCCAAGTTCTGTGGGTTACCACAAAAAAAGTTAGTCATTTGCCCAATGGTCTCTTTAAAGTCACTATGAAATGACCAGACTTTTTTACGTATAGTAATGTTCATCCAAGTGAAACGACTAAAAAAAGTAGAGCAAGACTTCATGTCGCCCTCCCTCAATTGACTGGATCGTTGTTAGTTGACCCAATACACCGCCGGTACCCATTAGACAGTTGTTATAGTCCTACCTCTTTGTTGATTAAAGATTACAACTGTAAATACATTTTACAAAAAGAATGTGAATGGATAAATCAATTATGATAACCACTGCAACGCTGTGCAGGAAATCAGTAGTATCCTTTTTAATTGCATAGTGACTTTAAAGAGATTTTTCACACACTTGTTGCACAGCATATAAACATCTGACCTGATATTTCAGATTGCTGTGTTCAGGGGTGCCAGCAGAAGGAGAGGGATGACATTGCTGTTTGGCAAAAGACAGAGGTCCGAATGTCATCTCCCCCCCACCGTCCTTCTCTCTTCCCTTCCATTCATCCACATCCTCTCCAGGAACCTCGCCTTCCTCCTCCCCCTCCATGACAAATGCGTCATCAATTGTGAACGGTGTCCCCATAGCTACTACATTGAATGGGTTTCAACTCACAAACACTGTAAATTTGATAAAAAGTCTAACGTTAGTTATTGAGTTAGACTGTATGTTCTGGCTTCTGTATATTTCACATTTATTAAACAAAATCACGTGAAATGCAAAGTAAAGAAATGTACAATCAAGACAAACTATGAAGAGAAAACAAAAGAAAACTATCTTTGTTTAAAGTGGTGTATATAGAAAATGGAAAAATCTATAAAATAGAGAAAATACTGTGTTTGCTTTAGTAGACGCCAAAACACACAACAAAGTTAATCTTCACCATAAAAGTGAACATAAAACTATTTAGCTTTGCTATGCATGTACGTTCATTATAGCCACATAGACAACTATTTTTTATTAAAACATAACTTGGTATAACTTGTCCGGTCATGTTGAACAGATCTCTATTAGACCATTTGAGCCGATTAAGCAATTCTATCAACCCACAAACGCAACCAACACCCCGGTGACAGAGCAGTTGCCTCGGGGAAGCATGTGACTTTAAAATCTCTTCCGAGATTACTCTTCCGCTTGCTCTTGGAACTACAACCGCCCAAAACAAACGATCTGTAGGTAAGCTCCTTGCATAACATTCATATAAACGCCTACCATAACAGTACAGATTTAAAACCAGCGTTTTCGTTACAAAAAATAAAGTTACGCGATTCGTTTTACCTTTTATTTGCATTACATCTAACGTTGTTTTTGTAAAGATTTCTGTAATATAGTTGTAAATACAAATGTTTGTAAAGTATTTCATGAGCAGTTAGCCTGAACGCTTAGGCCCTGCTACACAGCCAAGGCTTGAGACTAATCTCATACAAAAATGAATGTTTAACCGGCGTAGATGAAAACAACTTGGCCTGACACATTTTAAAATAGACCAGTGCCATTGTTTCGGCTTAAGATGCACACCAGTAATGTTTTTTCTTAAAGCATGTTTATGAAACCAATTTGAATATCCTAATTTAACTAGTGCATATTCCTGGCTTAAGATAAGCCTTGTCTGTGAAACTGGGCCTTAAAGATCAAAGAGACGACCATCCCGTTATACACTAAAACAATACCGCAATATAACAAAGAATCAAAGTTACTCACTCTCGATTTCTCTTGACCCTCTTCAATTGCACTTTTTTTCCTTTGACATGGTGCTGTTACAGCTTTCAAGCAACGAATTAATGTGCTCAAAGGTATTTTTTACTCGGCGTATCCACCGGAGAAACTTTAACTTAAACTTTGCTTGTTACAGCTGCTTCTTTTTCGTGGGTCAAACACAAAAAGACAAAAGACGTAATAGTTTAGTCTTCTGCGACCCCTACAGGATCGGAGTGGAAGCGTTCGTAAAAAACCGTTCTTCCTGTGCCATTTGAGACAAAGAAAAATCTGTCATCATTTACTTACCCTAATTACATTCCAGACCTGAATGAGTTTCTTTCTTTATTTTGCAGAATACGAAAAAGATAACCAAGTGATTGTTGTTACGCAACAGTCTTAACTTAGAGGCTATGTTTATGCAACTGGCCCCTGTATATATTTTTTATGGGACATTGAAATGAAAGTCAATAGGGGCCAGTTGCATACACATAGCCGCAAAGTTAAGACTGTGTCTTAATAACTATTCTCAACGACTAGCAATTAGTTAGGACTAATCAGTTTTAATTTTAAGATTTCAACAAGACCAATCTTTTTATAATTTACTTAATGACCAGTCTTGGAGAAAAAAAGCTAGGTGACTACTAACTTGTAGGCCTATGAGCAGTTTATGCAACCGGTCCTGGGTTTGGAATGGTATAAGGGTGAATTGGGTGAACAAATTTATTGAAAAAGAAGTATGTGGTGTGGATAGGATTTTTGTTCAGAAATGTTGTTATCGGGCAAACAAACTATGTTGACCTAATCCTCTCAATTTGGTCAAATCAGTTTGAGCTGGGGTGGTGCCAGTATAGGTTCAGTCCTCTTCACACTTTGGGTGCTTGTTTAAAAGACAAACTTTTTCAAAACCGAGTAATTCCAGCAGCTTTTGGCTCTATTTCTTGTTCTTCTATTCCCGGCAGGTGACAATGAGTGGATTCCATGGAACTGGACAAAAGCTTTAAAGAGTTGCAGCTCCGTAATCATGGACAGCAATCTTTGTTAACTTTAAGTTGAAGACACTTCGAGTGCAAACATTCTTCCCAGCAAATGTGGGAAAATACTTTTTCTGTACAATAAAAAGTCTGGGGAGAGCAGACTCACCCAGCAACTACACATAAATATAAAAAATAAACATAAATAATAAAAACATGAACAATTAACAAAGACTAATTGTCACGACATAATACATACGCAAATGGAAACATCCTAAACAAAACTATCAAAACAATAACCTTGCAACAGCAAAAATTATTTATGTGAATGCCCGGAACATCATATATTGTTGTGATGAGTACTCATTCATTATTTAAAGCATTTAAAGGGGGCGTTTGGCGGACAGGGATTATTTTAAACCAGGACTAGGCCTTAGTTTAATCAGAAATTTACATGAATTAAACAAGCTTTCCTGTAGCTCAGTGGTAAGAGCATTGTGTCAACAACGCAAGGTTGTGGGTTCAAACCCAGGGGATTGCAAATACCTATGTAACATGTATAGGATAAAGCAATGTAAGTCGAAAGCGTCTGCCAAATGCCTAAATGTAAATGTAAACAAACATGCCTTGCTATAAACATTACTTGTGTGCCTTTTGAGACAACACAAAGGCAATGATATATCTTAATGTCCGTGCAAGCTGTTTTCTGTTTGGACAGCTCTTACAGTTTTTTGTCATGATCAAGTCTTATCACTGTGCGGGAAACTGCCCTATAATGTATTTCATGAAATGTAATCTCCCATTTCAATCTCACTGTTATCTGAGGTTGAATTAATGTTTCCAAATATGAAATTATTTTTAAAATGTGTTTTCCTATCCAAAATAAAAAAAAGAAAGTAAGAAATTATTTAAGGCCCTTACATGCAGTATGAGTTTAATGCAGTATATTATAGAATTTTTGCTTTTCATCAAAGCAATAAGCATGATTGAGCAATTACAATTGAATAAGATAAAATAAAAAAGTGTCACCAATAACTCATCTTTTGTTCTTTTTCCAACATAATGTAATTTTAAACATCTAAAAAAAGAAGGTATCATCAGCATCAGACCATTTTGAATTGATTTCATTCTTGTATATGTTTTTTTACATACATTATAATATATTTCCTTACATTATTTATGATTTTCACGCCAATAGGTGGCGGTATGCTACAGTGAAGAACTCGATTTCTTTCATGTTTATCCAGCAATGGCGGGTAGGCTTTTATTCAAATATAAATAATACAATTTTACAGAGTTCCTTACTGCCTTTGAACTTTCTGCTATTTTCATTATATTTCAATGGATTAGATTGATTAGGATTCAAACCTGGATTGTTAAACCTTTTAAAAAAATTAAATATTTAAAATAAGTAAGCTCTTCTTACTAATGAAATGCATAAAATGTCTGTCATGCATTCATAACACATTTAAATGACTTATTTTTATGTTTGCAGTTCTCTTCAAACAAACCAATGTGTTTCTCTAGGTAACACAATTTGACACCAACTTGGATTTTTGAATGTATCCATACATTTTCACACAAAATCTTAGAATGAACTTTCGGACATTCCCCTGAATGGTTTCAAGACAGAAGACATTTAAAACATATAACCAAACATGTTATTTTATTGTCTTAAAAAGTAACACAATCTCCCAACTGGGTTTGTCACATATACTACCACAACGATGAAATACCATTACTACACAAATAGGGACTTCTTTTCAAATATTATAGACATTACAAAAAGATCCCTCATATCTTTCAGTTTTCTTTTGAAGTTATACTAAGCATGGCAGATTGATTTTATTTACAGTATGATACTGTACACTGTCACCATTTAGAAACAATGTTGTCTGACGTGGTTCTAAAATCCATAATGTTAAGGGAAGACATTTCATGGTCATTTTTATTTCATATGAAATATTTTACAATATAAACAAAGCATCCTTCTTGGATGAACTTAACAGCAACCAGAGGCCAGGCATTTCAGTGCAAACATGTTTTTTACAAGGCAGTCTTGGCTGCATTACTCCCTTTCATCTATCAAAAACCAAAGCAAGAAACCAAAGAGAAATCTGATTATCAGATGGGCGAGGAGACTGAAATAAAACTAAATTTCACAATATGCGAGAGAAAAATCAAAAGATGCATCTTCTGACAGAGTTTTACTAAGTAAAAGAACACTAACTTAGACTATATGTCACTAAACCAAAATATAATTTGAGTGGATTCATTTGACTTGTGTTGTGTTGTAAGTAAAGCTTTGTCAAAACGAATTGATAAATGATCCTTTTGTAGATTTATTTATAGATGTTATGAGGTGCTTGCTCAGTCAAATGTTGATCTTAGGATGTCTAGGAATGATATACAATTATATATGGGGCCCTTGTTTTAGGATTAGCTTCTTCCCAGCTCCAATTAGAGGGTCTAAGAGGCTGCCTGGACCCTAACCAATTACCTCATAAATATCGGGTGGGAAACTGAAATCAGTATTGCCAGAAATTCGGTTGTGATTTGGAATATTGAATCTATCGAGGTGCTCATTTCATCTGGAATATGGGATGTGAATTTGACCCTTGCTTCTGTCTAGTAGCATTGCAAATAAACTTGAATTGAACAGCAGAGAACTAAAAATGTCTGCTTAACATTGAGAA
The DNA here is from genome assembly GCA_008369825.1 of Triplophysa tibetana. NCBI lineage: Eukaryota > Metazoa > Chordata > Actinopteri > Cypriniformes > Nemacheilidae > Triplophysa > Triplophysa tibetana. Next base: position 13,411,705 of record CM017896.1, on the reverse strand, counting down.
CATTGGATTGAAAAAATAAACTGTAAATGTTTGTTAATGCGATGCTTGACAGGCTTATACAGAACTGGCAAATGAGTATAAGACACTTCTGTCATAAACTGAGAAAAATTGAGTTTAAACTACAGCACTTTATACTGATTATTTAGAATAAGTCCTCTTAGTTACAATGTCCGCCGCTCCTTGTCAACATTCACAGAGAAGAGGCTGTTAGCGCTGTGTTCCACAAGCAAAGAATCCAAATCTGTACACGTTCCTACGTTGTTGTACACAGGTGGTGGAGGTAGCTAGTTATGTGCATGTATGTGGGGTTGTTTGCATGGCTGATTGCAGGTGTATGTGTTTGTGTGTTGATAATGTTCGAGCGAGAGGGAGTGAGCTGAACGTCTTTGACTCACACACAACAAGACGTCCCGTTGGAGAAAATCCACCTGAACACTCATCAAAGCAATGGAGTCCATATGGAGGGCATAGAGAACAAAAAGAACAGAAAAAGGGAGGATCACAACATAATAGCACCAATGGATGTGACATGAGCTCTGCTCTCTTTCCCGAATCTCACTGAGTCACTGCCAGAAGGGACACGGCCATTAGTTCCGGTGCGCTCTAGAGATGTCATGCCAAACAGTTAAAGCCATAGTCCAAATGTTCAAATCAAATATTTTCATGTTTAAATCGATCTTGGGCCTTCGCTCATAGACCTGAGCTTTATATATGACACGGCAGGTCAAAACGATATGTGATCAATTTCCATCTCTGACATTGAAAAGAAATAACAGTGGAGCAAATTATTTGTACATACCTTCATTGAATCATCTGCATTAACCTGAAACCAACACTGAATAAGTACAAGGGGTCGAGACGATATATGTAATGTTTGTGCTGTAGCACGATTTTAAACCAGATCATCTGTGGACTGTAGTTTTCACTCAGGTCGGGGTTCTAGTAATTGTCCAAAACAGCAGAAATCCCATGGAAAAAATATTCACTATGGTTTAAATTGAAAAAATATTATAAAATAAAGGTTTTATCAGAGCAGCAAAGGGGCCAAGTCTTCCCACCGGCCCAAAGGAAGAGAATTGCATGACCTTTCTATGGAGCTATGGACGTTCTAGACAGAGAATTGCCATTTCCGACATCCTCATTCTCACGCAGCAAAAAACAGAGCCATTGAGCTACACAGAAGACAAGCATGTTTCCAAACCAACAATGACATACAAAAGTGTTCTGGTTCATGAGACCATCTTGTTCGCGCTGGTGTAAAACTTTTATCAGATTCACGCTGGCGCAAAACACCTGATGTTTTGTCTTTTTTGTTCTACAGGGAATAAAATGAGAAATGAACTGCACAATAAATTAAACGTATGAGCAACGTTATGACCAAATAGAAATCTTTTACATTTTTGTCCACTAATAGTGTTTTATTCCCTTAAGAAACAAATATTTGGTGAAAAAATCCACAGAAACATGATTCCAGTCTGACAGGTGATTTCATCTCTTTATAGGAGAGTAACTATTCATGACCTGAGATTAAATATGGATATAACTTTAATGAGCCAGGTAAGGAATCCATTAGGTAATTGGCATACAACCAACTTGTGTCCACAATAAGCTTGGAATAAAAAAAATCAAAAGTCCTTTTTCCTAAATAAATATTTTAATTTCAGAACGAGATCATTCGCTTATTCAGTCTATGTATGTTGTGTGACGAGCATGTGAGAGTAAATCTTATTGTTTAACGATGTAGCTAATAGCGTCATGACTGATGGGTTTGTTTTTAGGAATATCATACAACTGACAATGAATTCAGTGTTGCTCAGATGAGAGCTTTTATGTCTCATTTTTAAACTTGTTGACCAATATCACAAATCTTCCTTTGTAAAATGTAAAACCTGCACATCAGCATCTATTTCTTAATGGGTGCACAACGTCATCCATTGGCAAGATGATCTCTAATCTGTGACTGACAAAAAATACTGCGGAAAATAAAGCATTGTTTAATTACCAGTTACTTCAAGACTACTTTGAAAAAAATGATTGATTCCAACTAGAGAATTTCCTGATTAATTGCTTATTAAGGTAAATCCTATGATGAGAAATTTCTATTTTTACAATTTTTTCCTTTTTTTGCTGTGACCTTTTTATGCAGTAGGAACAGTCTCTGGAAGTCATGCCTGTGGGTTTAACAGTCCCCATGTATTAGAGGTGCTTGATGGAGGGAGTCGCCCAACCTCCTGCACCGAGGCACCCCAACGTTGCAGATCACCCTGGCCTTACGTCACCCCAGATGGGCCCATGTCAGACGCTGGTGATAGAGGCAAGGCAGTTGGGGGATTTCTGCAGTTTCTCAGGTTGCGTGGTAGTGGGCTCTGGAATTGCACGGAAGCTGAATGGGGGGCCGATGCTGGTGGTTCCCATGTGGCCTGGACTTAGGGCCAGATTCTGTCGCCGGTTACTCTCCACGATGCTTGAGGTGTTGGATGCCAAGCTTTCTCGTGTGCTAAAAATGCAGTGACAGGAAAGGGACAGAAATTAAGACTAGATATTTACATAAATCATTGCACAAGGCCTCAAAAAAGAGACTCACACAGCTTTACCTTTCCTTAAATGTTTAAGTGAAATACACTCTTTTAAATCATGACAGTATAAAAAAGCAATAACACCAAAAAAGTACTTTCATATTGTCATAAGAAAAAAAAGTAACTCTGATAAAGTTGATGAAGTATTTAACAGGAGTACTGCATAGTGAGCAGAATCCATTTTTTTGCATTTCCCACTCTGCGTAATTGCATTAAAACCTCGCATCAATCAATCACAAACTAAACTGTGTTTCTGCACAAGCGCTATGCTGGTTTTTTTCCAGGAGCTGCGGAATGACATCATCGCTAATGTGATGAGTCATCTAGAAAATAGTGAATGATTCTGTGTCTGTGCGTATGTGTGAAAGGGCTGCTGGGGGTCTTAAAATGAGTGACTTGTGCAAGTTTGTCTGGTAAGCTTTTTGGGGCTATTAATTCAGAAGCATGGACTATGCTAATGGGCCGCACAGAGCACAGTCGCATCCCTCTCAGCAGTCTTACATCTTTTAGCTCGAACCATAGTTCAACAAATAAAATTATTTCACCAAATTCTGTTATTATGTACTAAATCTCATGTAATTCCTAACTGGTATGCTGTTTTTTTAATCATTTTGCTAGATAAGGACAGTTCCAGGGTCTCCAACAAGGAGAAAAAAAATCCAAAAAAGCAGCAGGAAAATAGTCAATACAATTTTGTATTAAGTCTTCTGATAGTGTGTGGAACAGATCAATATTAGTTTTGTTTTTAATGAAAAAAAATACAGCATGCAGATTTAGGGAAGTAAATAGTAAAGAATGTTTTTGGGGGTGCACTTTTTCCTTAAAGGGTGCTCCCTGAAAGAGATCCATGTGACAGGGCCATTCATGAGCCTTTTCATTAGAATATTTGTCACTTTTCATATACAGGACAATAAAATATACTGTAGTGCACATATTACCAGATAATTACATGTAATTTCTTATATTAAAATCAAAGCTTGCTATTCTATACCCAAAAGGACAGATGTTACTGGAATCGTTTCAAAATATAAATGCAAACAGTCCAAAACTACTGCAGATGTACAGCAAGTGCAGCTAAAACCACAAATGTGCACTATTATGAGGAGTACAGGCAGCATGTGCAGAACATGTAGGCACTCTAAGTTATTCGAACCCTACAATATCCCTCTGAATGAGTCATACAGACCCGGGGGTCTATTTATAGCAGCTGAAAAAAGTCCTCACCCTCTGTCTCATAAAAGGTTTCTGCTAACACATACACAGCCCTGGGAAACCCACTTTAAGGCAGACGGTGCAGGTTTGTCCACCAGTGTATATGATGGTAGTGTTAGGTGGAGTAAGTCACAAGTAAGTTAGTCAATTATTGCTAATTACTAATGCTAATTGAGCTAATTATAAAATGTTCATGTTGTTGATCATAAGTTTCTTGATTACCTTCTTTTCTGATCTCCAAAAAACGTTATTTAGTTCTAAGATATGCCATAAACACGCTTTCAGGTTAAACCCTGATAGAACCGTACTTACCGAGGCGAGTTAAACCCACTGTCCACAGTCACACTACTGCTGTCCATGCTGTCCAGCCTTGCAGAGTGAGCCGACTTCTGGCTGTTGTTGTTCTCGCTCTCCTTAGGGCTCAGCAGAGTCAAGTTGTTCTCAAACTTCCGCTGCAGATCCCGCTCTTTCTCCCGTTCTAGCAACCACTGCATTGTACCTCCTCCTCCGCCACCCTCCCCAGCCCCTGCCCGACCCGTTGCCTCCGTTGGTGCTGCCTCTTTATGGGAGGCCTCTTCCACTTCCTCATCATCGTCATCTGAAACGTTGTAATAGTCAAAAGCAGTCTCAGATGTTGAGGGGGCACCCTGTTCCAAGTCTGTGGTTGCCGGAGCAGAAGCAGACAAAGGGGCAGAGTTTGAAGTATCTTGGGTCTCCAGAGCATTGAGAACCTCAGATGATTTCATATGAGGAGTCTTTCGCAAAGTGCCTGACTTTGAGTAGCCGACGTCCACATAGCTCACAGTCAAAATATTATGTGGCGGTTTGAACAAAGTGTCCTTACTGAAAATCTCTTTCCTCTTGTCCACCCCGCCACCAGTGCTACCCCCACCTCCTCCACCCCCAGGGTCAGTGATGTGTTGGTGCTGTATCAAACGTCCATTTGGCATAGGCTCAGGGGTCTGGCTTGGTGTGGGTTTGCCAGAACCATTGTGGACCTTGGTGGAGGAGTCCTCCTTGTACTCCAAGGGGTGAGGCGAGGTGAGGTGGGGTGTCTGCCGTTCAGCGGGAGAGCCCTTGCGTATTGCGTCAGATGGGCTTAAAGTGTCATGGTCAGATTTGCCCAGAGGCAGTGGGGCAATAAGGATTGTTTCATTCGATGTATTGCACTGGAAGTAGTCATCAGCCAAAGGCTTTGGCGATAGGGCCTTCAGGTCACTGTAGGCTGGCAAGCTGTCCCTGCTCTTATTTCGTTCAAGAGGGCTGCAAAGCCTCGCTTCATCCAGGCTCAATTTGCCCATATCAGGTACTGACATTTCAGAACTGAACTTGGCAGCAGAGAACATGATGCATGAGTAGTGCGGGGCCTTTTGAGAGGAGGCCCTCAGTGTCCCATCATCAGTATAATAACGGCTTCTATCATCTGGACTGCGGTCATAATCCTCAGCTGTGCCAAGTGTGGAGCTCCCACCTCCCAGTGGGCCCTTGGAGTTGTCCATAGAGCGTGAGCGCTCTTTAGCATTATCAGACCGCTCATTGCGTGACTTGCGGTCCTGTGTGTGGCTGTGGCTACGGTGCACCCTTGAATGCGACGTCCCACGTGAAGGCTCGGGGAAAGGCATCTCTGTCCGCCTCTTTGCAAGCTCCCCCGATACATCCCACTCTGGGGTAATAGGAAAGTGCGACTCAGCAATGTTGGGATTGCTGTGGACAAGGTAGGCACCACCACTCCTGCGTTCCACCGTGTACATTCCCTCTCTTGGCGAGCGTACTAGTGAGTGGCTAAAAAAACGATAGTCCCTTTCCAGACTAACTGCTTGAAGGTCGAGATTGGGGCCTTCAGAGGGTTCTCCCCTAGAAGCTCGTGTCTTGCTGTGCGAACGCGACTTCCCATGAGGCACGCGCCGGTGGCCTCGACTGCGGCGATTGCGGGCACTGTGCTGTGCAGACGAGCTGGCCTTGCAGCGTTGAGCACGTTCCTCATCCAGCCGCTTCATGACGGCTGTATGGCGGGCCACGTTCTCCACTGTCAGGTCTGGGTTGATACGGCGGATGATCTCCATCTCCACCTCACGAGGGATAGCTGTGGCCGATGGAGTGTCCTCGTCCCTTAGAGGCCACTCTTCCGGAGGGAACTGTGCTGAAAAGGTGGACAGATGTTTGGTCTTGTCCTTTTTAAAGCTCAAGCGGAACAGCTTCAGCCCAAACTTTTTAGATTGCCTCTCACTGCTGCCCCCACCACTGCCCTCCTTCTTCTTGGTCAGTGTGTCTGTGTTGTAAGAAATAGTGGCTGTCATGCTTTTGCATTTGTCTGTAGGGTCAGGGGGGTGCTGAATGGCAGGAGGAGGAGGTGGGGGTTGTTGGTATGAAGGGGGATCTCCTTTGGGCTCTTTTGGGGACTTCCTTTGACTTGTGGATGTATGTAGGTTGGTCACCTCATCACGGTATGTATTATAGGATTCGCTGTGGTTCTTAGGGTTAGGCCTTTCTCTCACACAACCAGAGGTGGATGGAGTGATGGTTCCGGATTGTGGTGATGTACATTGCTGTTGTGGGGTTGGCTGTTGTTGCTGCTGAAGTTGTTGTTGCTGTTGTCTATCTTGATGCCGATCATCCAGGTGGTACCACTTGCTGTTGGTGCGGATTAGGGAGGGAGTGATGAAGTAGGTCTGTGGGGTAACAATGAAGTAACCTTCAGGTGTGGGATAGATCTTCCTCTCCCGTACCAACATGTTCAGTGTGTGCCGCAGGATCTCTGGACTCGGAGTGGGTACACCTGGTGGGAAAACAACCACATGTAAGATTCATAATCTATTTCATGATTCCAACCTAATAATGTATTTGACTAAAGTTTGTAAAATATTAATAAATCTTTAGTCCCAAAACTATTGGCTTTTTAAATGACTTTCTGAGGTCGAAAGAACAGCTCTGAACAAATTCTCTGAAATACTTTCTTCAATAACATTAATGATTACCCTTAAATATCAATAGAATTCAAGTGAAAGCGTAAATAAATTAAAAAGTTTGGAACTAAATGTTAACTTCAGCATTTCTTGGAATTTCCAATGCCCTTTTTTTATTTAATAACAGCATTTGCTCATGTTGGAATGAACCACAAAAGCTTGTGCAAAACCTGATATGTTAACCCAATATGATATGGGAACGTTCCAAAGAGCATCTTGTATGTTTCACTGAAGTTGGACTTTTCGTACACCCCACTACAGATTTAAGTTACAACTATGTGCAATAAGCAATTGTTTTTGCTAGCCAATTAAGATTTTCAGTCAAATATGACGTATATTATTATTTTGCAAGCCTTAAAGGCAAGGCAAGGCAAGGCAAGTATATTTATATAGCACATTTCATACACAAGTGCAATTCAAAGTGCTTTACATAAAATGATTGACAGAAAGAATAAAACGTATCTTTAAAATGCAAATTATTTAAAACAATAAAACTGCAATAAAATTGATTAAAAATGTGAGTGTGTATATAAAAAGAATAAGAGCAAGATAAAAATAAATTAGAAATAGAAGTGCAGTTGATGTAAAGCAGCACAGTGCTCAGGTTTTCAATGCACAGCTAAACAAGTGTGTTTTTAATCTGGACTTAAAAGTATCTACTGTTGGTGAATGTCTGATGTCATCTGGAAGCAGATTCCAGCTACGGGTGGCGTAATGGCTAAACGCTGACTCGCCCTGTTTTGAGTGAACCCTTGTTATCTCTAACTGACTTGATCCTGATGATCTGAGAAGTCTGATTGGTTTATATCCAATGAGCATATCTGAGATGTATTTGGGTCCTAGACCATTGAGTGATTTATAGACAATTAATAATACTTTGAAGTTGATTCTAAAAGTAACTGGTAACCAGTGTAAGGACCTGAGGATTGGAGTGATATGCTCAGATTTTTTGGTTCTGGTCAGAATCCTGGCAGCAGCGTTCTGTATGAGCTGCAGCTGTCTGATGGTCTTTTTGGGAAGACCTGTAAGGAGTCCATTACAGTAATCCACCCTGCTGGTGATGAAAGCATGAACTAGTTTCTCTAAATCTTGGCTTGAGACAAAACATCTGATTCTGGCTATGTTTCTGAGATGGTAGTAGGCTGATTTGCTTATTGCTTTGACATGACTGCTGAAACTAAGGTCAGACTCCAAAATGACCCCAAGATTTTTTACCTTGCTTTGTGTCTTAAGACCTCTTAAGTCAAGGTATGTGTTTACCTTGTTAGTTTCATCCTTGTTACCAAATACAATGACTTCAGTTTTGTTTTAATTTAACTGAAGGAAGTTTTGACACATCCATCTGTTAATTTCATCAATGCATTGGCAAAGAGAGTCAATAGGCCTGTAGTCATTGGGTGAGAGGGCTAGGTAGATCTGAGTGTCGTCTGCATAGCTGTGGTAGGCAATTTGGTACCTTTTCATTATTTGGCCAAGTGGGAGCATATACAAGTTGAAGAGGAAGTGAGACATTAAAATACCCGCTAGCTCTGTAACATGACTCAGTACTGTTGACGTTTCTACAAGTTCAATATCCCAAACGAAACAAACAAGGCCTGTACAAGTATTTCCAACACGGTACATGGTGTTCTTATTGCTTCAAGTCCTCACTTTACCCAAATCAGCTATTCAACATTCTCAATCACAGAAACACACTCACACATGCATTCAGGCAGCGGATAAAGGAGCAGATAAGCTGTAACTAGTCAAGGTTAAGCGTTGCCTGACATTACATCATACTCTGGTAGTTGCCATACCAACATGACGCAACCCAGAAACTCTGTCCCCCCCACTCATTTAAGTAAAAACAGGCAGACTATATTCAGGTGAAGTTTGCACACTTTGCACTTTGATTGACTGATTTTTTTCTGAGCAAGGCTATGTCATATTACAGGCATTTAACAGTAGCTGGGAAGCTATCTGAAGCAATACATTGCACTAAAGGTATAGTTCACCCAAAAATACAATTTGTCATGATTTGCCCTTATGTTGTTTAAATTTATAATCTTTTGTTGTAAATTTCAAAACGTTTTTTTTTATATCAGTAAAATTGTAATATTTGGAAAATACTCTAATTTTAAATAACGGAATACTTACTATGGTGCTACTTAATACAATAAAAATGCCTTTTTAGAATAATACTGAATGTTTTGCAAATTCGCTTGTTGTATTTCTCAACTGTAAGGATTCCTGTTTTAGTCCTCAACTCGTTTTGGATAAAAGCATTATCTAAATGAATGTATGAATATGAAGTAAATTAATTGGTTCTACTATCGTTTATAAAGCATTATACAAACTAAGTCCATAATGAATTTAATGTTGTGCACGGAAACATTCATATTTTTGGAGACATCAAGCGTTGCATAATCTGCTCCAAAGTATGGTCTGTATATGTTGTCATATGGCATTTTAAGCATTGTATGCTGGTAATATTTTTGAAATTTGGTGTCTTTAAAAAGTAATTGTACAAAAATGTTCATGAGATGTTGTCATTTTTACAGCAGAGGGTGTTAAAAAGAATAAGGTGTACATGTGTGTGTTTTGGGGTTACCTGGAAAGCAAGTGGAAAGATGCTCCATCAGCGCATCTTGTGTGACAGGCTTGTGGGCAGAATTCAAGGCTGAGATGGCCAGGCACAGAATCTCTCCCAGTGGGATGAACTGAGACTGACTGATTGGTGACATACTGATAGGAGATACATCGCCTAGAGAGAAAGACAGACACACAAAATCATATTCAGTTAAAATATACATATACATTTGTTGCATTAAAAATGAACATTTAGGGAATTTGTGGGAACTACAAAACAGAGATCTACTGTATAAAGATGGAGAACATACATTTGAATCTGAAAAAGGCTTTACTCCCTGCTACACAACATGCAGTAAATAGTTTTTCAAATAAGTAGGACGTTTGAATAATCAGCATTCATAAAACTGTATAGCCAAACTGAATTTGAATAATATGTGGAACCAGAAGACACTGTGCTATATCATAAAAATGCTTAGGTGATAGATTAAAAAATTTAAATAAAAAAGTGCATCTCTTCAACCCATCTCTTCAATAAGTAAATTGGTTGTGCAGCTAGCTAACTGGTCAGAGGTCACATGGGTATAAAAGGGAGACTGTATTCATATGACACCTGCATACAAACTATATTTTATCAATGGCCAAGAAGTTCTTTACATTCAATTAACAGTTTCAGAGTACATAAATTAAAGTGGAGATCTGATGGAATTTCACTTCTTTAAATTTAGCTAGTAGTATAGCTGTTTGAACATCAACAGCATCTGCCTGGTCGCAACGCTCAAAATTAACAGAAAAGGAAGATCATTTTCTTTAACAGAAATTGCTTTTTAAAGACTACAATGAACTGCCCATTGGAACTACAACTACCTACTTCCTGCAGTAGTTAGATCATGATGGCCAAATTTTACATAAACCCTGAATCCTGGAACACAGATAGGGTACTGGGAGGGACATCTCAACACACATTCTAAGCTGTAGACTAATCACAAGCTTGACCAATAAGAGCATTTCGGAAGGAGGAACATCATAGAACCTGGAACACAATAGCCTGTTTTCTGAGAATCAAGATGATGGTATATAACACAGGTGAAATATGTAACATATAAAGCCTTTTTGGAAAATTGAAGCACATAATAAACATAATAAAGACTTAATTAAAGGACACTAGGAACCCTTTAAGACTCAACTCGAGTTAACATTTAAGGCGGAAGTTGTGGCATTAACTGGTGGGAGGAGTCTGGGCAACTTTCAAGATGGTTGTTTCAAACAGGAGCATGAAGGTTATTCAGGATGTGTGATCGTCTGTTGCCAAATGTGACCTTATACTGCCGACTCAGCAATAAGCCCCTCTGCCTGCGTAGGCCGAAAGACCCCAGGCCATGCGTCAATATTGATCCCAAAAAATGTCCCATGCATATTGGATTTACTAGAAGCACAGCTCAACATAAAACCTGTTATGTCACATAATGTGAAAGATTGTACGTCACTTTTGTCCTTGGACATCTATTTAAAAACAACTTCCAGTAGGTATAAAATAAAAACAGAAACAAATATAAATTCATAATTTTATTACATTAGGCTATATGAAACTGGCAATATACACTTTAAGGTACTTCTTAGTGAACTTTTAATAAACCACAAAAACACAAAAATGTGTTATAGAGCTATGCAAGTCTGAACCAAATGCAGTTTAAGCAAAATGAATTTACTAACTTTTTAATACAGACATAACGTCTGAGTTAATAAAAATAATTAAAAATGTAGGTGAAATGAGAAAGATTGCGTAATTCACACATATTTCATAATGCATTTCCATGATATAAACACCAAACTGACAAGCTTTTATTTGACATAAAGAGCAGCAAAAAAATATGCCATCTCCTGTACTAAGCTTGTTATGTAGACTTCAATGACTCTTGTATCCTTAAAACGATCCTATGCTTCAATGTCTTGCAAACCTACGGGAAATTATCAAACTGGTCCGAGTTTAGCATAAAGGGCAACAAAGAGTCTGAAGCCGCACTGAAAACACTGCAGGATGCAGATGGGATGACATCATCCACACGGCGCGCTGCTCTCCTGGTGTGCGCGTGTGTGCGCACGGCAGTCAAAGGACCATCACTCAAATCCCAGCCTGTGTGCTTCACTGTTCAAGCAGAGAGTCTGTTCAAACAGACAAACGTGCTGCTCGTAGCCCGCTAAATGAATTAGCATTAGTAACTGTAGGTGAGGCTGGTAGGCTGCTGTCAGTTTTGTGTGGTATCAGCTAAATTCAGTCGTTCTCCATCATGAATTTTATTGTTTTTACTTAAGAAGGGGGAGGATAGAGAACGAGAGGGAGGCGCAGAGAGACCCCTCCCTCAGTTCCTGTGCTGCAGCCATCAGAGAAGGTGGCAGTAACGACGGACACTAATCCAACATGCACCACTACACACAAAGACAGGAGAGGTGTGACCAATCACAAACGAGCTTCATGCACACCTTTTTTCCTCTCCTTCAGAACTGCTTGCTGACACACTCACACACACTCACACACGCGCACATTTCTGCTTCCTAGCTTGTACCAGCCTCTCCTCCCTCTCACACACAAGCTAGTAGGTGGCCTGCTGAATTCGTTGTTATGGCAACGTATCCCAATTGCTCTCTCTTTTTCCTCAGATGTGTGCTACTCCAGGATTTCTCTCTCCTCAGCACCCGCCTTCCTGCTCTTCCTGTCTCCATTCCTGCTCTCATGCTTCACACTCAATCTTGCTAATGAAAAATTGAGAGCGTTTCGGCTGCGAAGATTAAGTAAAACCTGCAAACAGCTACTAAAGGTATATAACACTCACTGGATACACATTATCATCGCTTTTTCCATATGAAGGCTAGCTGTGTAGATTATATTCACCAGTAATGTTTAGGTCCTTTACAAAGGAAATGCATTCGTTTCGTGGCTAATCTTAGTCCATGTTAGCCTTGTACAGTATATGAGGGTGTGCTCTTAAACTTGGACAAAAGTCACTTTCTGTTTTTTTAAATATCAAAAATTGATGATTCATTCGGTACAACACAGATAAGCTATTTGTCCAATCAAATGTTGTATAGAATGATGTCCATCCCCCGGCCCCAATACAACCACCAACTGCATTATTTAGCAAATAAAGTTCACCCGAAAAATAAAAACTCTTTTATCATTTACTCGCCCTCAAATTCAAATCTGTATACATTTCTTTGTTCTGCTGAACACCAAGATAGATGTATGAAAGAATGTTTGTAACCATACAGTTTCGGGGCATCAATGACTTCCATGGTAGTAAAATTGTATCTATAAATTTAACCTTGTACAAAAAGAGGATATTTTTGAAAGCAAACAGTTCTGGGGTACTTTTAACTACCGTTGTAATTTTTTCCGATATGGCAGTCAATAGTGCCCCAGATCAGTTTGGTAAAAAGTTTCGTTACATTTTTGGGGAGACTATACCTTTAAGGCCGTGATATCACTAAAAATGATTGTGTATTAAAAGAGAAAGCAAACATTTTACTGCAAAAACAGTTCAGTGACATCAAGATTATAATTTAAACTGCATTGCATGTGGGTTTCAAAAATTATTATTAGACTACTTTTGAACATTGTTAGTGTGATTCCTTAAATCAGTTTCGTGAAGCTGTTTCCATTAGCTGACTCAGACTGACTCAATTTCTGCATTTTGAAGAATAAAATGATTCCAGAATAAGCACATAAACATGGTACACACAGGTACATATGGAATATACTTGGACACTGCATAATCTGTCTGTACAGGAAGCCATGATCAGATGGTGTGTGGTGTGACTTTATACGCTTTGTAATAACAGTATTGAGCCGGCTCGTGTGGTGCTGCAAGCACATCTGAGGTGACGTCATTTAACTGAGCACAAGCATCTAACAGGAAGGAAGTGGAAGTACAATTGAGACGTAGAAATGGATAGGGCTCTCACTATATCCTTGGTGTTTCGAGTCTTGCGAAACCCTTCTAAACTACCTATGCTCTTTGACCTTGCCAAAAAAAACATGTCCGCGTGATGACGTCAGACTGGAAACACCAAGGATTAAGTGAGAGCCAAAGGAATAGAGGAAATTAAGGCACAAAGGAAAGTTGAAGACTCAAAGATTTCGTATCACAGTTTCTAATGTTGTTTTAAACAGAAGGTTAACCAAACATTAAATAGCTTGCAATGGTGAAAACAATTGTAGAAAATGATAAACACAAAAAGTAAAGATGCTAGATTCACTGAAAAATTTTGAAAGTTGATCATCTTTAGTAGGCTAGTCAAACGGGCATAAAAAACTGTTTATGATGTTTAGAGTAATTCTGGATAAATGGTACCATTATTTCTTCATTCCCACCCTAGGGCTACTGTATAAGAGATTAAATGAATAATGTGGCCATACTGTAAAAAAAGATTTGAAAATGGTGAACAGACTATTTGACAAAACGATGCAGTGATGGTGTAAAACTGCTGAACGTCTGACTTCTGTCCTGCAAAGGGTTCAACAGTTGCAAAATTATTATTTTGTTAACTGGTATGTGTAATTTATGTATACATATAAATGATATTAGATACATTATATACAAGTTTTATAACTTCTACAGTAACTATTAATAGCTCAGTTTAGGCCGATGATAGAAGTCAAACAGGAAGAGGCTAACGTGTCAACATGAGGGAAAAACAAAGCACAAAAATGATATATTCCTGAAAGCCTATATTTAGCTTGTGTACTTCACACTGTAAATGACACATTCATCAAGGGCTTTTGAAACTCAAGCAGAAGTTTGACCAAAGCAACACTGGATGAAAGCGATATCCCCAAAATGTGGCTAAGCAGTCACAAAGCATTATTATGTTTTGTCTCTCACCTAAATTTTATTTTATTCTCCCGTTCTTTAACTTTCACTCTTCTAAAGCTTTCTCGAGACCATTGCTCTTGAATATTCAACACACTTTGAATATCAAACAAATGCTCATCCAAACAATAGTATTCCATCTGCACCCTGATCTTCCTGAATGATTTGATTCAATGTGAGATATTAAGGCTAATATTCCAGCCTAATTGGTACCTGAACGTGCTCGATCATTTCAGAGGTGCTACCACACCGCTGAGAGAAGATGGAGGTCTGGTCACCTGACTAATCTCCTTGGTGATCTATGATGTAAACATCTCACATTGAGTGGGAGAGAGTGAATAAGGTTCAGTGGGGTACACATTTGTTAGCTATTTTATTTGCAAAACAGATCAGTACTATATTTAGGCAGGACTTGATTCTTTTATCAAGTAAGCTGATTTATATACCCATGTGACATCATGTACACTGTAAGTCACTTTGGATAAAAAGTCTGCTGAATGCATAAATGTATTATGCAGAAACATGTTGCTGCGTCGATCCGGGGAATTGGGTATAAAACTTTCTACTTTTGTAAACTAAACACAGCAACAATTCTTCTCACATCCACAATCAGATTTTTTTTTACTCGTTTTGTTCTTTGTTAGCACTACCTTTAAAAAGTACAAAGAAATAGAGAAAGAAAGAGAGAGAGCCTTTACCTAAATCCTCCCAGCTGCCCACTGAACGAGAGGTGACCTCATTTTTTGTGAGAGAGGACACAAAAGATCCGTCTCCATGACAACAAACAAGAAAAAAAGTGTTTGGTGGTACACACCAAATGTGGCCAACACTACTCCTAGAGTCCTATTGTATGGGCAATTCTCAACATTTGTGTTATGGTTCACTTTGAGTAGAGCTGCAATAGTTAAGGTGCAGATCAAGTGCCAAGTGGTAATCCAAATCATTCGGCAATGTGTGAGAAACTCCAAGTATCACTACGTAGTACTGGGACACAAACTTTATTCAGGGACACAGTGAAAAACTGTTGCCAATTCTTTTCTGAGCACATAATCCTGATCTGTACAGACAGAAATTCTCTCCTGAAAAAAAACAAATTTGACATTTCAAAAACAAGTTGTTTTAAATATTTTAAGCATATCAGTGATAATCTGAATTGATCGTGTCTTGACTCTATGCTCAATTTTGACCCTATCTTCTGTTAAGCCTGACCACCCACATGTAATGTCATATACTGTTTCCGGGTTCAAATGCTAAATAAGAGGCTATAGGCAAACAACAAAAAAGCTTTTATTGGCTAATTGCGAGCTATAAAACTATCGGAAAACTGCAATCCTAACCCTTATTTTCATAACGAAATCCCATATGGCCTGTCAGCGAGGCCTATTCAAACATTGATGTCGGATATTCCATGAGCCTGGTGACTGTGGGTTATACTCTTAAAACATGTTTCACTTAAATATGCAATATGAGTAAACAGTGCTCAAAAACAGCTGTTTAAGCTGTAGCCTCGCTTGAAATGATTAGATGCTTGGACCCGAAAAGGTATTCCTCACGCCACCACTTAACAATTGAATAGTTCTCGACAGCCTTGTGGCTTAGATGCCACCAATACATCACCCATACAGGACACTGTTTAAAAAACTATTGTTCACTTAATGATATTGATTTAGTACATTAATAATAATGCACACGGTAAACTTAAAGAGATACTTCACCCAAAATGACATTTCTGTCATCATTTATTCACCTTCGAGTTGTTCCAAATCTGTATAAATGTGTTTGTTCTGATGAACACAAAGTAATATATTTGGAAGAATGCTTATAACCAGACAGATTTGGCCCCCCATTGACTATCATAGTAGGAAAAAATACAGTTGCAGTCAAAAGTTACCCAGAATTGTTTGCTGTCCTACAGTCTTCAAAATGTCTTCTTTTGTGTTCAACAGAATGATAAAGTATTTTTTCCTACTATGTGAGTCAATGGGGGGCCAGATCTGTTTGGTTATAAGCATTTTGCAAAATATCTTTCTCTTTGTTCATCAAGAAAGAAATGTATACAGATTTTGAACAACTTTAAGATGAGTAAATGATGACAGAAGTATCCCTTTAACAATAACTTAATTGCATATTACAAAACAGGTTGGCTGTCACTCCCAAACGTATAGCCCTTGACAAACATACCATTAAAACATTTGAAAACTAAACAATTACTTATTCAATACATACAAAAACTTAACCAGAGTTTGCACATTTGTCTTTCTAGGAAAGATTTTCCATGACCAATTTAATTGTATACGACCAAGCTACAATAGATATTAAGAGTTAACATCAAGATGCAGACAAAACCTGTAATTTTCTGTACTATTATTAGGGAAAATATGTGGTTTAAACATAAAAATATGAACAGAGCAAAGTATTACACTCTTCCGGGTAACTAAATGCATAATTTATCCAAAGACACAAACTTATCAGCAGTTTCAATTCTCGAGAAAACTTCTATAAAACCTCTTAATTATGTAAATTGATACCGATTTTTCATGATTCTAATATATATACTATTTCATAGTGAATGCTTGGGTAACAGACCCTGGTCTTATCCTACAAAAATATTATGAGGCTTTATGGATGATATCTCTATACATCAGGCTACAATTTCACTGTCATCCTCTCCCACACAGCACGCCTACAATTACATCACGTCCCATATGGCAGCTTTGAACTAGTTCAACTCCACCCATAAAACACACCCACACACACTCTCTCTTTTCCTGATGGGTAGGTAATGAATTAGGGTCACCAGACTGGCTGGCAGAACTTAAACAGGTTGTTGGCCAGACTTAGGCCTAGTTTACGTGAATCCACTACACATCCCACCACATATGTCTGTAAATCGCAGCCTGGAATGAGGCTGAAAGCATCTCTGCTTACATCAGCGATACATTCACAAGCTGTGTGAAAACAGTGGGTGAAGAGAACTGCTTTTAAAGTACTCGTCCTACATGTCATTTCTGTGTGGGGATGAGTTGCCAGTCCGTGTATTAGTAAATATGTAAATCTGAAGCAGAAGTTAATTCTGACCATGATCATCCCATCACTTTCAGATCTTGGAGAGAATTGTGCTTCTTGTGTGAGATAACATATGATTGTACATTGAAACATAGTGTAAATTATGGGTTCTTATTTCAATAGCTATTATATTATTTTAACAGAAATTAGATAGTTAATTTTAAGCCAGACTATAACACTTTGGCAACAAAAAGGAAATTTAGTTCTACAGTATGATGACATTCTTTGAAGTGTTCAGCATGTTCAGCTCATCAAACCATAATGTTTTTATTTCATACTGTCCAATGTAAACAATGTTAGTCCATGTACCAAAATGTACCAAGCAGAAAGCACTACATTACAATTACACAATTGGCAGACGCTTTTACATAGCAGTAACCTATACATTTATACTTAGGTTTATGCAATCCCCTGGAATCGAACCCACAACTTTGCGTTGTTAATGCAATGATCTTACCAGTGAGCTACAGGAAAGCTTGAAGGCACCCTACGAACAAGACAAAAATTCTAATGGTACAATGCAGTAGTATGTAGTGTCGTAGTAATATTGACTTCAATGATAACTGTTTTGTTCCTACAACTATTTAATATTTCAAGAATCTAGCTTCAATTGTACCCTGTTGAAAAAACATAATGTGCTGGTAAGGTATGTTTTGAAGCATGGTAGCTGGTTTGAGCTGGTTTAAGCTGGTCATGTGCTGGTTCAAGCTGGTCCTTAGCTGGTTATGAGCTTGTCCAGCACATGATCAGCTAAGGACCAGCACATGACCAGCTTAAACCCGCTCAAACCAGCTACCTTGCTTCAAAACATAACTAACCCGCATATGCTGTTTTTTCAACAAGGTACGCTTCCGCCTGACATAGGTAGCATACTTCTATTCATTGCTATACTGAGGCTGCGCCCAAATACCCCCACTTGCGGTATTTGCACTTGACCACTTGACTACTTTCATGACGTATTTCCTGTTTTGGCGCATGTGTTCTATGGGCGTGACGATCCCAAGTGAGTAAGTTATATTTCTAACCCGATGGGACACACTTAGCAAGTGCAAATATATAACGTTAATTGATGCGGTGTTTCTAGTTATGAGATAAAAAGTTTTAGAAAAATTATAAAACTTTTGATTTTTCACTCATAAAATATTTAACAATACGATTTACAACGAAATTATATGTAATATCTATCAAGCTTTATTTTGTATTGTATCAAAGAAGCTTTACCCAAAAAAGAAAAACAAAAGAAAAACACATGTTAACCAAACCAAGATTAAAGAAAGATATATACATAAAAAGTAGTAGTATAACATACACTTGAAAGCTTTACGCACCATCTCGCAAGACCCTAGCAAAACGTCTCATGGTTCATATCCGTATCTGCCTTCCTGTCGCATGCATAGGCTCCCAGGTGGCCAAGGGTATTGGGACGTAGCCTCACTCTGATTTTGTAAAGTAGACAAATATTGTGTGTGCTAGTCTATTACACTGCCTTTGCAGCTAGTCTAGCCTACCCATGCCACAATTGACCCTTCGCGTTGAGTTTGATTGACAGGCGACCGGACAGATCATAACGCCAATATTATGCTCCCCCTTTAACTATCTGCTATTTTGTCCGACAATCAAACTATAGAGTTTAAACGGCTGCTCATTATGCGTTTTTAAAAAGTAATTTGCTATTGTTGCTTGTTGTCACACTGTACGGACATGATTCCAGCTTAAAGTCATGTCACCGTGGAATCTTAGTTCTCATAATGTATAACAAATAAGACTTCTGAAAACAGACTAATAAAAAAAGACTTGTCTGGAGTTTTAACTCTGGCTGTCACATGATCCGCGCCGAAGTAGGACTGCATCTCATCAACACTGACAGAATTTTTTTAGGGGTCAAATTTGATCTTTATGGTCATAATCACAGTTTATCCCGTTGCCTAAACGTGTCAGAAACCACTTCCACTATCCAAACATTATAGGCTAGAGTTTCAATCTTTTTTGTGTTTGTTTACTTTATGTTTGTTTACTTTATTCCGTGTCACTTTCACATCATGAATATACTTTAAATGCATATTTATTTTGCCTGAAAGTACACGCCATTTTTTTCCAGAAATGATTATTCCACATAAATTATTCTTGTGCAGTGGGAGCGTTTTGATCGATGTCTGACATAGCAAAAGGGGGCGGGCTTTCGGAAGGGTCAATTTTGCATTCAGACCTTAGGCCACTCCACTCCGGAGCATTGACAAACTTTTGTCCTGCCTGTCTGCATCACATGCAACAAATACTGTGTGAAAAGAAACATTTCAACTTTAGACTAAGGTAGACTAAGACAAATTTTTTTAACGTTGTCATTTGGGCGCATGAATATACACACTACTAGTTCCCAATATCAACTTCACAACAGTTTATTATTTTTTGGCGTATTGTTGTCAGCAACCAAGGTCACCATGAGATAAAATCAATGGCAGTCTTCGTTTTGCTATTGACTCGTCTGACTAACTAAACAGAGTTCAAACCAGACCTCTCAACAACCCAAATATAAACTCAGATTATCTGCTATTGAGAAAGAATAAAGAGCATTAAATTACTTTGGGTTTATTCTGTAAATATTTCTTTTTAAAGATAAGTCTTCTTCAAAATAACCTAAAATGTTTTTTGAGACATAAATTATTTAATATACATGCTTAAAGCTATCCTCTTTCCCTTTTTAAGGCAATACAAATATATACATTCCCGCTGCAGTTGTTAAAACATGTCTGTAAAAATTCTTGAGCTCTGACTACAGAAAATCCCCCATCATACGACCACAGCGAAAAAGTTGCATGTAAAACCCAGGGTCCTAATTTTCTGAGATATCTACCTTTGAGGGAGATGCTGTGGAACAGGACTCCAAATTTAGCCAGGGCAAGAGTAGTCCTTGCCAAAAGCAGGTCATCCTCTAAGAGAATTTCAGGATGTGGCATCAGAAATTTTAACTGTTCAATTTTAACAACACTGTCTCATGGCAACATATTATTACTATTAGATATATAACAATTTGACAATGTGGTTGATTTAAATTTGGGTGGGTGTTCTTTATTGTTTTTTTTATCTAATAATCGAACGGTTTTGTGTGATTCACATTGTATGAATTAATACACAATCATCAACTCCTAAATAGCTTTTACTTAACATAATTCCATCCTGGAAAAGGTTCACAAATAAACATAATTTGTCAAATACTTTTCTAGAATCTGCTCTTATATACTTATTATTCAGAGAACATGCTATAACATCATAGACAGCTTACTTGTAGCTTATTTTCTTTAAAACTCTTAAATTAGTAAACTTCCGAAAGTAATAGCTGGAATACACAACAAGACTTTTAAAATCTGAATTTTAAACTAGACATCATAGATTGCGGATACATTTTGGCGGTCTTAGTCAAATCATACCACCAACTGACGTAGATTTGTGGGGGTGTGGTTAGACGAGACGTTTCAGGTCTAGGTGAGCATTCGCTTTTAGAAAGAATGCATCGTTTGTTCCAACACTTTGATTTTTGCAATTTTACTTTTCTAATACATGCATTGTTCAACTTATAACACACCAAAGACACGGAAAAACACGTATTCGTGCCATATGACCCCTCTAAGTACCCCGATTGATGCACTTTTTCAACCGAAAATATGAAGTGTGGAACTATGGACAACTCATGCACTCAGTAGTCGCAGTTTCGCTTAGGTAGTGGAAGGGAGGCGGGGCTATCATACGCTGCTCGAGCAGAAAAAAATTATAATGCTTCAATCTGATGATGAAGAAAGTAATGCTTGGCAAAACGGATGAAAAATACCACAATTGTACAATGTAAACTTTTTTTTTTTTTCAAAAACATTGTGTGATTGACGTCAGTTGCTAACAAGTGTAACCTTTGGCGGGGTCATCGCGCATATAAATGTCACAAATAACGCAACATGGGCACTGATTTTCTAAAAACCTTTTTGGGGATTCATTCACAGAGTAATGCACTGTATGCACGTCCCGCTCCTTAAGTGTTTCAGCCCATATCTCAGTTTTAAGCAGGCTTCCAGTATAGCATTCTCCCATAGCAAAATAAGGTCCTAGCGTTGTCTTTTTTCTTATATTCGCAAATTATGTTCACATATTTTGATTAACTAGCGATTTCTATTAATTGTATTATATTATATATACAGTATATGTTAACTTTTTTTGAATACCTGTTTTATATTTTTTATGAATAGATTATTGTGGTAATGAGTTCAAGAAGCTTTTAATACCTTCGTCTCAATATTTATATTTAAATTTACATTTAGTTATTTAGCAGACGCTTTTATCCAAAGCGACTTACAAAGAGTTATGGAGCAACAAGTGATATGTCATACAGGAGCCATAATACATTAGGTGCCAATACAAAGTTACTAGTTTCAACAAAAGCTAGACCACTACCTGTTGAGAGAAAGGGTTATTATTGCTGTGTCCTAACAGCAGCTCCTGAAAACGTTAGGTAAGCATTGGTTGTAAGCACGCATTAGTAGGCACGCCGGAAGCTAGATAACAACTGAGCCTAAACGCAGAAGTGGCCATGCATGGAGTGAATTAGGCTACTTACCAGGGAAATTGTTTTTAATAAAGTTTGAAAAAGTTATCCGAGGCTTGGTGGTGGTGTCATTGATATTGAGCTTTTGTGGTGTGGTCTGTTTATAGCCCTGTGTTAGCTTTTTAGTTCTGCCAATTGTATTTACGCATCAAATATTGTGTTAATTTGATTTAGACAATTAATTTTATTTTTCAGACAAAACGTGTAAACATCTTGAACATTTGTTAATCACAAATCTTATTTTTTGCAATCTTCCTAAAGTCTATGGGTAACATGCATAGGCTTTCGGTTACCAGCGCGGCTCTAACTTACGGGTTGGCCTCCAAAAACACAACATCATCTCTGGAGTACTCACATCATGTCATTGTCTGTCAATAGCATCATGACCGATTATCTTTCATTTCTACTACCAGAGCAGTAATCCCAAGAAAGATTTGAAAGTAGTAGGCTACTGTTGAGCCGCTCTCACAATACTTTATCAACTTGTATACAACAAAGCAGAAAAATGTCTGCCCGTGAACATCTAGCTACGTTTGCTACCTCATACAAAAAGTTAAATAGTTCACAAATTTTGAAGCAACACAATTTTGGAAATCTACTGATTATTTCAATCCCATCCCCTTTATTTTACATCATGACAGAAGGAAGAAGATCATTTTGTGTGCAATAAATAACGTGGCCAGTTTTGGGTATCCTGTATGAGACTGAGATTACACTTCACTTCACCTTAACCCACAGTGACAGTCAACCCTCTAAAGTCCTTTGTCAACTTTTGTAGGTCCTGACTCTTAGTGATGTGACCCAGGCTGTAACACAAAACAGACGGAGGGGGCAAAGCTGACTGTTCAGGGTGTTCCCCTTAGACTAGGCCCAGACTCTCTGCTTGACCCACTTCCATCTGAACACAGGGACACTCTGTAGCTACAGCAATACTAGATGTGCATCAACTGAATACAGAAAATATACAATAATACCAAATTCCACACAGTCATAAGCATTTGTGAGTAACGTCCAGACCTGGGATAAGATGGAGACCAGCGTTCTATACCAAACGATTGAACGGTCAAATATTGCTGTAAATACGTAGGACAGCCTATAAATGAGAGTTCATTCAGATCATGCAGAATCTTCACTGTGTGCAGTATGGTGGCTGTTGTCCTATTTCCGTTTTCCATCCGTTCATCCCTCCTTCTCTTATGCTCTCATTCTCTTCTCAATCATCGAATGCAAATCCTGCATGGAGTGGGTCTAGTGATGTCAGCTTCTGGGATGTCCAGAACTGGGGTGGTTATTTTTAGCCTGGTGCAATGAATGATAGTATGTGTAGAAGAGAGGGGAAAAAATAGAACGATAGAGCGAAACTGTGTTGTGAGGAAATAATGAGATGGTCTAAATTTAAATGTAGGTGTGTGTGTGGCACAAGAGAGGAATAAGGTGGTACTCTATGATGACATTAAGAGACAATTTATCCTAAAATAAAACGAACAGGTTTGCTCACTTAATTCAGTCATTTTAAACATCTATGACATTTTTGGTTTCATGTAGCAGATGGTAAAAAAATTGTCTTTGCAAGTGGATAAGGACTTAATAGGGAGCTGCATTTACTATTTATATTGTTCGATGCAAAAAAAAAGATGGAGGACGAGATGAGGATGAGTACAAGAGTAAATGATCATTTTCTTTTTTAGGTGAACTATCCCTTTAAGCTCAGAGTGCATATTTCACATGTGGCGTTCGACAGGCTGTGAGTATGTGTCATTTCTAATGCGAAAGATCCCAAAGGCTTAACTGACATCTTCATAGTGACTGGATGATTTCTACAAACCTGTCAGCTGACTGGAGGCGGAGACAGTTGTTTTATTCAAGCACATCCTCTTCTATCTCTCTCTTTCTCTCTATACGCACATTACTACAGAGGCCAGGCTATTACTGCACCAGCATGGCCTCATTTCTCTCCCACGCCTAAATCAGGGACTCTGTCACAGCTGGCTCAGTGCGTGTATGTGTGTAGTTACTCTGTGCCGCTAAAATTAAGTACGAAATTACACAAAAGTTATGGACCATTGTACCATTTAACTGGTGCGTGAGGGCAGGGACAGGAAGTCAGAAGTGTTTTAAACTCCCTATTTTTCTTGCTGTTCATATGTTGAGATTATTTAGAAATACACTCTATACAATATTATGACAGCCGTCTCATCTCAAGGACTGTCGACGAGGACGGAGGGTAATCACTGTGTCAAAATGAATACAACCAGCTGGGGTGTTTTTAGATTTAAAAGAGAGTTCTCAGTGTTATAGAGTAGGGCTGAGGTGTCTAAGGACAATGATTTTTTACTTTAACAAGAACACAACACATTTTACTAGTCTATCCGCTTATTGTATAAGGCCCTTGAGGTTAGTCCACGACAGGTCTGTAAACTGTGATTAGTCTGCACTGACATGTAAAGGTAGTATAATTTTACAGACAATCTTGACACCTGGGTGAGCACACAGTTATTTGGGCTGGTCATAAGTGACAACATTCAAAGTTTTGGCTGTGCTAAATCCATGTATCCACTATTTATCTATTTTTTCAGTTCAAGGTTTATTGTAGTCCAATGAGTTCAGATAGATAAATACATTTAGTGTTTGCTGAATAAATGTAAGCGTGCACAGCAGAAATTAGTGCAGCTGTAAGTATGAATTTCGAGAGTAAAGGGGGTCGATATTTAGCAAATAAGGACTTTAATAAGGATATTTTAAGTTATTCGAGACCCAAAACTATTGAGGAGATAACAAGAACAACAAAAGAGTGAGCAAAGATGACAGTTTTACCGACAAAGTTTTCATTTTTGGGAAACAATTCCCTTACAAGTCTGATGGGAAATCAATTAGCTGTAAAGCTGTAAATGACTTGTCATATATATAATATCAAATAATACTATAATATATATATCAAAAAGTTAGAATGTAATATATGGAAAAATGCTTTATAGGTATAATACTGTAGTAGAGTAGGCGGGGCGAGACCGTGGTTCGAGGCCGGTGAGTAATTGTTAATTAGCGCCAGTGGTGCGCGCACCGGCCTCGCATCACGTAGGAGATTTGGAGCATATAAAGGAACAATGGCGACCGGACCGTCGGAGAGAGAGGACCGGGCCCTGAACATGTTTGTGTATGTATTTGTTTTACTGTGTATTGTTGTTCGCCGGCGGTCGTCCGTGAGGGGCCGTCGGCTGTTATATTACTTTAATAAATGTTTTAATTGTTTGCCGGTTCCTGACTCCTTCCTTCCATACTTGAATCGTATTACAACTGTATAAATGTTTCTGCCTCTTAGTACTGATCATTTAAATTGGTGAAGACTAAAGCATGCTTTCTGTGAATCAAAGTATCAAAACAAGTACAAAAGGGGTTTTGAAGCTCTTAAAATAAAAAAAACTATAGGATCAAGTCATTGTTTTTATGAAAATGATCAGCGTTGTACTATACCCCACGAGAATGGAGAAGTTGAGGTAATGTTATGTTTGGTTTGCAAAGTTCCTGTTTGGTCTTAAAGCTATTATTTAATGTAATTATTTCAAAATTATTTTGATGTCACATAAATTAAGGAAATATAATTTGTTGCATCATGCTCTTCTAGGTATTTTAAAGAAAATAAACAGTATTATTAATTTGTATTTTCACCATGTTTAAGACATTTTCATTTTTAATAAAACATATTTCAAAAACATTGAACTGAACTGTCAAAATTATAACAATGTGGTATTGTTAGATCCCTGAGGTAGAGAATGTCAAGATCTCTGAAATACCAAAATGTACCGAATTATGGAAAATACCCTGTACTTTGTTACTTGTGCTAAAACTACAGTAGCAGAGCTTACAAGCTTATTCCATTTTCCATTTTATGCGAACAATATAGTCTAAGCTGATTTCACACACAACTACTCATACACATGTGTTCTTGTAATTCAGTTGGTGGACCATTGAGTTAGTAGTGCTAAGGTCATGGGTTTTATATCCAGGGAACACACATACTGATGAAATGTAAACCTGCGAGGTACATTACTTTGGAATAAATATTCTGCCAATACAAACGTAATGTAAATGAAGTCTCATCTACTTAAAAAGACTCACATGCTAATCCCCATCCAAACATACCTTCTGATGTGATGCAGAACTAATCTGAAAGGACTCACAACTTTCACTATTATCATCAACAGCACTTCAAAAAATGCCATTTCATTACTGAGGTTTCCTGCAAGTCTGACCAGCTCACCAAGCCCAAATAACCAAAATGGAGAAAAACAGCCATGAAACCTGATGCCATCTCACAATCTTTTCATTACATTCATACAACACAGGGAAACCAGCTGCCTGGAATGTTTTTCATGGTGCTACAAACTTAATGCTGTAAAAAACCTTTCCTGGACCAAAATGGTGGATGGATGATGCCTGACTTTTCCTGCATCTTTTCCTGTGTGCTGGTGTACGCTACTGTGCTTCAAAAGCCCATCATTTGATGTCAATCAAAACATTAAATATAGCAACTTCACATGCCTGGCTAACATAAAAACACACTCTGATGGACATCGACAGGTTCTTACTCTTAGCCAACAAACATTTAGTTCCCCACAGTTTCTACAGCCTCTGGTCCAAGGTGAATCAGAGGTCCTGGGGGACCCACCTGGTGTTATGTAGCCCCGTGGAGAAGGGGAGATGTGGGTTGGAGGAGGGGCGGGTGGAAAGTGCTTATGGTGGTGGTAGTCCTTCTCACTACGAGAGCGAATGCGCTCCAAGGCCCGCTCCGATAGATCCGAGCCGGGCCAGGCCCGCCTGAGGTTGGTGCTGCGGGTCTTCTTCATGCTGGGCAGGTTACCCACGAAAGAAGGGGGTAGAGGGAGAGAGGGAAAGGGGTAAGGGGAGGGAGGGGGTGGGGAGCAACCTGAGGTTCAGTCCCTCCCCCACATTTGCAGGGGACACCCCAGTCCAGGGATCAGGCTTGAGTCATGATAAGGGCGCTCTCGCACATGCACACGTGCGTACACATATACACACATACGCGCGCACGCACACATATACACACAAACTGGGGATGACACGCGGGCGTGCTCAGTGACAGGCGCGCTGGCTCGAGGTGGGCGTGGGAGCACTGGGCCGGGCTGTCCTCCGAGGCATCACCCTTGGCTTGAAAGTATCCCACCGACCCCCTGCCAAACATCCGGATTCACGTGCCACGAAGGGCACATTACGTCGCTAACTCTGAGGCACTGCGGGGATGGCAAAAAAGCAGGGCGATGGGGGGGGGCGGCGGTGGAAGAAACGTGAAGATGGTTCCGGACGGCGCGTGCGTACGGATGAATACACATACAAGTTTAAGCAAGGTGCATCACAATGAAAGGATGGAGTGACAAGTGGCAGCCAGAGGAGGAGTAGAGGTGGATGAGGGAAGGAACGTATTTTGGAGGGAGGGAGAGATTGAGAGAGAGGCCTGCCTGTCCAACAATAGCCCAATTCAGCACGGCGGCGGCAACCCCCTTGGACAAGTCTGCTGAAAAACAAAAGGCCCGCCTGGGAAAGAGAAAAAAGGGGGAGTGGGGAAAAAAAGAATAAACAACGGAATGGCCTCTGAGGTGACCTCGAAGCTTTGGTGATCTCAGTCTGCAGACGAGCCCGTGTCAGCCTCCCCAGCTCTGCCACTAGCCTCCGTCGAAAACGACGCCACGCGTGAGGGGAGGGCGGAAAAAGCGCGATGGAGGGGAAGGTAGAAAAACGGCAATTGCAGATGCAGAATAATGGTCCTCCTCTTTGTTCCGCAGTAATTCCACAGTAAAGGAGGACGGTGCTGCGAGGCTACGCGTTCATTCACACGACTACATCTTGTCTCCGAGGCTTTCAATGCTGCTATCGACGCTTCTGCTAACACTGCTGCTGCCAGCACCTTATGAAAGGGGTGTGTGTAGATGTGCGTGTGTGAGTGTGTATGTGTGAGTGTGGGGGGAGGCAGGAGAGCAGCAGAGCAAGCGATCGAGTGTGTGAGCGCGCGGCAGAGGCTGTACGTGAGCGTGCGTGTTTCGCCGTGTGATTGAGATGAAGTGAGCAAGTTAGCGTGGAGCGGCGAGATTGTACGGTGGGAGGGAATAATAACAGGTTTAAAGAAGGAAATAAAAGATGAAATATGTTTAGATCAGAGCAGGTGTCCTAAAATAGCATTACATAAACACTGCATGTCCTCTCTATCTCGCCTCCATTACATCCTTTAGTTCCATGCGATATGAACCAATGTAAGCATCCTATTAACACGCATGTAAAATCGCATGTATGTAAAGCATTCATAAACAAGCTCAAGGCCAGACCAATAAAGACTCTAAATCCTGATGAAAAGAACAATATATATGGGCATAAACATATTGTATGTTCATATTTTTAAAAAGCTGTACAAATCACATATGCCCTTGCTAACAATAATAGATAAATTATTTGTCAATTCATTTATGTATAATAACACGCACAAATCTAGATAAGACACTGAATGCCCAGTTTGAAATCCCACGATATCTGGTCACTAGCATTTGTTGTGTTTTGTATACTGGTCACATCATTGGAAGGGGCTCCTTAGCATGTTTCCAACTTAGCTCAGCGAGACCCTGATACAGCCAACTACATGGTTAACCAGCCTTACCAGCTATGATTCTCTTATGAACAATGGAACCAGTAATTCTGCCAACCCTCCCCTGACAACCCCAGACAACTAGCAATTCAACCAATTAACAAAGTTTTTCAGGTTTTCTGTTATAGACAGATCAGGACCTAATTTAAAATACCTTGATTCTGGATTGTGTGATAGAAGAAATCGTAAATAGTGAACAAATCTTTACAAACTATTTACAACGACACACATATTTGACGTACTTGAAACATTAAATCTGAAATGCAGAAACAACAATTTAAAGTGACAGCTCACCCAAACATTTCAGTCATCATTTACTTACCCTCTTGTCATTTTAAACATGTATGACTTTATGCCTCGTATGACTAATTTCTTCTGTAGACAGAAAAGAAGATAATTTGAGCAATGTTCCCACAGGTACGTCTATAAGATGTCTGCTAAAGATCTGGAAAACATCTGGTGTGATACAACATCTGATAAATATCTTAGAAAAAGCTGTTTTTCATACCTTCTAAATCATAAACATCTTACAGACATCTTGTAAATGTCTTTATGACATCATAGCAATCGTCTCAGAGATGTACTGCATATACTCAAAAAATATACATGGAGATGTTAATGCAGACATTACATAGCTGTCTCCAGGAAGTTTGTGTATTATCAGGCTAGGTAACAAAACAACAGTAGTACCCATTAACTTGTATGGACATAAAATCAATGCAAGTCAATGTAAACCCCCGTTGTTTGGTTGCCAGCATTCTTCAAAATATCTTCTTCTGTGCTCTGCCGAATAGTCAGTCATACAGGTTTGAAATAACAAGAGAATTTTGATGCAAAATATTCCTACTTGGGTGATCTGTCACTTTGAGGTAATTTGGATAATAGGCAGCACATAAATGTTTAATATATCTGATGTAGTGCACAATTAACACACTGGATAACCAAATACAAAAATGCAAGCAGAAATGATCATAATACCACAAAGTATATTCCAAATAAATATACTTGTGTGTACTAACAGAATGCAATTATACACATTTTATGGCTAATGCATATGAATTTGCACAATGTGAATCATACAAAACATTGTAAACCCCATCCCTAAGCCTCACATTCGCTGGCACAAATGCAAACCATACAAACATTTGTCACATTTCCCCAAATTCACAATTTCCATCCAAATATATAAATGGAAGAATACACACCAATAACTGAACTAGACAAATGAGTTCATGATACCAGCAGGTGCCATGTTTGGGAGATGTTTCTTAAATCAAGAGGAGGAGGAGGGGTTAGAGGCCAACTAAGCATGATAAAACACCAATGCCTTCCCTTCAGTGTGTTCCCACCCCTTTTGCAATTAAAATGACAGAGACTGTGAACACAGCACAAACTTTCTTCAACAAAGCGCTACACAGACCAAAGGCTAACAAGAAGCAAGAAGGGGGTGTGACACAACAAGCTGTGGACGTGACCTTTGTGGGCTGGCCTTAAAGTTGGTCTAAGAAAAATTTCCAAAACCTCCTTACCTCAGATGAACTTGCAATGAGCCCAGAACCTGTAGCAGAACAGTAGCATTATTTGTGAATTTTCAAGCCTAAAATATTTTCATAATATAATAATTAATATTATGTGATAAAAGTTTTTAATAAATTATTTGGTGCTTTCTTTCTTGTTGTTGTTTTGTTTGAATTGTGTCTGCACGTCCGTGTGTCATGGTTTCACCTCTCCCTGTCAGGTATTTCTTGGTTTAGAGGTGGAATCATACAGAATCCTCTGTTTCTTGTGGGGAGAGATGGTTTTGACACTTATGGCCTTCCATACTCTCCCCGAGTCACGTCATTGTTCCCTACCCTCCTGTTTCCTAGTTTGTGTTAATTAGCTTTCCTTGATTGTTAACCCCTATCACCTGGTCCCTATTAATTATCCTTTGTCTGTTTCCCCTATATATACCTCTCATGTTTCATTGTCTTGTGCTGGTTCGTTGCATGTACTCCCGTGAGTTTCGTGTTGTGCTTCGTGTTCCTCTTGCTGTAGAAATTACCCTGTGACTACCTTGTTTTTGTTGTGGACATTGTTTCTTGTTTTAGTTTAGTTTTTACCCCCTAGTGGGAAGTCTTTTGTTTTTGTTCCCTTGTGATCGTGTCCTGCTTTTTCCCCATCGTGGGTTTTTGTTTGTTTATTAAAATACCTTTGTTGTTCCCCGTACTGCTGCCTGCGCTTGGGTTCTTCAGTGCCTAATTCATAACAGAACGAACCAGCCAGAAATGAACCCAGCAGGCTTGGACGTGAGACGCGCAAGTCAGGCACTGATGCTTGATTATGCGGACCGTTTCTTCGAGACTGCAGGGGAGATGGTCCATGATGAACAAGAACAGATGGTCCTGTTCAATGGCGCCCTCAACCAACCTCTGACGCAGAGGGAGATGCAGACGCTGAGACCGCTGGGCTTCACCGAACTGATCAGGTACACCATGAATCGGCCGGAGCCCAGGGTCTCAGTGGAATCCTATTCTCCCTCTCCGCTGGCCGCCATCCCCGAAGGTCGTTCCCTGCTAATCGGGCTCATGGGCCTCTCCCCACCATCTGCATCTGCTCTCCCATCCACCAGTCTCCAAAGACGGCGTCAACGGAGGGAGTCGTGGGACTCCCCGTCCGACTCCTCTGGCACGGAGCTAGCCGTGCCTCCCACCGCCTCCCTTCCGTCGGCTGCACTTCCTGTGGGTCGCTCCCGGAGGAAAAGACCCAAGAGGGGGAAGCAGTTCAGGTATGTTCTGCATCCCACGGTCCCGAGTCCTGTGGTCCCGAGTCCTGTGGTCCCGAGTCCTGTGGTCCCGAGGCCTGTGGTCCCGAGTCCGGAGCTTTCCAGCCCCAAGTATTTTTTGGGGGGGCGCCGTGAGGGCGGGACGGTCCGAGAGGCCAGTACGGCCGTAGATTCCCCCGACCAGCCGGCACCCAGCCCGGCCCAGCAGCCGGCACCCAGCCCGGCCCAGCAGCCGGCACCCAGCCCGGCCCAGCAGCCGGCACCCAGCCCGGCCCAGCAGCCGGCACCCAGCCCGGCCCAGCAGGCGTCAAGCCCTGTCCAGCCGGCCTTCCGACCGGCGTCAAGCCCTGTCCAGCCGGCCTTCCGACCGGCGTCAAGCCCTGTCCAGCCGGCCCTCCGACCGGCGTCAAGCCCTGTCCAGCCAGCCCTCCGACCGGCGTCAAGCCCTGTCCAGCCGGCCTTCCGACCGGCGCCAAGCCCTGTCAAGCCCCCTGGGGCTCCGCGCTCTGGCGCGTCCCCCAGGGCTAGGACTTCCCCTCCCAGCCCTGCCCCTTCTGGACTTCCTATGTTTCCTTGTTTGCCCCCACCCCCCCTCCCTTGTTTGTTATTTTTATTGAGTTACCCCAATCCCCTGATTGTTATTGCCTGTCTGCCCCTAGTCTTGTTCTCCATGTTTTGTTTGGTCTTGTCTTTGTCCCAGTCTGCCTTGTCTTGTTCGTGCCTTTGAGGAGCATCAGGTTGCTGCTCCTTAAGGCGGGGGTTCTGTCATGGTTTCACCTCTCCCTTTCAGGTATTTCTTGGTTTAGAGGTGGAATCATATAGAATCCTCTGTTTCTTGTGGGGAGAGATGGTTTTGACACTTATGGCCTTCCATACTCTCCCCGAGTCACGTCATTGTTCCCTAACCTCCTGTTTCCTAGTTTGTGTTAATTAGCTTTCCTTGATTGTTAACCCCTATCACCACACTTGGGTTCTTCAGTGCCTAATTCATAACACCGTGTGTGTGTCTGTGTATATCGTGTGGAATCCGTGTTTTGTATGTGGGTGTGTTTGAACCGGTGTGTCTCTCTAATGTGTTTTCAGCTTTTTTGTTTTTACT
This sequence comes from Triplophysa tibetana, assembly GCA_008369825.1. Taxonomy (NCBI): domain Eukaryota; kingdom Metazoa; phylum Chordata; class Actinopteri; order Cypriniformes; family Nemacheilidae; genus Triplophysa; species Triplophysa tibetana. Next base: position 13,379,352 of record CM017896.1, on the reverse strand, counting down.
TGATAACTTTTAATGTTTTGCTTATAGTCAATATGTTTCATGTACAGCTGCTCTGTAACAATTGTAAAAGGCTCCGTATAAATAAAGTTGACTTGACTTGACTTCTAAATTTTTTTAAATCTTTGTTCCTTATATTATATTTTCCTTTACTTATATTAAGCGCTTTGAGATGCTACTTTCAAGTTATAAGGGGCAGTCATGGGCTAATGGTTAGAGACTTGGACTCGTGGTCGTTAGGTTGCCTGTTTGATTCTCTGGGCCGGAGGGTAACGACTGAGGTGCAAGGCATCTTAATACTTGCTCCCCGGGCCCCGCAGTGATAGCTGACCACTGTTCCGGAGTCTGGGTTCACAATTTGCTGTGCGTGTGTTCACTACTCTCTGGATTGGTTAAATGCAGAGGTCACATTTCGGGTATGAGTCACAATATCTGACAAATAGGTCACTTCACTATAATTTCAACTTCAATATAAATGCCTTATGATAAAATGTAGGAGATTGGTTGAGCCGAGTTCTAAACTGTAATAAAATACTCCCATTTATAACTGCTGACTGCACTACATAGCATAAATATCACTTTATTTACTTTTTTTTATGAAACCTTCCTATACATATGGAGTAACTTTTAATTAAAGCAATAAGCCCCGCCCATTTTGCATCACTATCCGAACAAATTTCTCATGCTCCAAGTCTAATCTGAACACGGAATGAGCTGTAATAAAATGCAATGTAATCCATTTCTTTTTAGTGCAATGCTTTAATACCTAGGAAACAACTGGCTCAAATATGCAATTGTAAAATCCATTAAAGTTCTCTGTAATTACAAAAAAATGGTATAGAAGACAAAAACGATAGGTTTTGAAATAGTATGTTTTAGGGGTATATGATAAATTATCAGCCATACCGGTATCGGTATAATTTTGAATTCCGATATATTATAGCCGATAAATCATAAATAATTTCCTCTGGTTTAACTTCTTCAGCTGCACACTGCTCACAGTTAAAATACACTACATTACTATCTTTCTGTCGCGATCATTCACTTCACTTACTGCTGAAGTAGGTAGAGTAGGTAGATACAGTATTTATGAATGTGTAAATTGTAGGAAAAAAACATATTGTTTGAATCAGACTGCTGTCTGTATGCTTTCTGTTTTGAGACCTATTAGAATTTTTCTGGGTTGTTCTGGAAGAACTTCTTCAATTTGTTTTATAAAAACAAAAGCGAAAATACCAGAAAAGCTTGACGGTTAAAGAATGATTAACTAGTGTAAAGAAGGCTTGGTACATTGGTAAATTTCAGGGGGAATAAAGAGAATGAATGGTTACCTTGTTTTCTGCAGTGAATGTTTTCAAATAAAAGCAGTTGTCCACTTTTTGCCTTTTTGTTATAGTTTTAGGGAATTTCTTATTAATATTTAGATACTGTTTATCGGCCATATATCGGTTATCAGCCTCCAATGTTTAATGATCGGATATCGTTATTTGCCAAAATGTAATTATCGGTGCATCCCTTAATAGTTAATAAATTAACTAAACCCGTAACATCATTAGACAAGCACCTTTCTGTCCACATTCACTTTGATGACTGGTTCATCTCAGGTATATCTGAGGAGAGAGAGTTCTTCAGCTAACCTCCTCCCTGCACTGTCCTATCCCTGTCTGCCTGCTCATCAGCTGAAATCATTAACTCTCCGGTCTGGCAGCGCATTGGAGAACGGGAGATGGGGTTAGAGGAAGAGGAAGGAAAAAAGAGTGAAGTAAAAGGGGAGGGGTAAGCTGGTTGATTCATTCATACAAAAGGAAAGGGAAAAAACACCAGCCATCTTATTTCTGAGCTGCAACAGCAGCTGTAACCATGGCGATGTTACTTGATGAGCTCATAGGCTCTGCAGTAGGACATCTCTAAAAGGTGAATGGTGGAGACGTAGCTGAAAATATGGTCAGGGATTGAAGCGGCTTTTTATGTGGTAAATGTTTTTGCATTGATTATAACAGAACGTTATTAATACATGTTATAACAATTGTTATAATGACAAAAAAACACATTTATAGTTTTAGTTGATACTAATAATAAGTAAGCATTATAAAGGAAAAAATGTCAAATCAGCTTATTATTTGAAAATCTTTGAAAATAATTGTTCACACAATTTAGATTGTACAAGCCAAATGTCCATACAATTCACTAACTATATTTTGTGTACAAGTGCTTTGTAACGAATAAAAGCTTTAAACTGTGTCAATACACAAAATGGTCATTATAAAGTATCAAAAGACTATATTAATATTACTTTAGATTGAGTGTTTCAGGTCTATGGTCAGCTCTCTATAGCCAGCCAGTGTATCAACTCTATAGCTTTACAAAAAACATACCTGTTAAACTTATTGATGAACAGTGATTTGAGTGCAATACATAAAAAATGCAGGTACATTAAAAAATAAATACTAGGGATACAGTCACAAAAGCTGCTGGATGCAGACTAAAGATACACTCCATACCTCTAGATGGCGGCAATGTATCAATCCACAATAAGATTCCAACCCCTGGCAAAGGTCTCTGTTACACCTTGACAAGTGGGCAAATCAAACTTCTTCATAGAAGTGTTTTAAAACAGCTTCTTTATTCACCAGATTTTTGAAAATGTTTAAACAAAATCATCATACAAGAACTGAACACACCACTGATCACTGGAACATGAATTTCGGACCATTTTTGATGCTGCATTAATTGTATTTTGACAAACAAAATAAGTCTTAACAGTTATTATAGTTCTGTCATGAATCATGGTATTCATACATGTAATTTTAATTCATATTGATAGTGATTTGACGCAAATGCATGCTTTAGTTGGATCAACAATTCAAAAAGACATTTTACTTTAGAATATGATGAATTTAAAATAGATTAAATATATTAATATTTTTTAAATGTTTATGTTGATTAATAACAAAATTGACTTATATAGTACATTTTATATAATAAATTTAATATAATATAATATATAATAAATTCATATAATACATTCATGTCATGTCTTTCTTGGTATTGTGGCGTAGGGTAATTACGGTAACCAGGAGTTCTCCAGGGCATTCTCTGCGGTGGCGGAAGTGACCGAGTTTGGTGAGGCAATTTTCAATTGCTGCCTCACTCGGCGCTTAACATTGTCGAAGAGGCTGATGGCCCCCTAGGGTTTGCAGACAACGTCAGGTACGTGGTCAACCGGGACAATCCCGGGGCAGAGGTCCCACTTGGAACTTCCACCTCACAGTTGATCGCACCAGAAGACTTTTGGGCCTTATGGATCGCCATACTCTCTCTCTGAGTCTCGTCTGTCTTTCCCGCCCTTTCGTCTCGTTATTGTCTGTTAATTACTTCATACCCCGCACCTGTACTTATTGATCCCTTTAAATAGTCCTCATGTTTCATTGTCCTGTGTTCGGTCAGTGTGTTCATGCGTCCTCATCTGCACAACTGTGATTACCTGTTACCCTTGCTTGTGTTCTTGTCACGTATATCCTGTCAAGTCTAGTAAGTCCTTAATTAAGTTATTGTCAAGTGTTGTTTAGTGTAGTCAAGTATTTTCATCCTGATTAATATCTCGTTTTTTCTGTCATACCCCATCGTGGGTTTTTGTTTTGTGTTTATTATATAATAAAACCTTTTGTTTATCCCCGCTGCCTGCAATTGGGTTCTGCCCCGTGTATTTCATGCCACATTCTACTGTATAAGGGTTGTTGACAAATAAATCTTACCATGTGTCCTATGGTCCAACAGCAATACTTTGAAAACAAACTGTTAATAAAAAATAGCATAACAGTGATTTTCCTTTATTGTTATTTTTTTCTAAATGTTTGCACCATATTTGCGGTTTATTTGTCAACTATAAACATTGCATCAAACATAAATTCCCAGTTAAAATCAAAAACTCTTAATCTTATTAAAGCTCCAAAACTAAAATAGTCTATCTCTTGTCATGAGAAAAGTTTGATTGTAGGAAAAAGTTCAAGACAACCACCCTAATCCAAGTTGGAATTATCTCGATTGAGTATGACCTCAACAGCAGACTTTTAAAAAGGCTTGAAAGGAAAAACAGCACTAAAGTCCTTCGTCCTGTCAGCTTAGTTTGAATGAAACTGAGACAACAAGCCACCTCACTTGTCAGATCCACATTTTGATTACAAAGAAAAAGAGAGAGGGAGAGCTCCAAAACTTTCAATAGGGGTGGACAATGAAAACTAGTGGTATTAAATGAATTCTTCATTAATAGAAAATATTTACTGGGCTCTAATAGGAAAAACGCTTAATGTTAAGGTTAAACCTTTTGGTTGAGTAAGAGTTCCTCAGATCTAATACAATAGACGCCTTTATCAAATGTGGGGCAGAAGAGGAAAAACTACTCCAAAGTAACATTTGCAAACATTAAAATTCACATTTTTAATAAACGTTCAAATCATGCCAGCTGTGAATTTGAAAGGATGATTTTTGAAAGGAAGTCTGTAATTGTAACGTTGAGGAACCAGGCAGAGATCAGATCCAAATGCAGTTAAGATTTTAATTAAATAAACAAAGACAAAAACAAACCAAGGTAATCCCAGAACAGAGCAGGAACATAAACACAAAGACCGACAAGGAAAAACTAGGGCTTAAATACTTGGAGGCGCAGGGGCGGCGCAGGCAGGGCAGGACGACTTGGAGATGCTGACAGGGCTGGAAGCCTTGATGTGGACTGGAAAAGCAGTGCACAGCCCAAACACGCAGCAGAGCAGCAGCCATCGCCGTCAGAGCAGACTCCAGGGGGAGAACCTCTGGAACTAACACCACCAGATTTGGGAACACCCGCACAGATGCCAGAGGAGTATACCCCAGGTTAGAAGTCCGACGCGTGTGCAATGATCCCATCATCCTGTCAGCAAACTCTTGACTGGGGGCCATCTTGCGAGCGGGCTCTGGACTGTCCACTGCAAACTCCGGCCACCACCTCCCACCAAAAAGATATTAGAGGCGATCTCCTCCTGAACCTCTCCCACGGTAAGGGTGGAACCAGATACCCCAGATTCAGGTCTGCTGAGTATGGCCAGGGATTGGGCAATGCAAATTAAACCACAGAATTACTTTCCCCTTGGAAATTGCAGTAACCAATCTGTGGCCCGACATGGTCCTGTGGTCCAGCTCCAATAGGACAGTCATCATAGATTAGTTGACTGAACCAAGATCCGTTTCAGCTCCAGGACCCAACGATATACATTACAGGCTCTATAAGAAAGCCCCTGGAGTGTTGAGGTACAATTGGAGATTAATTGCTGTGGTATGGATTAATTAAAGCAATTAATACAAAAGGCCTGGATAAAGGCAGGAGGCTTACTGATCCCCAAGGAGAAAATCTCCTAAACTATTGACCAGTTTGCCAAATTAGCATCTTGAATGTGGACGGAAAGATTTTCTTCAGCGTTGTGGACAATAAACTGTCAGTATTTCTGAAGAGAAACAACTTAATCGACACTTCAGTGCAGAAGAAAGGTATTGGGGGTTTCTCCAGATGTTTTGAACATGCTACAATTATCTGACAACAGTTGTAAATGGCAAAAAAAAAAAAAATCCCAGATCTTGCCAATCCCTTTGGATCAGTGCCACATAAACTGCTGTGGACAGCCTTTGACTTCCACATTCCAGAGCAGGTAACAAAGCTGATTAGGGCATATCTTCAGAATGTCCGATTCTGTACTTCCACACAGGTAAGGTCCACCACGTGGCAACAGCTGGAGGTTGGCATAAAAGCAGGTTGCACAATTTCACCACTAACTTTCATAATGGTAATGGAAATAATAATCCGGGCATCGCGTTGGGTGGTTGGAGTAGACCATTTGAAAATTGGGTTGCGATTACCTCCAATCAGGGTATACATGGATGACATGACAACCACCACAACAACCAAAGCATCTACAAAGCGGCTGCTGGATAAGCTCCCGGAGAACATTAATTGGGCACAAATGTAGATCAAACCCAGCAAATCTGGAAGCATTTCTAAAGTCAAGGGCCGGCTTACCAACGACACGTTCTGTATTATGGGAGAGCCAATACCAACGGTCACAGACGAGACCATCAAAAGCCTTGGATGGTGGTACAGTGCAGACCTTAAAGACGCCGAAAAGATGGAATATCTCAGGCAGGATACAGTCAGTGGACTCAAGGAAATCAATCATATAGCTCTTCCTGGAAGCTGAAACTCTTGTGCTTTTCCAATTTGGAACCTGGAAATATTGTGGAGTACAAATGTGAGCAAATGGCTTGGGCTACCAAGATGCCTCAGTAGAATAGGGCTGTACAGGAATGGAGCTCTCTCTCTTCCCATTGCAAGCCTTGTGGAGGAATAAAAATGAACCAAACAATGCTGGAGATGACGCACAAAGAATCCTGCGAACCTTATGTAAGAGATGCTGCTCCGACAGTAGCGACAAGGAAAAAATGGAACACAGCGATAGCAGATGTAAAGGCAGCATTCAGAAATAGGGACGTGTCATGAAAAGGCAGAAAAGACTCCATTCCGGGCAAAACACAATAATAGAATGCTTTATTGACAATTCAATGGTATAATCCACCACATGACACCAGTCTCGGCCACGGGAATCACAAGAGATGGAAAACCACTTTGGGAGAATCCGACCAGAACGGCCCACAAGAACAACGTTAGTCCGTGGGGAGAGGACTCGACCCGACGGACCTCAATGAAAAATCAAAAGTAGACCCAGTCCGGGAGATACTAGCCCTTGAAGGGAGAGCACGCAACAGGGAGAAGCCTCAACCTCCCAGCTGATTCCTGCCAGAGAGATGGCTGTTAATGGAGAGATGCCGGGTGAAGAGAGCTGGGAGATCCGGTTGGCCAACGGTGACTATGGGGAAACAGAACTTGAGAGCAAGATAAACTAGGCACTGGGGACTACGATGTGGGAAAATAATACTAAAGAGCTATAAACTAGGATAAACCCCGAACTAAGGGGGAAAACAAAAAACTAAACAATATCACTAGGATACAAACAGGACTAGGACTAGGTCAAGAAACGACTGTAACAAACACAGGGTATCACACACAGGTAACGTACAATGATCTGACAAAGGACTGTAAAACAGAAGGAAATCAAAACCCAACCTAGAAACAGGAGGGGAGAGAGAGAAGACACTGAGTAAACCATGTGAGAGTCATAAAGAAAATGAGACTGATTAGCACAGGTGAGAAGACTGAAACAATAGACTGAAGCGAGGGGGTGGGGTCACATCACACCTACAGGAAAGCACATGGCAGGCTGTAACCCATACCATGTGCTCAACAAGAGACAAAACATTGACACGAGTGAAAACAAAGACACACTAGCACTAGACAGGAACCCTGCAGAGACATCGTAGGACAAGTTCAGTAACAGCATCACCTGGTGGTAAGGGAGTTCGGCTGCAAGAGGAAGCAAGTAGTCGCGCCAGAGCGGTAACTCAAGCCCAGCAAGGCTGCTGGATGTGGGCACTGAGCATGCATTAACAGTGCCAGTGGGTCTAGAACACCCTTAGCCAACAGGTTAGCGCGTATGGTTGCATTGGGCTGCGACGCCACCGGGCTACAAGCACAGATAAGTGTTGTTTAGGCTGCAGCCACTAATCTGGATGAGCTAATTGACACAGGAAGTGGGGTTCATAGGACAGGTCCAGTGGAGTATAATCAAGAACTGGCCAGGGGTTCGGAATCATGCTTTCCTGTGGCTCAGTGGTTAAAGTATGAATGAGGATGCCAACCCAATGAACCCAGTGAAACATGGGACCACCTTTCCTCTATTCATACTCTTGACTGCTCACCCTGATAACATAAGGCATGGGAAATGTCCTATTGTACAATTAAACTGTATGGAAACAGTGGGATTATAACACCTAGTCCTATTTAGCAAATTATTATTATACATTCTTCTTATTAATAATAGTATTATTTGCCATATCCAAATCCATTTAGTTGTCTGTGGTCTGAACAGCAAAGATAATAATAATGATCAAATTTTTAGAAACCTTTTTCAAACCGGGCATCATTTAAAGTAAATGGTGTATGAGTTAAAGAGTATGTGGTTACACCAAAGCATATGCATGAATGGGGAAATAGTAATGTTTTGATAAACATGAGTAGAGACTGAAATTCTAGATTTCCTTTCCACATTGTCAGCTACTCATGCTAGAGCCGTTAAATGGCAATCAATGTAAATAAACAGAATATTGACTAAATTATATGATTAAAATATTTTCAAACTGACATTATGGACAGGCAGTCCCAAAGTCCATTCTGGAATGTATTCTGTAATGTAAATAGACAGATTGCACTACGTCTCCGACAGCATATAAGCATTCGAAAAGATACCGTATTTTAGGCATGCATTCAGTCGTCTCACAAGAAACTCTTTAATCTGAATATATGCACTAACATTGTGATCGTACATTTATACGTTTAATAAAATGAATCATCCAGAAATGTTAAGAATAAATTCCTATTGTATTACAAGAAATAATGACATGAAAAATATATTTTTGTACAGCACTCCATTAATGCCTTAAGACTGTTCATAAATCAGAGGAACAAACTGACAAAATAGTTGCTGACTATTCTCTTTATCACAGTAATTTTCCCCTTTCAAAGCACTCCTTAAATGTCAGAAAGTAACATTTCAAGTGGGAATTTGCCAAGTTGTAGAATCTCCACAGGCTGTCTTTCATTTAAGATGACAAGTTTGACTGAATGACACAGCTTTAAAACACCTTTGTGACTTGCTAACTCTAATACATTCAAGAAGGAGAACATTCAAAAGAGGGGAGATAAAATTATGAATGGGGTAAATTTACCTTTTAAGGTACCACAGACTTGTTTGGTTGCAACTTTATAAAAACTGCATCCAAGCCAGACAAAACAAATAACTGTGAAATTAATACAGATGACTTTGTGCATCTCCAGTTTTAAACACTGCATGTGTCTTGTGAGACATCACAGAGGATTGATAAGTGTGTAAGAATGGCACTTAGTGAGTCAACACTCAAAGTTCTACCAAGGTGATACACGATTGAAGAAAAGGTGAAGAGTGCAGGTTAGGCTCCAGGGTAAGGCGAGGTTTGCTCCACTACAGATCACAGAGATCGCTCTTAGATCTCCTCAAGGGCCAAAGAACAAAGCCACAGCTGGGCTATCAAAAGGAAAATTAATCAAAAGTCTATTTTGCTAAAATGGGAGTAGCAGATGGACAGACAGGCTAAACTTATACTGTAAAAAACAACTAGTAAGATTTACTTATTTTTTGTTTAAATTTGCACAGTTTTTTAAAGTAAATTGCAAAATCTTGACAAAAAAAGAAGTACAATTACAACAGTAAAAATTCTACATGTATACTTGTTTTTTACAGTGTAATGTCAATTTGCAAAGACTTCATCACGAACCTGCCTGTGGTCCCCGGTAGTTTTTAGTTTGTTTCTTTTGAGTTCCTGTCCTGTTTTCTAGTCATTTGTAATTGTTCTGTTCATTGGTTCCCTGTTGATTGTCACCAAGTTGTCTCCTGTTGGCCCTCTTTAGTTTGTTTATATATACCCCAGTGATTGTTTAACCTTGTATGTTATATGATATGCTTTTGTGATTCTATGTTTATTTTGGACTTATTATTTCTCTGTGGATGTAAAATAACTCTGTGCACTTTATTAAATGGATATTTTACTGCGTTTGGATCCTCTCACTGTTTGCCTGCCAATCCACATGTAACAGTGATACAATAAATTGAAATTTTAAATGATGTAATGCTATAATGTGTTTTCAACTAGTGCATTCTTACCAAAAAATTATTTTTGACAGAAAGAAATCAACCACAGCAATGGAGACAGCAAAATTTAAATTTTGACACATTTCTATTCAGACAATCTCAACTTCAGGTAATTGTTATTGTAGGTGACATGTCATACAAATTAGGCAAGAAAAATTTACCAAGGATGAATTAGTAATTAGAATTAGTAATAGCTGAAATGCAAGACTGTCTGCATTGTTTTAGGACCCGATTTACAAGTAAAGCAAATCAGCAAAAATTGCAAACATGCCTTAAACTTTAGAGCTTGATGGAATTTGCAAGGCATAAATCCCTATCGTGTGATCGGCTCTGAATACCAATCTGCGGGAGATTCAGCAGATTACTGCATCCCATATATTGACATCCACTAATGCTGGGTGTATTAAGGTACAGTTGTGCTCAAAAGTTTACACACCCCTTGCAGAACCTGGAAAAAGCTGAAACTTAGTGGGAAAAAATAGGATTTTTTTAAATTAAGGTTTATTTTTTAATTAGGGCTGCACTGAGCAAGTTATTTCACTAAAGAAATGGTAGAGGAAAAAACGTTTCAGAGGTTTACACCCACCTGAGTTTAAATGAATCATCTTGAATTTGTGGGCAGCACTGAATGTTTCTATCTATTGTAATAATCGTGTATGAGTCTCTTGATTGTCCTCAATGTAAAAAGAGGGATCTCAACATCATACAGTTACTGCTGGACATAAGTAAAATATCCAGAAACGCTGAAAAAGCAAAGATTGTGGAGGACCTGGGTAATTGTTTTGAAGATCAGCGGACAGTCTAATGACTCATGACAAACAAGAAACCCTTAAACAACTATGACTACATGTAAAAACTTCCATTGATTGTTTAGGTAACATCATATGCCAAAGAACAAAGAGACAAGACTGGCTGAGAGTGAGAGTAGAGACAGAGTGTGTCTGCCTCCCGGACAGTGCAGGGAAGAATAATATAAAGTTTAGGCGCTAGATAAGAAAAGTATCTACCACCTGCACTTGATTTTGAAATTCTAGGTATTACCAACTGACAGGACGCCTGAGAGCGTAATGTACGCGGAAAACTGTAATACAATAGAAGTTCATTCAAATACCGCGGCGCTAGACCATGTAGGGTTTTATAGGTAATAAGCAAGATCTTAAAGTTAATGCGATGCTTTATAGCTAACCAGTGCAAGGTTGACAGACTGGGGTTACATGCTCATACATTTTTGTACGTGTAAGAACTCGAGCTGCCGCGTTTTGAAACAGTTGCAATTTTTGTAATAGGCTTGCAGGGCAACCACCTAGAAGTGCATTACAGTAATCTAGTCTTGATGTCATGAATTCATGAATTAATTTCTCTACATCTCACAGTGACAGCATATGACGTAGTTCAGATATATTCTTAAGATGGAAGAATGCAATTTAACAGGTGTTGGCGACATGGCTTTCAAATGACAGAGTACTATCGAATACAACGCCAAGGCAGGTCTAAATTAAAAATAAACCTTAATTTTCAAAAATCCTCTTATTTTTCCAAACGTTTCAGCTTTACCAGATTCTGCAAGGGGTGTGTTAACTTTTGAGCACAACTGTATATACACTATATTGAAAAAATATTGTGATGCCCCCTTCTAATGACCAGGTTTGACTACTTTAGTCATTTCCGTCATTTTTTTGTAATTTCTATAAATTCAATATCAAATTTAACATTGAGACATATTCAAAGTGTTTTGTAACCAGCAAAGCTTCTGGGTAGAGTGTGCATTTGCTTAAAGGAACAGTTCACCCCACCCCTCCAAAAAAGCTTTCATCATTTACTCACCTTCAAGTTGTTCCAAATATGTATAAATGTATTATTTTATATATATTATTTTTAGATGTCGTATTTTTGATCATTTTGAAGAATGTTTGAAAGCAAACTATTCTGGGGGTACTTTGACTAACATCGTAATTTTTCTTACTATGGTAGCCAATGGGGTCCAAGAACTGTTACAAGCATTCGTCCAAATATCTTGACATTTATACAGGTTTGGAACAACTAGAGGGTGAGAGTAGTTCATGACAGAATTTTCCGTTCTGGGTGAACTATCCCTTTAAAGCCATGGTGAAAGTCATAGATTACAATCAGACATTAAAAGTAGATCTGAATGGGCATCATTGTCCCAAACACAACATCATCCAAAACTGCAGTAAAACAACCGAGAGAAAGCCCTGCTCGACATAACTCACAGTTGACCTCTCTGACACAGACATACAAAATGATTTAACCTTTGTGCATAATCGGGTAGGATCATGACACATCACACAAACATTAAAGCCTGCAGGGGAATGTACTAGGAGCAGGTGGAGGTATCACAAAACATTGTGAACCTGTAACACTCAAAATGTTCCTGTCAAAAAATATGTTTTGTTTGTAAAGTTGTGACTTTGGTTGTCCACATGTCTCTCCGCGATGCTGATTTGGTGATCCATTGACCATTTCCGTTCATTCTGTTGCGCACTCCTCCCTTTCCTGCAATTGAAGACAAGGCATCTAGGCCTCCCCATGTGTCGAACACAGTTCCCTTCCTGTCCCCCCGCCTTCCTTCCCATTTGCACCAAAACCAGACCTGTTTTTTGTGGAAAGCTACTAAATGCTGCCGCCACAATCCATGTGTGTACACGACTCAGACAGGCATTCTGATATCATGGTCCTTGTACTGTAGGTTTCCCCATAGTGACAACTTTAGGAATTTGATCTATAGAGAGCCATCACCATTCAAATAACCAAGCACTGACACAGATGCTTTATAATAAGACGCTTAACGACGCTTTCTAACAAATGACTATTTGCATCATGCAGATGCTTTAAAGTATCTGTTTAAGAGTGTAGTTAGGGCCTAATGGTTGGTGTCTCATGAAATTCAAAACTTCACGGTCTCTGGGCAACCTCCAAGCAATACAAAAACATCATAGGTAGCAATCCCAATCTACCCAGAGTATAAATCTTCGAGCCTTTCTAGTCTGACACCCACAAGGAAATACAAGGCTTTGGGTTGCGCATCTCCAATTTCAAATAATTTAGAAGAAATAATGGCTGAGTATGTTTTCACACTTTGCAGAAACTATGTTCCTACTTTGAAAATGTGTCTCCATAGTTTAATTCTCAAGGCTAGTATGGATTTTTGTTATCATGATAGGTATTTGGTTATATCCACAGGGAATGGACAAACTGATAAAATAAAAGCTTGATTGCATTGTGAATCACTTTAGATAAAAGCCTCTGCCAATTCATAAAGGTATGTCATGTAAATGTGTTACTGTAATGTCCAAAAATCTATTTGACAATTGATCACATACTTATCTTTGGTCAGATGACTTCAAGGTTATGAACCATTTTATTAACCAAAATCAAAGAAAATGCTAATTTCTGTACAAACAAATGAAAAATCCAGAAACCCACTACTCTCCACAATACCCAAATATGTTCCATCCTTGCATGCAAAAAAACACTTAGATTGTTCCTTTCAAGAGCTTTGATACAAGCTTAAGTCGAACTCCATGTCTGCAATTAGCACTTTTACTTTAAGTTTTACCAGGCTGTGTTCAAAGAAGATGTGAGGTGAGTTAATGTCCCCCTTAAAAGAACTGTCATTGAGCACAAACAACCTCCCAGGCATGTTCACACAAACAGGTATGCAGGTATGAACTTAAGCTGGCACTACTTATTTATCACTTTATGATAATCACACACCTGAACAGCTCTGTGCTATTTCAAGACAACATTTTTAAATCTAATGGGAACCTTCCTTGCTGTCTGGGTGGCTGTGTCTGTGGGCAGGGGTAATGTCTGGGTTGTACTGCTTTGCTTACAAATATACATTCTTAACTTTGAGACATACTTTATTGGTCCCAAGAATAAAAAAAATATGAAACTGACAGCAATTAAAGTCAGGAGATGCAACATCTTCACATTGAATCCCAAATCTCAATTTAAGTCATATAGGAGTTTTCATAGGAACATTCTTCTTTGATGACAATGGGTTAAGATGATGATTTACTGATTTTTTTTAAAAAATTGTAAAGTTAAGACTGCGCAAAGTTAAACCTCCGTGAGTTGTCAATTCAGTGTTGTATTTCGCTTTGGGTATAATATAATTCCACATTAAATAAGTGACAAGAAATTCTTAAGTTACGTCCAAAAAAAGAAAAATAACATATATCTAGTCTTGGTCTTTGATTTATAACAAGGATTATAAATCTGCTCAATTAAAGCACAAAATGCTTTTTTCCATAACCTGTGTTAGCACATACTAAAACTGAAACTCAAAGATGGATGAAACTTTTACCTGGTGTTTTAAAAAATGAACAAAATAATACGTTTTGGTGAATTCATGGATTGAATTCAGTTTAAGTGGCACAACACTCAAACGGTCGCTACTGAAACCAAATCTGCTTCTTTCAAATTAAAAACAAAAAATTAAATTCTCAATTTCAGTGCAAAACATGATCAATCAATCTCTTTATCAGTGGGAACATAGCTCAACCCATTCACGAACCCAAACTCAGATCTAAAAAAACACTAAAATAATCACCACATTGCAAAACAGACCATTTAGTATCAGTCCGGTGGAATGATAAGAATTTCTCTTTGAGTTGCAGTAATGTGTACGGGATTGCTTTATGTTATGTTTGCACAATCAGTGACTGGAGGTCCACATTTTCACAGTCTCACCCTTGAAACTCTCTTTTGTTTATGCAGCCTTGAACCCAAACCAACAGTCAAGACAATTACATGGAGTTCAGAAGAACAAGCATCGCATGGCAAATTGTTACCCCAAGAGATTAAACAATTTATAGTTGTGTTCTTGATATTTGGTCATATTTAAGTGTCTGTTTATTCATCTGGATGTTCATGCATATTTTTTATTTATCTGCATCAAACCATAGGTAAGGGATTGAAATTAATCATGAAACTTAACATAGTCAAGTTTTAAATTTGTGTTGCATAGAAGCGATTCACTGTAATAATAAAAAAAGAGTTGAGCCAATTTAAGATAATAAGCCAACCTATCACAAGCACTATTTTTGGGTTAACTCAACAAGTTCACCCAACTTAAAAAATTTGTTTAAGTCATTATTTGTCACAACATGTCAAGTATACCTAATGAACAACAGAACAAATATGTTTTGATGGCTGAACAGAAACAGAGTATATATATTGATTATTTTAATAAACACATTTAATTTGCTTATGAGTTCTTTTTCAATAATTGTAGACTATTTGTTTTCTGCCTCAGACAGACCAAAACTTTAATCATATAAGTGTTTAACCATTTGTGTTAAGTGCATTTAAGCTACCTCTGGAATCAGGTCATGCACTTACAACTCAACATTGAACACACAAACCTCAACCATGGTAACAATCAAAAACCATCCTTCATTAAAAAACCCAACATATAACATATAACAGTAACAACGATATTAAAGTATGAATTAAGCCAGCAAGAACTAAAACACCAATCTTTAAAAGAAAAACAAATAAGAAATATAGAATTGAAAATGCTGCAGTGGATCCTGGGAACTTGCAAACTCTTGCAAG
The DNA here is from genome assembly GCA_008369825.1 of Triplophysa tibetana. Classification (NCBI taxonomy): domain Eukaryota; kingdom Metazoa; phylum Chordata; class Actinopteri; order Cypriniformes; family Nemacheilidae; genus Triplophysa; species Triplophysa tibetana. The sequence continues at coordinate 13,363,948 of CM017896.1, read as the reverse complement.
ATTGTTTGTTCAGAATACACTGTTTTGTAAATTTGGCAAACTTTCTGAAACATTTTGGCCAAACACTTATCTTAGTCCTGTCAACAAACTAATCTTTGTTAAACACATGTTTAGGCTAACTTTGTTTAGTTAATGCAAAACAATCACTTGACTCCTTTAACTAAAAATTCTATGTTCAAATTACTTATTTATCTTAGACTAGAACAATCCACAGAGATTAAGCACAACTATTCAAACTTTGAATGATGGAGATTAAAAAGGAATGCTCTAACTTTAAACCTCTTTCTTGAAGCAAACTTCAAGATTATTGAGAGTGTGTTAGCAAAGAATGGGAAGAATAGTCAAGATATATATATAATGAGAAGCAGAATTGAAAACCTTATTGGCCGGTTACAAAGCCTATACAGCAAATTTCATGGTAAATACAGTACTTGTTGTCACAATCATTAGTCCAAGGTTGTCCGATTGTGCAGAGAGAACTGCTATGCACCATGCAGACATCAGATATGAATTTGGGTGAGTGTATGTGTGTAACATACAAATTGTATCTTCACAGGACAGCACTGCATGTTGGGGAATCCCAGTACGCACCCCATGCTGTTTTCCTCTGCATGTTGGGCTTGCAAGTGAACTTCACTGGAATGTTCATGACGAGGAGTAGAAATTCATATTCCCATGAAAACATGTGCACCTACACATCACTGTACCTCAAAATCTATTTACAAACACTGTTAGCCCTTGTTCTTTATGAATGAACTGAACTACATGTTGCTCTCCGCTAGACAGGTGTAAAACATTCTGCAACCTAAGAAAGATCTCGGAAAAATGTATGAACAGGCTTACCTATACACTTGATCTCGAATCCCCGAGGTGGTTTCAGTGCCCTCCGTGTCCATCCTTCCCTCAGTACCTCCAAATGATCCTCCTTGCCTTGAATGAGTAGAACATGTTCATCTATCCAGCCCAAGAAAAACGTCTCCGATATGGCGTCCGTGACTTTTTTATTCCAGAAGTGCTGCATGTTCTCCGCTTTGAAGTCGGCGAATATCTCATAACCGGTGTGGTGGTGCTGAAGCTTCTCAGTGACCGCGGGTGATTCCTCGGTGCTGACCCGTGACAGCACTATGGCCAGGGAATGGGGCGCTATCTGCAGGAACTTCTCCATTCTCCTGCGCGTTTCACACACAGGCCACTGCGCGGATTGTGTCCCCGTCCGAAGCTCCTCCGCGGCACTCACACGGTGTTTTATTGCGCACCTTATTAAATTGCCAAAACGAGCACATCGCACCCGTAGTTCAGTTTGGGTTTGTTTCCAGGAGCCGAAGCGCTCCGCGTGACGGCGGAGGGTCCACCAGCATGCTACGCGAGAGAGACGCCAATGTCATTTATGCATACAATAAATGGTCACAATGCTGCCTTCCGTATGGTGAGCCCATAGCCTGATGCCAACGGTCCAGCGGGCAATAAAGACTAGGCACTGCACTGATCGATAGAGCTGAATAATCAATAGGGCTGTCTGTATTAATAGATCCCAACCTGCCTCTTTCCACACCTCTCCCACGGCTTTCTGCGCATAGGAGCGAAAGAAAGCGCGTAGTGCGAGAGCGATTCCTCCAGACGGCTGGCCAGCATCGAGGCCTCTTTAACGGTGGCTTGATCGATTACTGCATTCATTTGATGGCCATAAACCGCAGATGACTTCATTCCTTCTTATTCATGTCTTCTTTTGGTGCGCTGCAACGTTGCCTCCCAGTCCGTTTTAGTATATTTTTACCTTGTATTACTATTGACCATTCATAGAGACCGCAGGTTTGCGTTTGAGAGGTCAGACTCACAACCGTAACTCGTTTCGAAGGCGTCTGGCTCGTGCGCCGGTGCCCGGTGCGGCAGATCAGACTGGACGTGCGGAGAAGCGCAGCGACGGAGCGCGAGTGGATCACCAGATGTTTTCCTGACTCCACCTACAGGCGGCCTTCAAAACATGGCGAGTGCGGTGATGAACCTCGCAACAGGTGAACGTTAGAAACAGCAGAGCGCGAGCTGGCGGTCACCGATTAGCTCAAAAGCACTTTAAATCATAGGGTGGACATGAAAGAAGCGATGGGGCAGGCTAGCCCTGTGTGGGCTACAAATGTTTTCCTTCTGTTAAAGGGATAATTCACCCAAAAATGATCTTATTCACCCTCGTGTCAATTCTGCAGATCACAAAGATAGTGGATGCCCATAGTGTGAATGTCAATGGCGTCACAAATTGTTTGGTTATCAACGTTTTCCAAAATATCTTCTTTTCTATTTTACATAGGAAATAAATCATACAGATTTGTACTGATGGTGTTTAAAATCCCTTTAATGTGACCACTGCCTATGCATAAGTTATATTATAGTCATTCTAAATGAATGTCTTTTTATAGCAAATTCAAAAATTGTTAGTTGTTCATTTTAAACTACAAAAGGTCTATACAAAAAAATGTATACAAAACGATGAGAATTCATCTGTTACAAGGTGTCACGATTACACAAATACGTAATTAAATTATACTTATAATTATAATATATAAATTATTAAACACATTGTACATTTTGTGGTACATAATTATTTTGATAAATTAGTAGATTGTGTGTTTGTGAATAATCTGAAAAGAATTTAGATCTGTCTTTATTTGCATTCGGTTTCTTAAGACCTCCTTCATCAAATAACCTCCATTGAACAGAAAGAGAGCAATCAGGACTTGGTGTCAGATATCCGTTCCCAAGTTTTCAGGGTATTTCCTCCTATTCAGTGATTTCAGTAACACTAGAGAGAATACCAACTCTTTTAAATGGCCAAGTCAAGTCAACTTTATTTACATAGCGCTTTTAACCATTTACATTGTTACAAAGCAGCTGAACATAAAAAATAGTGACTATAAGCAAAACATTTAAAGCACATAGATAAGAGAGAGAGAAACAGGTCAAATATAAAACAGACTATACATTCCTTTATGTAATATAAATTAAGGAAAACTTTAAATATTGATCGTGTGGTGACCCGGGGTTGCTGTTCTTTGTATAAAAACTCCCACAAGCCCAGGTAACCTCAAGATAACAAAGCTTTTGAAACATCTACGTGGGATGAGAAATAATATGTGTGTTGCATTTAACATCACAAGGTAGAATTATTGAAGTGGTTGGATACTTATTAACCAGCAGCGGGATTTATAGATTGTGTGAAACGTTAACACAACAAATCCTGGGTTATAGAGTAAACCTGATTACTCTGTAACCCAGAATAAATACACATTTACAAGTATTTGTCATGCTTGAAAGAGCTGGTGACTTAACTGTCTAATGTGTTCTTCTATTAATATGCAGGTCATTCTTTATTCACACAATGATTGTTTTTTCCTGTAGCTAATATATTTAAATGAGATGTTATTAACACCTTTTGCATGTGACTCGATATTTTATATTTATAAGTATAGTTACTAACAGGACTGCACTAACATGAAACAATTGTTTCATTGTGACCCATTGATATAATCAGCTTTATAAAAAATATAAATAAAATTCACAGAGGAATGTCATTCTTTATTTCAATGTAGTCTGCTGAGATCACTAAACAAATCAGACTTACCTTGGATGGTTACTTGTTGGTGACATCTGCTGGCAGCACTGTTCTTTATTCCCTCAACTAAACATAAGATCAATAGGAAATCCAGGGGTATTCCAGAAAACAGGGTTAATTTACGGTCAGATACCTATGTCGGTTCCAGAACCCGTTTGAAGAGTAGGTTTAATCAACATGAAGATCAGTGTCAATTGATCACAGATTTCACGAGTCACCATGGAAAGGGTCGGGAAGCTTAAAGTTTTTGACTGTAAAACAACATTTAGATCAGAGTTTTTTTTACACAGAAGACTTATATTCTGCATCAGTGTATAAAATGCGGGATTAAAAATCATAAAATGATTTAAATTACGTGTATATAAAACTATAAACGATATATAGGCTATTCATTATTTTATTAAATATTTTAATATACACTATTCTTAAACTATAATATTTAAAATATATACTCGTCATGGCAATCTTTGTTACATAAACTGTAGATTTGTTGAGATGTTTGTAACTGGTATTTAAACGTGTCTACCTGTATTTTACCAAAATTGTGTTGTGTATATGTATTTGATCACATTGCTTATTTTGAAGTAGCCTTTTAAACCTCCTATTTGTTCCTTCTCTGTATGTTCTTTAAAAAAAGCTACCATTATTTGGTTTTCTGAAAACTGATTTTGCATTGTTTCAGCTTTATTGTTTAAAAATGTGTGTAATGCTATTCAGTAGACTACACTATGAATGATAATTAATTTGCAGTAGAGGATGAAGGTCTGCTGTGACAGAGGCATAGGTTTAAAATGTTAGGCCCAGTCACATGTCCGATGTATCATGTAGCCTATAGATATCCCTTTCAAATACACATACATTTAGTTTTTTGTTTAATTCTTCTGATTTTGTTTGCTAAAAGGCCATGGCTTTCCAAATGTTAAATGCTGGATTGCGAAGGGGAGATTAGAAATGTAATTGTAAAATAGCTGTAAAATTATAATATTTTATAAGAAATCTTTGCTATCACGCCCACTTGTCGCTCATCGAAAAGACACACATGCGGAGACAACCCCTAAAGTTAAGTAACATTTCCTTAAAATGCACTAACCCTGGAACATAACCGGTCCCGGAGCAGGTTATCTTTAGAGAGTGAGTCGCCATGGTTACGTTTTTGGAACCGAAAAGTGGAGTTGTCAGCTAACTAACCCTTAAATTTACCCGGGTATGTCACCCAACCGATATGATGAACATAATTTGTTATTGAGCTCACATTGACCCTAGAACAGGCAAAGATTAGACCCTGGAATGACCAATGTCGATCCAAATTGTAGTGCTGGGACTATACATTCCTGTTTCTAAATGAATTTTAAGGAACGCCTCACTGGATAGGTTAAATTTCTTATGGGCATCTCAAATATTGTCATAAGATTATACGAACTAAAACATGGAAAAATGACTTTTATTACCTACCTTTTTTTCAACCTAGTTCAAAAATCACTCATTCAAAATATATATATTATTTTGAGTGGACCTAAGTTGGAACTCCACAACTATAATAGCTTTGAGACATAGAGAAGGACATTAAATAAAGAGTAATTAATTATATCCCATTACAGCGATAAAACTATTACCTCAAATATACTTTGAAAGATGTAAACATTGTAGGTCCAATGCTGATCTTATTAGTTTTAATCAAAATACAATCAATAGAACAATTCTAACCTAATCAAAATTTACACAAATATCTTTAGGATTTAATTACATAAGATAAACAAATAAAAGTTAAATTTAAAAAATAAACCGGACGTGCTTCTGGACCAGTGTTTGCAGTTTGTGTAGTGATCTTTTCACTACCAGTCACAAATTTGACAGAGCTGATGATTTAGTTTTTTTTCCATTAGACATTTTATATCTTTTATCTAGCCATGCTGATTCAGAATAAAATAAATATTTAATTTGGAAAATGATAACGCACAGTTTATATACTTGTAAAATGGGATATGCCTCCAGAGTCTTAAATATCAGTAGAAACAAATTCTGTGTGTCCAAAACTGACTGGTTAATGAGTCAATATTTTAAACATACTATATGTACATAAAATATGGACTTTGTCGTATATAACCCATAAGCAACCGATTTATAGTTATAACCACAAGCCGATTCGAGACATAACAAGCACTGATTTATTTAAATAGATGAAACTTCACAAAAATTAACAAAAACCATCACTCCAAAATTGTAACATAGAAAGTGAATTTGTTCTTTCACTGGAAGACATTTCGGAGGTGTTTTATCCCATATGCTTGCTAAAGTGTGGAATGAAAGAACAAGATATGCAATAATAAAAAAAAGATGTGGACAGAACGTTGTGCATTTTGATCATGTGCCTCTTTTTTAACAACTTTTATTACCCTGGCCTGGGTGACTTCCAATATATGAACTTTAGAGGCTTAGTGAAAGCAACAATTTAGAGTAAAACATTTGGAAAAAGAACTCTTCATTGTCTTAGGGACTTAGTGGCAGTATCTTAAACATCTGTGTGTCCATGGTTTAATAAATCTGTTGGTCATCATTTCACCATCCATCCTAATGCATTAGCAACAACAGCACCTGTTCGGAAACTTTTCAGCTAAGTGCATGAGGAGAACCTTAACATAAGTTAAACACAAAAATCGACAGTCCCCATTCAGGCATATTTCATTTAAACAATCTTTAATATCAACATAGCACATCTTCTGGAAGGCACTACCTGGACCGCCGATCCTTCTTGGCCCTATCTGCACTTTTTTCCATAGTCTTTTCATTGTCACCCCTGCATTTGGGACAATACCATTTACCTTTGGGTTTGTAGGTGAGTCCAACGCATGAAAAGTGGAACCACTCAATAGGACACTGCTCATTGTCGCAGCCAATCATCTCTCCATAGGACACCTGTTCACAGAGGCAATAGGTGGGCTCATTGGGATCTATGGTGAATTCCACCGGGGACGCTTCTCGTTCTTGCTTGGCCTTGGAGCGTTTCTTCTTCTTGGCCGACTTGGACTTTTTCTCACGGGGCTGCTGCGTAGGATCTTCGCCCAGGTCTTCCAGGGCACCGTTGGCACCATGACAGGTGTCACGACTCTCGCTGTTCCGCTGACGTCTGGGTCGCCGCGCTGAAGAGCGTTCGGGCAAAACGTTGGCAGAGGTGGTCGCAGGATCGTGCCTCACCTTCTCCGCAGGTCGCTCTGTTTCTCCTGCCTCCAAGAAGCTGGGCGAGTGGGCCTCGATCTGGCGCGAGCGGTTCTCCACAACCTCCATCATCTGTGTGACCACATGGATTTTCTCATCTCCAAGCTCCTGACTGGTGATGAGAGCACGTTGCAATTGAATCTGCAGTCGTTTGCGCTGGGCACTGTCACTCTCCTTTTTGTGCTTTTCACATATCTCATCCACCTCCTTGAGGACCTCTGAGTGGTTCAGAAAACAGAGAAGCATGAATGAAAAACATGTTGTGGGTTGAATCATAGAATTTCAATACATTTGTAGACGCTGAACGCCCAAAACGTTTTACAAAGCCACAATTTAACACACTACAATCGATTGTTTGTTTTTTTGCATGTCGGGGCTACCTATCACGCTTTGTCACAAAACCCTACAAGCAGCCTACCTACCTGCCAGAACATACGTACGTGCACCTCTGTCTCATAAAAACACGCGGAACAAAACGTTGATTCGAAATGTTTTATAAACGCTTTCTCGTTGCACAGAAATACATTCGCACGGCAACATTCATTTGCAAACTGCAAACTCCGCCAAAGCAAAACATAACTGCAAAGCATTACTAGGCGTCGGCATCGAGCCGTAGCCGTTTTAGCTCCGTTCGAACAAAACATACGGGCACAGAAAGCACCATTGTGTCGTAATGTAGCAGATACTATGGTAACTAAAGCGATGCGTCTAGAAAGAGCGCAGCCAAACAACAGTACAGAGAGTATGCACTAGTCAAAATGGCTGATCACTGGTTGTAGGATAGTGTTGCTACTAGAACAAACATAGCTGAATATGGGAAAGACGCAATTTAACTAAAACACAGCGAGTGTGTCCAGCATTAGTAACACTAACAACAAGCAGAATAAAAATGTGTTTGGTGTAATAAGAAATTAAACAAAGCCGGTATACGTTAACCGTACTGAAAAATACTTCGTTGTATACTGGCAGCTATCAGAAATGTTTCGCTTAACGTTACCTTGATACTTTGTGTCGATTTCGCGTAACAATGAAACATTCCTCTGTATGTCCAAAGGCAACGATTCAACACATTCCAAATAATCCTCCACGTAGTTGACAAGCTGCGATTTTTCCACGTTTGGATAATGCCCTAACATGGTGATAGTAATACATCAAGCAGCTATGCACCTCTTAGATATTAACTGAGGTTCAAAAACGAGCGTTTTCCACTCATATGTTCCTTTAAATTATGATGTTTGTTGGCAACCTAGTGTTGAAGCCACTCTTTCCGGGCAAATTCGGTACAGTCTTCCCTAGCTACGAGAACTCCTTCAAACAAAACTATCGGATGTGCGCATGCGTAAGACCGACCCATAAAATACCGCGTTTTGCATTTTCAGATGCTTCAACAAATAGGATGTGGCGTTGCTGAGATATGGGCGGATCGTAGGATCAGCGGGGCGCGTCCAGAGCTCATGGATGGGAGGGTCGATACATTAAAGGCGAAAAGAAACGAGCGGTAGACTACATGCTAAGTCAACAAAATCGATTTAGCATGTGCTGGTGATAATGATAAGTTATAGCTCTATCCAGGTTCTCACAATCAGTCAGTGTTTTTCGTTTTTTGATTTACCACATTTGAATTTCTCATAAAAAGTTGCGCACGCTGAGAATGAGCCCCGTTCTGTTGATGTAACGTAGTACTACACTTGCGTATCTATTTGTATTGACAAGCCGGGCTTGCAGGCGTACAGCTCGGTCACAGACGTCTTAGCATCGATACGCCATGCAAGCGACCGTTCTGCGCGGCATGCAGGACATTTCTGCCCAAGGTCCGGAGACTTTCCCCTAAGCAATGGTGGTGAAACTATGTTCCCAGTACGTAGCTTAGGATACAAGTTTTCAGGCGTGCACACTCTTACTTGATACAAGACAGGAAATATATACAGCGGAATACGGCGATGTGTTTGCATGATGGTGAGAGCATGATGGTCTTCCTTTTCATTCCGCGTAATCGATTTACTTATAGAGGAATGCAGCAGATTATCACAACGGCTTACAATTTAAGGCGAACCACATTAAGAGCAGTATTTATTAGTATATCTCATCTTGAGGTACAGACTGCAGAAATAATGTAAATTAGGTTCATACGTCACGATGAAACGCCCCTTACGATGGTTCTGAGCAAACGCAATAGTTCTATAAGAAACGAAAACAAAGAGGTTTCTTTGTTGTCTTGTTTGAATTATTTTATCATAATTCTTATTCAAGAATTACTCATTCAAGAGAATGTAATGAAGATTAAAATCAATAAAAGATCAGTTGATTAGAAGTTCGTAGAAAAAAAGGTTTTTGTACTGCATTGTGGGTAGCCATGCCCATTTTGAGGTCTTAACGCCCCCAAATTATCCAATTAAAATTGGAGCCTGTAACTTTCTACTTAAACGCCGCGTAACAACGTTATGAAATACTTGTTTGTAAGCGAGGCAACGCAGAAGGTACGTACGATGTAGAATCTAAATAACTAAGTGTATATATTTTGTCATAACGTTTAATCAGTTAATGCAAAACAGAAGCAACATTTAAGATTGTGTTTGTAGACTATAACGTCATTATTTCTGCTTTTGTGTATATTGAATAGCCAAATATAATGTAGGCCTACATTGCTGTAAAGTTTTGTTGATTTTAAAATAATTGTATAATTAAGATTTGTATACTTTACACTGCAACGGAATTAATGTATAATTAATTGCATGCATGGTGACTTTAAAAAGCATCACGGGGTTTGGCTGTGATTTTTGTGTGTTTTACTTTACCACAGAGAAAAAGAAGCAATGAAGACCCTATGTTTTTCACCACTTCTTGCGCTTTTGTTGGGTTGCCATTTATACTTTTGTGGATCAACATTTGCATCATATAGTAATTCCGGATCACTTCAGGCTATGTGTAGGATGTATCCCAACACTCCAATAGCATCTGGCATGCCTTGTGTATATGGTCTGATTCTTTTTACACAATCTGGATCAAATGAGAGACTGAAGGTGACTTTCAGACTCTATGGCCTCCCTGTCAACAGTAAACAGCCTAGAGCAATGCACATTCATGAGTATGGAGATTTGAGCAAGGGCTGCAATTCTACAGGTGGACATTACAACCCCCTCAGAATCAACCATCCAGGACATCCAGGGGATTTTGGAAACTTTGTTCCGAAAAATGGAAAGATTTGTCAATCACGGTATTTTGATGCAACACTCTTTGGAAAGCTCTCAATAATTGGCCGGTCCGTTGTTATACATGAGGGAAAAGATGATTTAGGGAGAGGTGGAAATGCCGAAAGCCTGTTAAATGGCAATGCTGGACGGCGACTGGCATGCTGCGTTATCGGATTGGGCAACCCTAGAAATTAATACTCCCTACAAGAAAAGTTTGTCACATTATACACCCTGCTGAAAAGTCTAATGATTTCCATTACAAATGTCTTTATAAACCATTTTCTGTTTACCATTAAATTCCTTTGTGTGTTTGTTCCAGGAGGATTGTAAACCATTTAACTTCAAAAAGTTGCTGAATAGAGTTCCTATCTGCCAGATAACATTACCATGACAGCTTCAATTATAACAATTAGTTTCATTTTAAAACCATTAGAATTGCTATGGTTTATTTTCTTATTTGGAATTAAAATGTTATTATTATCGCTATACCACTGCTGTGTTGCATTTTAAAAATGTCTGTTCTTTATTTGACACAAACCAATATATCAAAATGTCTTGAATAAACCAGTATTTTCAGTTGTCATTATTGCTTAATTTTGTTATAACTATCAGTGCTTTGATGTACACATGCTAAGCTTAAGAAATAAATATTTTCACCGGTAAAAAAAGTCAATCTGCGTTTAACAAGTTTCCATGGTTGTTTGTTATTAAATTCATAGTAACTACAAAATTGATCTCACCACAGTTTAACAATGATATCTGTACCAGAGCACTTTTCTACCACTAAAAACAATTCCAAAAAATACTATTGCTGGTTACTGCTATTCTTTTACAATAATAAAACAATGGTTAATTTAACGGGTTATTTTATGTTAATTTAAATTCCATCGAAGATCTTGTTACATTCTATAAATTAATGTGTTTACACAAGTGTCATAACACTAGCATTTTTATAGTACTGTGCTTACAGTTCGGGTTCTTGGTTATTCTCGAAGCGTTTGCAGCGCCATCTAGCCGCATCTGACCGGCGCAAGTCAAGTCTACATCTCGAAGAAAAATGGAGGAAATTGCTATCAAGCTTAAAGCGGACGGCATAATAAAAAAAGAAATCTCTTCAGGAAAGGGAGAGTTTTCAACATTCCCAGATGGGACAAAGGTAGTGTAATGTTTTGTGTTTGTTGTGAAGAAGTGAAATGTCGAGGAGGCGATACAATGTTTCATTCCGTAACGATTCAAAGTCCGATAGCAAGCTAACTTAACGTAACGTTCGCTGCATCAGTTTTGCCTCGTTAGATTTGTAGGATTAATTCATATGTGCGTTGTTTTTTCCTGAAATGAACATGAGCTGTGCAATATAAAAAAAGCCCAGACGATGCTGTTTTGCAGAGACTTGTATCTGTTTATGTGCTGTTTTTATAGAAACACAAGGTTTTCTGGTTTAGCCTTTGTAGCTAACCATCAGAGTGCATAGATACCTGATGCAATAAAATAAACAAGGATCTCATAAACAGTACATCTGTTTGCACTTTGAGGAGAAAACACAATTTATCATGCCGAAACCTTTGCACTGTCTGTGTAACAATTGTAGGTAAGGGTTTGTCCATCCGTGTCATGACAACCCAGCCTCTTCCCTAAGGAAAATAAACCTATTGGTGTTATTATAGTAAAAGTGTGGTGTAATAATCATGTTTTTGGCAGATTGAAAATCAAGTGTGTTACCATATTATGTGCTACAAACACCATGGTTAAATTATGGCAGCTGTATATGGTTAACTTTAATAATTCATAATTTGTATACTATTGCATCGTGCAGCTCACCTTAATATTAGAGCACATTTTATCCTTTTACAGGTAGTGTAATATGTTAAAAATTACATAACATATTTATTGTTTATAAAAACTAAACTCTCTTTTAAAAGGTCAAGTTTCATTTCCGCACTAGTCTTTGTGATGGGACAGTGCTGGATGACTCCAGGACAATGGGAGGTCAAAGTAAACCTATGGAGCTCATACTGGGAAAGAAGTTTAAGCTTCCTGTGTGGGAGCAAGTGGTGACCACTATGAGAGAGGGTGAAGTGGCTGATTTTACCTGTGATGTCAAGGTTGGTAATCTGTGTGCAATAAACTAAATCAAATTAAGATTATTAATACACAATTATGATTGTTTTTTGCATTAGCACACAGCTATCTACCCAACGGTTTCTTTGTCGCTACGCAACATCAGCAGGGGAAAAGACCCGCTGGATGGACAGAGACACTGCTGTGGAATTGCACAGGTTCACTCGCATCATTCTATGGGTTACCCAGACCTTGATAAACTGCAGACCAATCCCCAGCCTCTTGTTTTTACTCTTGAGATGCTACAGGTGAGAACATGGGATTGTTTTGGGGGTGTAGTTTTACTAGGTTTGCTTGCGCCTAGCAATCTAGGTAGCAAGGCGATCTGTGCGAAAGATTTTTTCAAAGTAACATTTGTACTAATACTTCTTTAACAATAGGAGCGAGAGAATATACTATGTGAATAACTAGTAACTTGTTGTAAAATTAATAATAAACTGTCTTAGTTTAAATATTAAAACAACACCAGAGAACTTTTGCTATAAGGTTCCCTAATGTGGTTGATAAGCGCAATTTGTCTTTTACCTGTGTTGGAAGTAATGTTGCTGTATAAACTCTGTCGCGGTTCAGTTGAAATGTGAACGCAACACGGACCAAAGGCAACGAACTGAACCAAAAAAAGGGAAGTAAAAACAATATGCGACTCGACAATCAAGTGATTTGGTAATATAAAAGGATGGATTATTAGGTATGTGCTTGCGCATGTAACAGAGGATTTCCTGCAGCCGTTTTAACTGCTTTAAATGCTTCATGAGGTCTTCGCGAGTCACCGGCTTGCTAAATATACCCTCATATGCGCAGGCCAGGCATACACTGAGCAGCACTTTGCACTTAGGGTGTGATAGACTAATCGACAAGACGTTAAAACTTGTTTTATTCAGGGAAGTTTTTACGCAAACTATGTCCTATCAAAGTGGCATTATAATAATTTCACTGGAGCCATGCGTAACCATACTGTTTTGGGTTCTTTTTGCTTATTGCTTGGATTTCCTCAACTAGAACTTTTAAAATACTATTAAGAACATAATCACATTCGGACTCAAGTGTTTAGCCCGCGTATGTTCTATAAAAAAGCTAATATGAGCAGTATGATTTATTAGCGGCTATTTCATTCGCACTGTACTTTTTGCCAATTGCTTTCAATTCGCTTTTTTGTTTACACACATTGCTTTGCTTTATTAATAATAAAAACATGATGTAACGTAGACTTTCCTGTTTGTTTATAGGCTATAGGCTACCCTAATTATAACTTATAGGCTACTAAATTGCAACATAATTAAAAAAGTAATGTTTTTTCATTCAACATCATTTAAATAAACAAGTAGTGAAACTTTGAAGCTTGAATGAAGCTTTTAATTAATTTTTATTAAATATTTTAAGTTTCATGATTTAAGTGTAATAGACACACTTTAAATAAAATGTAAATTAATTTGATTACTAAAATTGAATTGAACTTTGAGTCCGAAAAAAACTGATTTAAAGGACAAAATAAAATGGATTTTGTATAGCCCACATATTTAAAAGGAGTCATTTGACTCGGCTAAAACAAATGTTATTGTTTGCTTTAGAAGTAATACAATGTGTATACACAATTTAAAGTTAAAAAACGCTGTATTTTCCACATACCGTCCTTGTGTGAGCCGAGACACAGACCAGCCAAAGCAAACAAATGCTTATCGTATGACTTCTTGCAGATGCCTTATATTTAGCTACCTTAAATATTGTATATGAAGTATGAAAAGTTCGATTAATAGCTTACATCCATTAAAACGACTGTCAAATTAAACGTAGCACACATCCCTACTGTGCACACAGTATTGTTTTGGATGTTAGGTAAGTTCTGTTAAAAAATAAATGAGAAAAGCTGTCCAATTACGTTGCGACTTTAAACGTAAGCTTTTGGCTTTGATATCTTTGGTTATCTAGCAAAAGAGGATATATTTTCTGTTTTTGGTCCTGACCAAAAGTTGTAAACGAACCGAACTACAAGTATAAACATGTCTTAAGAGATTGTGTTTTTTGGCCGCTAGGAGGCTGTTCAGGCAGCAGTGTCAGTAGAATTCGTCCAGTTAACAGTTGTTCAAATACTGAAATAATTTTAGAGACATTATTTTAAGGTCCAAAAACTACACAGTGTTGCTTTGACTTTTGGTCATTTCCATTCTGTTTCATATTTGTGTTCAATATTCTCTGTCATCACCAAGATCTTGCCCCCTGGCTCCTTCCAAATGGAAATATGGGCAATGACAGATGAGGAGAAATTGGGAGCCATACCGCAGATCCATGAGAATGGAAATTCTCTTTTCAAGAGTGGAGACATTACAGCAGCTGCTGAGAAATACTACAGTGCCATAGCCTGCCTAAAGAGTTTACAAATGAAGGTTAGCCTCAGCAGATATTAACACAATTTATATGTTGGTTTTGTTTGCTTTTGACCCTAATTTATTGTATATGGTATTTTTCAACAAGATTTAGTCTGAACTCAATTCTTCCTTGCTTAATGTGGTTGTACTGTTAAAACACATAAAGTATTCCCTATTTTTAGGAGCAACCGGGTGATGAGTCATGGATCAAACTTGACCTCTTGATCACTCCTCTCCTTCTCAACTACTGCCAGTGCAAATATCTTCAGGGCCAGTACTATGAGATTTTGGACCACTGCTCATCTATCATCAATAAGTATGATGGTAAATGTCAACACCAGTTGATTATAATATAATCCTTTTACATAGAAGTCATACAGTATATGTTAATCTGATTACTATATGCCATACTTTGTTCAATGAATACCATATCTGCAGTTTCATCCAGCTATTTTAAAAGTCATTGTCACAAAATAGTTCTTGACAGACTAATCTTAAATTATATTTTGTATAAAAGAAACTATGTAATGCTACAACAGACAAAATGTGACTGTGCTCTTACTTTAGTGACATTTATCTCAATTTCAGATGCTTAATGTCATTCTTGCCTTTTGAACAGATAATGTAAAGGCATATTTCAAACGAGGGAAGGCACATGCAGCGGTATGGAATGAGGCAGAGGCAAGAGCTGACTTTGCCACAGTGGTTGATTTAGACCCAACACTTGAATCCTCAGTCACGAAGGAACTGAGAGCAATGGAAGAGCGCATCCGGAAGAAAGAGAAAGAAGAGAAGGGACGCTACAAGAACCTCTTCACCTACAGTAGCAAAGCTTCTGCTGCCGCTACTACAGTAAGTTCAGTCTTTCATCTCAATAGTGATTTTCAGATGCATTTTGGGTATCCATTATTATTCCAATTTGGAGGAGAAGGTCTTGCATTTCAGGACTGCACATATCAGTCGCAAAGACTGTATATCACAGAATGCAAATATAACGTATAAAGGCGAGTACAGTACAGTCTATCAACTGCTTCACCCAATCGTATTTTTAATTTTAATCTATAACAGAGATGTTGTTTTGAGCAGTATTCTCTGATACTTTTGCTAGGAGTAAAGTCTTTAAGATGTATATTAGATGGTTATTTTTATTCACAGTTGCATTCATATGGTTTCATTAAACCAGCATTTTATTTGTATTTAGGGCTGTCCACTTAACAAATCTAAAACTAGTCTAGATATGGGTGGGCCATAATTTTAGTTAAGCAACAAAAACATGTTTTCAGTTTAACAAACTATGCTGTATTTTTTTTCAGGGCTAAAACCAGGCTGAACTCTGCATATTTTGAATAAGTCCATGGTTATGTTGGAAAACGTGGGTGTTAATTTGCCTCCACCAGTTAATTGTATCTCCTACACCATTGGTTTTATGTTCTGCTGGTAAACTGATAATCAATTTACTAGTAAGAAGCACATTGTTATTTACTGCGTACCTTTGAGGAGCCTGGTCCTCGATTTTGCCAAAAAACAATGATGAAAAGTTATAAATAAGTGGAAACAGACAGCCACAGAATAATTAAGAGACAGGTCAATGTTGTCAAGTTACCAATGGGAACCCTAATAACCAAGATTTGGTAAATACTGGTTAATCACAATATCCCTCCATACTTTTTGGATATAGTGCTATAACAAGGGTGGTTGAAAGAAACAAATTTGAATGAAGACAATCTGAAGACAGTCTAGATAACAAAATGTCTTGTCTGCATTTCTATCATTATATCCCCTTATTTTGTATTCTTTTGTATTTATTTTGTTTTTCACATTATTGATATTACTCACTGTTAATTATAGTCATTGTGTGTATGCAACATTTTTAATATTAATTAAAAAAGATATATAGCATGTAATAAAAGACACACGTTAGCACTGTGACACCACACGTGAAAGAATTCACTTTGCCATCGAAATCATAGACTCTCCATTTTCTGTGTAATTCACAATTATGCCAATCTGTGTCACTACAAATAAAGTTTTAATAATCACCTGTTACGCAAAATTGAAAATTCTTCAAATTGTTTATTGATTTTGTTTAATTTAAATACAGAATTGCAAAAATTGGGCTTAAAAAATTGCTATGCTCTTTGCAGTAACACTACATGAGGTTTACATCATGGCAGGTGGGGACTAAGCTTTGCGTGATGGACAAAGTAGCTCAATAAGAAAGATACAAAATATTGGTGTAAAATCTCGGCAGAGAAAGAAAGCGTTTCTTGTGAGAGACAGAACAATGGGGCGACAAGTACCAGGGGGAGATTGTGGGTGGATGTTATGTGCGAGCACTTCGCTCTGTCTCTGCTAGACACTCCCTGACAAGGGCACGTGCATGAATGATACCTGAAAGACAAAAACACAAATTAAATATTTTACACGCATCTAAATATTAGATATTTTAGATAGTTGGACATTTATAACAACTGGTAAGAATTTTATTTTGTAGAACCCTATTATGGAACTTTATGGAAACACTGGGGAAAAAAACTAAAATGGTCTGAGATTTGAGGAAGCCTTTCACCGCTATGCTCCCATTTCTATGAGGGGGTACACGTGTCACTGACCGTTTAAAACGTTATGGGTGTTGCTTGGTTTGAGTACCTCTCTTTAGTCTCTCCATGGCACTTTTGCTGCCAGCGTAGGTAGGCCGTATTTCACGGCTCATCTCCTCAATGACAGAGAGCAGCTCACTGTAGGTGGATCCCTGGGACACTTTAACTGGCTGGAAAAAATATGTTTAGAGTGAAACCTTACACAGAAATTCTAATGTGGCGATCCTCTTAATAACATCTGATATTATATGTGAGAAGCAATGAGATTTAAAGTGTCACCATAATTGAATTTATCTCTTGGATGTGCTTGCTTCTATTTCAGTATCACTAAATAGGTTTACAAATTAACAGTTTATTTTCACACAACTATCATTTCACTTTTTTCGAGTTTTTAACATTTCGAGACCTTTGGTGTTTAAAATGACTCACGCTCCATTAAAAAGTATGTTTGCTCAGCTGAAGAAGGAAAGTCAACGGAGATGGCATGAATGTAAATAAATTGAGAAGTTTTTCATTTTAGGGGTCAACTAATACTTTAAACGTGCTGATAAATGAAATGCCTGGCCCTAGATTTTTCACATAGAGAGGAAAAGTTGTTTGGATAAAACAGAAAAGATAACTCCAAGATGAATGTATTAAAAAAAAGCTTACTTGTACAAAGCCCATTGATGGTGGACCAAAGTCACTGAACGCTGGTCTAAAGTTTGAAGAGGATGGTAGCGATGGAGAGGAGCCACAGGATCCTAAAACCAAGGAGCAAGATGAAAAACAGTCACAGAAAAAAAAAATGAAAAGCACTATCTCTCAACCAATGATATTTCACCACCCTACATGTAAGGAAGTCAGGAAAAGCAGCCAAATTGGATCAAGTGAATTGATGGCACAGAACACTCACATATTGGTAAGAAACCAGCCCCCTTAGGTTTAAAGATAAACGGAAAGGTTACGGTTATCAAAACACTATGCCACTACAATTATGTAATGAGGAAGACAGATGGCTTTGGTTTCTTTAACTCCTCCCCTTAATCCGTTCATTTGACCTCTTTTCCTGAAGGTTCACTGACCCTTGCCTCATGATTAAACGACGCAGTTCACAACACCTAAAGTGCATTTGAATAAAAATGCGTAAGCAGCGATGACAAAGAAACTCACCTGGTGGTGTGTGGTTAGAGCCGGTGGGTGCGGGGGCGATCGGCTTGTAACTCATATTCACACCGCCGTCGACTGTACCTCGCTTGATGTAAAGTTCCAGTTTATCTTCTTAATCGATGACTTTTTGTACGTAGAACAGGGACGACGACGAACTAAGGCAAACAAACAGTACATATGAAGACATAACAGGAGAGAGGGATGATAAAGGCCAGCGGACATAAAGACGTTCCCCCATTCAACTGTACCGGCTTGAAATCCTGACTTGTCAACTCATGCTTTTATGTTAAGCTTCATCGATGATATTTTATGCTTGTGTTAATATAGTGCAAATCATTGAAAAGTTTGGCCTATTGAAAAGTAAAGGATGCCTATAGTGGATTATGAAATGTAAATGTGAACTAACGTTACCCACCTCTTCCGCGAACTCGCTCGACAGCGACACGCGCTAAATGTCCGACAAATAACAAACTCTGTGAACACTTTTCTTGGAGAATCAGTAAGGGATTTTGGTCATTACCGCGTCCGGGTAATACGTGTTTGAAGAGGCGAACGGGTATTATAATGCACAATAACACTTTCGTTTCGCGGAGGTTCCGATTCTTCTCTCTTCTTCCTGCGCGTGCTAGCCTGCTATGTTATTTTCCCATGATACTCGGCAAAATGAGTGTGTGCGTCATCACGCCGCCCGGCACGCGCCTGTATGCTCTCCACTCCACAATCTATTCTGGAATTTTCTTGTTTTAGGTGTTTTAGGAGGAGTTGGATACATAACGGTGGGGACAGGGATTGCGAGAATGACATTTTTAAATGCAAACCGTTAAAGTGTTGATACTATTTTTTTAAAGATAATGTGCTTTTTAAGAAAGGTAAAGAAGGTTTAAGGTCTTTGTAAAACAGTAAGAAAACAATGCATTGTGTGAGAGGACAACAACGACCGCATGCCTTCACAGAATAAATCATCTGAAGCCAGATTTTGATCTGTCGAGTCCAATATAGGCACACCTTATGTAGACATTAAATTCTGTTTATAGGCACGGTTGTGATATGGCGAGTTTGTTGCATATTAGGCCTACCTGAACAAACAATTCTTAAATAACATCATTCATTTCTAATGTTTTAAACTAAGTGACTGGTTGATTCCTGTTCAACCACTTTATTGTATTTGTATGGAAAAGGAGTGCAGCGTCATGATATTTCAAGTTCACCTTAAAAGAGTGAAAATTAAACATAAGGTTCAATGTATAGGTTGTTCCACTGCCATCCATTACGTGCCACCTCTGGTTATATAGACAGCACGTGCTTAAATACTGAAATCTGATCTGCCTCTAAATCATTAATAATAGAGCCCGTCGCAGTTATATATAATACCACATATTTAAAGGGATAGTTCAGCCAAAAATATATATTCTCACGCTCAAGTAATTTTTATCCTGTATGACACTAGCATAAATATCTTGTGTTCCACGGAATTAAGATTCATAGGTATACAAGTTTTTGACAACGTGAGGGAGCATAAATAATGTCATTTTGTATTTTTGGTGAACTATCCCTTTAAGTGTGATCTTCACAGAAGTACATTTACATAATTTGTAAGATGTACAATACATCTTTTACATTTACAGTAAGGTCTACGTTGACAAGCACAGACAATGAACATTGTAGATACATGTAAGGCTAAATGCTAATTTCAACAGAAGAAGCTATTCATTGAATAAAATTAGTCATTGCCACCATGTTTTAAATTTACCCACGTTTTTATTCTCAAGCTAGCTTGAGCATTTTTCACATGCTCCACATGAAGCATCAAGACAATTCTGCTGTAAACCTGCTGATCACATGTAACAAAAAATTCTAGATTTTAGAATAATGTAATTCCAGATCTGACAGCTACACTCTTCTTTTTAATTGTATTCATGAGGCCTCTTCGGAAATGGGACAGTCCAAAAGCACTGCCTGCATCAAACCTGCTGAAGTCAGTCCTTTACACTGGATGCTGCATTTCCCATTACCGCACGGGACAAGGGAGCTTTTCGACTCAGCTTCAAAGCCATGGATGGCGCAAACCCTAAGTTGTCTTTCGATCGAAAGTGTGTTCTGTTAACTTTACTGTTCGTTTGTTCATTGCAACTGTCCCGATCAAAGCGAATATTCAAGTGTCCTTCAGGATGCACTTGTACGACAGATTCTATAATTTGCGTCGGTTCGCCTTCCATCCCAAGATCTATACCGAGTGAAATCAACTCTCTGTAAGTCCGTTATGTTCGCGAAACTGTGTGCTTCACTTTATGTAATCAAAATCTGAAATTTAGTCGAATTCTATTAAAGATATTTTAACGTCATATAAATATTTGTTTTTAAAAAACTGTACCAGCTTTCAATCGCTATGTTTAGTGCAATCTACTAAACAAGAAATATTTTTTTCATCATGATCTCTAATGCAGGTTATTTGTTTGTTTCTATACAGGAGTATTGTTAATTGCAGTTTTCCAGAAATCCAGGAGGCTATGTTTTCTCTCATGCCTTCACTGCAGTTACTGTAAGTGACCACTCTGATGCATCACTTTTGAATTGGCCTGTTTATCTGCATTAGAAAACACAACATTGTCGTTGTTTTACAAAAGACTGATATACAAAGGACACTCTGTTATGCTTGTACCTGTACTGTGATCAATAAAGTTTAAGGATGGCTGTATTTTGTAATATCTTTACATAAGTCTAACTAAAACCATATTTTCCTTCTCCTAGTCTTCTTAGTTCAAATTCATTCTCTGCAATAAAGGAGGATGCATTCTCTGGGCTTCCTCGCCTTGAGTACTTGTAAGTGTTTATAACCTTTTTAAGAAGACAGATATATTTAATTCAATTAATGAAATTATTTAAAAAATACAATACAATACAACATAATACTAATATTGCAGTAATATTGCATTTCATTTAAGACCATATTTTCCATTGTTATACAGAGTAATTGCCTGGTTCATGTATGATAAAATAACATAGAGATGTGCACTTTGTTGTTTCATTTAATTTGAATAACTAGGTTCATTGAGGGTAACAAGATTGAAGAGATAAGCAAATATGCTTTCAGAGGACTTCGCGATGTTACGCATTTGTAAGTATGCAGCATATTGCAAGGTAATGCAAAGTTGTATCAAATTTAACAAGTAGTATCAAAATAAAAGCCTGGCATGAGCCATTACTGGGTATCAGTTGCAGGAAGTCTATAACAGGCTGATGAAGGAATCATGTTTTTAAATCAAATTATTACTAAAGGCAAGCCTACTAAAGCTATCCTTAAATTTGTTTTATTTACATTTCATGTATTTAAAAAATCAAACTACACAAATGTGACGTGTAGTCTTTGTTCATTATAATTCTTGTTTTAGTTCAGCAAAAAATATGATATTACATATTGAGTGCTTTGATGTTAAATCGCTGTGAGTGCTCTGACTTATCATGAAGTATAAATGAATCCTTTTGGCTCTTTGTCTTTAGTAATTTCCTGCCTATTCTTACAGATCGCTGGCAAACAACAATATAAAAACACTGCCCAGAGGGTTTTTTTCTGATCTGCGCTCTTTAATTGAGTTGTAAGTTTTTCAATTAATTATTTGCAATTTACTTGTAACAAATCTAATCATCATGTTATCACTGTTACTACTTATATACCATGCTAGATTGTTGTAACTTGATAAACAACATGGGAAATATAGCATTGCCATGTGTGATGTAGATACATAAAAAACGGTATATTTTGTGTTTCAAATTATTAGAGACCTGCGAGGGAACATATTCCATTGTGACTGTGAGTCGATGTGGCTGATGCTTTGGTTAAAGAGATCCAATGCCACAATTTCAGATGTTTACTGTGCCAGTCCATCTAACATGAAGGGTGTCCTTCTAAAAGATGTCCCAGAAAAACACAGCAAATGTGTCTCCACGGGTGACTACATCTCTAATTTCTGATTCTTCTGTTGGATTTTGACTCATCACATCATCTTTTTCTTCTTCATGAACATGAATGTGCTTGTCTGTTCCTTTGCCTTCCAGATTTTGTTCAGCATCAGATAGTAAACACCCAATCCATGTCGGCAGACATTTTCTTTCACAAAGAGGATATATACGTTGCGATGGCAGTTCCAAATTCAGACAGCTGCATAATCATGGAATGGGATCATATTGAGACGAAATTCAGACCTTTTGATAACATCACAGGTTTGACAATGTAAGGTTACCGTTATTGTTCATTTTACATTCTTTTTTGAAAATTTTAATTTTTTTTAATCCAATTTCAGGACGCTCTGTCGTTGGCTGCCGGTCAGTTCTGATCAATGAGCAGGCATTTGTCATTGTATCTCAGCTTTTTGACGGCTCCCTTGTATACAGATATGACCAAACCCAGAATAAGTTCACCAAGTTTCAAGCGGTTGAAATGCTCAACGTGTCCAAGCCAAATGACATTGAAGTCTTCCAGATTGGAGATGACTGGTTTTTCCTTATTGTGGACAGTTCCAAAGCTGGACTGACCACCCTCTTTAAATGGAATGAGACAGGTTTCTACCCATACCAGTTTCTTCACGAGTGGTACCGCGATACAGATGCAGAATTTTTCAATTTAGATGGCAAGCCTGTCCTCATACTAGTAAGCCGCTCCCAGGTTCCTGTTATGTTCCAGTGGAATAAGAGCACCCAGAAGTTCGCTCTCCATGATGAGATACCGAACATGGATGACATTGCCAGTGTGAAGGCCTTTAGGATTAATAATATTCTCTATCTTGGCCTCGCCTGCTACATTGGTGACTCAAAAGTCATGAGGTGGACGGGCAAACACTTTGAAGAAGTACAGGGCTTCCCTTCACGTGGAGCCACGGTCCTGCAGCCTGTCAGCTTCAAAGAACAGCATTATTTAATTCTGAGCAGTGATTACTCTTTCACTCATATCTTCAGATGGGATGAGGAAAATCAGAAGTTTAACAAGTTCAGGGATGTGTATGTTCAATGGCCACGCTCATTTACCGCACTGTCTACGGACCAGCGTGACTTTGTGCTAGCCACCAGCTTCAAAGGGAAAACCAAAGTGTTTGAACATATTTTGGTTGATTATACCAAATGAAGTGTAGAGACGTGCTGTTATTAAATATATCTGTCTTTGAATATACTTTATGTACTCATGCAACCGTAACATTTATGAATGTATAATATAAGGTCGCCAAAGGGCTGAAGCTATAAAAGGGCATTCTCTCTATCGTCTGTCTTGCAAAAGCTATACATTTATGCACAGCAGGTAAATATATGCAATATGTAAGCCAATTTGAATGTTTCAGCATATCTTAATGCTTCAGATGAGGTGAGGACTCGAGCTTCAGGTTAATCCAAGACACTGTGGACTTCTAATGTAATGCTGTTTTGACATGCAAGCTAGCAGTGGTATTATTCAGTAGAGTCCCTCAACATCATTGGTTTTGCAGACTGAAAGCAATAAAGTAATTTATTTGTTAATTTTATTATCTTGCAGAAAAGCAGCTGTTTGTTAGTTTTATTGCTATAACTGGCAAGACCGTTTGAATGTATCTTTAGAAATATATAATGATAATAAATGAAACGCACATTGATTCCTTTGGTCATCATTCTTTGTGAAAAAAAGCATATTACTTATAATATAGTATAATATAAATTTGTTTATTTGTTAAGTAAGTTGAGATAGTTTCTTATTTAAAATTTTATTTAAAGTTTTTGTTGAATTTTTTTATTCAATAAAAGTTTTAAATAAAAGCGTTATTATTAAAGTATGTAATTTGTGTAAAACAGTGTTGTGTCAGATCTAGTGTTACAACATCCTTACTTTATACACATATTATTATATCTATTGATAAAAAGACATTGCAGTTTCTGCAGACAAAATCGATTGCTCAATGACAACATTAATTACATTTTATCACATTTGTCTGCAGGTTATTACCGCATGAAAACGTTTAGAAGAACGCGTTATAATGTGTAAGAATAATGCATTTCCAATGACAATATTAAGCAAAAATTTTTTTGTAGTACTATTATCATAAAATGCATCATCTATTTTAATCTAAGTAAGACATTTTATATTGTTTTCGTATTTTTGCAGCGATAGGCTATTTTTGCAGACACTTGCTTGGCTTAAAAAAAAACACTAGCTTGGCTTAAAGGGCCACCTACATGTACGCTTGCCACCGGAAGTGATGTACGTTATGTTAAAGACTTAAATATGTAACCTTGTTCTCCGCGTTGCAATAGTTGCTTACGCCTTGATAAATTATATTTCAAGTTAATATTGGATTTGTCTAGCCGTTGCGAGCATGAACACTTCTAGAAGAAGCGAAAGTGATTGGCAAGGTTTGGTAAACGAGGTAGGGAACGCGATATTGATGTCTGATGCTTTACTGCACTCTATGAATCATGGCAATATGATTGACTATATAGGTTCTGCTCACTCTGCTTATATGTTTTCGTGAATATATCGATTAAGGTTTGCAAAATGTAACGAGTAATAGTGCTAATGTGATACATCGAAGTAGCGATGTTACTGTAACCAGTGTTTACTTTATTTCACATCACATGCTCTTTGTATAGGAAATATCGCACTATTTTAAAGCTCACATTGGCAATAATATCTCACACGACACGACATTAAGAGGGATTAACTCAAATCTCTTCCCTATGTCAAGATCCATGAACAGTGCAGAATGGGCATGGATCTATTCCTTGTAATAACATATTAAAAGTATTGATTTCAGACTGTAGTTTTACGTTATTACAGTTTGACATGGTAAACGGGTTTATCATTATATGCCACAGATTCACTAGGTATAATCATCATGGACATATTATAATATGGCTGGGTGTTACAATGTCACATTTTCAGTACACGTTTATTGTGGCCAAAAGAATCCATGAAAACAGTGTTATTACAACGTCTATTGAAATGTTATTACAAATAAATAAATTATCCTATTTGTCAAATTCACATTTATTAGAAACCACAGACTGTACTTTAAACCAAACAATAGGTCCAGCAATAGGTAAAGAAGGTGTTTACATATGAAGAGTTTGGTTTCAAAATGAGATGTCTCCGTTTTTTAACTTTTCAAAAATAATTTTATTTTATTGTGCATTCCAATTAATATCAATCAAACTGCAGTTTTTGTTTTATTTAAGCCATAATAACTAAAAAAACACAATAGTACACCTAGTAAAAACATGATAGTATAATGAAAAACATGTATTTTGATTTTTTTTTAAAAACGTAGTTATTTCATTTTTTCAACTCTTTAGATTATAGGTAGGTACTATTAAATAATTAAACACATTTGTATTAAACGTCTTATGTACACCACAGTCAAGTTCAGAATTATTCATTTAATGTTTTTGTATGTAAAAAACTATTAGTATTTTCACCATATAAAAAGTTTTGCTAAAATGTCTTCAAACCATACAAGAACCTACTTGATCCTGCGGTGGTGACTATTGCATTTATATGAAGAATTCAAACTCTATTGTTTTCTATCTGTGTCCAGTTCCTGGTGTGCAAGAGAAAGCTGGAGAGTAAAAAGGAGGCACTGCTGATATTATCAAAAGAGCTGGACACCTGCCAGCAGGAAAGGGATCAGTTCAAACTGATGGCAAACCAACTTCGGGAGCGCCACCAAGGGCTGAAGAAAAAATACAGAGAGCTCATAGTATGGGTTCCTGTTTTATACGATTGTTTTACTAATAGATAAAGTATAAAATACTTGACAATATGTTTCTTTAATTATTAGGACGGTGATCCCTCTCTGCCTCCTGAAAAAAGAAACCAAGTATGTCTGTGCACCTACTTTTGATATTTACATCTTTTTAAATATGTAGTGGAAAGAACATTGAGATCTGGCATTAAGATTCTAAATTTAACCTTAGGTTTAACATTGGTATAAAAGCTATATCATAAACAAACATAATTACTTCTAATCACCAGGATTTCATTACAGGAGTCTCAACTAATTTTATTTATTTACTCTCAAATTTGTGTTTGAAATTTTATGTTAATATTAAGGGAAAATAGAACTGATATTTTGACTCACCATAGGTCAATCTGGCCCAGTTACTGAGAGACTCAAGAGAACAGAACAAACAGCTGTATGAGGAAATGAAGGAGCTGAATCAACGTTTAGCAGAGGTGCAGGGTGATAACAAGGTATGACGTCCCTTTGCATGACTTAATCATATGCAGATGTTGGCATGGTAAGTTTCAAACTGTTAGACAAATGACACGGACATAAGGCTTTTTAAACACTGCATATATAATTGCACAGGAGTCTCAAAACTTTCCGTTCTACAGCTGCTAAGGATGACCATTGCAAAGCAGCGTCTAGGGGACGAGGAGGTGGGGGCACGTCACTTTCCAGCTCATGAGAGAGAAGATCTTGTTCAGCAGTTAGAGAGAGCTCGAGAACAGGTGGATTGCCCTTGGTGTTCCATACCTGTTGGGCTAAAATATGACTTCACATTCTCAATGTCTGACAGGTTTTGTTGGCTTTTGACATGATGTCTTAGATCTTAGGTGTAAAATGTTTGAAACAGTACCAAATATATAGGCATAGGATAATAACTTAACCCTTTGCTCTCGCAGAATGAAGCACTGGAACAAAGCTTAAAGGCAGCCACAGATGAACTTCAGGATGTAAGAGCAGAGCATAATGTGTACCAAGACAAAGCCCAGAGGCTAAATGTGGAAATTAACCACATCCTGGGTAGCCATGACAACCGCATCCTGGATGTAGATGCTCTGTGTATGGAGAACAGGTCAGTGCTGTCCTTTTTAGGACAAACAGCTTAAAAAATCGAGTCCAAGAAACGTTTAAAAGAGAACTGAAAGGTCCAATATGTAATTTTTTGGAGGATCTATTGACAAAAATGCAATATAATATACAAAACTATTTATTCGGCGGTGTATAAAGAGCATACATAATGAAGCATTATGTTTTTATTACATACGAATGAGCTATTTCTATCTACATACACAGCTCAATGCATGGAATTCGCCATGTTGTTTCTACAGTATTCCTTAGCGGACAAACAACTCTGCATAGTGAATTTCGTGAATAATTTATCTCCTTAAAAAATTAGCGAAAACGTGACAAGATCTCATTCTTTGAAAAGGTGCCATTGGTTGCAATTCATAACCTCACAGCTAGATGCCACTTTATTTCATACACTGAACCTTTTAAGATTAGGATGTAAAAATAGGAGTCTCCAAAACTATTGTCAGTTTTTCCTATAAAGTAAAATTATCAGTTTTGATGTATTCTGTGATCTAATTACTTTTTTCAAAATTTAAAAAATGTTGTTTTTATTTGCTTTTATTTATTTTCAAAAAACAATTACGAGACAAACTGGTCAAAATATATATATATTGTTTTAATGTTTGTAGATCTAGAATACCGCAGAGAAAACACGTTCATATTCGTGTTTAAACAACACAAAAATGAAATCTGAAAAAATGGTGATATAAGCCTAATTTCTTTCACAATTTCTACGTATTACAACTTTACATTCTCTTGACTGGAATTACCACATGCAGAAATCCTTATCAAATGCAAAACTGAAGTCTCTTTATCGCAGCCGTATATCTGAAATAAGAAAACACATAAAGCCAAAACACTTCATTTTGCATTTGGCAGACGCTTTTATCCAAAGAGACATACATTGCATTATCCAACATTTTTGTTTCTAAGTGTGTGCAATCCCCTGGGATCGAACCCCAGTCCTTGGGGTTTTTAGTGTCATGCCAGTAGTATCAGCCAAAGGTAAAGCCACAGAAATGGAGAAATCCTGGCACAGTTTTTTCTCATGTGGCAAGTAGCCGTGTTGTAAGCGGGATAATGGCGGCTGTTATAGTGAAATAAGCCAACACTGATCACACTGTCGGGGATTATAATTGCGATAACAACCGGCTGCGTGTACATTATCCCTTGCTTACATTCCCGATCCTCTCAGGATACCTAGAATAAGTTTTACAAGTACCCCAGGCACATTGTTTTACCATTTTTGTAGTATAAACACCTTACAAATGACCCGAGTTCCAGTCCCCGTGCAACTGATACTCAGCTGTCATTGGCTCATCTGTGTTTGAGGGGAGGGACAAAGCAATAGGTCAATTTTGATCGCATGGATGTAACCTCGATGTTGAAAACAATGTATATACCAAGGTATATGATTGGGCTCAAGGTGAAACTAGAACTAACCATGTAGTCAAAAGGGACCTAAACAGTGTCTTTACATGCCCCTGTGCCCGTGCCCCCCCAAAAACTTTATTTTTTAAAACAGTAAACAATAAAAATTATATTAATAATATTGAGATGAATGTGTGTTTGTTCAGTAATCATGAATGAACTTGTGGTGAGACTGACCCCTGTTGGTGTATTAGGGGAAGTTACAGGAATCGTCATAACCTTTATTTAATGTCCTTTATTTTCTAGTAGACCCAAGTTATATGTATATATCTGCTCTACATAGTCTGTACTAGTCATCTGATATCTCTATATCATATTGAAGGTCTTGTACATATCTGGTTTGTTGTTTGTAGATATCTGCATGAAAGGCTGATACAGCTTCAGGAGGAGGTCAGCCTCCTTAAATCAAATGTCATGAAGTACAAGGTATTTATTGCCCTCATAACCAAAGTCATGTGCAAATGTATGTTTGGATTCCAACTACAACTGTATCTTTAATCAAGTGTATTATTCAGCATGTTTAAATATGTTTTATTCTAGAGTGCTTTAGAGAGCAAGAAGAACTGCAAAGTGTATGGCAAAGCAAACAGCACTGCTCTCACAGGTGTGCTCTCTGCCAAACAAGGTAATATACAAGACTTATGAACCACAGTAGCTGTAAACAATTGGGTTCTGCACAAGAATTTTTCTTTAATGTGTTTTTCTAATGTATTTGCAGTACAGGAGCTGCTGCTGTCTGAAGAGAATGGCTGCAGTCTTCCGGTCACTTCTCAGTCCATCACTGACTTAAAGTCTCTGGCCACTGCACTGCTGGAGACCATTCACGAGAAAAATATGGTCATTCAGCACCAGCGGCAAACCAACAAGTGTGTTAGAGCGACAACGTGTCGTTTTGCTGTATGGTTCACCCGTGTGGCTGATAAGCGAAATTGTATGTTGTAAATGTCGTAAATATTGCCGCTGTATAAGCTTCCATGTGGGCAGCTCAATAGATGTGAATTTGTTGACTAGGCAGATACAGCTGTTACATCATGTCACTTCATAAACTGTGCATGTACTGAAGCACACTTTTGGCTCCCACGGGTTATAGTAATGGGCTATACTAATAGTTCAAACTAGAATCTAAGGTAGCAGTTGGTTGTTAGCCGTAAGCGCATAGCATGCTAGCTGCATAGCAGCTAACTTGTTAACATTGGCAGTCACCCAAAACACAACGCATGAACGTGAATGTGTTTAGTAACCAAATAGTTTTCTGCATTTATATTTTAGGAAAGACACTCGCGACCAGGCGTTGTGCTTTGTGTAATGCCTGCAATAACTTACGCTCAACGCGCTATGGGAATAGTGCCAAGCACATAGATACCGACTATAGATACCGATAAGATAAATCTACGTGCATAAACTAAGGAATCAGCAACTTTTGACCATAAAACATTTATTGTGGTTTGAATGTCATCATTTACAAGCATAAAACTAAATCTTGCAGCTGGCGTCGCCTATTGTAAGTCCTTCAGATATTGATTCGAGTCCGATCACTATCTCTCTTTTCCTCTTTGTTTTATTTGCTGGCTCTGCCATGGTGATGGTTTGGAGACTTGCGTTGAACTAGATCGTTTCGTCATATTATAAACTGTTGGCTAACTTCTCCCAGGCTAATAGTAAAATGTGACGTATGCCATAAAGAAGGGGATAGGCGGGGCTTGTACCGGCCCGAACACCAAAGTTACAAGTGCTATTTCTGCCAATAGGAGGCTGCTTAGGAAGCAACTGCAGTAAAATTAGTACAGTTCAAAGTTGTCCTACCACTAAAATAATTTTTGAGACATTAATATTAGGTTAAAAAGTTGCTTGTTATCACTTTATTTTTGCATTTACAGACGGAGGTTTTTATTTCTATAAAAATAATTTTATAAACAGTATCTCACAGAAGTGAGTACACCCCTCACATTTTTGAAAATATTTTATAATATATTTTCATTTGACAACTCTGAAGAAATTACACTTTTCTACAATGTGAGTGTTTAGCGTGTTGGCAACAAACGTGAGTATACCCCTAAGTGAAAATGTCCAAATTGGGTCCAAAGTGTCTAGCCTACATTATTTTCCAGTGCTGCCTTAACCGTCTCGGCCATGAAGACATCCCGGAGCTGGTGGATGTTAGAGACCTTGCGCTCCTCCACCTTCCATTTGAGGATGCCTCACAGATGCTCAACTTCCAAGAGATGCTCATGTCTGGAGACATGCTTGGACATTCCATCACCTTTACCCTAAGCTTCTTTTGGGGTTATTATCATAATGGAATACTTCCCTGCGGCCTCCGAAGGGAGGGGATCATGCTCTGATTCAGTATGTCGCAGTTCATGTTGGCATTCATGGTTCCCTCAATGAACTGTAGCTCCCCTGTGCCGGCAGAACTCATGCAGCCCAAGACCATGCCACTCCCACCACCATGCTTGACTGTAGGCAAGACACATGTGTCTTTGTACTCCTCACCTGGTTACCGCCACACATCTGACCACAGGACATGGTTCTAGTAATCCTTGTCCTTAGTCTTCAGCAAACTGTTTGCGGGCTTTCTTGTGCGTCACCTTTAGAAGAGGCTTCCTTCTGGGACGACAGCCATGCGGTCCAATTTGATGCATTATGCGATGTATGGTCTGAGGACTGACAGGCTGACCCCCCACTCCTTCAACCGCTGTAACAATGCTGGCAGCACTCGAATATCAATATCCCAAAGACAACCTCTGGACATAACGCTGAGCACGTGCACTCAAGTTCTTTGGAAGAACCTGTTCTGAGTGGAACCTGTCCTGGTAAACTGCTGTATGGTCTGCCACCAGCTCACTTTCGGGTCTTGGCAATCTTCTTATAGCCTAGGTTATCTTTATGTAGAGCAACAATTCTTTTTTCAGATCCTCAGAGAGTTCTTTGCCATGAGGTGCCATATTGAACTTCCTGTGACCAGTATGAGAGAATGAGACCGATAACCCCACATTTAACACACCTGCTCCCCATTCACAGCTGAGACCTTGTAACACTAAATAATCACATGAGACCGAGGAGGGAAAATGGCTAATTGGGACCATTTTGAACATTTTCACTTTGGGGTGTACTCACTTTTGTTGCCAGCGATTTAGACATTAATGGCTGTGTGTTTAGTTATTTTGAGGGCACAGCAAATTTACATTGTTATACAAGCTGTACACTCACTACTTTACATTGTAGCAAAGTTTCATTTCTTCAGTGTTGACACATGAAAAGATATAAAAACATATTTACAAAAATTTGAGGGGTTTACTCACTTCTGTAAGATACTGTATTGTGGACTGACAATGGATCGCAAAGAAGGGTTATGGATATTTGTTGTAAAATGTTGTGTTTATTTAAATAGGATCCTTGGAAACCGGGTTGCAGAACTGGAGAGGAAGTTAAAAACATTGGAAGTGTCTGGGTTGTGGAGTCTGCCAGGTAAACAGCACATTTAAAACCAAACCGTTCCTTTTTCAATTTTCAACATAAATCATTAAAATGTCTTTCAGTCTTCCTATCTTTGCTCCCATTGCAGTGTACATTTGGGTACTACTGTGTAATATTCTTATCTTCTGATAAAATTTTTAACAATCTACATTTACTCTTCTATTTCTGCTTTCCATCCTTTTTTTGTCTGCTCTCTTCTCCACTCTCTGAAGGCATCACCTACAATGTGTCTCTTGGATTAGGGAGTACGTTTTTCATTCAATATAATTTTTTTGATCAAAAAACACACTGTCTCACATTTGTTAACTGTAAAAATAAATGTATGTACAAGTATAGTGTATGTGAAATTATACTTTACATTACATGTGCAGGAAGGAAAGCTATTATTGTACTAAGTGACTCCCAGCATGTCCAATTGACCACCGAACAGTCAGAACACTTAACACCAGAGTCAATGGGTGAGTTGCTACCAACAGTGTCCCCATCCCCTCATTATTTTTGGAAAATGATTATATTAATTATAAACAATGAAAATAAGTTTAATAAAAACTCTTTTCAATAGGAGATGAGGAGATTGTCACTGGAGAGGAGGTCACAGAAGACACCGCACTCAGTACAGACTTTGGTGTGAATCAAACACATGAGAATTTTAACTCTACGTATTCTGTCTCACAGCCTCCACAATGCGAAAAACCAGTCGAAAGCATTCCATCTTTGGGGACGACAGAGTTTAAAACTCTCGGGTGTTGTGACAATCAGAACCCAGTATATCTCTCTGAGGTGGGGGCAGAAGAATGTGAGTTGCAAGCAAGACAATGTGATGAAGATCTGGTAAGCCGTAGACATCAGCTCATGCATACAGAAGAGCCTTTCATAAATTCAGAAGAGGAAGCTGCGGAAAATGATGTTTGTGTTCATTCTGAAGAGGGCCTTGATATTCAAGAGCCATTAGAGCTCAACCTGCCATTGACATCAGAAACTTGTGACAATTTTCACTCATTTTCTGAGTCTGTGCCACGTACACTTGACCAGAAAAAAGAGCGATCGGACAGTGAAGAAACCGAATGTGCTCCCTCAAACTCAAGTCCTTCTCAGAAGCCGCCGGAACAGGAATGAATGGTGTTTTTTTGGAAATTAAAAGCTTCATTATTTAGAAGAGTGAAAATGAGTTTAAGAAGAAATCACCAATGTCCAAAAGAATAATTCATAATTTAAATGAAGGAAAAGCTGAATAAAAAGTAGCAAAAAATTAGCTTGAGGAAAGCTTATTAAACCAGTGACAGGATGAATACTGAAATGAACAACTTTATTTCAAAGTATAAGACCTGAAGAAACAATAAAATCACTTTCTGGTGGTTGTAAATCATCTGGGGTAATCAAAACTTAGAAGCAGAATCTTCATTTGCAGCTATGATGATAACCAGCGGACATAGAAATATTAGTTTTGTTACCTTAAGCTATTATTGTGATACCATTTCAAACATGCATATTTACGTGTCTTGATTGTATTAAATATAATTGTAAATGCTTCAAAGGTGTATTTTGTGGGTAAAACTTCAACCTCCGTCAGGCTTCTTGTTCATTTCTGATAATCGCAAATAATCGAAATTTCTTCCATGTACTCACTCTTAAAAATAAAGGTGCTTCAAGATACTATAGAAGAATCTTTCTGTTTCACAAAAGGATCTTTGTGACGAATAAATATTTTCCTCAGATTATAAAAATTAATAAAGAGATGGTTCTCATTACAACCTTTGACTAAATGGTTCTTTGTATAACCACAAATGGTTCTTCTGACATCCCTGTGAAGAACCTTTGAAGCACCTTTATTTTTAAGAGAATACTTTCTTTTTACACTTTATGTTGGTTTCAACTTTTATGATTTGTTGCTTTTAATTTAAGTCTTATTTATTATAATTTATCAAGATAATAGTGGTTGTGAATGTTAATGTAAATTCAGACTGTAGATCTCTCTACAACACACTGTAATATACGGCAAAGATTAAATTGGAAGAGTTGAGCAGCTGAAAGTTTATTATACATTTGGGTGTGATTCATTACAGTACTGCATTGCAATATATTTTGCAATATGTTCAACAGTTGCTTGCTTAAACACGTTCTGCTGCTGTGTTGTATAGGACACTGTATGAAATGTTATGTATTAAGTTATTTTCTTAGATCAGTAAGTTCCCAAACTTTAATCTAAGGATAAAAAATTTTGTTTACATTGTGAGACTTTGACCTGTTTGACTGTCTACTCGATGTTGCACATCACAGTGTTTTATTGAAATAAACCTACAGGTTACAACCCTTACTCTTAGCTGTTCTAGCAATAGTCTGAGCAGCAAATATTCTTTCATTCGCAAAAACGAAACATTTTATCATCATAAAGCTGCCTAGATTTTGGACACTGACAGTGAACTAGTCCACTTATATATTTGCAGGGTCATCCATAGCATTAAGAGGAAGACGGTGTAGTGTGACATTTAGTGAGTGAGAACAATGGTAAGATGTCAAATGTAAGTGTTACGTATTGTTGCTGTCGGGAGGAGACAGCTCAAAAATTGCAAATTTTCTTAAAAAAGAAAGATTACAAATGAAACACTGAGTTGTTGAATTTGACAAGCTCATTTTAAAACTTTTGAATGCTTGACAGCCATTTTGAAAATTTTCTTGAAATTATGAGCTATTAACTACTGTAAATAAGATGACAAATGGTGTCAATCTAAAGAGAAACAGCATTTTTATCATAGTTTAATGTGTTTTTACAGAAGGAAATTTTACAAATCAGTTTAAGGTTATAAATGTAGGCAAAGTCCCCACTTATCTTAAGAACATCAACACTTTTTGTTAGATTTGTAAGCATTCTCTGAAGAAAACATGTTGTTTTAGGGAAAAAATCTAATTTGGTCCTGTTACATAACATTATATTTTATTACATTACAAGCAATATCACCGTTTTTTTATATTTTTGAAGCAGATAATGATTTTGTCTGTCAGTGGTTTCCAACTTCCAAGAGGGCCTCAGGATAACTAGCAATTTAAAATTAGACAAGATACATTTTAAAACGACTAAAAAGATATTTCTTATTATTTGTCCATTTATTGGGTAGGGGGGCGTTTAAAAATTGTTGAATACAGTGGGGGTTCTTGGGAGTCATTAAGCTGCATTTGTACATTTTCCACTGTAGTGTTACACCCAAGTATTTAGCACATTGCACAAGAAAATATAACTGGTGAGCTATTTATAAATCAACTCTTTTTATCATATTTTTGTAGCTGAAAAGCTACAGAGACAGCTTCGGCTTGATTTAAAGCAACGCTTAATGCAAGCAAATCTTTTTGACTAAACCAAAAAAGAATAATCTGAATGCAAAGAGAATATGATTGATTTGGACTGGAGTAACAAAATAGTACTAAGCAACTGCACAAATTAAATGTTATTTACAATATGAAGTTTCTTTATACGAGATGTTTGCATTTTGCTGCTCTTGTTTATATGGCATTTAGGAGGTATACACGTGCAAGACATAAGAAAAGTCAACCTAACAAACCAGGACTCAAAAAACACAGACAACACAAAAACAAGCATGTCGCACCCACAATGTATTTACAAGGAGCTCTGTGGTATTTTTTTTATGCCAATATTTACATTCAATATTTACATTTAAGTGGAATCGGAAAAACACTCGCCACAGGAAGTTTTAAGAGTATCACAATACTACTATTAATAGCAATAACAACATATATGCAAAATGTGTGTACATGTATGTACACATTGTAAAAGGACATATAACAAAACAGCAAATACATCATTAGAATAGAAATTGAGGTGTTAGGTGTGGTTATTGTGTGTTTATAATTGCAGCTTTGACGGATTGAATACAAAGTAAACGAGTAACCAAACTTACACATTCACATCCATTTTCAAATAACAGGACTCGTAGCATTGTTGGATGGTCATGACAAGCTACAACATAACTAATATAACAATGAACCTTTCCAGTTCAGAATGACTAGATTTAGCATCAGCAATAAAACACGAGGGACCTCATTGAAATGTTAACAATCCAACCATCAAAAAAAGTATAAAATAAAAGAAATGTATATATTTTATAAAATGTAAAAAACTGTTTTGGCTTTAAAAGAGACTGATCGGAAATGATAAACAAATTAAATGGAAGATGGTGTTAAACTATTCTCTATTTTTTATCCTTAATAATCTTGATCCTGTTCTTTAAGCTTGGGATTGACGTTTTACTGCCATCAAGGCACATAGTGTCCAGTTTGCCTCTTTCTCTGTCCTGAACTTGAGAAGATGCGGTCGAGGCTAAACAAAACCATTTAGACTTTCAGCTTATCAAAAAGTGTCCATCTACTTTCAAACCGTCAGTAATAAAGCTCATGCTGATTGTACGGACAATAGTTAGTGTTCTTAAAAGACATAACATTTTGAATAGATACACAAAACAAGTTTACATGTGCATGTCCTTCAACCCCCCAAAATAGCTCTGTACCAAATGTACGGTTTGTTTTCACATTTTACACACTGAACGCAAATCACATACATCACATTAATTAAAGCCATCTTTATACGTTGGTAACTGTGAATGTACCATGTCAATATTTTTTTATCTAACCGGACCCCCTCTCGACCACCTCAGCAGACGGACACGGCAGGCGGACCCCGTCTCAGCTGGGTTTTCTTTAAAAGTTGGATACGATTGTGACAGTAGAATTTAACAGCCCTCCAATCCCGGCGGTTAGAGACCAGTAGGGGGCAGAGCTCCAGACAGCGTTCGCAGTCAGCTTTGGCGGGCACCCGCAGCTCCATAATGTTACGCACCAGGTGGGACTCTACGGCCGCCCGCTCTGCCTCAGACCAAGGCCGCTTCAGCACGCCACGTTTACCTGAAATAAAAATGAGAATGTGTGTTAATCATTATTTCCAGGTAAACACACTGAAGCACTCGCACACACCCCCAACTTCTCCATGCTCACACACACTTGGGTCAAAGAGCCGGAGCTGTGCTGAAGGTCTTGGGCCTTTGTCCCCGGCCTTATGGCAGACGACGTGTCATTAAAGACAACATTTAAATGGCCTGAAGTGGAAAAATTGCTGGTTGTGCACTGTTTACTGTTGGGGTAAAGTAACGAATGAAGTAACGCATATCCAGCATTGTGTACCTATTTTTTTTTGCAATTTAAATTCTTTGAGAATATAATTATTACCAATACACTTTATCATCAATAAATCAGTAAAATATAAACAGATGATGGAGTCCAGATATCCGAAAAATATCAGTCTATCCACAAGTTCTCTATTTTAAAAAGAAAAATGTCTGAGTTATTGATGTGACAAAAACAACAGAGACAGCATTACATTGTAACATTTCTGTGAATTGAAATTTACAGTAATTTTGTAGGGCTAAATTTCACTCTTTATTATGTTACAGTATGCAGTGTGATTTTATTTCTAAATAAACCCTGTGAGAAAAGTGATGCATAAGTAACAACAGGCAATTACGACGGCTAATCAGGAGTTATAAGCATATCACCAGCAATTTATGCTTGTGGTGCATCAAATGCATTGACTATCAGAATAGACAATGAGGCACTTCAGACGTAACACTACTTTAGACAATTTTAATGTTATGGAAAATAAAATACAAAAGCAGATATGCTTTGGCTACATCTTATGCTCAACAGCAATGTCTGCTCTATTCTTCAGTATAGAAAGTGCTTTCTCATAAGCAAGTATATGTATATACACGTGTGTATATTAAAAATGATAAATGAATCCATTTGTTTCTGTTTTTTCCATTCCTAGTTAAACAATCTATATTAAAGTATACTTTGCACTTGTATGAACCTTAAACCAGTGCTAGATCAAATATCAACATAAAAATATATAAATTAACCCTGGTGTAAACACGATTACATTACTGTGACCATTGTGTTATCCTCAAGTCACACTATTTACTACAGCTGTGGAAATAAAATGGAGGGTCCATTCCAAATTTTCATTTCAAATCAGCATTTCTAGATGTATTGTGGTCATTCTAGTCCAGTGTTTATTGAATTTTAACAAATTCGAACCTCAATAGTGACAAAGTTTTCCAACAGCAATGTGAAAAACAGCTTGACAAGACACACAACAAGACAAATAAAAACTGTGAGAACATTGGAGTTATCACATAAAACTATCTTTGAACTTTTCCAAAATACATGTACAAATGTAACTGTCGTATTGCTTAAAAGTAAATATAAAATTTATTTAAGTTTTTGAGATCTGGAAAATACAGAGCATATTCTCTGTTATTTTGACCTGTTTCTTCAGTTTTCATTTTCTGTGCGCAAATAGAAACAATGTTGTTGTTGAAATTTTGGGAGAAATATTGTAAGTAGTTCACAGAATAAAACAAAAAGAATCACTTTAACTAAACACATACCTATAAATTGAACATTTTCGTTTTTTCTCAATGTACTTTGAAACGGTTTCCTATGTTTTTCCGCGGATATCACAGTGGTGGACTCACCAGGTTTGGGCTGTCCTGATGTTCTTTTACGTCCTGCTGAGACTGGGGAGCTGCTGTTCATCTTCTTGGGTCGGGGAGATTTGCTGTTGACTGTGGTTTTCTTAATCGTGAGAGCGGTGGTTGGAGAAGTCATCTTTGGTTTTGCTTTACTCTGCTCAACATCGGACTCCTCTGACAGAGAGTCTGCAGAGTTTCCTGACAAGACTGAAAGGAACGGAGAGGGTGTTACTGCGTATTACTTATGTAATGACTGATGTGTTTGAAGCATTGAAACATTTCTAGTCCTGTATGCACCTGGTATGAAGATCGATTTTGATAGATCCACACTAAATTCAAGTTAAAACGGTATCTACAATGTTTTTAAATGTTATGCTACAGCCAGATTTTAGGCTTTGCCAGTTACGTTTATCTTAAAGTGAAACAGTTAATGCAACTAAAATAACTTTAAAAAAGTCTGAACGCAAGTATATTGGAGACACATTTGCGAGGTACGTTACCCTCACTTACCATCTAACTCCAGACAGATGTGATGCAAACTCATTCCTCGAAACAAGACACCATCTCTCTCTCCACAGAGCACCACCCGTCCGATAAGACCCATCAGCCCCGGGTCCTGGCCGATGGTGGTGCAGCTCTGCGTCACGTGATATTCCTTCTCCAAGAAACTTTCTAATCTCTGTGTAGCCGCCCCGCGCTCCCCCTCCTCCTCGCCTTCACCTAACAACAGCAGCTGAGTAAGTATCGCGACCTGCCTGCGAAGGCGGGTCTGCGTCAATGCCCGCGAGTGCCGTGTACCGCTAGACCGGGCCAGGCTGCGCAGTAAGTCTGTTCCTCGTAGGGGGGTGGCAGGAGAATGGTACGGCCGGGCGAAGACATATGGGTTCTGGGGGTCAATGCCCACGCCAGCACGCGTCAGCAACAGCATCTCCAGACATGCTTCAGAATGTGGTGGAAGAATGAGCGGTTGCACACGGCCACGCTTCCCCTGGACCCCGACCCGAGGAAGATGGGGGAGGACCATCCGCTCAAAGGGTGAGAGAGAGGCCTCGAGAGGGGTGAGGGCTGGCTGCGCCCCAAGTGGCACGGGACTGGGAGATTGAGGTGTGATGCGGGCCTGGTACTCGGAGATGGTGAGTTTGGAGACTTCGCATTCGCGACGACGGTTGTAGAGGATGAGAAGAGCCAGGCTGGAGTGACACAGGAGTCGCCAAGCCTCTGCTGACTGTGGCGAGCGGGTGAGCGAGATGAAGGCGGAGTGCTGTAGCCGTCGCAGGTACAACACCAGAGAGGAGAGGGAGGAGAGAAGCGGGAGCATGTGGGGACGACGCAAACTGGGAAAAGAAAAAGGATTAGAAATGTGATGTTTATTAAACATAGTGATAATGGAGACTAAAGGTTTGTATTCAACTAAAGATGACTGACCTCGACAGGTCGTTCTTATCCTCGGCTTCACTTTCGTCGTCTACTTCATTCTCTTCTCTCTCCTCCTTTAAAGGTTTTGACTCAGCCTCCTTCAACTGCTCCACCAATGCTGCACTGGGCACTTCCGTTGCCTTTGTCGTCTCTGAAACCTTAACGTCCTCTTTCTCTCTTTTTATTTTTCGTCCTCCTTTCCTGGGGGGAGTAGCTGAAGTGGGTGGGCTCTTTTTTAATACCGACACCGGAACACCTTCTCTTCTGGGCGGGGTTGTTGGGGGCAGGGCAGGACTTTTGCGAGTAGGGCTAGAGAGTGCAGGGCTTTTTCTAACAGGTGATATAGAAGAAGTGGGAGGTGATTGCAGTTTTGCAACCTCCACACGTTGGGGACATTGGAAATTATTACTGGAAGATGATGATAATTGGGGGGAATTCTGTGAAAAGGTGCTGTGTGCTTGATTCAGGGCAGACTGCATGTCGGGCTGGTGGGCGTGGTGTTTGTCCATATGGCGTTGGAGAGATCGGAAGTGACGGCGACAGTAAACGCAGCGCTGTTTCTCTGCCACGGAGCTCTGCCCACGACCCACTGACACACTGACACTGTTAGCGGGAACTCCTGCAGGCGCCGGGCACTTAAAAACAGGTCTGGAGGGAGCTGTAGACTGCAGCGAGGAGGGAGAGAGAGAGAGAGGAAATGATGGAGGATGGCTGGGAGGTTGCTGAACTGGGAATTCCTTAGCGCATGCGGCCGGGGAGGCTTTGTGCTTCTTGCGCCGTTGGGCTGTTGGCATACGCGGCTCAGCACTGCCATCTTCAGAGTCGTGGTCTGAGTTGCTGGGCTCAGAGTGAGAGAGAGGAGAAGAAGAGGGCGAGAGAGACCAGGAAGGTGTGAGGTATTCTGAAACAGAAACAGGCACTGGGCCGGATTCCTCCTCCTGAGAGAGAAAAAGAAAAAAGCACACTCAAGTCTATCTGAAGTCTGGAGTTGCATTGTGATTATTGCCAAAAAATGGGATTTAACGTACATCGTAAACATCTCAAAAACATCTGCGAAATGTCATTCTGACATTCCACATGAAACATTGTAGAGATGTATTGATAAATAAACGCTGAGAGGACATCTCACAACTGTAAACACAGACACGTCAAATAGACGCCTGGAAAGTGTACATTTTGCTATCAGCCTTTCTCACCACCTTCACAACATATCCCAAATATAAAGCTTCTAATCAGGTATTAAATATTGTCAAGGTTTATTGACAGAGTTAGAGTAATTACTTTAGCCTAAACAATGTGTAGATATCTGGCAACCAAATAACCAACCTGACAGGAAAGTTATTACATTTTGATAAAGGACAAACATTTTTTTAACAATATGTGCTGCTGAATTCTTCACAAATTGTTCAAATAATATGACTTTCTGAAATTACTGGATACACTAAAATATATAAAAGATGTGTCATCTCTATTTAAAATGCAAA
Source organism: Triplophysa tibetana (assembly GCA_008369825.1). Lineage (NCBI taxonomy): Eukaryota > Metazoa > Chordata > Actinopteri > Cypriniformes > Nemacheilidae > Triplophysa > Triplophysa tibetana. Next base: position 13,322,553 of record CM017896.1, on the reverse strand, counting down.
TGCAACATAAACAAGTGAATGTGAAGTGACTTGAATGTTGTCATAACTTAATTTATTTAAGTTTAACTTGCTTAAATTTGTAAAGCAGTAAACCTGATAATTTTGCGTGGGACTACATAAACTATTTTTGTTGCCATAACTAACTGGGCAGCTGATCTTAAGCTGTGTGACAGCATTTTAAAGTGTTATTTTACGAATTTTTAAGAAAAATATTTTCTATTATTTAATGCTCACTTAATGTTTTTTTGTTTTGTGGTTACTATCACGCAGAAAACTGTTGCCTGTGCTTTGGTTGTGAGATGATGATGTGTTGCCTCATTCAATGAGTAATAACTGTTAATGCCAGTGTTGAGACCAGTCTCGTCTTACTTGCTCCTTCTGTGTGTCATATATAGTCACTGTGTTTAGATTGTTGATAATTCAGGAACTTAACACAGGAACACATGTTGGTTTAACAAAACATTACTTGTTTAAATCAACTTGTTTGATGTTCAGATCTCAACTATTTATGTGGATATTTTCCTCATTTTAAGTTCACTGAACAAACTTTTTAAGAGTGATGCTAGTTAAGATACAGGAATTTAACATTTTCAAGTTGGTTCAACAATTAATACATTTTATTCCTGTTGTACTGACCTAATTTAAGCTTATTTAAGTCAAACAAAAATGTTTCAGTAAATGGCCTATGGTCTATGAGTGTTTGATGTAGCTTTCCTGTAGCTCAGTGGTAAGAGCATTGTGTTAACAATGCAAGGTTGTGGGTTCGATCCCAGGTGATTGCAAATACCTATTTACAAATGTATAGGATAAAGCAATGTAAGTCGTTTTGGAAAAAAGCGTCTGCCAAATGCCTAAATGTAAATGTTAAAAAATATTTCATACCTTTAGCTTCTTAACTTTGTTTTCGTGGTCAGAGCTGCACTCCAAGCTATTTGACGGCACAGTGCTATGGAAACCCTGGGGAGAGGAGAGGACAACATCTTTACAAAAGCGTGCTTTTAATTAAACAGCATAACTATACACTATAAAGTGCCCTAAACAACAAAATGTAATACCATGTATTTAAATTCATGTCACAAACATCTAAAGCATCATCATCACTGTCCACGATGTGCATATTATTAGTATCACTTATGTGCAAATGGAGCTCAGATGTGCTAGCCATTGTCATGGTTAGACCTACCACAGCGTTTTCTCCCCACTCTGTTAAACTGTAGTCCACTGTGATCTCCTCCCCCTTAGTGATGTCACGGATCGCTATAACGATCAGTCGCACTTGATTGCCACAGTGCACCTCACGAATGCGGCAATTCGGCTGCGGGTGGTACGACACAGCTCCACTTCCGCCGCTAGTGCCCTCTTCACCCATCTCACCCGCACTGCATGAGAGAAAACAACATGAGACAGCGAAACAAATACAAAAACATAGAGCGCCACACTAATGCAAATCCTATGTTACAGTCATTCTCCCACACCTATCATAATTAAAGTTAATAACACAATAACTTCTCAAATGACAAATCAGAGTGGTCCATTTGATGTAAACTCATGCCATGACTAACATACTTAATGTCACATGCTTTCACATGTTTAAATGCCAATATACAGGCTACTACAAGCAAACTTAAATGTGCTATATGCGCTTATCATTTGTAATGAAACATTGTCATTATTTACTCATCCCTATTCTTGTCTAACACAGTATTAGTGTCTTTCCACTATTAATTCCAAAATGATTAATACAAAAACAAAATAATGCTGCATTGAAATGCCAAGGAAGTACGTAAATTAGAACAACATTTTATAATTTTTTTAATTAAAAACACTTGGTCCCCCACACACATCTCTGTCATCAAGATAAACACATGTATACACATAACCCATCTGACTCCATGTACACAGTTCTGTCAGTGCTATCGCTAAACACAGCAATAAACATACAACCCCACACTCTCAAACCCAGTACACACTTCGATAAACACACGTGCATTCCATCACTCGCTCTTAGATAATAAACACTCGCAGCTTACACGCAGCTTGCATTCCAGTCATCCCCCAACTCCACAAACACAAAACAATATCTCAATCACACAACACACGCAGACACAATAATCATTACAATCTCCTCCAAGCGTGGATATGCACACACACGTGGCATAGTCTAACCAGACCACACACAATCTCACACTCACCACAACTGAGCAGATTGTGTTTCATAGTAAGGCCCGTCGGTAGCAGGCGGTCTCTCTCTGTTGTGTGTTTCCTTACTATCATCTGAAACACACGAATAAACAGCTTACCACTCATTCACATACAAATGTACATACTTTACTTAAACTCCTCATTTGGACAAACTGATAAACTACAGTCACCTCAAATTGGCAGATCTCTGTTGGTGTAAGCGCTCTCTACAAAAGTGACAAAACAAATGTTTTACCTTTCTCCGGTCCATAGCTGTGCACCAACGTACTCTCCTCCTCTTCCTCTGTAGCAAAGACTCGGTCGCACACCTTCACTGGCGTCCCCTTCCTTTTTCTTCCACAGCCACGTCTACACCACACACACATTAAACGGACATTCATTAAACCTACAGCCTGACTGACTCTATGGGTAGAAAACATAGATCAACCAGATGAATCGATATACTGGTCACATCATTGGATCAATGGAAACTATGTCACGAATCAATCAATAATCTCTACTATTTTCTTAGCAATGTTACCAAAAACTGAGAATGTTCTAAACCTTAATTGTCTAAATCCTTATGTGACCATCAGAGCATTTCAGTGATGGATATAAAAATGAGGTTCAACAATTCAAGTCAACATCTTTTAGATCTGTGTTCCTGTAGAGCAATGTTTTAGTTGGACAAAGGGTTGTCGGCCATCCAGAAAGCCTATCCATTGTTTTTGTACCCCAATTTTTCATCCACCGGCAAAATTCAAATCACAAAAGCAATTGCAAACATCTCACAATTTGAGAAATCATTCAGGTTCATACACAAAAAGGCAATTTCCGTTCCAAAGTTTGGGGTTTGCTCAAACCTCCAACTATGGATAACGATAACAGTGATGCTTCAACAGAGAGTAAGCACGTGTGAGTTTGTGTGTGAGAGTGTATTTAGCTGTCATTAAAAGAGCGGTGCATGAAAGCAAAAGCCCAGTTTTCTCCAGATGCAACTGTGAATGCTTAATTAGACAAGTGTGGAGATGTGAACAGTCTCTTGGTTACAGATGTGTTCGGTGTGTGTGCGTGCCTGACGTATTCATTGAGCTGTGATAAGACCCAGCCATGCCGACTGGATATTGATCTGGCCGACCCTCCATCTGGACCTAAGAGACTGTGTTTTGTCTGTGTGTGTGCGGGCACAAAGGCAAAAATGTTCACATATTCATCTCTATATCTTGTAAAAAATCTTTAGCTGTTGCTTTTTGTCAATTTTTTGAGTGTGGGGTTTTTAAATGGACTTGTGTAAAAAAAGTTGAATTTACTCAAATGCTAGATCCTATGTTCCATTCTGTTGCGCTCCATCTAGCTGTTTGTGAGCCGTGTCAACGGCCCCTTAGAAACACGAACGATTGGGGTCTTGTGAACCTTAATTATACAGGGCTTCTATATGATAGGCTACTTGACAAGTTGTTGGGTTTTCCAACTGGGTTGTCTGTGTTTTGAAATACAGATTGAAATCCATTGTGACAGCTGCTGTGAAAACAGTGCAGGACAATTGGGAAATATTTAACATAAATTATCAGATAAATAAATAACAGGATTCTAATGACACACACATGCTCGTTTGCAGCTTTCTCATGTTTTTTGTTGTATGGTTTATGGTTTACCCAGGTGTGTTTATCAAAGTCTATGAGAGTAACTGTGAGAACATGCGCAAATGACTATGATGTTAAGTCCAATAAAACTGTATTCCTTCCCGCATTACTTTAACTCACATGTATACTTAAGACATATTATAGAGCTATATAGACATTTTATAGGGCTTCTTCTTGTCAAACATGACGAAACATGAAATCACTTGTATCAACAAATTTCATTAATATTCATTTCAAACAAGATATGACATGATTTAGGGCATTAATTAAACACAAATTACAATTTTTTTTACAAAAAAGGCCACACATAATAAGACATTAATGAATTATATTTAAATAAAATATTATACATGTAAAATGTATTTAAATGTGAAAGCTACCTATGTTGGATTTGGTAATGAGAATTACGTTTTTAACTAGAAAATGTGTAAAGTAATTTGTTAACTTGTTAGCCATTTAAAAGGTACTAGTAAATGCATTTCTTCACATAAAATCAAACTTTATGTAAATCTATGTGAGTGTTTATACTGTCTTTAAAAATGTTACGCAGGATGAGAATATCAGTCATGGATACTACTTTCTTCCAATATTTCCTTATTTATATCAAAAATAATATTCTGTCAATCATTTTTTGTAATTTGAGAACATCTAGTAGAACATCCAATCCAAACATCCTGTTTCAAGGTTTAGCAGCTAGAAAAAACTGCTCTGAAAGTAATCCTAAAGATATCATTCCTCTGTATTGTTTTATTTTTTGCATTAATTCCACTATTCTTTTAAATATATATATTTTTAAAATCCTATCTTAATAGATATACGCTAAATCACATCTCAATGTTTTGCATTTTGAAAAATATATATACATGATCTCATTTATATGTTTGATATCCAGACATCCCAAATTTCCTCAAATGCAAATTTTGTCAATTTAGCCAACTTCTTGGGACAAATATGTCCTTAAGGTATTTATAAGTATGTACACAAAGACACTTGTGTAACTCATTCCACAAGTCAATACACTGGAAAACGGACATGCTTTTAATCTCTCCTCATTCCACACGCCTAAATCTGTTTCATTTTTGATCATTTGTGTATCTTGACTGTGTTTATCTCTTGTTTTCTTTTTCTCTCTCTCTTATTCACACACACAAACATACAAAATCCCTTTCCACTCAAAACCCCACACAAACAATCAAAAACACACATGTGCAGGCAGAGAGACACACATATGCACAAGGACACATCAACACGCACACACACATACAAACACATCCTACCCTTTAAAGCCTTCATGCACGCACAAACACGCACACACTCACACTCACAAATATCCTCTCTTCAGCTGAGCTCACATGCTCGCAGACACACTCACCCCTCCCCCTTCTCAGCTCACATGCATACACACACACACACACACACACACACACACACACGCTAACTAAAGAGCACACACATTTTCTCACTCACGTTCTCTCAAATAACCAAACGCAGTCTCATATTCTCCTGTCTCTCCTAGACACACACACATCTGTTTCTCCACACATACACACAAACAACAAACACGCAAATGCATTCTCTCTGATGCTCACTATCACACATAACACATACCCATCTCTCTCTCTCTCTTTCGCAACACACACACACGTTTGAATAATGTAAACATACACAGGCTGACTCTCCGTGCATATAAGATATGCACAGACTCACACAATCAACACACACTCGCCTTTGTTAAGAACACTAAACACACTCTGCTTTATTCAGTCTCACATTGCAATCACACACACAGACACACAATATACAGTCTTCCTCCTCAAACATATAACATATCGCCTACTCTCTGTTTTCACACACACACAAACTCCCTTCCTCTTTTATAAACAAAGTAGAAGCATCTCTCTCTTTTTCCACTGTCTTCAACACACTTGTTTGTGTCTTTTTCACAGAAACACAAAAACAGTCACACACTAACAAACACACAAATACGCTGTCTCTGTCACACAACCTTCCTTTTCTGTGTTTAGTTCTCTCTCTCACACACACACACTGCTCTCTCTCTGAAACACACACAGACACACACAACACAACACACACCCGCCCTCTCTCTCTCTCTGCCTCTAGTCTAGAACACAAACACTCTCACCCTCCCCTCCACAGTAAGCCACTAGAACAAACACATAGAGACACACTAGAACAAACACATAGAGACACACACATACATACGCACGCACACACACGCACACACACACACACACACACACACACACACAGATCTAAACACATAAACAGTCACACACAGAATCTCAGTGACACACACACTCCTTCTTTTATCTCTCCAACACACACATATACACACTCTCGCTCAAACACACACAAGTCCACTTTGCCTCATGAGCACACATACACTCACCCTCCCCATCTCGCTCAACCACTAGAACAAACACGCACACACACACACCTCTCAGTCGCACACAAACCTAAACACACGCACACACACACACTGAGCCTTCTCTCTGTTTCCAAGACACACACTCTCTCCCTCCCCTTCTCTTTCAGTTTCAGACCTGCAAGCATGCGCACGTACACACACATATGCTCACACACGTGCACGTACACACACACACATTTCCTCACCATTTTCCCTTCTCTCTTCTGCCTCTCACGCACACACTCCCTCCCATCATCTGTTCCCCCCTCTCTCTCTCTCTCAGACATACACACACTAGACTTTGCCTTGCTTACACACACTCAGCCTCCCTCCTCTCTCTTGCTCTGTTCGTCTCTCTCTCTCTCACACACACACACCCTCCGCATCCCTTCTTCGTCACAACATACTCTCTCTATTTCTTAAACAGACAGACACTTTTTCGTCTCACAAATCTGTCAGTCAAACCGCTTATTTTCACGCAATATCTACCAACGATTACTCACTCACATCATGTAAGCACACTAACATCAGATTAATGTGACTTTACCACACTTAAGCAGCTTTCCATGGAAAGGAACACAAATCATCACACATCAGGTGTCATCAAGATCAGCGATTTCTCCTAGACAGTAATGAGACTAAGCTGAGAATACATTAAAAATCGTATGTTCCCCAGAAAACGCCCCAGTAGTGGCACAAGAGTCTTCTCAAGATTTTCTGAGATCTTACACGTCTTACACCGCTTTGATTGGCAAAGATAACAAAGTCTGGAATAACAAAAAAGAGATTTTAACACAATCTTAACATCTATTTTTTTCGCTTCAAAATTATCAGAAGAATTTGATTCTGATCATTTTCTCTGGGGTCAATTTTATTCCACCTTAAGATTTTCAGGGAAATCACCTAAAAAAACAGTGAGAACTTTTGGTTGCATGACCTATCATACATGATGAATGAGCAACCTATGATAAAAATCTTCTCTATAGAAGTCAATGTGTTTGTTGAACAAAACACTTTCTCTCTCTGTATACTGTATATATGATCTCACGAACACCCATACTACCTGTTCATCCAGCTCTCCCCACCAAAAACATTTATGACAACAAGACTGACACACTCACACTTTCAGTTATCCACTGGCTTTATACATTAAACATACACCTAACTCTCATTGGTTACCCATAAACATATACACAAAGACCTAAATGTTGCTGTTTTCTGTCTTTCCCTCAATCCCGCCCGCCCTCCCTGCCTGCCACTCGTTCACTCTCTCTCTCTCTCTCTCTCCCTGGCTCACACACACACCCCTCCCCTACACTGTCTCAAACACACTTCCCCTGTCTCTCATGTACTCATGTCATGCAAACACACACGTCAACGTGCGTCACGCAGTCCCTCTCCCTCCACATATGATCCAATTTAAATTTTCTTACATTTACACACGTTACACCTGACTCACCTTGACTAGAATACCTTTAACAAGGTCCACTCCACCAAAACACATGTTTGTTTGTTTTTATCACGGTGGGAACTGTTCAATGACTTCTATTGTTTTAATTCTGAACTTATTTTATTTTCTATTCTCTGACAATAATATTCATTATTGAGTATGTTTTGCGGCTTTTTCAGTGGGGGCTTTTGCTGGTCCCCACAATATAAGCAAATTTAGGATTGACCAATTTAGGATTGACAATCTGTATCCCCCAACACACATACATTTACATTTTACATTTACATTTAGTCATTTAGCAGACGCTTTTATCCAAAGCGACTTACAGTGCACTTATTACAGGGACAATCCCCCTGGAGCAACATGGAGTAAAGTGTCTTGCTCAAGGACGCATTGGTGGTGGCTGCTGGGATCGAACCAGCAACCTTTTGATTACCAGTTCGGTGGTTTAACCCACTAAACCACCATCTCCATCTCCACATACACAAACCATGCTTGTACGGCAGTAACTTCCATTGTCTTTTTCCAACCAGTGCTTAATCATTGCATATGCAAATATAAGTTGCATATTTATACACAATTTTTTTTAATCGAGGATTGTCAACTTGACCCCACAATATAAGGGAGTTAAGGTTTTGCTGTCATTTTCGCTCAATTTGGTCCCACAATGCAGGCACAACCTGACCCACACGTACACACCTCTTTCAACACTCCACACACACCACCTTTTATCTACTCTCACATACAGCCACACACTCATGCTGTCACACACACACCATTGTGTCTGTCTTTGTCACGCACACACTCCCTCCCTCCCTCATGCTCTCCCTCAAATACACACACTGAGCACACAGTCTCTCTATCACACACACACACACACATACGCATGCAAACACACACACTGTACTTGTTTCTCTCTCTCACGCTCTACACTGTCCCTCCTCCCATTTGCACTAACACGCACACTCTCAGACACACACAAACACGCAGTCTCCCTCTGACACGCACACACTAGCACATACACACTCTCTCTATCTCTCACACATTCTCCCTTTTGACACACACACACTAGCACAAACTCTCTCTCACACACACATACTCTCATAAACACACTCTCCCTCTGACACACAAGCAGAAACTCTCTCTCTCTCACACACGCACACACACACACACACACACACTTTCACGCGCTCACACATACACGCAGACAGTCTCTCTCTCTTCCTCTCTCACACACACATACACACACACGCACACACATGACACCCACACATATGCATGAACTCTCTCTCTGTCTCCCACACACAGACACGCGCGCGTGCGCGCGCACACACACACACACACACACACACACAAACAAACAGTCAGACGTTTTTCATCTTGATTTTAAACGCATCTGCAGTTTCATTTTAGTTTAAACGCATCTAACGTTACAGTATCAAAAAATATGAATCTGTTAGACTGACAGCTAACATTGTCATTTACATGAGACTCACACACACCTGATTCCTCTCATGACAAACAGAATGATAATTCATAAAGACCAATTTAACTTTATATGTGAATAAATAAAATACATTGTAGCTTTAATTATATTAAGCTCAGTGTAAACAAATAACAAACTTCAGCCTTTAAGATAATTTTGCCGTAACAAAAAGTGGCAGACGGTTCCAAGCCTAAAACTTTGTGTCGTCTCTTGAAATGTTAGTTTTTATTTAGTCTGTTTACTCCCTCACCCTCGCGGCAGCGGCGGCTTGCTGCTCTCTCCATCGCTGTCCAGCGTTGGCGGCTCCCGGTAATCAAAGAGCGAGCGAGCGATCTCCGCCATTCCCGGTGATGTGTGCGCTTGGCTTCTCACGCGCAGTGTTCGCTTGCGCTTACTCAGTATACAGGTTCTTTCGGACGCCACCATTCACACACAGGCGGGAGGAGGACGCGCAGTCAAAAATGACTAATTTGGGAAAATAAGTTTTGAAGCTGTTGCGATTTTTATTAGACAAACGTAAGTTCTCATGAAATATAACCCGTTTCGCTGCTGTTTGAAAACGAGTTGTAATGAGTTGAACAATGAAAAAATCGGTTACTAAACACCCCTTAGATGAAGTGGTCGCAACCTCTAGTATATGTTGGTCGAAGGGGGGGTCTGTTTCTAAGCGAAGTTGATTGTACTCATCTGTCGATATGGACAGTTCTATATCTCCAGTATGTTTATGACAGATACAAATTTCACAATATCACTTTTACTGTTTTTCTGACTAACTTCGGTCAAATAACAACGTTGTATATGCGTCATTTGGTTTCGTCTGTGTTGTTCGTGGCTAAGTAATGCACTGCTTTACCGTTAGCTGCGTCGTCGGGTAACGTTGACGTTAGTTTGCCATTGGTGATGTTGATAAATATGAAATAAAAAAACACACATATCCATTTTTTATAACACAAAGAATTAATTTGATATCTTAATTCATATTTTAGTTAAGAATAGAACCAAATCAGGGATATCCACGTGCGGTCGGAAAACATATTCAAATTGATGAATTCTCATTTAGACTGTTCTGGATTTCTGGATCACACTTACACACAAACCTCTGACGCACACATATAAACACACCCTTCCCCCACTCTCATCCTTCACACACACACACACACACATGCTTACGCACACACATGCACACGCACTACCTCACACGCAAACAGACAGACTACAAGTACAGAACACACACACACATTCGCAGGAGTGTAAACATTCAATTCAATATAAACATTCGATTTTTCATACATGCAATGATCAGTAAACACTGATGTTTCTTTTACAAAGTGCACTTATAGACAACATAATACAACATAATACACCTTTAGGCACACCCATCAGAAATCACATGACATGACATGACACTATGCACAAACACACATATACATTCATGTAAATACTTATACTTTTAAACTCCTCGGACCATATACACTCATGTTAGTTTACGAATACACACACATAAACTGCAGATCTCTTTCTCTCACGCACACACACACACACACACACACACAGATTCTCCCTCCTACGCAAGCGCGCACATACACACATCCTGCCTCTCACACACACTCACACAAACCCAGTCACATTCTCTTAATCACACACACACACCCCTCCCCCACTGACAGGCATCCTGCCACTCTTCCAATACACACACACACACACACAAATAAATAAATACACACACAAACAGATCACAAACATGCACTCCACCCCCACTCTTCCAAACACACATCATGCTTTTTTCTCATAGCTACACGTGCACGCACACACACACACACACACACACACACGCGCATTAAGTTATTAAAAGCAACCTGTTCGAATGATAGCTTGAATTATAGCCATTTATTGCTGAGCATGTCTGAAAATGCATACGTAAATAATAAATAAATAAAGGACAAGTTCTCTGTTTTTCTTTACAGTTTTAATACTCTTCACACAGTAACTGCTTTTTCTGTCCTCCAACAGAGCTCTGCCTCTATAATCATCATCTCCATACAGTCAATAACCTAAGTCAACGGCCGGCCCATGCTCGCTAGGATACAGTTTTTGAGTAGATATAGCACATTATAAATGCAGTGTACATGCATGACAATTACAGTTAATGTAAAAAATGTTTTGTGTCTGAGAATTTATACTTTCCTGTGAGTCACATCTGACAACTTGCCCTGGAATAAAAACAGTGTTTTATGTAGCCAGTAGAGGGCATGAGTCTTTCATTAATCTGCAGAGAATGAGGAAAATAATCCTAACTAACTCAAATAGACGGTACATCTAAAAGAATGAAACAAACTTTTATGATAAATATAAAGAAGTAGCCTATTAAAGATAGCCAACACTGTTGGTGTGTACAGTAGGTAATTTTCAGGATGCAGGAAATCAACCTCTATCAATAAATGTATACAGTAACTTTGATTTACAAACATTTGTGATATCAATGATTTAGATTTGTTCAGTTTAAGCAGGCATCAAATTATTTTACTCTAGATATATTTTCCATTCCAGGCCAAACACAAGGCCTATGTGTAAATGAGGACATATATTGTTGTTGTTCATTTTACACAATTGTCTTGGCTCACAGTAAATAATCATAATATGTAATGAAACCAAGTTTTAATTTATTTCAGAATATATTAACATCTGTTACTATTGACCATCAATTACTAATTAATTATTCATATTTAAACAATAAAAAAAGCACTTATACTAAATATGTAAATTACAATCAGTTTTGTAAAATAATATCAATCTCTGCATTTCTGGAATGCTGAGTTCTAATATCTGTATTCACAGGCCTCCTCACTTTCTACATTCACTATGCTGTAATGAAATTCTTCCTCATTATTATCATATGCTCTTCTGCGCCACCCATGCATTACTTTTTTGTCACATATCCAGTCTCAATTCCTTGTTTTCCTAGACCCTCTGCTTGTCCTTTGGGAGATCGTCTTAGGTGCTTTCTCCATCTCCACTGGCAGCTGGTTGAGGGTGTTTGATGTTTGGCCAGTCCAGTGCACAAGATCCTGCAGCACTCTCAAAATCCACATCTTCAAACCAAATCTCCCAGTGCCATCCAGCTCCTTTCACAGAGACAAAATCTCTGTCAAATTCATATTTCAAAGACTTGTTTTCTTCGGCACAGAACAACGCTTTTATTTTATTTTTTAAATTCAATAAGACATTTTCAACCCTGTCTCAAATTCAGTGACAATGAATACATTTGTATCTAAAATGTTGTTGTAGATTATAAATGTAGTTTTATAAACACTTGTTTTTTTACTTTAATGAAATACCACAAAAATAACCAGAAGACAACTGTTTACTATTAATTCTATGTTACATGCGTTTGCAAAAAAAGGTTAGAACATATACGTTTAAAACAGGTTATTGAGAAGCACCTCTTTGACTGCAGCTTTAAATCTCAGGCCATCCACTAGAAGTCGCTCTGTGCTCACCAACAGGTGGCCCAGACGATCCTTCACAGTTGTCCTCTGTCTCGTATATTCGCCCTTTTCCTCGGAAAACTCTACGTCCTCGCGGGTGATGACATCTTCCAGAAGCCGCAGACACTCCTTCAGCGCAGCGTGCAGGATAGATATTTTTTCTGCATCTGACATCTGAGGTACCAGGGGAGGAACGGATACTAAATAATCCCCGGCAACTGGTGAGGACGGCAGTGATTCACGTTTTCTCTGCAAAATAAGTCAATTAAAAGGATAGAAAGGGAAGAAGACTCAGCATGGTGAATGTAGCCATCATGACATTTACGATCAAATTGATGTTTATTTAAAACGATCACCTTGATATGTATTTAATATCACTAACTGATATTTATGTATAATGACATTATTATTATTAATAACATGTTTAACTGTATTTTATATGTGTAAATATCAATTATTTTCAGTATTGACAGAGGGTCTAGAAATAGTATGTTACATGTGATAATCATTAAGCCCAGGTTTAAGATAAATCACTTATTAATGTGGGTTTGCTTATTAAATCTTCTCCGAAAAAAACTGTAATGTATCATAGCACTTCTGTAAGTGCTACAAGGATTTTCCTTCATTTAGTTAAGAACATTACACTTTGAATAAACGAAGAAAATGTTTAATAATATAAAGTTTTCAGAGAAACTTCAGACAAAAAGACAAAGAAAAAATTGTAAAAGTGATCTTATAATATCACATTTACTATTTATCTAACAAAGTTGAAATGCTTTCCTTTACATTATAGATGAATATGCATTTTATAAAGGGGATCCCTCATAAAAGGTTAATCTTATCAGTGAGTCCTTGGCATCATAAAGTTTGACGCCCCTGCCTTAAACCTCAAAGGTGAAACAAACGACATTGTAGATATGACCGAGTACACATGTTCGCACAGACAACGTGATAAATGAATCTTCTAATGTGATCTAGACTCCTGCATTTGTCGCATATACCTACAAAAAAAGATCAGAAGAGTAGCAAGCCTATCAAATTTCTTTATAATGGGTGACGTAGGCAGAACAGCAATCAAATGTCGCACCAATTTTACAAATGAAAATACTCCCCTGCATTCCAAACCGCTCCCGCGTTTATTTTCCAAGATAAACCGAAACCGAGAAGCGGGCGCTTCAAGTTTTCATTGAACACGAGAGATGGCGGGCCGGAACGATTTGGCAGATAACCACATTTCTTATTACTGGAACAAACGCGCTGTAGTCTAGAAACATATTCCAGTCGGCTGCGCGTACCAACAAGTTTGGAATGGATAACGTTACCCCCCGAGTGTAGGCTTTTCTACCAGTGACTTCACATCTGTTGCATTCAGCCGCACACACATTTCCTCCAGACATTCCTATTCTAATGCCTTTAAGGATAATGTCAGACATTGTGTTCACGTAGCAGACCGAGTCAACACATAAATCAATATTGATATTATTTTGTAAAACAAACTCATGTTTGTTCATGCATAATTAGGCTTACGTATAACTCTAGAAGCTGTATGCATTCCTCATGAAGAAGCCGAGCCAAAGCTGTAGATCTCCCTGCGTGCTCTCGCAACCCATGGCGACCGAGTGAAGCCCTGCCAGCCATTTATTTTCCAAAATGATCTGATGTTTAAAAAATAACACCTGACTCGATAACGGGAATGAACCAGCATAAAAGCTCCTACAAAGTATTGTAATACGACTCCAATAAGGCGACGTCGATCCTCGGATGTTTTTCAAAACTCTCCATAAACGGTCCAGCTATTTCATTGTCGCTCTCTCTAGGATAAACTTTAAACATCCCTTATTCCATGCTACAGCTCACGTTCACCCAGTTAAAACATGTTCGTTCTGAATATCTCGGTCAACCCACTCCTAACGAGAACGTGTTGCTTTTGGGGAGGGTTTAAGGAGCTGGGAACGTCTGACGGAATTTCATTGGACCAGGATTCTAATGGCGTCAGATTTATATATTTTTTTCATTTTCATTTTCTTAGTCAAGGGATGAAACACAATTACAGGGGGGACAACGGACATCGCAAATACCCTGCAAAGCCATAAAAATGAATAAAAATATCAACATGCTATTTCGTTTGAAAATAAAAAATTGAAAATAAACTAAAATACATTTAAACATAAACTTAAAGAAATCTAACAACAGACTCAGATTGATATCACAAGGACTTGAATTTAAAAAGCTACCACTTTTTTACCTCCAATTTTGCTGTTCTTAATTTTAATTATATAAAAAAAAAATTTTGTTTGAATTCACCTCATACAAATTCTGGTTCATGAGTTTTTAAAAGAGCCAGTCTTTTGCTGTTTTTGAGACTTTGATGATGTTTTTGTGGTGTTTAACAATGGATATCCATGTTTCTAATAAAAAAAACTTTTTATTTCACATATTTCAAGAGGGATATGGACGTGATCGTCACCTTACCCCTTGAGCACGCCGGAGCGTGCCCTCATGGGTGGCAAACACGCTGCAAAATGACTGTTTACAATATCAGGAATCGTGATTCCTATGTAAGTCGTAGAGATGACGTAAGCATCACCGTCGAGTCCAAGTTCTTGTCATTTCAGCAAATAATTGCGTACTTCAGTCCCGGTTTCTTTGTTTCTCCAATTCTACTCAGCCATTTTGCTGCGTGTTTTACCACTCAGGGGAGCGTGTGAACATTTCGGGACACGCTTCCCCCGGTTGCAAGACACCCAGCAAAAAGGATGATGAGAATAGGAGAAACAAAGAAACTGGGACTAAAACACGCAATTATTTGCTAAAATTACGAGATCCGCACGACTTCCATAAGGCATGCAAGGGAATCAGGTGTGCCGGACGATGAAATGTTGTACGGAATTGCGTTTTCAGATATTGTAAGCAGTCATTTTGCTGAGTTTTTTTGCCACCCACGGGGGCCTGCTCACGTGGTGAAGTGACGACACGTCCATACCCTCAATAGCCAAATTAAATTCTCCGTTCAAATTTGGTTTCCTGAATATTGATCCCTGGACTGTTTCTCAATTCCAAGAACGAAATTTCAGAAGGCTTTATTGTTTGCAGGCGGACCATTAGAGAACGCGACAAGCATGTCTCCCGGAAATCCTGTGAAATTCAACCAATCAGATGGAAACTATAACGTCCTGAATTGTTTACAGAAAAGTGTTACTTGCATCAGACGTGTAGCCATCGGATGGTGGAATAGAGAATAGAGGATAGCATTCCGGTCATATTCGAAATTGAACAACAGGACTCGCTGTTAACACTAGTAATCCCTAACTAAATGACTAAATAAACAATAGGGATAAAAGCACAAAGATGACTCATTCAATAACAATGTCTTTTTCGATTTGATGTTTCAAGGAGAAGAATGACAGTCTCAAAAAGTTTGTACTTTTCTCAGCTGTGGACAGTGCGTGCAACTCCTGACCGCATGATAACGCCAGCCTACTTCCTTTATGGACAAAATACATTTCATTTGAATAAATAATACAAATGAATCATCTGTTTTAATTAATTTTATAAAATGGCAAGTTCCAGTTCTTGATCCTGACACCGCGTGGCATCGTGCATGACTTTTTTACAATAATACACACGTTCTGGTACCTTATTTCTTACAACACAATTCTGTAGTGGATAGTATTGAACATCATAATAGCACACTAAATGCAATTTAAAATTATTTTTTTCATGCAATTCTGCTTTTCTATTTTACATTATGCAGACTATGATACGATGCAAACTGTGTTTGTTCTCTACTGTGGATTTATGCTTTAACCATATTTATTTGTAGAAGAACAAATGTTTAATCTTCGTAAGCGCTATTATAAACGTTTTTTTTACCCTCACAGTACCATTCCGCGCCACACGAGTGCAACATTACAAATGTACGATTCAGTTAATAAAACCAGAAGAAACACTTACTTCCGGATAGATAGACAGATGCTGGTCTTGTTGACATTTTGTGTTTATTTTTAGCGTTAATTCCCTTTGTGGTGTATTTCAGTGGTTATGAACTCGCTTGTAGGATACGTTGTCTCGTCTGAGTCAGAGGACGAGGAAAGGGGAGAGGAGAGTCGGAAGGAGTAAGTTTGTAAAAAATGATTTCGCAGTTTATAACATTACCGTTACATTTATTACATGTATTTTAATACCATGTATTCCACAGTGTTCCTGTTTTTTTAAACTGTTTGTTTTCTTTTGTCACTACTGCAATTTTTTTTAAAAAAAAGCGGCTTTGCAACAATGAAAATAGTAAAAAGAACAACAGAAATACATTTGAATTAAATATTAAGACAAAAGGCTGTGGTTGGCTTCCTTCCACAGTTATAATTTAATATAAATGAATGAATATGCATAATAAACACAAGTCTTGGAATATTTGCTCAGGTCCTTTAAAAAGGCAGATGATGGCGTGGAGGAAAAGAAAGGCCGAAATTTCCTATTGGAATCGGAATCACCTTCCAGTGAGTCTGAATCTGGTCCAGTGAATGAGGATGAAGAAGAGGAGATAGCCAATTCCTCTCCTGAACCCTTGCTGACCCCTTCCGTCCGCCCTCACACTCACAAGCTCCCACCTCCTCCTCTGGGAGGCTCTGGCTCAGGTGGAGCTCATGTAGGCAGCAGCATCTTTGCCAACCCATTCAAAGACATGGCAGATGAGAGACTGAATGTACTGCAGAAACATGTACCTCTTACTCTACAAGCTCGCCCCACCCAGATCGGTGGTAAACGAATATGTGTGGCATACAGAAAGAATGGCCGTTGCCGCTTTGGAAGCAGCTGCAAGTTTGCACATGATAGTGATTTGCAGCGTAACCGGTCGGTGACCTCTCACACTGAACCAAAAGACAATGCCGCTGCCGGTGTTGCTTGGACACAAGGTGACTCACTGGCTTCTTGTGATGTTGACAAGGAGACAGATAACGATAAAAACAGTGAACAACGAAAAAAACGGAGAGTGGGGGTTAATGATTCTCTTATTCCACCGAAACGAGCCCTCAAGCTGTACGCCAGGCTCTCGCATCCCTAAAAAAGACATCATTCCAAAATCAAAAAGACTTTACCAGAATGATTTGTAATAAAACGAAATCAAGCTATTTCTACAGAAGATACTGTTTGACATACAAAGTGAGGTGTGACTTTGTCTAAGTAACTTTACTTTGTGAAATACTTGTGAAAAATTTTAATAGATACAAGGAACAACAGCATTGATCAAGGTCTGAAACCATGTTCAACTTCTTTTATAGAAGTTCATCTAAATATAAATAATTGTATAGTTTGGGACAATAAATCTAAATGTGAATACATGTTTGTTGCTTTATGATTTGAATACTTGGCAAGAGATAAATATCACAAGGACAATGCTTTTGCGATTTGGAATAGGATTACAGATTTAAGACCTAACATTTTTGAGTTTACCTACAGTATATCACTTGAGTCATTACAGCTTATTGTTCGTTGGTTATTTCTAATGTTGCCATTGAAACCATACAATGGCACAAAACAGACACCAAAATAAAACAGGGAAGGATGAATTCGTACACACAGAATATGTTCTTGCATTTAAATATTAAACAGAATGCATTGTAATAGAACACAAAACACAATTAAAGGAGCACTAATACTCCATTGAGATGCCATCCTGCCTCCAGAATAATCCGACTGGTTTAAATTAAAACTGACATTAAACGTGAAAGTTGAATAATTTTTAACTTGACACAGTGTCTTAAAAAGACTTATCTTTTCGTGTTATATTTCAATTCATTACAGTGGAGATAGTGCACCATGCTAAAAGAGATCCATCTGGTGGATGTGTGTGAACAGCTCCTTGGGGTCTGTGGAAGCCCCTAAACACAAAACGCCACACACACACTAAACAGATGTGTTTGGAGGGAACTATTACTGTTTATATACAAAATGAACAATGTTAACAACTCAAACACATCCTCTCCGATACATACATTTCTACAAACCTATCAAAGTTAACGCGGTTACATACAATATATATATATGACTATATATAAAGTCAGACCGTGTATCGTTCTGGAGTGTGACAGACAAGTCATCTCATTTTTCTCCAAGTTCCATTCTTTATATCAGTACACGCTGTATCTGCCCGTCTGAAGGGTCTGCCATATTTTGATCCTCCCTTTCCCCACCAGCCTCCCAACCCTCAGCCCCATTTCCATTAGAATTAACACCATCTCCTGCCCAAATTATTTGTCTTCTCTCCAAAGGGCCAGTGGAAGAATGAGGAGGAGCAGGGGGAGGATTAGAGACATATCCCAAATTGCTCCGGCAGTCAGAGGAAGTCTCAGACAGAGTTTGCGAGTGATGGGTCATAATAATAGGAGGATTGGAGGGTCTGGTGAGCACCTGGGTCTGTTGTGGTTGGTTGGTCTGGAAAGGCAGCTGCTGTGCGACGGAAAGCAGTGGGAGCTGCTGTTGAGGAAGAGCTCTGAAGGTCATGTGGACGATCTGAGGCTGGGGGTTGTATGACTGCATGGGTAACTGCTGAACCAAAGTAGCCGACTGGGTGACGGTCGTGGTAGGCTGAAGATGCTGAATTTGGTGCTGCTGCTGTGAGACAGGTGCGGTTATGAACTGCAGTGGCATCTGAAGAGCTTGGGATGAGGCCTGCTGCGAAGCAGCGCCGATCTCTTCCTCTGTTGGCGGTAAAGCCAGGGTCATCGGTACCTGCATGGCGTGGAGGTTGTTGTCCTGATCCATGACCATCACTGGACCCATGTGCGTTAGGGGGCCCACCTGACCTGGCTGCACCACAGAGCTCCCCTTACCCTCAGAAACTGCCTGCTCTGTCTGTGCAGGGCCTGTAGAGCCTTCCAGCATTGTGGTGACTCCTACAGGAGTGGTGATGAGGGATCCAGCATTGGCTGCCAATGCTTCTGCAATGAGCACCTCTGGGTGGCTTTTGGCTTTGTGAGCCACCACACTGTCCTTCTTCTCGAACTTCTTGCCACAGATGCTGCAGGAGAACTGGTAGGTTGCATCTGCGTCATGCTTCTTCATGTGCCAATTGAGGGAAGCCTTCTGACGGCAGGTAAAACCACAGATCTCACACCTGTAACATGAAGAAGATTAAATACCGAGAAAAACTGCTGGAGATAAATGGGGTGTGTTCCTACTTTGGAATTCTGTTCTATTTCACCGTTTTCAGATTTTCGATTCGCGCCGCCTCATCATCTCATAACCAGGGCTTCATTCGCGCGATTCGCGCAGCAAGTAGGTCTATCGCCTCTTTGCATTGACTTAGCATGTAAGTCACTCAAGCTTGACGCGCCATTCGCGTTTGGTCAGAACACAACAAAACGTTACTGTGAAATTACCACATCAAACGTGACGTGCTAACATGGATGCAGCTATGAAGCCGCTGGGTTTGCTTCAGGGAAAATTTATTTTTAAGAAGCTTCCCAATGGAAACCTCAACAAGACTAAGGTTGTTTGCACCTTGTGCAATGTGGAATTGGTTTACTGTACGGTATTGGTAACCATACATTTGGTTTGAAAAGAAAACCTTCTCTCAACAGATAGTGGTCTAGCTTTAGTTGAAACCAGGAACTTTGTATTGGCACCTAATGTATTATGGCTCCTGTATGACATATCGCTTGTTGCTCCATAACTCTTTGTAAGTCGCTTTGGATAAAAGCGTCTGCTAAATGACTAAATGTACTGTAGGAGCTCTTCCAGTCTCAAGGACTATCTAAACGCAAAGCATCCCTTAGCTAATGAGGAAGTAAACAAAAGTACATCTTATTGAACATAATTTAATTTTCATTCTGCCTTTGGCAGAATTCAAATGAGCTATTTTAATCTAGATTAAAAAAATGAATCTATGCCCACCACTAATTTTGATATTATTTCGGGTGCTGGATCATATCCATAAGTCTTCCAACTCTGTCGTTTGGCCAGGAGTCTCCCATTTGTTTATTTATCATATAAACTGTGATCTTCTGTCCGGTTTGCGATCACAGGTTTCAAGTGCTAAACGTCGTATATCACCATACAACTATAGGTTATACAAACTATACGCAAAACCTTGCCATCACATCTAGGAAATAATTCGGTAAATTTGAGTTAAATCACAGGCTTCATTTATCCCGTGCGAATGCACCTCATGAAAAACAGATGTGGGGAGGTAATTTATAAATCACACAAGACCTACAGATAATACTAATCCCCAGCAAATAGGGCTAATGTGTAACCTAACGGTACATGTCTAACCAAATTCACAGAAGGCTCGAACTAAGTTTACTACGCAAACTGTTATCCAATCAAAGCACTGGGCATTTACTTTCATGTCTTCAATGCGCCACGCCTGTTAAAACCGAGTGTTTGTCAGGCCGGCCTAAAAATCTGGCAGAAAATAGTTATTACTTATTGATATTGATGTTTTTGAATGTAAAAACCACTCAAAGTCATAAGTAGACCTTATACAACAGTATAAAGCAATAAACAAGGCCATCATTTTTTCAGCTGATTTGCGCATCACAAAATAAATCCCCTTTAGGTGAATACAAGACTTGACATTGTACATAGCACCCTCTGTTGGAGAACAAATGTGATTTATGTATATGATTGAACTTACTGCAGTGGCTTCTCTCCAGTGTGTATCATTCGATGCACAGCCAGATTATGAGAGCTCTTGAAGGCGCGAGCACAGAACTCACAGATGTAGTCTCTCTGATCTGTATTTTAACAGAAGGCACTCAATCAAACACATTTTCATCACTTCATCATACATTATACACAAAAGTATTTACTGATGTACAAAACATCTATACCATGTCTAAGAAGCATAAAGAATGTGGGATGCAGTTTGTTAAACAAACAAAAAACCTTTATGCTATTAGCTCAAATAAGAAGTGCATAACTAGACACGTTTGCCCTACCTGTGTGGTGCTTGGCATGGCGCAGTAGTTGTTTCTGTAGCCGAAAGAGTCTTCCACATGAAGGGTGAGGGCAAACATACTTCTTCTTCATAAGATGTTGATATTTGATGTGATGCTGCAGTACAGAAACAAATCAGAAAGGTTTAAAGGAGAAATTAGTTAAAAATCACAATTTTAAACCGAGCTTTTGTTATACAAGCTTTCCTGTAGCTCCGTGGTAAGAGCATTGCGCTAACAACGCAAGGTTGTGGGTTCGATCCCAGGGGATTGCAAATACCTATGTAACATGTATAGGATAAAGCAATGTAAGTCGCTTTCGATAAAAGTGTCTGCCAAATGCCTGTGGGAATCGTATTCACGCGAAGATCATGTAAGTGTTAGAACTGAAAAAGCCCTTGTAACTGAGACTACATCTGTAATTGACTTCAGGCCCAGTCAACACCAGCTTCTGGAATGCACCCATCTATGACGACATTGATAGGTTAAACACCACCTCCACAGAAAAATATTAATGACTACTTCTCTAGTCCCGCCCACTGGCTCGCGCATGACAATTTTGAAGTATTACAGGTGGCCTGGAACCAGATAGAGCAAGCAATAAAAAAACATACCGTTAAAGATAGCTAAATATTGTGGCACCCCTGGTTGTGGAAGTTTACAGTCGCTTGCATTACCTTCCTTCAGATTCCGATATTAGTTATGCAGGGTTAAAGTTTATTTTTAAAGACGTTTCAGCTCATGTGGGAAAAACATGGAGCGTTTGTTCGTTACATTTCTCCGAGAATTCCTTTGTGAACACAAGGGATGGGAATTGATAAGAATTTAACGATTCCGATTCCATTATCGATATTGCTTATCGAGCCGATTCCTTATCGATTCTCTTATCGATTCTCATTGGGTGAGGGAATAAGTACCAATTTGTTTGTTTGAATTAACTCGCTTTAATATCTGATAAGAACACAGCAGATACTCAGAGTATACACAAATTTTGTGTAGCAACCTCAGAACAAACCTAAAAGTAGGCTACAAAGTAAAGTCCAGGGACCTATAGAATTTTTCACATTCATCATTGGTCCAGACAGAAAAATAAAATAAAACTGCCATTTAAGTGCCATAAAAACTAAAAACACAGACTAAACAGTCAACGAAGAGCTTGTGCCTTTGGAAATATTCTACCTGAAACAAAATTCAACTCAACTGACATACAAAATAAAAAGAAGTCTTCTGTTAAGACCACAACTATCAAGTTAGGCAATGACAATGGAGATTATTATTCATATAGTAAAAGTTGACACAATGAAATGGCGCTCACATATGGCGCTAACCCTAACTAAATAGAGAAGTTACCTTCGGCATTAATAGCAGATGACGTCTCGTTAACTCCGCTGTTGCTTGACTCACTTGTTGTTGCTGTGTCGCTAAGTAGTAGTGTATCAAACACGCGACAGTCCAGCAAATGAATGCGTGAAATGAATTGGCCTGTGTGGCCAAAGGTTTCTGCATATTGGAGGTAGTTCCTCCCTTTGCCGAAATTAAACTTTTACAGTTGTTGCAAATGACCGCATTGGCGTCTTTTCTAGTGAAATATAACCACGCTTTAGATAGCTTCTGCCTCGATGACATGTTTGCTGCGTGACCAAAACAACGCAGCGTGTGTTTTACGTCATGATGATGACACATTTGCAACGAGCGGAACCGATAAGCGGACTCGTTAAGCAGGATCGCTAACGGTTCCAAGGAATCTATTCACTGGGCACCAGTTCTAAAGAAGAACCGGTTCTCGGTTCCCATCCCTAGTGAACACGGCAGAGATCAACACTGGATTTGTGGAATGACTAAATTAAATAGCAGTGTCGTCAATATTGGATCCAATAGGAATGGTGCAGCATTCTTTTGTGAACAAAACATTTTTGTACTATGCATCAGAATTGCTTTGTTAGAGATCTCTTGATGTGCCCTGAGCACTATTCGCACGAGATAAGTATAACCTGGGGATCTCTAGTCAGTTGTTATACTTGCAGAGGTTCTCTGTGATCTAAAGCTTGTGCGAAATCGGCATCTCTGTGATTTGGCGGGCTCATATATCATTTTTTTATGGTTTTATCCACCGTTTGCAATTAATGGAAGCTGTTTGAAGTGTTTTGGTATTATTTCGGGTGCTGGTTGACATTCATAAATATTGGGAGTCTCCCGTTTGTTTGTTTATCATGGAAACTCAACATTTGAGACCTCCGAGCGCGGTGACCTTTTGACCGGTCCAGAATGACCTTTTGACCAGTGGGCGGTCATGGGTCTCAAATGCTGACGGGTACGGTCATATATCATTAAACACCATACAACCATAGGCTATACAAACTATACGCAAAGCCTTGCCATCCGGGAAATAAGTCAGTAAATTCGAGTAAAATCATCCCCTGCGAATGCGTCACATGAAATACTGATGTGGGGAGGTCATTTATAAATCACAGGGGGTCTCCAGATAATACCAATGCCGTACGAAAACTGTGAATGGTGCTAATGTGTAACAGAACGTTAGATCTCTATACAAAGTATAAAGTCTTCAATGCAACACGTCCATTAAAACCGAGCGTTTGCAGAGCTGGCCTCAAAACCCGTGAAGAAAATAGCCTATTACTTCTTGATTTTGATGTTATTGAATTTAAAAATCACGCAAACGTCATAACTAGACCTCCTACAACGGTATAAAACAATAAAAAAAGACCAGTTCAGCGGACCTTTAATATTTATTTCAGGTCTCTGATGCTGAGGAAACAACATGCTTGCATTTGTACCTGTAAGTAGCGTGGATGGGCTAGCACTGTACCACATCCCTCCATTTCACAACGTACATACTGAACTGGAGGCTTTTTCCTGTACAGAGGAACAAATCATCAGTTCTAGATCTTCCTAGTTAGACAGAAACATTATCAGCATGAACAAATCATTGTTTATTTTATAGCGTTTAACGTGGGAAGCTTTGTTACCTCCTCTTTGGAAGACGTGGGGTTTTGTCATCTTTCCTTCTCCGCCCTCTCCTGAAGGAAGGTTTAAGTAAGAACATGTCTGTGAGAAAATTAACTTTGCTTATCGTATGTTCAGTTAAAACATAAAACAACATCATTAACTCACTTCCTAGGCAGTTCAGCAACTTCCCCAGCAAGTTCAACACCAATCCTCTCATCTGTGCTCTCCCCTCCCTCAGTTTTGATCTCTGTGTCATGCTCCTCTTCGTCCTCAGTCTCAATCATGACTGTCTTGTCCTTCCTCTCATGTCTAGTAATTGGTTTACGCCTTTGCTTAGGAAGATCCCTGCCAAATACAACATAAGAGGACAGAGATTGAGAGGGCGTAGGAGAAAGAAGAATGTACATAAAAAGGCTAAATGATGAAACAAACAAAAACATACAGAAAACTAATATCCATCTTTCATACTTAGGTTCATAGCTCTGATCATTCATGTCGTCTCTAAAAGGGACATCTTCTTCACTGCTGATAACCTCCTCCCCGCTACTACACAAAAAAAAACAAGTGCATTAAGTCATGAGCAGTCATTGTCTAATGTAAGCCACATTAAATGTATAGATAAAACAATGTAACCAATGTAAAAAACTTTATTATTGCCTGCTAACTGTAATCATTAAATAACTTCATGGACTTCAAGAATGCAACATAAAATTAGATCTTTATCCATCTTCCAACAGGTTTAGATACATAGATACAAATGTGTTTTACCTCTGTGTGTGAGGGAAGTAGCTTCGATCTTTTGGGTCGTCCACATATGAAGCCTCTTCCTCTTCTATAAGATCATCATCATCTATGCTCTCATCCTCCTTTTTCTCCACACTAAAATAGGGCAGTAACAAACAGAAGACCGGTCACACCAAAACATTAGCAGTATTCTTTAGGACTCCATCAAATAGCTTGACAATGGCTTGTCTCTTGTTTTTAAATAGCAAAACGTTTTTAGTTTATATGATTTGAGATCTTTTCATTCAAATGCCACACTCAGTTGTAAACCCCTCTGGTCACTCGTCAGAGTAAAAAAACAAGACCCGCAAATCCATGGCCACAGTTTTGTAATTCGATCACTCAGTTTAAAAAACGATTTTAGAATCTGTGAGCACGTTTCTTTAAACTGAGGGAACGAATTATAAAACTGTGGCTACGGATTTGCGCGGCTTGTTTTTTTTCTCCGATGGGTGACCAGGTGAGCGCCGCATAGTATAAAGCACGAATGATTGAAACAGATGTCCAAATGTTCTTCACTGTTATTACCTTGTTTCTGTATTCTCAGTCGACTTGTTGGCCTCCGCTGCAAGAAAAGCCACCCATTACATTTATTTCTAAATCGTGTATTTAATGGTTTTATTTAGAAACGTATAATCATACCATAATCACTGTCTGTTTCTGGTTCAACTTTGAACACAGTCCTCGGTGGCCCTCGACAGGTGCGCGCTCCAGATCGTACCTGCGCCCGTCTCCCGCGGGCTGCTGCCATTCAACAATGACACGAAGCAAGATCAGATAACATTCTCTTTCTCAGAAACAAAATAAAAATGATAGATCACTAATACTACCTCGAATGACAAGCCCATCCTTGCTTTCTTCACACCTGTCACAGGACGCACACCAGAAAAAGGTTTATTTATCATTTGTATTGACAGTGCGCGCTCTCGTTGAGGGGCAGGCGATTTAACTGCTCGCTCACAAACAACTTTAGGAGTTCACAGGTAAACACTGCAGTATTAACTATAAACGTGAAATGAAATACAGCGTTATTGATGACACTGAAAGGACTTTTCAAAAGCGAGGCCTAATGGTTTTGCCATGACACTACTGTCTTTTATGGAGTTAGAAGTCGCACGTACTCATCCGGCTGACCGTAGTCAGCGTCCGATGAACCCGCAGAAGCTGCCGCGCTCCTCCTGCGCCGCGGGTAGATCGCTTTCCGCCGGCGGTTGGCTGCTGCATCGCGGGTCCCTTCAGCCTGGTCCTCTCCTAGATCGCTTTGCCTCCACGCAGGGAGCGCTCGCATCGACCTGTCCCGTAAAACCCGTCCAGATACTGCCACGTTCGTCGCTTCTCCGTTTGTTTCGGGCGAGCAGGTCCCTTCGATACTCAAGCATCCGTCCCCTCGTTCTCTTACCACCTTGCACGGGGTGGATGCCTTACTCTGCCCCGCGGATGTCTCCACGGCCGTTTCAATATCCACCTCCTCTTTGTTGCTCGAGAGTTGCGGCTCCATCACCGCAGAAGTTGTTGTCTCTCTGAGCCTTGCTTTTGAACGACTTTCTTATCCTCAACGAATTAAAATGTAGCGTGAAATGAACGGGAAGAACAAAATATGGAAAATGTTGGGTGGCTAACGGCCCTGATCCGACTGTCAAACATGTTTCTGTGGACGCTTTTGCAAATCTGATGCAAAAATTAAAGTCATTGAAATTGAAAACTAATTCTGTCATTCCTCTAATAACTGTGCAAAATTCATTTTAAAGACCCAGAGCCCGTTTTAGGTTCTTAAAGCTATAGTAAAACGCGCTGTTAGCACAGCCAACTGAGATGGCTGATTATCGCTCTTTGTTGCGTCTCCTTTAAGTCGAGAGAAAGCCGAAGTCGAGCTCGACAGCGACACACAGCGCTGCGGCTGTACGTGTGGAAGTTTTCAATGATCTACAAAAGCTCTTTTGTGCAGCTCAAAGAAGCAAATGCCCTTCCAGACACACTTGGAGTTTGATAAAACAGAAGCCATTGCCAGAAAAGAACATTGTTGTCATTTTTGTACCGTTCGTACAGCATGCATAAAAACATGGTATTTTGGGCAATATGTAAAAAGACAATTAAAGATTCTAGAAGTCAATAATAAACTTAAAGTATACATTACATTGAGAACAGACCATTGTACACTAAATATTTTCTCTGACTGGACAAGTTAAGTTGAAAAAATAGTAAACAAAAATTCTGACAAATTGAATAAATGAACAAAACGTGATTTTACGTTAATTTCTCAATTTGGATGGTTTGTTTAAATGCTGTCGTCGCTCTGGACATCGTCTTCTATGCAGTGCCATGTAGTGTTGGGTCCTGTAGATGGCAGTGTACACCACATTTACCCATTCTATGAAAAGCCAAGAAGTGTGTCACTGATGCTGAGCTATTTTTACGCATGCAAGTAAAACGAAACTTACAGGGGTTCATTTCCTTCAACAAAGGCAGTTTCATTTCATAAGCCAGCTATAATGTGCTCTAAATCGAAAGGTGGGTTGTTCATTTATTACATCTATATCGTTTTTATTTATTTAATATGATTTAAAGTATTTTCATAGTATTATTTAATATTACAATGTTGTCTATCTAGCCACTGGTGAAAGTATTTATTAACTGTTTTGAGGGTAAGCATGAACTGTAAATTATTATGCAATCAAGTTTTGGGTAGATAAAGCCAAACTACACAAAAAAGTGTATATGTTAGTGTTAAAGAGGTTAGGTTTTAATGTCATGAAATTGAGTAAATCCCCTGGGTGCCGGTCAGAGCACAACTAACGAAGAGACAGGTTTGTCGGTTTTATGTAGTGTATTGAAGTCAGATGAATGTCACAGGTATCAACCATCAAAATGTATCCTCACAGACAGAGGTATCCGTTTGGATTCTTTCTTCAATGTCTAATATCTTGAGCATACACTGGTGCAAAACGATCGGATAATCAAAATATAAACTTAAATATGAACTATAAACTTCTGCCCCAGCCGACTGCCGGAGTAGGATAGCTCCGCTACACAACATGGACTACCGGATAGAGCTGAACTGTTACCATAGCAACGATTTGTCTCTGAGGAGGCTTTAAAATAGTTAGATTTATTTAGCTACTAAGTTCTGAGAACAAGCATAGTTCTTTGGCCTTAAAGCTATGGGGCGGTTTCCCGGAGAAGTCTTAAACCTAGTCCCAGACTAATTTAAATGTTTGAGGTGTGTTGATCAAAAACAACTTGACCTGACATATCTTAAATATATTAGTGCGATTGTTTTGTCTCAAGATACACACATCATTTTTTTTAATTGTCTTATTGCCTAACCTAATCCCTGCCTGGAAAAACACCCCTTATGTGCTTAGCACTATTGACACTGGAAATGTCAATAGATGTGCACTGCTAAAATTAGAAAATTTCCCATGATGTTAAAACCGTGGTAGTTTTTACTGATCAACAAAAGCTGTGCTATGAAATACAAGGAGCAAATACTGTTCCAGATGCACACAACGTATGAGAAACCACCGCCAGTAAAGTGTGGCGTTGTCAGATTGTTTCCCCATGCAAAAAGCACTGTGTACATTTTAATGTATCTTTTTTGGGTTACACTTTATTTTACAGTGAACGTGTTACAGTGTAATTATACATTTAGGTACTTACTTTTGCGTAATAGAATTGAACTACATGATCGTATTATAGGGTTAGGGTTATAGGATTAGGGTTATGCATAATTTATAGTAAATACATTAAACATGTGTAACAAGAGAACCGTGAAATAAAGTTTGACCCTTTATTGTAATACAGTATTTTACCTACTCTATATCCTATGAACTGACAAAATACCACAAATAGAACGTCAGAGCAAAACAGGTTTTGCTTAACTTTAAAACGGATTTGATTGGTTTCTTTAGTAGCTTTTTTAGTATCGACTAACTAGACAATCTCCGTCTGCCATAAGTGTCTGCATGCAGTGCTGCAGAACCCTGCTATAAACCTTTGGTGTGACCTTAAATGTACACAGGAATACAATTATTTTGGAACAGAAAAAAGGCGCTTCTGAAACTAATGCATTACACAGATGGAAAAAATCGTTACAATACCAGTTATAGAAATGCTATTTTTTTTCATTTTTGGAAGAACGTTTTTTTCTGTTCCAAAATATCTAGATTGTTACTTTTCTGTCTGCGTTTTCATTGTGTTCTGCTCTACTTGACCTAGATCTGTTCTGTTAATTAGTTCATCAGTTGCACCTGCGTTTTAATCATCATTCCATTAGTTCCTTTGTTTGCCCTATATACTTAAGCTCTGTGCTTCAAACATGTCGCAGACAGACTAGCTCAATTTTCACTCCCCAATGTATTACACTGTTATATTTTCTAGAAATACAATAATGATAAAATATTGACAACACTTTTTCAATAGTTATGGAAAACGTTGAAAAGTCTACCAGAAAACCACCGAAGTCCTCAAGGTTTTGGGTCCCACCTTCGTCCGGTGTTCTACTCTTTTTAATTGTCTCCATTGCAATGATATGGATTCAGGTATGCATAAAAATGCACAAATTCTAGCACATTCAAAACCTCACACATGTCTATTTTAAAGTGATTATTTATATTTTCTACAGGATATATTTAAAAATACATAATTGACCATCTTTGTAATCACCTCTAGATTTTTAAACAAGAAAAACATGAGTTGGATGACATAGGTAAAGTCTGTTTGTTTATATATTTAAGTATTGTTATTTAGTTATACATAACATATAATACAGGATGTTTATTAATAAGGCACATTGTACCATCTAGTTAAAAAACATGCATATTGAATATTAGCACGACAAAAAATTAAAACATTAAATAAAAATGGATTGTTGTTTATGCGCAGTCCTTAATCCAGATGAAGAGCTCCGGATTCTCCTGGTCGGAAAAACAGGGGTGGGGAAAAGTGCAACAGGCAACACCATTCTAGGCCAAAATGTTTTTAAATCTGAGATATCCTCCTCCTCTGTGACTGCACAGTGTAAAAAAATTCATGCAATAGTGAATGGAAGAAAAGTGTCCGTCATCGACTCTCCGGGTTTGTTTGACACCAGCTTGAGTGCAGATGAGGTGATTGACAGAATCAAACTCTGTATTCCTCTCTCTGCTCCTGGTCCACATGTGTTCTTAGTTGTGATCCAGTTGGGCAGATTTACAGATGAAGAAGCAAAAGCAGTTCAAATCATCCAAGCAATTTTTGGTAAAGAAGCATCTACACACACCATGGTCCTGTTCACTCATGGAGATCGATTGAAAGATAAAAACATTCACACGTTTGTGCGTAACAGTGCAAAACTGGTCAGTTTCATCAAAACTTGCAATGGACGATACCATGTGTTTAACAACGAAGATAAGAATCCCGATCAGGTCATTCAGTTGCTGGATCAGATTGATAAATTAGTGACCGGAAACGGTGGGCAGTATTACACCACTGAGATGCTTGAGAAGGTGGAAAGAATGATTGAGAAAGAGAAGAAACGTATCCTGAAAGAGGCAGAGGAGCGAAAACAGAAGGAAATTGAAGCTCTGAGGGAGAAACTTGAAGATGAGGCATTTGAGAAAGCAAAAGAAAGATTAAATAAGGAATATGACCAGATTGCAAGAAAGCAAGCTGAGATTGACTTCCCATTTGTACTAAAAATGCTCACGTCTTTGGCTATGATGTTAAAAGATTTTTTTTTTTGAAAGCCTTCTAATATGCCTTATAAAAATGTCTGGCTACTAAAAGATTATTTTTAATATTTTTAATGCTTCAGGGTGCCAGCTGTGTGAATATCTTTGATACTCTTAATTCTGTGTTTATAATTCAGTCTACTCTGGTGTTAATTGGTTTAAAATGCTAATTAGAATGCTAAAGCTATTTTCACTGTAATAATAAACCTGAGAAGAAAAACATCCAAGGATAATATTCTTCAGCAAGACAGCAACATACGGGTAATCTCTAATAATCTTAAATAATCTTAAATTGTAATCTTAAATTGTAAATTTAACAAGGTATGGCATATTTTACATATTATAAAATTACATTAAGGAGCGTTATTGCATTTTAAATGACTAGATTGCCCGCTTTCCCAATAAAGATGTTCCATTGTGCCAGTAATGCCTAGAAAATTGTGATTTTGGGTCTGTATGTAAAAGGAAGCATTTCCAGAGTCACTAGGGCATATTATTTTATAAAAAGTCTGAAAAGGCAAAAGTTAATTACAGCAAAAAAAATGTATATAGCCTATTTATAACTTAATTTATTTATGAAATCTGAAGTTACTCTATCTGCACAGAATTGTCTGCATTCATATTTTTAAAGGGGGGATGCAACGGTGTTTCATGCATTCTGACATATTTACAATGTTAAACATGCGGGGTTCTCATGCTTAACATGGTCAACTTGTCAAAAAACTAGTTGGTCGTATGTCGCAGCATTTCTGATCTATAAACACTACCCCTTTACTCCAAATTGTTTTTTGATTTCTTTTTATAGGCTGCCTCCAAATACCCCCACCTGCGGTCTTTGCACGTGACCACTTGACTACTTTCCTGACGTATATCCTGTTTTTGGCCCAAGTGTTCTAGTGAGCGTTAAGATCCCAAGTGAGCATGTTGTATTTCTAACCCGTTGGGACACTGCAAGTGCAAAAATGTAATGTAAATAAATGTGGTGTTTCTAATTATGTGATAAGAAGCAGTTTTATAAAATACATAACTTATAAGTTAAAACTTATGTAAGTTTTCATGAATAAAATGTGCAACACAACGTTTTACTACAAAATTATATGTAATATCTAACAACTGTATGAAGTCAAGGCAGATATATTTTTATAGCGCTTTATTTGTATTGGATTGTCAAAGCAGCTGTACCCAAAAAAGCAAAAAGAAAAGAAAAACACATATTAGACAAACAGAATAAATACAGATATAACCTCAAAAAGTAATTCTATAACTTACCCTAGAAAGCTTTACGCAACATCTTGCGGAAAAAGGCTCACGATATATCCAGAACATGATGCATGATGGGATACACTAAGCCACGAATACAGCTCGGAAGGGGTTTGGTTTAAGTGTGCGTTAATGGCACTGCACTTTGTCATTTTTAAGACATTGGACAGACTTGCGCTCTTACTTCCTGTCGCGTGCACGTGCTCTCAAGTGGCTAAGACCACAAGTGGGGGTAGCCATAAGTCTGGATCCCTGTTTCGTAACAGGGATCATTGTCACAATCCTCTCGGTCCCCAGGCAGTGTTTTCACCAAGGACTTAATTTCTCCACGTTCCCTCACCTGTCCCCCTTCAATTATCCTCCCCCTGCCCGTCATCAGACTCATCACCCGGACACTGTTAATAGAGGTTATGCATGTGCTGTCACTTTCCTACGTGATCACGCCGGAACGCGCCTGCTTGAGTGGTAAAACACTGCACATAGTGAATGGTTACAATATCAGTAAACGCAATTCCACGCAACATTTCAGTGTGTAAGAACACCTGATTCATAAGGTGAGGATCACCATTGAGTAGAGCTGCTTATAGTTTCAGCAAATAATTGCGTGTTTTAGTCCCGTTTGTTTGTTCCTCCTATTGGATGCAGGCATTTTGCCTTAGTTTCACCCCTCAAGGGAGCGTGTCCCGGCATATTCCATTGGGAAAGTGACGTCAATGCATACACTTTTTTGTAAGCAGTCATTTTGCTAATTGTTTTCCCACCCACGGAGGTGCTCTCCGACGTGGTCACGTGGTGTTCACGTGGTAAAGTGACGATAGGTCCATACCCTGACTGTTACTTAGTTCTATGTCTATGCAACTTGTGTGTGTTATGCGCCTCTAAAGATCTTTTGTTCCTCGTGTTTTCCCTGGTTTTAAATATTATTAAAGGATTATTGTTTGGAATCATCATGTGTGGGAGTAAATCCTTTACACCTATTCCTTTTATTGAACAATTCGCCCGGAAAAGCATGGCAATGGGAAAGAAAGAGCCTGCTTGCGCACTAACAGACGAGCGAGACGCTTACCATCAAGATTGTCAGCACTGCATCAAGATTAGCTGTGCTGTGGGCCTCGTTCCTCTTGCGATAGAGAGTTTTCACGATGCGTCATCAATCCAGAGGTTGGCCATAGTGACGGTACTGAATGTAAACACTGCCACTCAACCGAACGGAGCACGTACTTTTCGATGAATATTGCTCGGCAGCGAGCTCTCCGTTCCACCCGAATCCTCGCTCCAGAACCACCGCCTCGGACAGACACTGGCGGACGCCCTTCGTCCGCGCTGCCCGAACTCCTCAGCACCGCGATGCCCCTCAGCAGCGAGGGCTCTCCGACAGCATGTCTCTCCTTCCTCCCGGGTTTCGGCACCAATGTAATAAGATTCATTAAAAGGAAGGAAGGAGGCGAGAACCGGAAGACAATAAAAAACATTTAATAAATAATATAACAGCCGACGGCCCCTCACGGACGACTGCCGGCTAACAAACAAACAAACCAAAACATAATATAACAGCCAGCGGCCCCTCACGGACGACCGCCGGCGAACAACAACATTAAAACAATACAAACACAAGCTCGGGCCCGGTCCTCTCTCTTCGACGGTCCGGTCGCTCATTCCTTTTATATGCTCCCAATCTCCTATGTGATGCGAGGCCGGTGCGCGCACCACTGGCGCTAATTAACAATTACTTGCCGGCCTCGGACCACGGTCTCGCCTCGCCTACTCCACTACACCCACATTTCCTCCCGTTGAGTTAAATATATAAATATATATTAGATTGTTTGTTCACTAATTCATATAGTCTGAACTAGCCAGCTAGCAAACTGCACACGATGGCAGACAGTGCTAATATTCTTGACCTGATTTTGGCAAAGCCATTAGAAAGTCTTCCTTACGAGGAGAAACTTAGAATTAAACAGCAGGGCAGATCAACACCTAAGATTGATTTAGTGCAAAAGATAGGGAAAGTAACAGGTCTTTTCAGCTCTCCTGGTATGACAAAGTTAGCTGGCTGACTGGAAGTGCTGTGAAAAAGAAAATGTACTGCTGGCCATGTCTCTTGATGAAACCATCTCATGGATGTGTTGTTTGGTCAAAATTGGGGTTTGGAGATCTGTCAAACTTTGACAGGGCATATAAAAGGCATGAAAATAGCAATGAACATGTGAGTGCATGTGCAAGATTAAGTTGCATGGGCAGGATCAGGGTTGAGCATGCAATCAATGAAGGTGCTCGCATTCAAGTGGCTAAACATAATGAAACTGTTAAACAAAACAGGGCCTTCCTAAACCGCCTTATTGATGTGACATCCTTGCTTGGCCGGCAGGAGCTGTCATTTAGGGGACATGATGAGAGTAGTGAATCATCCAACAAGGGGAATTAAAGAGAGTTCACAGAAACATTAGCTAAATATGACTCTGTCCTGTCCACACAATTCGAGTCCTCAACTGTGTTTTCTGGTATGTCACACACTATTCAAAATGACTTGATCTCTGCTCTTGCAGCCACCATTTCTGATCAGATCACAGATGAAATTCAGGATGCTCCCTTTTTTGGATGGCAGGTGGATGAAACCACTGATATATCCTGCCGTGCCCAACTCTCTGTCATTGTTCGCTATGTGGATAGTGCAGGTAAAATTCAGGAGCGCTTCATTGGATTTTTTGATGTTTCTGGGGGGCGAGATGCTCAGTCCGTTTTTGATGTTTTAAATGAGAACATGCAGGGCTACAATTTTAAGGATAAGCTTGTGGCACAGACCTATGATGGGGCTGCTGTAATGGCTTCAGCTCTCAATGGTCTGCAGGCCAAAGTGAAAGCAATAGCCCGCAGTGCAATGTTTATGCATTGCTATGCACACAGACTGAATCTGGTGCTGTCACAGGGGGCCAAATGCTTGCATAAGTGCAGAATTTTTTTGCATCACTCTCTGGGTTTGCCACATTTTTCTCAAAATCCACAAAGAGGACGTCTTTTCTGGAGTCTGCAGGCTGCTCAAGGTTGCCCAGAAACGCTCCTACTCGATGGAATTTCACAACACGAATAGTGAGCACTGTGGCAAACAATTATGATGGCCTCCTGCAGACATTTGATAACATCATTGCAGCCTAGCTCTGCTGGCCATTGAGAGGACACTGGTCAAGTCACTGGAAAAGACGCCTAGCTGGTACGACAGGGTTACAGAGCATTTTCTTGAAAAGAAACAGAGGGCAGAATTTACATATAAATAAATGGACAATTTTTATGATTTAGGCCGAAAATGAGCTTCCCCTCTTTAAAAGCTATGCAGATGACACTCAGATCTACCCATCCCTCTCACCCAATGAGTACAGGCCTATTGACTCTCATTTCCAGTGCATTGATGAAATTAAGAACTGGATGTGTCAAAACTTCAAGGCTCTGCTCCTGGCCTACAAGACCACCACTGGTTTGGCACCCCCTTATCTTCATTCACGTATGCAGACTTATGAACCGTCCAGATCCTTACACTCTGTAAATGAACGATGTCTAGTGGTGCCATCCCAAAAAGGTAAAAAATTGCTCTCACGAACCTTCTCTGGATCGGTTCCACATTTGTGGAGTGATCTGCCTGCTGCTACAAGATCAGCAGATTCTGTCACTATCTTTAAGATTCGGCTGAACCTCACTGATCATTTCAGATTTCTATTTCTTCTCTACAATATCTAAAAAAAAGGAAATAAAAAATTGCATGCTTTTTTACGATTAGATAAACTAAACTTGGCTCTTTACACTATAGTAGGCTTTGTGAGAAATGTTTTTTTTTGCTCTTTTGCTTTTTGTTGCCCTAATGTTTGACCCAGCTGCTTCCATTGTTTAACCAACTTGTAAGTCGCTTTGGATAAAAGCGTCTCCTAAATGACTACATGTAAAAAATCTTAATGTAAAACTTCCTTCAGCTAAATAAAAACCATATCATTGTTTTTGGTAAAAAAGATGAAACTAACAGGGTTAACACACCTTGACTTGAGAGGACTAAAGACACACAATAAGGTAAAAAATCTTGGTGTCATTTTAGAGTTTGACCTTGGTTTCAGCAGTCATGTCAAAGCAATAAGCAAATCAACGTACATAGATCTCAGAAACATAGCCAGAATCAAATGTTTTGTCTCAAACGAAGATTTTGAGAAACTACTTCATGCTTTCATCACCAGCAGGGTGGATTACTGTAATGGACTCTTTACAGGTCTTCCGAAAAAAAACCATCAGACAGCTGCAGCTCATACAGAATGCTGCTGCCAGGATTCTGACCAGAACCAAAAAATCTGAGCATAACACTCCAATCCTCAGGTCCTTACACTGGTTACCAGTTACTTTTAGAATCAATTTCAAAGTATTATTAATTGTCTATAAATCACTCAATGGTCTAGGACCTAAATACATTTCAGATGCTTATTGAATATAAACTAAACAGACTTCTCAGATCGTCAGGATAAGATCAGGTAGAGATAACAAGGGTTCATTCAAAACAAGGCGAGTCAGCGTTTAGCCATTTTTCCACCTGAAGCTGGAATCTGCTTCCAGAAGACATCAGATGTTCACCAACAGTAGAAACTTTTAAATCCAGATTAAAAACACACTTGTTTAGCTGTGCATTCACTGGTTCACATCAACTGTATTTCTATTTCTAATTTCTTTTATCTTTTGTTCTTATTCTTTTAATATATACACTCACATTTTGAATCAATTTTATTGCTGTTTTATTGTTTCTTAAAATCTAAAGTTGTATTTGAGATCTTAAATAATTAGCATTTTAATGATTCGTCTTCTTTCTCTCTGTCAATCATTTTATTTAAAGCACTTTGGATTGCCCTTGTGTATGAAATGTGCTAGATCTTTGTGTATCCATTTGCTGCCTGCAGAAGATTTATTGGTTGCTGAACCCTGTTCAAATAAAAGTGCTTATTCATTTCCTCACCAGTTTGCGCAAAAGAAGAAACAGAGGCAGGCCTACTGCAAAAGCCAACCAGTAAACTTTGTTCTCCTTTTGGAACAATCCTTGAAACATTTCCAACATCGCTGTACTTTGAGGAACAACTTTTCCATGTTTGTTGGAACTATGTCATCAATTTGAGCGGTGTGAGTATAAACTGGCTGTATTTCACTTTGGGTGGATGCCTTAAAGTACTGCCAAACAAAAAATATGACTCCAGCTGCAGCACTGCAGAACAATCATTAAATCCATGTGTTTTTCTGCTTCATAGTTTTCTTAATATAATAAGATTCATCATTCCTCTTTCTCAGCTGACTGTCTACAATGTCAAAGAGCTCGCTGACCTGGGATGTGTTTTCACTCTCAGTATTGTTGAACACATGATATAGAGAGCCACATTTTTTAACCAGGTTCTGCAAGTTTTTAACTTCCCTGACAAACTGGTCTTGTTCTTAAGCTTGTCTCCATAAGTAAACAGCACTATTGTGAGCAAATTCATATTTGAACACAATATCTTCTGCAGGATTTCCTTAACCTACCTTTCTTGTTCAGTGAATCGACCCAACTGTTCAAGAGCAAGTCAACTTGGTTTGGTTCTTCTGTTTCATTGTTAAAAACATGAAATCGTGGTGGCCTGGATGAACCTCATCAGATCTGGACAGTCATTATCAAACTGATAAAGGGTTTTGCCTCTCTTCAACCGATCTCCATGAGTGAACAACACTACAATGTATTTTGATGCTTGTTCACCAAATGTCTTTTGTATTCTTTCCACTGTATTTTTTTCCTCCACTGTAAATCTCCCGAGTTGCACAACCACAAGAAACACATGAAGGCCTGGCGCAGAGAACGATAAGCACATCTTAATTTTATGCTCAGTCTCAGTATCTTCATATTTCGTGTCGAAAAGACCTGAGGTGTCAATAATGGCTGTCTTGCGGCCTCTCACACATCCTTTGGCTTTTTCACATTCTGTAGTCACAGATGAGGAAGACAGATCTGAAACAAAATTTTCCTCCCCCAGGATGGTGTTTCCTACTGCACTCTTCCCTACTCCATTTTTTCCTATCAGCACGATTCTTATTGCATCACTGCTCTTCAGATTCGTCTGTGCTGTTGAAGTACAAGGACAGTATTACATATGTATTCACAGTTAATGTGGGATGAAGTAAAATACTCTTCTGTCAGGCTTTTAGATGATGATTAATATTGAAGAAGTAGCTACGTGCATTCAAGTGATACTGGTAATTGGAATGTTTCATTTATAGTTTTCTGAAATCCGAAATCCTTCCTCTTAGGAGCAAAGAACAGTACAGAGGTTTTTGTCATCTTCAATAATGAAACCTTTCCTAGTCTATTTAATCCTTAAAAAAATGTTACATATGATAGTTATAATTGTTTCATTAATTTTGTACCATGAGTGCATCACAAGATGAAATAAAAACTTTGTTTATTTAGTTACTTTTTTGGCAAAAGGGAAACGAGCACAATATAACAAAATTCATCATGTGTTAAAATCTAGTGTTGTTTTAGTGTTATTAGTGACATTATGTATGTTTTGGTTTATCATAAAATAAAGAAATAGATAAAGTGGTATAGTTTATTGTCTGGTTACTACTATACAATAATAATATATGAAAAAAAGGTAATTTAGCTAAAATATTATCATTAAAATAATATTATTTCAGATATATCATTTTAAAATAAAATGTTACTTCAAAAATATATATTCAACCCTTTATGCTATGTTATTGTTTTTTTAATTAAAAATTAAAAAGCCAACATAATATATTGCCTTCCATTGTGCCGATCCTCAGTTTGTTTGAAGTTCTTCACTGAAGATTTCTCGTCCTTTAATGCAATAAAATAGAATACTGAGTCTCTTTATGTTCTGTCTCTCATAACCATGGTAATCAGAAGGTTGCTGGTTCGATCCCAGCAGCCATCACCAGTGTGTCCTTGAGAAAGACACTTTACTCCATGTTGCTCCAGGGGGATTGTCCCTGTAATAAGTGCACTGTAAGTCGCTTTGGATAAAAGCGTCTGCCAAATGACTAAATGTAAATGTAAATGTAAATGTAACCCTCCGGCATAGTCCTGTGGCAAATATGCAAACAAGAAAAGCCACACATTGGATTCAATTGTACATTTAGAGAGCTGACATGATAATTGGATTTAATTCAATAAAAACTTTAGAAACTTTTTTCTTTATGTATTGAGGTTCTAATCTTTGTGAAAGAGGTTGGGTACTAACCTGTTTCGTATAGTTTGTAGATGTTGACCAACTAGTTTCACTACGCCACTGTCACACGCTGGTGCTGTGACCTCTATTCGCCACCTGAGGGCGCCATTCCACTCTGTGTTCTATCTTTGTTTAATAAGGACTCCAGTTCCCATCATGCTTTGTCTTTATTATGTATTGTTTTCAACAGTGTCTCACTACCTGTTTGACCCTTCGCCTCTGTATATAAAGCCCTTCTGTTCAGTTGTCTTGTGTGTATTGTTGTGTGTTTCCCTCGTGTTCCCTGTCTGGATTTACCCCTTTGTATTTTGGGCTTCATATTAAACATAATTTACTGCACGTGGATCTACTGGCTCATGCACCACAAATCACCTTACACTGTTTCCCAGCCAGCTGCTTGAATGTCTCTCTCTTTGCACATGTACAGTATTTGAAGTCATTTGCACAGTTGTACAGTTTGTTTTTATTTTTTTATTTTTTTATCTCTTAGTTTATGTATAGTTAACCACTTTTATATATATCATATGTATAGTCAAAGCTGACAGTAGGTTAGTTGGGTATAGGTTTATACTGTTTTACTTCGTGTTGTATATCTGTATTTATGTAGCACCGTGGTCCTGTGAGGCACGACATCTCGTCCCACTATATGTCCACACATGTAGTGGAATGACAATAAAGCTCAACTTGAACTTGAACTTGAACTTGCTACTTGTTTTCCTTCGTCTCATCGTGACATCCACATAACAAAGGTTCAAGCAAATATAATTATATCTTTTTTGATCTCTCTATATTTTTTAGGGCCCCAAGCCTTACCCCTGCCCCACACCTAATCAGAACAGCTAATGTTAGTTGGGAATGGGGGAGTCATAATTTCGCAGGAGTCATTTTTCGGCACAACACCGCCACACCTGTGGTTATGCCACTGCCGCAATCATTACATGGGAAAATAAATGTGAAAAGTGAATGTGAACAACATCCAGATACAGGTAGTGGTAATACAGGTAATGACGAATGTAAACGCAGCCTTAAATTCTAAACTTTATTTTGTCTAAGAAGGACTTTAGCACTTTAAAATTTTTATTTATTAGAGGTGCTCGTTTTTGTTAACTCAAATTATTTATTTGTTTTTACTCTAACAAAACAGATTTGTTATCCAAATCTGCTCTTCCCCATTAGACTCTCACTTTCATTTCTCAATGTATTTAAATATCGCGTATCACAGGCAGTTTCTTTGAATCTCACATTAATTTTGAGTGGCAAAACAATAGTATTGCATACGTCGTATCTTCAAAGAGTATTTTGTTTAATAAAATGTCTAAAAGAGATATACGGCTGTGCGATTATTTCCGGAAAAACATGAGCTGCTAGAGGTGGAAATAGTAGGGAAATCGAGATAGAACTACAGCAGGAGCAAGCTACAAATCATCACATTAATCCCTTGGTGATTTGTTCATACGTACACGCCCATTGCCAACAAAACACAGACGTAAGACTTAGATTGAATTACCGCGTGTAGTTCATGTTCAGCATCTTTAAGCACTGGGAAGACGATCATTTTTAAACGATCTCCAAATCCAGCGTTATATCTATCGTTTATGTAACTCCCGGCCATCATTGAAATGCCGTGAACAAACAGACTAACCTATACTTCACTATCGCAAGAGTAATGAGCTGCAACGCAGCCCATCTTGACAAGCGGGTCTCGCTCCTTCTTTTGCCTTGCTGTGTTTTTCTGCGAGAGTGACCAATAACATGAATATTTCGGATTTATTTTTACAATCCTGGCTCCCTGTGTTTACATATAAAATGTAAAGTTATAAAACTTATAAAAATCTTTCCGAAAGAAGTAGTGGTGGGGGACTGTATCAAGAAAATAAATACTACGTCATACGTCCAACTCGTCTTTTAAAAAGCTGACCATGTTAAAGGCCACGTTCCCCAGTATCCCATTTTTCAATCTTTAGTTAGTATGTAATGTTGCTGTTAGAGCATAAATAATAACTGCACAATGGAAAAGCTCAAAGTTCAGTGGCAAGCGAGATATCGTCTTTAACAGAATTAGCTTTTCAAGGACTATAGAGAACGACTGCTCGGACCACAGCCCTCTACTTCCCGGGTACATGAAGTCAGTATTCCGAGTGTTTTTAATAACCTCCACCCACAGGAATACGGCAAAAAAATTTTAAACTACGTTAAATTCACCCCAGTCCTACATCTGGTAGAATTCAGCTACACACATTCTAAGATAACCAACGGTCAAATAACAGCTTGGCCATCCTGCAGCTCCACCAGGTCAAGGCGCTGAGAGAGCTCCACGAGGGTAAGGCCGACCCAGGTATAATGCAGGATCTCCGTGAGGCCACTGACTGCCTTCTACGGGTGACCAAGGTGGCAGCACGGGCCCTTTACGACAGAAAGGGAACATCTTGGTTACGTCTGTTACCTCAGTTCCCTGATGGAGGGAACGAGACGTTGTGTCCCTTATGCCACAAACACGTATCGTCCTCTGCTGCAGTCGTGAGAGGCTCTCGGGCTCTTCAGATCAACATGTTAAAAGAATGCTGCACGCCGACTTCGTTTTATACCGGATATCCGGGGGCGGAGACCAGCATGCAAATTTCATTCGCCAAATTTCATTGGCCTTTTCCATAGGAGTCAGAGTTGATTGGTTCTCAAGGGCGAACCCCATCTGTCGTTCTCGACACAACGTCTTGTTCCCTCCATCAGGAAACTGAGGTTACAGACGTAACCAAGACATTTTTGAACTCATGCAGTCATGTGGATTTCAAATATAAACCTGTTCCCGTGCCCAATAAAAAAGTTGAAGAAAAGCGAGCAGTTGTTCAAAAAGTTTATCAGGATGTTGATTCCATATTTTGCTAAACATGATCAGCTAATCTGTGTTAATTTTGTGACAGTTTTTCAAGGAGAACCACTAAAGTATACACAAACTGAATAACTGGTGCTCTATGGAGGCCCTAAAAGGACAAGATGATCAATAAAACATTCATGAAAAACAGTAAAAACAAAAATAAATTATGCTTTTGCGTTGACTCAAAAAAATTGCACTCCTGTAGTAGGGTTGAGAAAACTAATGTCCCTTATGTGCCGTATGCACCTTACTGCTGTTTGGCTACAAGGTTGTTTTGGTACTCGGCCAGACTTTGTCTAAACAAGCGTAATTCGGAAATCGGACGCCCGCCTTAAAGTTGAAAGAAATGTTTTATCCGCATTACACCCATGTCAAGCTTGTCTTATTATGGGTTTAAGGGCATTTGATAGTTCTACCTACCAAGCACATATTGTATTCACTATGCATTTTGCATTTTCGTTGTTTGGAAATTCGCACATTAATTTTTACGTGTGTGTGTGAATGAGTTGAATAATGAATGATTTAAATAAGGAAGATACAATAAACTGAATTATGTTGCAGATGAAATATAGTTATGGTAATGTATTATCCTGTTAGTCAATGACATGCATTTATTTGTTTGTTTTAAAAGTTGTCATTGTTAAAAAAAAGATAATATGGTTAACGATCTACACTATTCTGTATATATATGTATCTATATACATATATCGTTCATGGTATTTGTGAAGTTATCTGATGTTGTATTTCTTGAAGCTGTATATATATGTATACAAACATACAAAGTGCTGTACAGTAGTATGTCTTATACTAGGTATGTTTTGCTTATTATTTGTCTGATGTTCTAGTCTATCTGTGGTGTTTATAATTGTTTTTGACAAATGTACTTGTTGATTGTTAAATTGTTGAAATGTTGAATTCTCTGAACTTAAAGGAGTTAGAAGAAGTTAGCTTCGGAGTAACAAACTGACGGCCATTACAAAAATACGCAACTTCAGACTCTTCTTCACTGCCGGCACAGGCATCCCCTAGGTCTAAGGCCAGTAACACTCACCCGCAAATAACTTCTTTCGACTGGTTGATCTCAAATGGTTGAGCCCTTTTTTTTCAAACAGTGATTTCAACAAAATTTCAATTTGGAATTATTTTATTGGGTCAAAATACATCTTTCTTTACAGTACTGTTACTTTCTGGAGCAAAATAAAAATATGTCTGTGTGTATAATAAAATGTCTTATCATGTATTACATGATACAAATGTTGTATTTTTGACCATCTTAGAAATTGTATTGTTTTTTGTTCCTGAAGTCCACCGTTCTGCTGGCATCACCATATATCCAGATGTTTTTTAACAACACACTGACAATTTGTCCAGATCTAAATCTAGATTGGATTTTGTGACATAATCAAATTTCACAGGAGTTATATGGCAACTCAAGCATAACCTAAAATTGGAATGCATTTTAGTCTGTGTATTGTTAAAAAAGATCACTG
The DNA here is from genome assembly GCA_008369825.1 of Triplophysa tibetana. Taxonomy (NCBI): domain Eukaryota; kingdom Metazoa; phylum Chordata; class Actinopteri; order Cypriniformes; family Nemacheilidae; genus Triplophysa; species Triplophysa tibetana. Next base: position 13,278,626 of record CM017896.1, on the reverse strand, counting down.
TAACATTGTAAGGGTTGTGCTGAGAATCCAAGTGACAGGAACAAGATAAATTCCCTTGGCTGAGGTTGTCTTGCTGTGAACGGCCGAAACACCCAATGAGGCTGAGGCACACATTTGATGATGTGTCTCATTGTTGGAATACAAAGTCTATATCGGCAGCACCTCAACAAAAAGTATGTACCACGTGACAAACATTACGCAACACTATAGGGCTATAGGCGAGTGGCACCCTCTGTAAGTTTTGTGTTTGGGAAGTAAGTGAAGGTCTGTTAGGCCATCTTTAGATGCAGTATATTTATCTACTTAGCTTTTTTCATTAGTTACGTTAATATGTTATTTTCCTTTTGGTGCCGCTCGTGTACCTTTTCCCCTTTTGTGTGTGTCTACTTTATTGTAAATATTGTAAATATATCACCTGGATACACATACACAAAACAATTCAATACAAGTCACCTTTTTTTCTATTTTTTTGTTCTGTCATTTAATTTCCACACAAACACATAATACTACTTAAATCTTTATTTATTGTTACTACCCTTATACACCTAGTAAGCAATCTAGAAAACAAGAAAACATAAACTGAAAACAAAACAACACCAACCTAACCAAGACCAAGACCGACAGTGAACAGGTGCCGTTTTAATAAGGAGGTTCAACCAACACTGAGTTCAAATGTGAACTCAGAGTTTATTTACACCAAGATGCGAAAAATTGAGTTTTTTGTTAAATAACTGCTGATTTGAGTTAGTTCTATCAACTCAGAGTAGGCTCACCTTGAGTTAAGCTCATGCACATGACTATGACCAGCATTAAGTGGATTTACTTATGTGCTGAAAATGATGTAAGTTTAAATGAATAAATAGATAAACATACCAATAAACATACAAATGAATCAGTAAATACGTGAAACAACAGAAAAAAAACAGAAATAATTAAAAATCTCAAGTTCTCACTCCCCATGAGTGCTCTAGTGATGAATGTGAGACAACCTAGTGTATGGGACACTTGGGTGTTAGACTTTCATGTTGAAGTCAGACTGATCATCGGTTGGTAACCTGCTCAGAGCAGATTTGGTTAGGAATAGCTGCACATCTAAATCAATTGTTATTTACCCTAATCGCTTCATTTCTGCATTTATGTCTGCATTTATTTATTTCTATATTCATGCACTTTATTTATACACTTTATTAATTTATAGAAAACTACCATGTGTGAGAACATGTAAGGGAAAGAATATGCTTGATGTAATACATGGCCACAATGGCTGATTTTATTGATGTAAGGATGGATGAGATATATTTAGATAAATCAAATTGATTGTGAAGAAAAATGGTACAGTTTGAATAAAAATCCACAGGGGAAATGACAAAGTTCCTCTGAAGTCCAAAATTTATCTTCTGAAATAATATTAAACTCCTATGAATTAATGCATTTACATTTAGTCATTTAGCAGACGCTTTTATCCAAAGCGACTTACAAGTGGGGTAGGCAATGGAAGCAATTAGGACAGCATAAGTACAACAAAAGCATAAGTGCAATCAAAAAGAAGACTGGTCTCATATAACCTAACACAGTATACAGAACCATTCATTCATACATTTTTTTTTTTTGAGAAGAAAATAAAGTCAGAACAGAGCAGTAAGATGTTGACGGAAGAGATGTGTTTTCAGATGTTTCTTAAAGATGGCTTCAGAATGTGCAGATCTTGTAGCAGCGGGCAGATCATTCCACATAGGTGGAACAGATCCATAGAAGGTGCGCGAAAGAGATTTTTACTTTTATGGGATGGCACCACAAGACGTAGTTCGTTTGCAGAGCGTAGGGATCTGACGGGGTACCTACGTCTGCATTAGCGAGTGAAGATAAGGTGGTGCCGAACCAGTGGTGGTCTTGTAGGCCAGGAGCAGAGTCTTGAATTTGATGCGAGCGACTATAGGGAGCCAATGTAGCTTAATGAACAGAGGAGTGATGTGTGCTCTCTTCGGTTCATTAAAGATAACTCTTGCCGCCGCATTCTGGATCATCTGTAGAGGTTTGGTTGTGCAAGCTGGAAGTCCACCCAGTAGCGGATTGCAGTAGTCCAGTCTGGACAGGACCAGAGCCTGTACCAGGACTTGCGTAGCATGCTCTGATAGGTAGGGTCTAATTTTCCTAATATTGTAGAGGTTGAATCTACTGGACCGGGCGGTGTTGGCAACTTGATCTGTGAAGTTGAGCTGATCATTGATCACCACTCCCAGGTTTCTTGCCTCTTCACATGCTGGATCCATTATAAAACCACATATCACATTTTTGTCATTGAGTTGGTCTCTTTGTGTTCAATGTTTTAATGAATGAAGGAATGATGTGCTCCACTTGCGCATTAAAAAGGGGGAGGAGATTGAAAGAAACTCTTGGTTTACCAAAGAAAAACTGCTCCCAACCAGGTTAGGTTCAGAGTAAGTTACTATGGATACTGCCTCTTGAGTATAAGTTAGCTCTCTATCAGAAACGGATTTGATTTACCCAGCATTCTCTGGTTTGACAGCACACATTGTGAAACCCTCATTTCAGGGTTTACACATTTAGAGTTTTCACTAAACAGGCCCTAGGACTAAACCAAGGTTTTAAAAACCCAGAAGAAAAGGGGGGACTGAACTAGAAACAGGTGAAACTAATCATCTGTAACTTAGGAAACAGGGAGGAGCTAATTAAATTAAATAAGAACTTTACAGTAAATAAGAACTAAATTTATGGAAAACCAAAAATACAAGAAACAGAGCAGAGATGGATGGATTCAAGGTGGGACCATGCAAGGCAGAGGCGGTGGATCCTGATAAGTGACCTGAGCCAGGGAGGGGCTCTGGATTCCCTCCAGGTTCATCCCCCATAAGCCGTGCTTATGTACATTACTGTATCTCTCTTCTGCTAGCTTTCTAGATGAAGCCCATGATTTCACATAATTTTCCAAATGCTTCTCGGTATGCATTTCCTTTCTAGGACCTTTATCTGGATTATAATTGGTGGTTCTCGCACCATCACGAACAAAAAAGCATTTTGTCTTTCTCCTCTTCTTATCAGTTGTTGTGTAAAACAATTTCTCCTTGGTTAAATCATACATTGGGACAACATCAACCTCGATGACCCATTTGTCCACATCAAGGTTGTCTGGACATTTTACCTGAAAGAATTTAGGAGGCCTAATGCATCTCATTACAATTTCTCTCATTACACGATTTGTAAAGTGCACTTTGAGACGTTTATAAAATGCATCTATATATTTATTCAGTGATGTCACCGATATTCCAACGATTTGTCCATGTGTGTACAGTGGCTCGTCCCCAACTCCAAAATGGATAGTTCCATTTGTTCGAGTATTCAAGCTCCCTGCTGCAAACCGGAACACTTCATCTGTGAATTTCCTGAGGGCATCCTCTTCTGAAGCATTCTCTGTGTTTGCCATGAGTTTGTATTCATGCACAGGGTCAATAAGATTACTTGGGCCAGTCTCAGGAGGAAGGATTTCATTTTGTGTGTATACAAAGGTTGGGCAGCTTTCATCGAAAGGCCGGGGAGTACACAAACGAATCAAAGCACCCTTTAAACTGTTCAGTGAGTTCTCTTGGTTTGTGGAGTGTGGCAGTGGTAACTTAGTTGATTGTGTACATCTTACTCCACTTTCATTTTTGTCTTTCTCCTCTTGAAAGCGCGGGGTATCATGCAAGAACTTCCCATCATCAACTATAAATTTTGGTGTGTCGTCTGTGGGCAGTGACCATTGCAGGACACTTGTAATACCATCCTTATTTTCTTGAATGCTGAGTTCTGGATTTATTTTAGGGCCATTAGATCCATTGGTAGGTCTTCGGTCTGTGGTGGTCTCTCCTAATGAAGCAGTGTCTGTAGGTTTGGACAGTTGCTGTACACTTGAAATATTATCCTGAATTTCAGGAATGCTGAGTTTTGGGGTTATCTCAAGGTCATTAGACCCATCAGTAGGTATTTCGACTGCAGGTATGGCACTATTCTTCAAAACATCTGAAGATGCTTTATACTGAGACATGTTTTTAAGGATTTGAACTGCAGGTCCATGCTTTAAACCAGCATCTAGAAAGTCTTTTTTATCAAACAAAATAAGAGCAGCTCCATAAACGTCCTCCTTGTAAAGTATATCAGCATATTGTTGTGGGACTTTGATAACATCCATCAGCCAATGACGGACATCCTCTTTGGTCCAGTTTTCTATTTTCTTCAGTTTTGTGCTTTTGTCTGCTAAAGCGTTGTTTGGTGAACATTCTGCATGCTGAAAAAAGCATGAAAAACCAGAAGAATTCGATTCAATACAATTGAATTGAAAAAACAAAGATAAATTTGGTGCCCATTGCCCCCGAAAGCACAATAATCCATGTTAAAACTTTTCTGTCATAGTAGACACAATTTTAGATGCTGTCTAAAAAGTGAGCATGTGCTATTACCTGGGTTTGTGACGCATCCTCTGAGGACATTGATGACTTCGCCATGGCTCAAAGGTTGTTAAGTGATTCAACACAGCAAACTGTCCTTGTCCTGTTGTTGTCCAAATAAACACTGAAACCACTGCTTCACTAACATTTGGATCATTTAAATCCTGAACACTACGGCAATAAAACATCTATTGCTATTATTTGCATGTCATCAATTCCACAGACTTCTTATAAACTTTTTTTGATGCGTTAAAAGGAAAACAGTCAACACTGAAATGTGTTGTACAGTGAACAATTTCAGTGAAATGTAACTTACAAAAGCACCGACAGTATTGACAATTTCGTAAAATGTAAACAAAATGTAAACAACACTCGTCCAGAAGCACTTCCTGTTTCAGTGTTGTTTGCGTCTTGTAAAATTATCTATATCGAACCATTCATATATGCAATCATATTTGCTTATACTAAGCTAAATTCAAGTGAGATGATAAGCCTTGTGACAGCACAGAGAATGAAGCGCCATGAATCATAACCAAAGAAAAGCTTACCTCTCAATTGTGCTCGGTTCTTATGCCGGCTTCAAAAGGGAAGTTAAGAGATCACGTGTTGACATGACATTTCCTCCTCTTTAATATAAAAGTCTTGTTTGTTTTATTTAATAGTGCTCATATGTGTGCATCACATACTTGTTTAATAATTATGTATTGCATATTGAAAAATCATATGCTCCTTAGACAAAAGTGAAGGTTACATAAGTTCTGAAGGTTGCATAAGTTCTGAGGAATTGCGTCACTAAATGACGCCTGCGTGTTTATGTTTGCATCCCTTTAGTCATCTTGAGAAAGAGAGACACTGGAACATTGAGTAGGAGTTGTTTACAACTGACTAGGCAAGACAAGCATGGCAAGTTTGTTTATGGTGAAAACATACTGTAGAACATTTTGTAATAAAAATTGTCTGTCTGTAAGGCGTAAATGATTTTAATTATTTCTCATGTAAATATCCACATAACGTAAAGTACATAAATGCTATACTGACTTTTTGAGCATGTCTATAGTGAATGCTGGCTGATGATAGGGTAAAGTATTTTATAATTGTTAATTGATGTTGTAAAATAAAATAAAAACACAGAAAAGTTCGTCTTTTTCTTCTTGAGAATTCAAGATGGCTTGAATAAAATATTTTTAACCTAAGGAATTACAGTCCTTGCAAGGCAGCACTATATTGATACGTGTTTTATTCTAAATCTTAGGCACCTTAAGCATGACAATTCTACACCCCATGTAACTTATGTATAGGTTATGTTTTTTGATGAAACATAAACATGCAGTAATCTCTATACAAACTTACAGTGATAAACCATTATGACAGAATTTGTTTATTGCTTTCGAACAGCTCAAGAGCAGCAGCATTCATGTGCTGAACTCAGGATAGTCCTCTTGGGGAAAATAGGAGTTGGAAAAAGTGCCACTGGAAACACCATTCAAGAAAGTTTCACTGTTAATTCATCAGTATCTTCTGTGACAAAGGTTTGCTGGAAAGATACAAAAAAGATCAACAACAGGCGAGTTTCTGTTATCGACACTCCAGGATTGTTTGACCCCAGTTTTACTATCGAGGAGATGGTGAGCAGAATCAAGCTGTGTATTTCTCTTTCTACCCCAGGTCCACATGTCTTTTTGTTGGTGCTTCAGCCTGGAAGATTCACAAAAGAAGACCTAGACACAGTGGGGATCTTTCTTCAGATCTTTGGAGAAGATGCAAGTAAACACACCATGATTATGTTCACACATGGAGACAAGTTTGCAGGCAGAAATGTGCAAGAGTTTATCAGCAGCAATTCAGAAAGGGAGAAAGTCTTTGAGAAATGCCAAACGCGATAAAACGTGTTTAATAATGAAGATGAGGACACTGTGCAGGTGAATCAGCTTTTGGAAAAAATAAACCAGATGATTTCTGAGAATGGAGGTGGATGTTATACCAACGAAATGCTGGAGAATGCTGAGATTGCAATTCAAGAAGAGACACAGCGAATCTTGAAAGAAACCGAAGACCAAAGATGCAAAGAAGTAGAGGCACTGAAAACCAAGTATGAAGCAGAGGATTTGACAAAAGCTGTAATGAATTTGTGGGAAAGATTCGAGAGGGAGGCAAGAGAGAGAGCTGAGAGAAACAACAACTACTTCAACACAATCATAGAGTTTTTGTTCAGTACTCTTAAAATGTATGTGATGAAAAAATATGCTAAATGAATGACTTCAAATATAATTTGTATGTACATTTTTAAAGTCATTACCAAAAACAAGTCTTTTTCCAACTCAATACACCATGTGTTTATATTTGAGTGGAGGTTAGGAAAGTGTCCAAGTGATATGTGATTTTGAATGAAACACTACTACTTTGTGATTTCATTTTTTCTAGAAAACAGTGCAAAGACAAACGAACATATCTTCACATTTACAGACTGAACACAGTGAGGTTATCCGACCATTTATCTACAATGTGCAGTGCAAATACTGTTTAAAATAATTTCTTTTTTTTAAATATCTCTCAATGTTACCTCATGTAACATACCACAATTTTTTTACAAAGCATGGATATTGCATGCTTTTCTTTGGGTGATTCATTTATATTGTAAACTCTTTTTACTCAAATACATACGACATTACATAAGTCAGGCATTCATAATCACCTAAACATTGTTAATGAATGTAATATAAACGTTTCTTATTTTCAATAATATCATGTTGTAACACAGTTCAAAGTAGGTGTTATGATTCCGCTATCATGTCATGTTTATTCTTGTTCTTGGAGCGGAGTCATGGCATAGCCTTAACTTGTGTAGAAGGAGAGATAGTTTCCCTTAGTGCCTTCTATACTCTCTCTCCGGTCTGCGTATGTGTTTCCCGCCCTTTTCGTCTCGTTCGCTTTCCCATCAGTGTTTCATCCCCTACACCTGGTCCTTATCAATTATCCTGTGTTTTTTCCCGTTTAATTTATCCTCGTGTCTATTGTCCTGTGCTCGTTCATTGTATGTGTATACCTTGTATGTGTAGGTTGTGAAAGTGATAGTTGTTGTCACTGAATGTGGATGCCTCGTCTTGCCCAGTTCCTGTTACCCCTGTGTCTATTAAGTGTTTGTTTTCTTAGTTTAGTCAGTCCTTGTTTTAGTTAATAGTTTTCCAGTCTTGTTTTCCCCCTCGTGGGTTTTGTTTTGCCTTTTTATAGTGTTTTTGTCAATATATTACCGTTTAAGCCCCATACCACCGTCTCGTCTTGTCTGCCTGCGATGGGGTTCTCCTGCCATGTCGACCCATGACAGTAGGTATGGAAGGAGGAATAAACAAACAATAACACGGAAGTAAAAGGCCGGCAGCCCCCTCACGGTCGCCTGCCGGCCATAAGAACATAAATACAAACCAACACATGTCTGGGCCCGGTCCTCTCTCGTCGTACACTCTGTTGTCACACATGTATTTATACATTTCATATCTTGTCTTTCCTTTTGTCACTACTTTTTGTAATAATATAATTAATGTTAAGCTGCTTTGCAACAATGGAAAATTGTGAAAAGTGATATAAAAATATAATTGAAAGGAATTGAATTGAATGAATGTAATATGCCTTTTAGTTTAGGTCTGTAGAGACTTTTAAGAGACTTATCTATGAAATGACACCACACTTATTCATTTTATTATTAAGAGATACAATCTCATAAAGGATGTGATAATTACTAACACGTTTTTTGTGTTACATATTTTTACCTTATATGCCAATCAAACATTATGTGTTGATTGTTTGTTAAAAAACAACCACAAAAAACACCACAAAGTAGGCTAAATTTAAAAGTGTCACAACATTTCTTGTCCACAGAGATGTGTTTAGATAGATTGTGTTGTTTTTAACAAAGCAGTTTTTGGAGTGTAGCATATATGAGAAAATATGAAAAATATGAGAATCAAGAAGATGATAGATTTCTAAAAGTCTTAGCAGAGCTCAGAACGTCTCATTTGTAATGTATGGTAGAGAAAATTGTTTGTCAACATTATAATATTAAATAGCACTAGTTTTACTGGCATTATGAGACTTAATGGCCAACATCATGAAGTATGCAAACTAGGATTTGTAGTTTGTGTGAAGAATATAATAAATGTGAATATTATTTTTAATATTGATTTTTGTTACTGTTACTGTTACTGTAAATACTGTTACTGTTTTATACAGTATTTATGGATACATTTGATACCATAATCTGTTCTCCATCTGCAAACCTACTTACCTGGAACATTTGAGGCGTGTGCTTCCCGGACTCTGTCAACTGTTTTCTCAGAGTCACGGCGCCATCTCTAAAATCTCTTCCTGCATGTATACAAAGGAGTGTTCGTATTACAATCCTTCCTATCCTGTTTATTTACCTGCCTGTTCATTATTTGTTCACATGTTGCAATAAACTTTCACATATCATCCGCCTACTTCATTTAGGTTTTTTTCTGGGTGTTTGGTTCCATAAAGTACTTTTAATATCCACTGAATCTCTGTTGCAGTAAATGTTATTGTGATTTAAAGAAATTATATAAAGGAAATGTAATTGTTCGTTTTAATTTGATTGTATGGCTTCAAATAAGACATCAAACATTCACGATTCCCTGTTTTAACAAACTATTATTCAACTTTGTTCAGACCTGAACAGGAATGCAGAGATTCCTGTGGCATCACTTATTGACGTCAAGATATTACTGCTAACATTTAAGGCATAAAATGGTCTTGTGCCTCCATATCTGTCGGACCTTCTCTACTCCTACTCTCCTGCCCTGTCCCTCAGATTAACTGTGCTTGGTCTTTTGTCCATTCCTTGTTTTTGTCTGTCCACTTTACGCATACAACTTTAATGCAAAAGTGAAATCATAGAGAGCTTTCTCGTTTAAGGCATCACTTTCTGAGACCGCGCGTAAGTATAAAGTGTATGTATTACTCTCTGCTCCAGGTCCTAAAATGTTTCCTGTGGTTGTGCAACCCGGGAGATGTACAGAAGAAGAGAAAATACATTTGCAGAAAAAGAAAAAATATATATATATAAAATAAATTATATATATATAATTATATATGTATAATTATATATATTATATATATATATATGCATGAAAAATGAAAATACCTTGATTGAGACTTGATAGAGCTTGCTGAGCATCGAGGATGATTTTGGAGTCAGGTCTTATTTTGGATTCAAATGCTGAGGTAGACCATCTGTCCATCAATGTGATGGCTGCCATTGAAATCCTGCATACGGATACGGTTGCCAATAGAGGACTGCTCGAAATATCCTGTGGAGATTATAACCACAATAGGCCACTACGTAGGACAACGACCTTGATAGGACGTAGCAGTGATGAAGGCCTCGATAGGCCGTAGAGTGACAAAAGCCTCTATAGGCCGCAATGTGGTGATGAAGGCCCTGATAGGCCGCAACAATAGGCTAAGGCTTTGATAGGCCATGACATGAAGATGGAGCCTCGATACCTGCATGTGGACTGCAGTGACTAGTAATAGAATGTGATCGAAAAGTAATGAAAGAGAAAACGAGACACCACCGCCACCACTATATGCATGGAAATAATTGATAATCATAAAACCCGCCGAATCATGAGTGAAGTTACATAATACCATGATACTTAAGTGAAAGACCGCTTCATCATGTGTATAAAATTGCAGGAGTGAACGAGTGACGTTGTAAGCAATCGAGAAAACCGTAAAGGGGGTACGGTTGCTCATGAAGGACTGTTTGAATATCCAATGGAAGTTAAACCATGATAGGCCACTTCGTAAGACGAAGGCCTCAATAGGCCCCAACGAAGATGTTAAGGCCTCGACAACTACGACATGGTAACAAAAGACGAAAGCCTTGATAGGCCGCAACTATAAACGAGGGCCTTGATAGGCCACAGGATGGAGATGAAGCCGTGATTCCCACATACGAAAACTACAGTGGCTGAGTGATAGAACGTGATTGAGAGAAATAAATGAAAAAATTGATCACACCACCAGTATATGCATGAAAAATTCCTTGATCGTGACTTGAGAGTTTGCTGAGCCTTCAGAGTTTAATTTAACGCTTTCATTCTACCAAAAATCGAAGGGCATTTGAACATATGTATGAAATAATTCCATCAAGGAATTACGGTGAGAAATAATCTCATTTAAATCCATAGCTGGAGTCCCGTCATGTAATACTTAGGCTTTAGGTTCCGAGTGTATAAATGCGCTCGGAACCTAGACTTTATGTAGACTTTATATGAACGGCAGTGATGAGAAAAGCAAATATCAGTACGGATTCCGAACATGCCCATTTTAGAGAGAACCAGCTGCTGTCATCAGGAAAGAGACTGAGAATGATGTGTAAAACAAATAGACCTAAGTTTTCGTTCCTGTCCGATAAAATGTTAGATTTTTGATAATGACAAGGGGTGTGCGATAAGAAGATCTTAAATCCCGATCGATCTTGAAGACATCCTCAATCCACTTTTACCAGGATCGCGAGGATCATGATCTTGTCTTTCGTCTAAGCAAGAGGTGAGTTCGCATCATTTGGCACCGCACAGACCCATGCGTTTGACATTGAAGCACTGCGAGGGCAGAGAGCTCTGTATGCTTTTCGAATCACTCTCGCCGTGCTGCAGGTCTCACGGGTGTGATACAGTTCGCAAGAGCACTAGACAGAGCGGCTTGTTTGTGTGAAGTGTGCTTGTCCTTCTGCTTGTTTATGCGTGATGCCAATTGGCGGCACACCTCCCGTTCACTTAGTTTCGTGAGTTCGCCTATGCAGATAATGGTGTAGGTTTGAGGGTAAGCGTATTAGGCGTGCTGTCAGGGAGAGGGCACCGAGCTCGTTCATTCTTCCGAGCTCAGAGCACCCCCCTGTCCGGGGTGAGGGCCCCGAATCTGGCATTAGCCTGAACCCGGAACACCCCCCCCTTTTTTGTGTCCTGCTGGAGACAAGGGTGAGGAGCCAGGGTGGTGGTGGGATGCTTGAGACTGAAGAGAGAGTGAAGGTAAGACATCTTGACTATTTATAGAGGCTCTCTCTCTCTTAAACTGATAGGTCGGGTGCCAGATTGCTGATAGCGGACCAGCCGAGTTAATTATCTGGTCCTTCTCCTCCCGAACTTAGTTAATAAAACATCATTTAGTCTACTTTGAGATTGAAACTAGTTCCCGGCTGCATTGAGTTCACATAGCCTAAGAGCTTCATGACTTTCTTGATGTGGACGTGGAATCCTGCCATTTAAAGGGGTCATATGGCGCAAATACATGTTTTACTGTGTCTTTGGTGTGTTAAAAGTTGCCAATGCATGTATTGACCCGTTAAATTGAGAAACATCATGTGGAGTTATTTTGTTTTGTTTTATAAAATTTTTTTTTGTATTAAGTAATAATGAATCATTAGTGTATCATGATACATTAGAGAAAGAGTAGAGTAAAGGGATTTGTGTTTTATTTTAAGTAATTGATTTATAGAAGTGGCAAATTGACAATTCATGTTGTTACTTTACATGAAACGTGTGTACTTGTGTTTGTACAGTGAATAATGAATCAGGAAGTCTTCATTGTAAAAAAAATCTACATTCCCAACTCAAATTTTCTAGTGACTGGTCACATCTAAATGTTTAAAAAAATTTTACAGTGTTGTATATGGCTCAGTCAGTGATCCTACTCCCACACTCTAAAAATGGCTGGGTTATTTTTTAACCCATACCGCTGGGTTGAGTCCGTTGGGTTGTTTTGTTGGGTTATTTTTTCACATGTTAAACACTTTTTAGGTAGTTTTAGTTTTCAAGGTGTTGGGTTAAACCCGCTGGGTTAATGTGCTGGGTTGTTTCTGCTCACCGCTGGGTTATTTGAAAGGTCTCGCCCGCTAACCGCCCAGAAAACGTTGAGTGTACTTCGCAACTTTCATTTTTATAAAGAACAAAGGGGCAAAGTCATTGGTAGGAGCAATTTAAAGCTAAGTTTTTTACGTTTTAAGTGAATATTTATTGAAAGAAGCATAATTTGTAACGTTTTACAAGGCAACAGTGTCTTAACTAACATTAGTGATGTAATTTAGACGACCAGCAACTGTTACCTCTCAACTCAACTCAACTTTATTTATATAGCGCTTTTTAAAATTTTCATTGTTACAAAGCAGCTGTACATGAGACACATTGAATACAAGTAAAAAAATTAAAGGCATATACCTGTAAAAACAAGACAAAGGTGAAAACAACAAAGACAGACATACAAATGCTCCACACACACAATATGCAAACATACATACACACACACACATTGACATAGACGCACACACACACAGTGAAAGCACACATTGGCGATAAAGGAGAAAGAACCACAGGTCAAATATTAAACGGACTATAAATTCTTATATGCAATATTAATTATGTCTAATTTCTGAATTCTAAAGCAGCCCCCCCGGCCAGGCAGATAGTGCAAAACAATATGCAAACGGTGGTGAGGAACCCAAAACTCCCATCGAGAAAAAAAACCTACATAATGCTGATCTACATAATGCAGCCTAAATCCTCTGAGGATTAATATTATGGAGGAGTATTGTATGCAAGATTAAAAAGATGAGTCTTTAGTCTAGATTTAAACTGACAGAGTGTGTCTGCCTCCCGGACCGTGCAGGGAAGAATATTCCAAAGTTTAGGCGCTAGATACGAAAAGGATCTACCACCTGCACTTGATTTTGAAATTCTAGGTATTACCAACTGACAGGACGCCTGAGAGCGTAATGTATGTTGAGGTCTGTAATACAATAGAAGTTCATGCAAATACTTCGGCGCTAGACCATGTAGGGCTTTATAGGTAATAAGCAAGATCTTAAAGTTAATGCGATGCTTTATAGGTAACCAGTGCAAGGTTGACAGAACCGGGGTTTTATGCTCATACTTTTTTGTACGTGTAAGAACTCGAGCTGCCGCGTTTTGAACAAGTTGCAGTTTTTGTAATAGGCCTGCAGGGCATCCACCTAGAAGTGCATTACAATAATCTAGTCTTGATGTCATGAATGCATGAATTCATTTCTCTGCATCTGACAGTGACAGCATATGACGTAGTTTAGATATATTCTTAAGATGGAAAAATGCAATTTTACAGGTGTTGGCGACATGGCTTTCAAATGACAGAGTACTATCGAATACAACGCCAAGATTCTTAGCTGATGACGAGGATTTTATCGAGCATCCATCAATCGTTAAGCGGTATTCTTGGTTGTTACGTATAGCGGTTTTCGGTCCAGTAAGTAACACTTCTGTTTTGTCCGAGTTTAGTAGTAAAAAATTGTTACTCATCCACATTTTTAAGTCAACTATGCAATCCTTTATTCGATGAAATTGCTGGGTTTCATGAGGCTTCGAGGAAATATAAAGTTGAGTATCATCAGCATAACAGTGAAAGCTAATTCCGTGTCGCTTTATTATATCTCCTAGAGGTAGCATGTATAATGCGAAGAGCAGAGGCCCCAAAACTGAGCCCTGTGGTACACCGTACTGGACTTGTGATTTGCGGGACACCTCATTGTTTATTGCTACAAATTGAAAACGGTCAGATAAATAAGACTTAATCCATTTCAATGCTATTCCGTTAATGCCGACGTAATTTTCGAGTCTATGTAGAAGTATGCTGTGGTCAATGGTGTCAAATGCAGCACTGAGGTCTAGCAGCACCAATAACGAAATACAGCCACGGTCAGACGCTAAAAGCAGATCATTTGTAACTCTGATCAAAGCAGTCTCTGTACTGTGACATGCTCGAAATCCAGACTGGAGTTCATCATTAATGTCATTCCTTTGGAGGAAGGAGCATAATTGAGTTGAAACTACTTTTTCCAGAACTTTAGATATAAATGGTAAATTCTATATAGGCCTGTAATTCCCTAGTTCTTTAGGGTCGAGTTTTTTTTTTTTTTTAAAGAGGCCTTATAACAGCCACCTTAAATGCTTTAGGCACATGTCCTAATGTCAGAGATGAGTTAATAATACTAAGAAGAGGATCTATAATTTCTGGGAGCATTTCTTTCAGTAGTTTTGTAGGTATAGGGTCTAGCATGCATGTTGTTGATTTAGATGATCTAATGATTTTAGACAGTTCATCGTGATCTACTGTACAAAATAATTGCAATTTCTCCTTAGGGGTGCTGTAGTTAGTTTGTTCAGCGGGTTTCACTACAGGTTGCATTGTTATAATTTTTTCTCTTATATCTTGGATTTTACAAGTGAAGTAGTTCATAAATTCATCACTGTTATGCTGATAATCATAATCTGACGTCGCTGACGACTTATCTTTTGTTAATTTAGCCACGGTGTTAAATAAAAACCTAGGGTTGTGATGGTTTTCCTCTATTAGTGATGAAAAGTAGGCGGATCTAGACGTTTTTATGGCATTCCTGTATTTTCGAGTACTATCCTTCCATGCTATACGAAAGACCTCTAAATTAGTTTTCTTAAAGTTGCGCTCCATTTTCCGGGACGCTTTCTTTAGAGTCTGAGTGTGTTCACACACCATTACATAAATTGACTCGCATAGTCCTGTGAAGATGCGCGAAAATGCGAATTAATACAATTCTAGTGAACCCCATCACATGTAAGCTACGTTTATGAGCTTTAAAGCTTATTAGTGAGAATTTAACAAAATTTGAGTCAAACCGGCGAGTGCCCGCGAGCGCGGTCAAGCATTCCCGGTTCAGGAACCCCTCTCTCGGTGTCCACTCTGGATATTAAGCGGCCAGTCAATTATGTTGCTCCCTCTGTTTTAAACCAAACATTTCAAGGTTTGTGCATATATTAAAGAAAGACGAGTGTGGTAGCCTGTATTTAATCAGTTGTTTTGCTGCATGTGTGGTTTCTTAGTGTATTTAGTGGTGTAATTCATAATGTATTATACATAATTTATATGTCTTTAGTTATTTTTATTAATTGACATTTGTTGCTACATATTGTGGAGTATGTTTATTAGTCATTTATAATGTTATTTATAATCCTTGTTAATGTTTGATATGAAACATTTTTATTGTTTTCTTTTAATTATGCAAATCTTAAAATATTGCTGTTACTGGATGTAAAAGTTAACATTTTTATTAACAATTATTTTTACAGTCAAATAAAAATGTATTTTTTAAAAATAAATGTCAATTGTCTTGAATGACAATGAAGTACAGAATAAATTAAGAATAACCCAGCAAGAATGACCCAGAATTAAACACATGAATAGTTAAAATGACTACATTTTGGGTTTTTTCAATAACCCAGCCAATTGGGTTGTTTTTAACCCAGCCATTTTTAGAGTGCATATATGAAATACAGGGAATACAATGAAATAGTAGATAACAATAAGGTTAGTAGTATTCAACCCCCTTTTTTTAATCATACCCTTATTGGGGGCTCAGCCCCCCTAAAATGAAAATCCTAGAATCGCCCCTGGGCATCAGTGCAGCCGATGTGAAACATTCTTAAATAAAAATATAGATAAATGAACGCTCCGCGACCATGAATTCAAAGGAAAACCACAGAATTTATAGCACTGACCAGTCCAACATTGTAACGTAAAAACAAGGCCTGACAGAGACTTAATTGATGTAAACAGTGTTTCCCCGCATCTTTCTATAATTCTGCCATCATAATTAAACAACACAGTTAAATGGCAGGGAAGCATGATCAATTTTTCTTCCGATCGAACAACATGACACGATGAATGCCAAAACAAAATAACATTTTGGAAATGAGGTTGCAAACTGGGATCAGTTGTCACGTCGCTGCACAAAAAGGTTCATTTCTCGAGGCTTCATTTGCTCACAAAACCACCTGGTGGCCAGAGAGTGTAAGCAAGCAGATACATTAAAGATGTAGCTAATGTGGTCCCTAACACTTTGTTTTTCGGCAGTTAATGCTTAGAAATAACACATAGAATAATCTATTTATATAAATAATATGTATTTTCTGGGGGTATATAATGATTGTATAACATAAATGCAGTGTTGTAATTTAACGGAGTACAAATACTTCGTTACTGTACTTAAGTAGAAATTTCACGTATCTGTACTTTACTTCGCTATTTAAATTTATGTCAACTTTCACTTTTACTCCACTACATTTCCTAGATAAAATGTATACTTTTACTCCGCTATATTTCCACTAAGCATCTTCGTTACTCGTTACTACTTAATAAAATAATCAGAAGGAGGTTTAGCGAATCACTTCTCCTAGACTGCTTTACGCACGCTCCGCACGCTCTATTTCAGCGTAATGCTTATTTGTTGCCAAAGGCGGAGGAAGCACAACTGAAACCGCCGGCGCCATGGAAGCACCTACTGGAGGACCTCTAGTTATCTTAGACGAGCACCCCGACGATAGTGGTGAACTCGGTGAACAGGGTGAAGATAACGTTTACATCCGTGGCCGTATTTGCAAGAAATGTTTCTGTACATCGGAGTGAAAGATTCTTCCCACCGGATGAAGTGCCTTTTATGCCTACCGAAAGTCACTGAAATTTTGGCATTCAAAAACTTCCCGTCCAACCTGAAGAAGCACATCGAGGCAGGTTAAATTAATGTCTTTCCGTGCGTGCGTGCGTGCGCGATCGTGAGTGAGCGAGCTGGGGAGTTACCCCTACAAATGCTCATACCACATGACCAAAATGTTATCCCGAGTCTCTACCAGCAGGTCTTTTTTTTGTTTGAAAGAAATGTTATTATTTAATTTTCATTTTACATTTTTAGTTCATACAAAAGTGAAATTTCTGTTTCTGTTTTTTTTCTTCTTTGATGTCAGGTCAAAAATATGCTGTTTGTTTTTTGAACTTAAGAGAATTGTGCCTGAAAAGTCCTGGAAAAGACTGATTTTGTGAGAGTGAGATTAAGAAGATACCCTGAATATGCTTCATGCTTTACTATAAGAAAGCACATAACTTTAAAGCCACAATAAAGTTCACAATCAAAGTTCTAACCGCTTGCTTTAAAAATTTTTTTTTACTTTTACTTCAAATACTTAAGTACATTAAATATCAGAAAATTACTTTTGATACTTAAGTACAGTATATATCAGATACTTTAAGACGTTTACTTAAGTACTATTGTAAAAGGTAACTTTCACTTCTACCAAAGTCTTTTTCTAGTACGATACTTGTACTTTCACTCAAGTATTGCTTTCCGGTACTTTATACAACACTGCATAAATGTGTAATAAACGTATTGGCCTAAAATGAATGCTGCTATCATTTGTGTTTAAATCAATTATTTGGTCATAATAGGCAGAAGGGCAATATTATATTTCTAAAACTGGAAAGTGTCATGGGCTTACCTGGGCAGAGGGCAGTGAATGTGCTTGTATAATTTGGTTTATATGGCTGTCAAAATGTCGCGGCAAGATTT
Organism: Triplophysa tibetana; assembly: GCA_008369825.1. Lineage (NCBI taxonomy): Eukaryota > Metazoa > Chordata > Actinopteri > Cypriniformes > Nemacheilidae > Triplophysa > Triplophysa tibetana. The sequence goes on along the minus strand of CM017896.1, from coordinate 13,260,767 downwards.
GAAGTGCTTACTGAACCACTCGGGCGGAAGCGATGCTTCAAACGTCATCTATGACGTCAGTGGTCTAAAGCGATATAACCCTCGATAAGTGCTTCACGGAAAGCTTCGGAGATTTCTTGACACACGCTGCGATGCCTCGGTACAGAACGTAAAATCACTAGTTCCTGGAAGTTCCGTGACACATGCAGATGAGAGAGCAATTGAGTAAGAAAAGCAATGGCTATTACAGAAAGAAAGAAGACAGGAAGCAGGTTTCTTTCTGGTTAAATAAATAGAAAATAGATTAAAATATCTATAGATTTATTTAATTAATATGTAATACATTTAATTCATGTAATAATGTTATTTTATACTATGGCAAGACACTGTACTAGGCTATACATGACAATTCAGAGTGTAAAACATTTACACTCTTAGGAATTTTGATTGAAAGATGTGTGGGTGGTGACAAGTAATGTGCACCATTCAGTGTTGCATTGTCTGCTACTCATTCAACCCCAGTGTAAGAACAAGCCAAGCAAGTTAGCAGTGAGTCATTGTATTATCAGAGGAATAGTTTTAGATCATGTAAAAACGATCTATTTTATAGAAAAGGAAAACAAAATGCTGAATATACCAAGGCTTAGACGGGTTGCAAGCACTGTATCGAAAGGTGAGTTATACCTCTTATCTAAAATACAAAAGTACAATATGACTTATGTTTACATGATACATTATTGCTAACAGAAAAAAATACATTTTGCTGCTGGACTGGTGCAAGTAGTCTAAAACAATGCAGTTAGAAAGACAAAGGGAATGAAAGGAGACAGAAACAATGCACACACACACTGAAAAACTTAATACTGGGTTAAGAATAGACACAATTTGATCAATCTCAGACTTAAAGTAAAATGAGCAGGTGTGAAGCTGTAGATCATTAGAACATAGCCTGTAAAACAGCTATGGAAGTGCTTAGCAGTCAGATGTACTGAATTGTAAAACCAAAAAAAGACAAATGAGAATGTTTTGTATTATTTGTTTGTATATATTGTCCCTTTTTTAAACCAAAAATAACAAACAGAAAATATCTGTTTTTGCTAAAAGAAAACAAACACTTTGGTGAAAGTAGTTTAAGCAAATATTAGACTTTGTACACCTTCATTTATTGTTTTAAACAGAAATGGAAAACAGGAAATGTATTTGTTTTTAACACTAATAAACATATGCAGATTTATGTCCTTTATTTATGAAAATTCTGTTTATGTAAGGAATGGGCATTTTACCCATTTATCCCTTCCACCAGGGGCCCCCTCTTCCCTAAAGACTATTGACTCTATCACTCTTCGCACACTTCTTTGTGAAGTATTGTCAGTTTAACTGCGCACCGAGTGTCTTCTTGCCATAGTTCATGTCTGTGTACCTTATTACGACTATTGTCGCTTGATTATTGGATTATTGCTTTTGGATTACCCTCTTGTTTTGTTGTCTGGTTGGACTGTCTCATGGTTTATGGAGTAACCTGCCTGCCCTTGACTACGTTTTGCCTGTCGTTTCAGATTTTTTTCCAAAATTAAATCGCAAACTGCATTTGGATTCTCAACTCTCTGCATTATCTCGTTCATTACAGTTCAATGGACATTTAAATAACTTTTGACCTGAAATAATTATATAACCTTATATGTTGTGTCAAATGGAATAAGTGGGGAAAAATTCACATTTGTGCTACCCTATCATAAGAAACGCATCTGTCTGCCTTTTGTTATTTAATGCATATCTTCCACCGTAAATTAAACAAGACATTCGTGACTGCCACATCCCGTATAAAAGGGCCATAATTCAATTTAATGCTATTTGTCGCACTGTAAAATCTAATTGTTGTCCTTACTCACAAATTATTTGTAAACTTTACTCAGTTGTCAAAATGTATACATTTTATCAGTTTTTATTAAGCTACGATTACTTGCAGGGGAAATAAAACAGCTTACTCGAGATCAACTAATTAGATTTTAGAGTGCGGGTACTCGTATTTTATTATTGATTTGTTATATTTGTTATTTTTGTTTGAACTGTAATTGTTTTTACGCAAGAGCTTTGGCCTCCTTTTCTCAACAGATATGAAGGACAATGAAAATGATCCTACTACACCATCAAAGACATCTTGGTTTCAATCTTTTTTCAATGCACTACAAGTGCTTGGTGTAATTTGGTGTGCTGCTGCAATAGTATTGCTGGTATGTATTGATCATTTTAAAATTTACCTGCACAGCACTGTAACGAATTGCTGTAAAAACTACAGCGTTATTTTACAGAAGCTGACTGTTTTTTAAATAATACGGAATATTGCTGTAAAGTGCAATGCATTCTGGGGTCACGTGACGGATTAACTCAATGTACAGAATATTGCTGTAAATTTCAAATCTACAATGGCGGGATGATATTCAACAGTCGAGATTGGGGAAGTGCGCAAAATGAGTGATTCACACCTGTGGTAAGTGACTTATTACGTTTTTTTTCACATTTGGTAACTATCATACTGGTAACTTTATATAGAGGTATCTACATTCGCGTTTCATATTGGTAACCCCGGATTCAACCTCCATCCGCGGGGGCCGAATAAGTCTTGCGCGGGGTTTCAGCAGTGCCGTCGCGGTAAGATTTCAAACATTCTCCGTCGCTATAGCACCTGAGGACAGAAGTTGTTCATATTATTTAGAGTTTGTGTACACACCAGGAGCGAAGGCGGTATGTGACGAGCTACAGTTCATTGTATTAATAAGTTGACGGTTGTTTTTTTTAATGTTGAACATCGCGCCCGCCGTAGACACGGTAAAAGTTACATGCTTCGAATGTTGGGATTCACGGGAATTTAGTGTTGAATACCACACTCGGTCGTGATTATTTGTGTGGTGTAATTCAAATTTGCATATGCAGTTATCCGTTAAATCGAGCGCCCAAATTAAAACGAGTCACCAAAGCTTACGGTAAGTCGATGTTCACGGAGGATAGCCCGGTAAAGTGATTATTGTACGTAACCAGCTAGATATACAGAATATATAACGGAGGCCAGCTGAGAGCTTGAGCAAAAGACGTTATCGACACCCTCATCGTTAGAGCAGGCCTGTCTCCCAAATACGACCGTTGGAGGGTGGGAGTGAGACGGCCCGTTAGAAATACTAGTGTGACAATTTCTTGACCGTGACATCCCTTACGTAAATGGCTTACATTTCTGTATAAGTACGGTTTTAAGTTTAAGTTACTCTGTGTAATTTGCTTAGAGTTTGTTTGTAGAGTCACTTATACTTAAATGTAGTTTAAATGTAAAAAGCTTAAAGATAAAATTCTATTGTATCTATTAACTGTTGTTACATGTGGTATTGTTTGTTTTAGGACACACTTTACCATGCAGGCCACTGGATGCTGACTACTGAAGTTTAGGTTGTGTGTGACGGTGCTCAGCACAGCTTCATGTCTGGCCTTGCCACTCTGTTCATAGCATGTTACATATTCAATCTTCAGTACCAGGATGGGGCAGCGTGTATCTTGGAGTCCACTGAAAGGTATTAGTTGAACCACTTCCTTACCTGCATTTTGTAGATATGTTAATGTTATATACCTGTTAAGACCTTTAAAACAATATTTCTCAACGAGAGATGGATTTTTTTAGTGCAAATTATTTAGAAGTCTCCCCTATTTAACACTAGCAAGCTGATCATTTAATTCATGTGTTTTAATATAATATATTTTGTATATTTAATATATAACATTTTGTTTTTCCTGACTCTTTGTAGACATTAATCCATAGAGTGGAACAAGAAGAAGCGTCATCTAAAATGCCAGGATACAGAAGAAACAGGTTGCAGTGAACCCACATGTTGCCGCTCTTCTAAACTCAATGATGAATTTTCAGTGAAATCGATGAAAAGTAAGAAGCACGCACGCACGCACGCACGCACGCACGCACGCACGCACGCACGCACGCACACACACACACAGATCTCATCATTGAATTACATCATTGTATTATTCTCTGTCTCTGACTGTATATGTTGTCCTCTGTTTTTCCTCTTGACTATAAATATCTAAAATTATTCTCTTTTTTCTTTTCCATAGTTCTAGCTACTTGTTGTGCTCTGATGGATCAAGATGTGGACCATTTTACAGACTCACTTGGGCTTTGTTATGCGATGTTGTTACATGAGGGTTATGTTGGTTAACGTATGTTTAAAGAGCCATGTTGGCTACTATGAAGTTGTAACTGAATAAAAATATTTAATGTACAACAAGGTACAAAATTTGTCTGTAATTTATTTTTGTATCAATTAAAACATAAATAAACAGTGTATATCAAGTATGCAAAACATACTGGATACACACTGATTATGTATTTCTTCTAAATACAGTATATTAAAATCAAGCAATTGGCTGTAAAAAATACAGCATTATACTGTTGCTATTCAAAATTACAGTTTTTTTCCTGTATTATGCAATTACAGAAAATGGCTGTAAATTAAATTACAGAACTGTGGCTGTAAAATTTACAGTATCTGGCTGGCAACCCTGCTGCCAGTAATTTACTGTAAATTTTACAGGATTTTTTTTACAGTGAGTATATACAGTACAGTATAACATGGACCAAGAAATACATGTCAATATTGCCAGAAAAAGTATGAAAGTTTTGACATTTCCCAGTGTGTCAGATGACACTTTTTTTGCCATATGACCAAAGCCAAAGGTCAAAAAGCCAGGGTAAATCCAGAGAAAAATAACAGCCAGACAAACAAATCCAAAACAGGAAGCAAACACTGGGAAATGGAGTAAAACACCACATATCCAGATAGTCAGTCAGGGAGACTTTGTAAAGAGCAAACTACTCCACATAACATCTGTTTTAAATAGTTTTTAAGATTAGAAATAGTATGCCCTAAATGACAGAATATGGAAATTATTGTGCGGATGGTCTGTAAACAGTGAAATTTTGCAAGATATAATAACAGAGGGAGAGGTTTACACTGAATTAATAAATCAAACATTTTATCTAACACTGAATGAAAAAACAATACAATAATAAATTAAACAATTGAATGAAAAAAGTACTGAATGTGTAAAGAGCTGTATTTTCAGATGTTTGATTGCTAATATTCACAAACTGTGTCTTTCTGCTAAGTCATGATGTAAGGAATAACGTTTCTTGGTCCAACCCACCAGGATTTTTTAAAGTTTGACTAAGAAAACTAACATCTTGTTTCACAAAACATTAGCGTTAAAGAAAAGGATTAAGTACAATGAAATTATGTTTACATGTATGTACTTCTTTTTAATGCTATTTCAGCATTTGTCTATTAATGGACAATTTAGATTCTTCAGTTCATGTCACTGGGATGTGGATGGAAACTGTAGTAAAACCCTGTGACTCAGGGCAAATATAAAAACTCAACACAGAAAGGCCTCCCATTCAAGCCAGGGCTTGAACCGGGGATAAAATTATATATAGGCTCACACAAATATAAAAAATCTATTGGGGGTGGTTCTCTTTCCCTCTAGGGTAGTCTGGGGACATACACTGTAAAAAACAACCTATAAAATCTACTCAATAAAATTGAGGTAACAATTTGCACTCACTTTAAAGGAGTATATTCTACCCCATATTTTTGAGTAAAGAGTACCTAAATTTATAAGATATAACAAACTGAATTAAATTGGATAAATTTTACCTAATATATTATATAAGTAATTACTTAATAAAATTGGGTAATGTTTACCCTTTGACAGCAGGTATTGCTCATCTACCTAATTATTATTAGTAATATATAGCCAATATAAATAATTAAATGTTACTCATTAAGAGATGGTTGAATTTACTTAAAAAGGGTGAAAGGTCATTGCAATAAAAACATTTCAATGAACACTTTATTTTGTAAACACTGAAATCCTCTTACACTCAATTTCTAATAACATACCACTTCACTTTTACAAATTACTCCTTACATTTCAAAATAAACATGGACTGCTGACACAAACATTTCATATTTTAAACATTTAACACTAATCCAAGTGCAAAAGACCCGTTCTACATTCAAGTTGAATTACAACTATTGTTCACATTACAAATTCATGAAAATGTTCTATTTAAAAACAAACTAATGTCTTTACTGGATGTCAGAATATACATTAGAAGCAACATTTCCTATACATACAACTGTAACATTTTGTCCTTTTAAACAATAAGCAACTATTATCCAATGCATTGTGGTGCTGCAGTGGTTGCAACACAAGATCTGTAATGAAAGGCAGATCACATATACCTCTGTGGATTGACATGCTATAAGGACACAAAGATGCATTTCATTTTTTTAAATATTAAACGCTAACTAATCCGAGTACAAAAGTGCCCTTCTACATTCAAATTCAAGTGACACAGAACTATTGCAAACTCATTTAAATAAAATATAAATAGTTTTCGCTGAATGTCAAAATATACATTCATAGCAATATTCTTATTCTTAACATCAATTTCAATTGAGATACAAGTCATCGTTGTAATTCTTGAACATTTTCCATCAAAAAATGTCTTGGTTGGCTAAAGCAAATGTACAGGAAAAAAAAGCGTATTCCCTAATCTTACGTTCAAGGGTTTGGACCTTCTTGAGGGGGTTTGCTCCATCAAGTTCCAAAAAAAGCTTTTGGAACACGTCAAAACTGTACTTCAGGTATCTTGGATACTCTATGTTCAGAGCATATATCATTCCCATCAACAGTATGCATGCTGTGGTTCTGTTTCCACACCCGCTCAAAACTTTGCTGCCTTCCATAACGATAGACACATCTGCTGGGTCCTGCTCAGCTGTGGGATATGCATCACCAGCACTTTCATTTCTTGGTTTGTTTGCTTCTGAAGTTCTCCTACCGGTTAAAAATAAAAACAAAATGCATGTCAATTTTCAAATTAGTTAAATAAACATTATTCACATATCCTCTTATGTTGTGAGTGCTGTCTCCATTACAAATCCACGATAGTCACCACCTGTTTCATCTAATGCTAGACAATCAGAAAAAAAGCAGTTTCAACAAGCTAAGTGCACAGCTTTAAACATTATAATGATGTACAGCAGTTTAATGCAAGAAACCTTTTCAAGAAATTGAACGTACTTGGGTGCAAAATAAAGTAAGAAGATTCACATGAACAGCATTGAATTACAGCTGATACTGCTCCTAATAGGTCTTGTTCTGCGACTCGTCAGCGCCTCAATGGTGCTGATAACAAGTAACTGCATTTATAAATGACAGTCTGTTGAATGCACTCGACATAATTTTGGCGAGTCTGAGGCGGCACGAATTTTTTTCAATGTACGAATCGCCTAAGGTTACAAGCAGAGGCGATTCTAGGTTTTCAATATTAGCGGGGCTCAGCCTCCAATGAGGTTACATACAGTATATATATAGCCACTCTCCTTAAGCACCACACATAACGTTACATTACTTAAATTAGGCCCTGTCAGCCTGTGGCGCCGAGAAAATAGGGGTATTACACAGAGTCGTAACTTTTTTTAAACCCAAAGAAGAAAATAATGGTAGAGCAAACATTTAAGTTAGTACACATTTGCTTAATTGATGATATAAAGAAGTTGAACAAAAACTTACTGGACGCAACACAAATCCTGTCATCGAATCTGAAGAGGATGCTTCACGTGATTCCTGATTTCCCGCCGGGGCGTTTATGCATGCGCACTCCGTAGTGTCATTGCTAATATTTTCGGGTAAATTTTACCTTGTTTTTTTAAGTTCCCATTATTACTCATAAAAAGTAGGTAGTGTAGGTAGAATGTACCTATTAATATATATTTTATTTTCTAACCAATATTTTAAGCTACATTTTAACTGATTTTAATGGGTTGTATTTAACACCGTCCAGAATCGTTTTTTACAGTGTAAGCATAAACACAATAAACACCCTCTTTCTAAATAGACCGAACTGTACGTGTGATGTTTTTTTGTTTTATCATAACATAATGAAGGATTTGCCTGCTCTGTACACTCAATATACACCTGAGTGCAACTCCACCTTCAGTGTTCTGTAAGGTAAGCACCACAGGGATGCATTCCCGCGGGATTCCCCAGGGACCTGACGCAAAGAGGTCTGAGCAGCACAAGATTTGATGGGTCAGTTTGAGTCAAACGTGTGCAGTAAATTTAAAGTTTTATATTTATTGCACAACTAAAAATCCGGTCCTGTTGGGCCAGTGATGTGCTTAGTTTAGTTCCAACCCTGATCCATGGTCATCATTTTCAAATAGTCCTGAATACTTTGAGTAGCTTGGTCAGGCTTGTTTGTTTGGTGGTGGAACAAAATTATGCAGGACACCAGCCCTACAGGAGCTGATTTGAATGGCCCTGATTTACATGAAGAAGGTCAGTGGTTAGCTCTTTCTCAGTGACACTGAGGCGGCGTTTATATTAGTGCGTTTTCTTTAAAAGCACATGACTCTAGCAATGGTTACGCATGGCGTATACACAACTCTGGAGTTTTGTTTCTTTTTAAAAGATATCTATATCCTAATGTAAGAAATTAAAAGAAAATTAAATAAGAAATTTGTGTTATAATGTTTCTTTTTTCCTCACCTCCAGATTTTAAGGCAACAAAATCATTTAGGTCATCATTTAGTTCATGATTCTAATCATGTTTCAAGCGATGCAGGTAATTTTTGAAGAAATATAAAAAAATGACATCTTGGTTAGAATTAAAAAATTTGCAATGCTTTTACATAGTGCATTTTTATAATTCTTCTCAATAGTGCAGCATCCAGGAGAAGAGCTCCGCATTCTTTTGGTTGGAAAAACAGGGGTGGGGAAAAGCGCAACAGGCAACACTATCCTCGGCAAGAAGTTGTTTAAATCTGAGATATCGTTTGCTTCTGTGACTGCACAGTGTGATGCATTTCATGGAATGGTGAATGGGAGAAAAATATCTGTTATCGACTCTCCGGGTTTGTTTGACACCAGCTTGAGTGCAGATGAGGTGATTGACAGAATCAAACTCTGTATTCCTTTCTCTGCTCCTGGTCCACATGTGTTCTTAGTTGTGATTCAGACAGGCAGATTCACAGAGGAAGAGGCAGATGCAGTTAAAATCATCCAAGAAATTTTTGGAACAGAGGCCTCCACATACACCATGGCCCTTTTCACTCATGGAGATCGATTGGAAGGCGAAAACTTTCACATGTTTGTGCGTAAAAATGCAAAACTGGTCAATTTCATCGAAACCTGCAGTGGACGATACCATGTGTTTAATAACAAAGATAAGAATCCAGATCAGGTCATTCAGTTGCTGGACCAGATTGATAAATTGGTAACTGGAAACGGCGGGCAGTATTACACCAGTGAGATGCTTGAGACGGCCGAGAAAGCAATTGAAGAAGAAAAACAACGTATCTTGAAAGAGACAGAGGAGCAGAGACTGAATGAGATAGAAGCAATCAAGAGGAGGCAAGACGAACTGCTAAGAGAAACACACATTATAATACAAATTATCAGTTTTTTTTGGACAAGCTCTAAATTATTTTTTCGGTTTTAAAAGACAATTTTTAATGAACTATAGGCAGAGGGAAAATAACGAACCTAGCAGTTCCCCAGGTTCAAGTAAGCCACCGCTGACCACATTTTAAAAAAGTGAGCAGTTTCCATCCATGACTGTAACACTGTTGTATTAATTGTATCAACTAATGATAGCATGCACATGTGCTTTTGTGATTTTGTTGGATTAAACACTGATGAAACAAAACCGTTTAGAAAAATGTATATTTTGAAATAAGAGTTAAACACTAGGGGTTCTCTGACTTTGACTTGCCTAAGTTTTTGCCCAAACTATAGACAATAAGCATGTTTATTGAAAATTTTTTTTTTTATAAAAACAAAGCAACAGAAAAGGGGACAACGAGTGTTGCATGAGGAGTATGTTTTTTTGTGAATACAGACAAGAATGATTTTTAAAAAGTAAACTTTCAAATGGATCTAATCATTTTTTGTCTATGTTGGTAATACAAAAATAATCAAGAATTTAATTAATGCAATTGTAGAGTCACCCCCCGTTCAGACGGCCAGCAACATCCTGTGACAAAGCGACATTTATTTCTAATGAAGCCTGCGACTTCCCACTCAAAGTTACTGGTTTCAACAAAAGCTAGACCACTACCTGTTGAGAGAAAGAGAGAGAGTTAAGAGGTTTTTTTATTTGTCTGTCAAGTATTCACAGAAGTGATGGGTTTTAAGTAGTTTTTTGAATGTCGTAAGAGATGTGGTTGACCGAGTTAGGAAGAAGCATTACTTAGGTTTGCAATGCAACTGCTTGTTTTTGTTTATATTGTATACACAATACTTAATGTGCATAATGTGCTCTTAATATGCATGTTGTTATTTAATATTTCTGTATGATAAAGAAGCTTTGTTGTTCAGCTTTACAGAGCCCAGGTACAACTACATATAGATCTACAAAAAAACATCAGAAAACAGGCGTATTACCTTAAAGGGGTCATGTGGGAAGAACATGTGTTTTTCTGTGTCTTTGGTGTGTTAAATGTTGCCCATGCATGTATTAGACACGTAAAATTGCCACAATTAAAGTGTCGGAACAAAATATACATACAATGTACATAAAAAAATGATCTGTCATGATTACATATATGTCTAACAAGGACAAAGGGAAGATTGAGGTGGTCAAGGGCCCCTAGGCTGCATTTTAGGTGAGGCCCCTCTTAGGTGGCTTTCAATTGCCTTTCACGCTTGGAGTTTAGTTCGGAAAGGGCCACAGTCTGCATGAAAAATCGGTAATGTAAAAGTTGTCACACAAACTCAGGTGCTCACCAGGGTTCCGAACCCTGAGCATGCACTCTATCCAATTACAATGCATTGACTTCAATTAAAATGTAAGAGATGATAGCGTTGGTAATTTACCTTGGATTTAAGCAAGAATGAGCCTGCATTTTTATGGTCATTGCGAGTGTAATCAGAGGAGCAAATTAATGGTAATAAGATGTTTCCAGATTTAAAAATAGTCAGTTTGCAAGCAGCAGAAAGCTCTGCAAGCGAACATACAGTAAGACCAAGTATTGTTTACACTGGGAATTATAGCATCAAGTGAATAAAACACACAATACATTGACCCGTGTTCTGTTTACTATCACGTGTCATGTTTGTGATGACATAAGATGAATGCAAACGCACAAGGGGTTTGATAGAATCAACCAAACCAACGCTGCACTCGTATACACACATTGAGACAGCGATTACTACAGTGTTTTCTCTACATTCATGGTTGCTTAGCACAGCAAACACCAGTGAAGCGCAAGTTTCAGTTTTATACAAGTAGGCTGCGCAAAATATGAACGGTCCCTAAAAACGCCATTGAAGACACAACCTCTGTGTATTACAGAAACTGTGTATAAAACACAGCCATAATTAAAAACCAACCTGTATAATATGCGTGTCATTGTGGAATAACTATCTTGGTCATGTTCAATTCAATTCAAGTTTATTTATATAGCGCTTTTCACAATGTGCATTGTTTCAAAGCAGCTTTACAGGGCAAACAGGAAAAACAGAAAGATAAAACAAAGCACAGTCAATGTTGTTTATAGAACAAGCAAGATCATTCTAATAAATAATATCTAATTAACAAATAAATGCAGTCTCCCGGTGAGCAAGCCAACACTGCCCTGCTGTGGCTGTCACGATATGACAAGGGAGAACCCAAATGCAGGCACAAGACAGACGTGATGGTAGGGGTAAACAAGGGTAATTATTTATACAGAACAAAGAACACTATAAAATGACAAAACAAAACCCACAATGGGGAAAAACAGGACTTGATAAACTAACAATAAAACAAGGACACTGACTAACTAAAACTAAGAAAACAAATACCAGGACATCACAAGACTACACTTACTAGACAGGGAAACAGGGACCAGGAACAGGGAACAAGGTGTAAACATTCAGCTACATGGAACAAGGTACAACGAACAGCATACAATGAATGGAGTGGAATCATAACAGTGGCCAGGATACTGTGGAATGGGTAGCCAGTGAAGCGATGATAAAACTGGGGTTATGTGATCGTATTTTCTTGACCTGGTACTAACTCTGGCAGCTGCATTCTGAACAAACTGTAGTTTGTTTATTGATGATACAGGACAACCACTAAGTAGAGCATTACAATAGTCAAGTCTTGTGGTCACAAATGCATGAATAAGCTTTTCTGCATCAGCAACGCTTAAAATATTTCGTAATTCAGCAACATTTCTAAAGTGGAAGAAGGCTGTTTTTGTGATATTTGGGATGTGATTTTTAAATGACAAGTTGCCGTCTAATATAACGCCTTGGTCTTTAACTGTATTTGTTGGAGTAACAGTGCAGCCTTCAATTTTCAGGCTGTAATCAAAGATATTCTGTTTACGTGTTTTTGGTGCTATAAGTAATATTTCCGTTTTGCTAGAGTTTAACAGAAGGAAATTACTAGTCATCCAATGTTTTATGTCCACGATGCACTCTGCCAGTTTGGATAGTTTGAAGGAATCATCTGGTTTTGATGAGATATATAGCTGAGTATCATCTGCATAACAGTGGAAGCTAATTCCATGTTTTCTAATAATGTTGCCAAGGGCAGCATGTATATGGAGAAAAGCAAGGGTCCTAAAACCGATCTCTGAGGTAATCCATAATTTACTTGCGTGAGATTTGACGATTTCCCATTTAAATGGACATATTGATATCTGTCTGTTAAGTAAGATCTGAACCATTGTAGTGCTTTTTCCTGAATACCAGTATAATTGTGTAAACGATCTTATAGTATTTTATGGTCTACAGTATCGAAAGCAGCACTAAGGTCGAGCAGGACTAAGAGTGAAATGCCTTTATCTGATGCAATAAGAAGGTAATTTGTAATTCTAACAAGCGCAGTTTCAGTGCTCTGATGCGGTATGAAGCCAGACTGAAACTTTTCGTGTATGTCATTATTTTGTAGGAAAGTACACAACTGAGTGGACACTACTTTTTCTAGTATTTTAGACAAGTACGAGAGATTTGAAATCGGTCTATAGCTTCCAAGTTCGTTGGGGTCTAAATTAGTTTTTTTGATAAGAAGCTTAATTACAGCCAGCTTCAAGGGTCCTGGAACATGTCCTAGATTAATTGACGAGTTAATAATGTAACAAATGGGCTCAATTGCAACAGGTATTAGCTCTTTTAATAAGGTAGTCGGAATGGGGTCTAATGAGCATGTTGTCGGTTTGGATGTTGCAATAAGTTTAATTAAATCTTCCTTACTTACAGCAGAAAAACACTGTAGCTTTTCTTTCATGTTGTTCTTTTAACCTTTGTATTTTCAATTTTTTTTGCTCCACTATTGTACTTCCTTTTGGACATTTTGCCGCTATGCTGTCTAGCATTAGCAGTGATGTGAATGAAAATCATTAACATTATTTGACCAGCAGCTGATCCAATCACCGGCTTATTTTTTTTTTATTTCTTATGGGCACATAAGGGTTTATTTTTTGTTCATGCTGAAGTAATTTTAAAATTAAAATAATCTGGCCAATCAGAGGCCCCTAAACAGGTGGGGCCCATAGGGTGCAGCCTAGGCAAGCCTGTGTGTTAATCCGTTTATGTCCACGACACTCCTCCCATCCGTACTGTGATTGGGTGTTTGCAGTGATTCCTGGGTAGGTAACTTCAGTGGAGTCTTCGTCAATGCAGACTTCTGACGCTAAAAATGGTGAGCACGCGCAATTTAAGTGCACGAGAAAGCAAGTCCATATGAAGTGCGCCATTTGGGACAGGACCAAAATTGAGATTTGCTCAACTTTATGAAAATGGTGAGCGAGTTTCAGGAGCTACTAACAATAGGAGTAAACCAGCGTAGCTCACGCCATCCGTCGTGTTATTGTATGCTTATAGTCTGGAGAATGGCCATTGAATAGCCATTGAATAGCGATCGTTGTGAAACGCGGACACTAGGGGTGGGCGATACTGTAAAATTTGGTACCGATCCGATACCAAGTACTTGCAGGGCCAGTATCGCCGATATCGATACCGATACCAATACTTTTAAAAGCATTCACTTGCATTTACATTTACTTTCCTGTGGATGAAATGTAATGATTTATCAGATGAATGCATCATAAATTTGCTAAATCTGAATACATTTTCATGACCACTAAAATATTTTGTTATGTGTGCTCTTAATGTGCTTATAGGCTAATTAATCATGTAGATGTTAAAACATGGGACATAATTTAAACCAAATAAATATATATGTTTAGTTATGTATTCCTGTAATAGAGTTTGCAAGCATGAACTTTGCACCAAATTATTATCGGAAAATGCTAACAGTAACAGATTAACAGAACAGAAAACTGATATACAACAAAACAATTTGTCCCTATCCTAGAACTACTTCTCTAGCTTTAAAAAAACAAAGTGCAAAAAATTATTACAAAAATAAAATTACCCTTCTTGTTCAGTGTTTAGACACAATAATATTACGAATTAAATTGCCCTTTCATTACATTTTTAAGTTAATTTATAAACAAAGTGCACACAACTGTTTGAGAAACAAAGTCAATAAAGTGTTTAAATAATAATGTTCTTTTAATATTTGGCTTTTTACCCCCAAAAGCCCACTGCCACACATCGCAGACCGCAGTTTTTATTCTTTCACTGGCTGCAGCTCAGCTGCGTCTGCGTGCTTGCGCTTGGTGCTGCTGAGTCACGTGATAGCGGACTACAAAATACAGCAGGGCAGGGTGGAAAAACGTGTGCAAAACTAGGTGTATGGGAAATAAATCGTTCTTTAGTATACAATTATTAGCTAAATTTGTAAATAAATAAAATCTGTAGTAAAAACACAGTAGTATCGATGTTTTAATGTTAGGATCGATCCTTTCGATACAGCCTCAGCATCGGAAGTATCGATATTTCAGGATCGATCCGCCCACCCCTAGCGGACACTGAAAGCTCCACAAGTGCAACCATGCCACTCTCTCAATCTTAAACATGCAAAACAAGCAGATTGCTAATACATCACAGAAATCATATGGCCCTAGATATCACACATACGTCGAGCAAACGTCGGCCATTCGGACATCCTTCAGGGATGGAAAATGACAGGCAGCAGCCTCTAATTCGCCATTTAACACCCGAATACAAAGAGATAAAACAACGCTGGATCAACAGTGTTGTTTGTCATGAAGCTTATCGATACTCTGGTTTCGACCAAATTATGTACCGGTCTCAAAAAGGCATGCCTAAGTATGCACCAAATGTTTGTCAACAAAAATTATTCGGTAAAAAAATTGACCAAAAAACCCCTCTGAAAACACAAACTTTTACAACTTTTATGATGACAGAAATCGCGAAATGGCCTTCAACAATAACTAAACACACTG
This sequence comes from Triplophysa tibetana, assembly GCA_008369825.1. Taxonomy (NCBI): domain Eukaryota; kingdom Metazoa; phylum Chordata; class Actinopteri; order Cypriniformes; family Nemacheilidae; genus Triplophysa; species Triplophysa tibetana. The sequence continues at coordinate 13,245,354 of CM017896.1, read as the reverse complement.
AACAATTTTACGCTTTCTAATACATGCAAAAATTGCATGTATTCTGTCAGTGCTGCATGTAAACTCATTAACCTGCTTTCTGTCGAATTTGTATACATGCATTAATTAATGTGATGTGTTCTCGCATGGTGATTGAAATTGTAGTCCATGAATGTCAAATAATTAATTACTGAGAATTATCCATAATTGAGAAACACACTGTAAGCTACATTTTGAATCTGCGGAGTATAAAGTGTAATAAGTCACAGCATGACTCTTGAGTACTTTTAGAAGGGCTACTTTTTACTAATACTTTAATTTATGTCTTAGACAGGTACTTTTACTCTAATTACTTTACATTTATTGGGAAGTTATGGTACTTTTACTTAAGTATGAATTTTCAGTACTCTTTACATCACAGGCTTCCAGAAGTGGTCACCTCCATTGAGGTTCCTGTACGGTCGACTTGGAGGTCCAAAACGAGAAGGGGCTCAACGCAACCACAAAGAAGGGAAACTGCTGAAGGGACAGAAAATTACATCACCCTGTTCGGCGGTGGGCGGTAAATGTGCTGGGGCAGGACCACGGTAAACATTTAGTCTAGCCCATGCTAACGGCCGCCCTGGTCTTAGAAGTCCATTGTTATTGTCCAAACGGGGAAGGGGAGGCAATAATGGTTGCCCATTGGAAATAGGCGTAGGCCATCCACTGGGTTTTAAGGATGATGAAGATGAATAAATTGAACTGGTAAAAAAACGCTTTCCAGGCATGGCTCTTTCCTGTGCTACGGTCCATTGGTTCTGTGTGGCACAATCCATCCTTCTTTTTAACATCGTTCACCTCTCGTCATCTACCCGCTCTAGTCCAATTACATTTTGTTCTGTATGAGTAAAATAGACTGTAAACAACTTGTAATACAAGATTTGATCCAGATATGTGTTCATAGCTCAAAACATAGTTGAAGATTAGATTTGTTTCTGTATTGGCAATTTCAGTATTCTTTTCCATACTTAAGGTGATTAAATGTGGCCAAGAATCAACTTAAACATGGCAAATATTCATTGTATTACTAGTTGTTTACTACACGAGAAAGCAGTCCCAGAGAGAATTGGTTTGTCTTGTTTTAAGTAGAAAATCCAATCCAAACTCAAAAGCAAATTATAAGCAAATAGTGCACAAGTAAACAGAAAGTGAAAGTGTAATAACTTTTAACACAGGGTGGGAGACACAGATTTGTGTATCTGTGGCTAGACTGACTCTTCCTTTGTGGGGGATAGAATTAATTTAGGTTGTGATTTATGACAGTTTGCTATTTCTGTTTGTTTTAAAATATAACAATATTACACAATAATAAATATATTTTTTACAATATCAAACACTGTAGTGTTTCTATACCAAACAAGTATCATGTAAATTAACAAACTAAAATGCTTTCTTAGACCAATTGAAGGCAATTGTTAATGATGAAATTCATCACATCACATCGGCTAAAGCATCACATGAAATTAAAAGAGATGTTTAAGTATAATACACTTTCAAGATATATATTTATGTTTATACATTTTTCTTGGAAAAAACACCCTTTTCGATTGGCTGGTGTCGTATAGAGCCTTTTGAAGCTGTGATGAAACTGAAATTTGGCCCCCTGTTGAAGTCCATTATATGGATAAGAACCAATGAAATAGGGATGTAACAATATTATCGATATCGTGTTATGGCAGTAGCAGAATTGTCTCAAAATTATCATAGTTACATGACTGAATGAAACGGTAGGTGTTCCGGGCCTGACATAGAGAATGTTAGCAAAAAATTAATTGTTCTGTCATGAATCTCTAGACGACGCAGTCTTCAAGTCCAAACCTATCCAACATAATAAATACTACATGTTGAAGTGATTGGTTCCCTCTGTATCAGCAGCCAACGAGCTTGCTGCTCTACGTTTAAATCTTGGCTGGTGATTGTCATGACAGAAATATGTATAAGGTCTGGTGCAATTATTTAATTTTATAAAAGGGATTTTTGGATCATTTGACCAATCTCATGTTATAACTCATACTTCTAAGCAACAGTTATGATTAGAGGATAAAGAAAGAGGATGCTTATGGCACTTTCCAAGCCACAATTTGTCATCTTAAAAGTCACAATAAAGATCAAACAATGGACTTTATACAGAGGTATTATTGCGCAGTGAGATTTTGATATTGCTACATCCCTACTGGAAGGCTTTACTCATAAAAGCCTAGTTTTCAATGGAAGAAATAAACACACGGATGGCTGGTAACATTTCCTTGTGATTGGCTGAATGTTAGTTCACTCAAATTTATGTAACAAACCAGACAACATGGGCCGGAATGGTGGTGGTGTGTCGAATAGAGCTGGAAACATAATCATCTTAAAGGGTAACTCTAGCCAAAAACGAAAATTCTGCCATTAATTACGTTAAACATCTGTATGACCATTTTTCTCCAAAACGCAAATTAAGGTAGTTTCGGAAGCTTTCTGATTCTTCCGTAGATTGCAACAAAACCAATCTTCAAAGCGCTGAAAGTGCCTAAAGACATCCTAAAATTGTCCATGCGATTTCGGTGGTTCAGTATAAATTAATTTAATGTGACGAGGATACTTTTTGTGCTCAAACATACAAAACTAACGACTATATTTAAAAACTTCCTGATTTGAGTGTTAGTTTCCAGCGTGCATTCCCGAGAGCCACACACCAGTGCATCCGGTGTCAGCATCGCTCGAAGCATGCGCGTTCTGATGTAGAGCCTGTGTGGTCATGTGGCTCGTGTTTGCTTGCGTTGCAATCTGAGGAGTCAGAAAGCTTCCAAAATTATTAATTTGCATTTTTGGGAAATCATACAGATGATAAATTACTTTAGGGTGAGTAATTGATTGCAGAATTTTCCTTTTTGGTAACCCTTTAAGGGCGCAGTTTTGGAATAACATCGGCCACCAGTGTTGTATTATGGATTTGCATTGAATCTCTTAGTCCAAACACGACAGTGGCCACCACAGTACAAAAAGATGTAGAAAAAGCGATGTCTTTTTTATTACAAAAAATAAAAGGTCTGTGAATTTTCTTTATAAATTGAAGGATAAAAGTCAGGTAGGAGCTAGGACCTGCATTTATGTTATAATGAATTTTCATAAGAGATTTTAGAAATCTATAGAGATACTTTCCAGCAGATAGACGTTGGAGAGAAAGATCTCTAAAAATCACCCCCGAGGAGGATGCTTTGATTCGGATCAGTATGTGAGTAACCTTGGTTTTTCTGTTTGTTAGAACCAAGATATGTTGTTGCTGTAATATAACCAGTGTGACATAGTAGTTTTGAGCGTCATTTGTTTTATCTGGAACTGATTTAATATTGTACTCCTCCAGATACTGGAGAGAGCGAGGAGAGAGAGCGAGAGCACGTTTTATACTTTTTCTCAATTATGAATAAATGTACAGTTAATCCGCGGGTCGCATGCATTCCAAACTGTAGAGCACGATCCGTACAGATCACGTATTATCCGCAGTTTGATTCACAACTATACCGCAGGGGAGAGGAAGAGGAAACGCACGTTGTAGAGTTGTTTATCTGTTAAGGGCTGCTGTACAAAACATGGCGGCTATTTCAATGTATGTAGGCCCGCCCTGTACGTTATGTATAGAATAAATAGCTTATTCTAAGGAATTACAAACATAACGGTGCATTACGTAAGGTCTTTTTATGCACCTCTGAAGAAACAGTGTAGTAGATTTGCATTTCTGTCAATAAATCCTCCTAAAAACCCTGTATTGTTCCTTTAATCTAAAAATGAGGGGGATATGTCCCCCACGTATTCTACGCCCATTATGAATGCTGGGCTTGGACAATTCAGCAGCACAAACATATTTGGATTCATGACTAATGCAGTTTCCTAATGAATGTTGTGATTTGCACCAATCGCTCAAATCATAGTTTTATTGTGTCTATACTGTGAAGATTAACACTGTTAAACAATGCATTGCGAACATAAATGCTTGTAAACAAAACATGTTAGACTCGCTATCAGGCTCACCAAAAAATTAGAAAGTAATATGTAATGTAATCTATGTAATGTAATCCGTAACAATAAATTAGTAAATGTACTCTGTTTAAGGGTATTTAAAAATGTATCAAATTCAAGCACTTGATTTTTGGAATCTGATTACTAGTCTAATCAGTTGCTACCCAGCTCTGTCAGTTTGTTATAAACATTTCATCAAGATATTTTATCAGTGTTTTTGACATTAAAACAAAAGTTGACAGCTCCTCATTGCAAATGGTGAAGAATTACACAAATAACATCCAACAGGCAGATAAGGGCGATATTGAGCAAGAATTGAGCGGGTCCAGCCGCGAAGCCGGAAGTCTGTCCGGATTCCAATCCGGTCCAGCCGCCAGAGAGCAATGCCCAGGAGGAGCATCAGGTTGCTGCGCCTTAAGGAGGGGCTTCTATCATGATTCTGCCGCATCATGTCATGTTTCTCTTGGGCTAGTTGCGGGATCATGACAGAACCCCATTTTTTATATGGATAGAGACTGATTTGGGACTTATGGCTCACCAAACTCTCTCTCCGATCTTGTCATTGTTCCAGCCCTCTTGTTTCCTCGTTAGTGCTCATTATTAGTTCATGCCCCGCACCTGTCCCCTCTTGATTTTGATCCCTTATAATGCCCTTGTGTTTTCTGTCCAGTGCTGGTTCATTGACACTCGTTGCTTGTGGTGAGTTCCTGTCTTGTCAGTGTAGTCTTGTCTTTTGTAGTCATGTTATCTTTAGTCTTGTTATGTTAAGTTAGTCTGTGTTCCTTTTACCTGTAATGTTATACCCTTGTTTGTTATTTTATTCCCTCGTGGGTTTTTGTTTTGTTTTATAATTAAAAGTATGTGTTAACCCCTTACCCGCTGTCTGCGTTTGAGTCCACTATCCTTGAGACTCACCTAAGTCCTGACAAAAAACTATGTCTTTTACAGAAAAGAAAGTAGACTCTGTGGGCGGTGACAGGTCATTTGCTCTGCCACGTAGCGCTGCTTTGTCTGCTATGAATACTCATTCAAACCCAGGGTAAGAACAAGTCTGGCAGGAAAGTTAGAAATGATTCATTGTATTATCAGAGGAAAGGTTAAATTCATGTTAAAAGCTCTCTACTTTAAATAAAAGGAAAATGAATTGCCGCAGATGCCAAGGGATCCACAGGTTATGAGCACTGTATTGGAAGGTGAGTTGTAACTTGTATATATAATAAAAAGGGTACAATATGATTCATGTTTACATGAGATATTATTGCTAAAATAAAAAAATAAAAAAAATTCTGCTGCAGTGGTGAAAGTTGTCTAAAACAATGTAGTTTGAAAGACAAAGACAAATGGAAGGAAAGCAGAAAGAAACACACACAAACTTAATACTGGGTTTAGAGCAGACACAATTTGAACGGTGTTAATTTATAAATAGTCAAAAGTAAATGGAGCACGTGCGAAGCAGTAGTGCATTAGAACTTAGCCTTAATTACAACTAAGAAGTGACATATTACTTACCAGTCAGATTTACTGAATTTACTAAACAATGAAATTTTAATTACTTTTGACCTAAAATAATTATCTAGTTGTGTTAAAGGGGATTTGAGGGGAACAATTCCATTTTGTGCTACCTCTCATACAAAACATAAGACCCCAACATCCGCTACAAGCTTTTTGTTGCTTACCACATGTCTTCCACCGAAAATAAACTGGACATTTGTGACTGCCACATCCCGTATGAAAGGGCCATAATGCTTTATTTAATACTGTTTAGTTAGGGGTGGTCAAAAATGTATTAAAATGTATAATTATAATTTTTATATTTGTTATTTTTGTTTGAACTCATATCAGTATTTTAATCAGAGCAAGAGCTTTAACCTCCTTTTCTCAACAGATATGAAGGTCAATGAAAATTATCATACTACTACATCATCAAGGACCACTTGGGTTCAATCTTTTTTCATTGGACTTCAAGTGCTTGGTATAATTGGTGGTGTTGCTGCAATAGTATTGCAGGTATGTATTGATCTTTTCAATCTTTAACTGCAGAGTTATATGACCTGGAATAAGAAATTGTAAATATTGCCAGAAAAAGTGTGCTTTTGACATCTCCCAGTGTGCCAGATGAACAGAGGTTGAAAAGCCAGGTTAAATCCAGAAAAACAGTGACAGCCCGACAAACAAATCCAAAAAAGAAAGCAAACACTGATAAATAGAGTAAAATGGCACATATCCAGATAGTCAGTCAGGAAACTTTGCAAAAAAGGCCAGAAGGGCAAACTAGTCCACATTCCGTATTATATGTTCTCAAAGATTAGAATTAGTATGCCCCAAATTATAGAATATTGAAATTTGTGTCTATTAATTACTACTGATGGTCTACTATTAACAGTGAAATTTGTACATTTTTGTGTTTGATATTGCCCAGAATTGCAGAAGGGAGAGCTTTACAATGAATAAATAAATGAAATATTTTATTTTACACTGAATTTAAAAATAAATATGTTAACATTACATAAGAAATAGTGAACGAACGAAAAAAATAGAAACACAAGGAGCTGTATTTTCAGATGTGTGATTGCTTACATTCACAAAGTGTGTCTTTTCTGCTAAGTCATGATGTAAGGAATACCATTTCTAAGTCCAACCCACCAGGATGTTTGAACTTGTTTCTGCAGGACACGCTCCTCCAGAAGCCGATTTGAATAGCCCTGATTTACATGAACCATATCAGTGGTTAGCTCTTTCTCTGTAACACTTATGTGAACATTGACAAAAATTGATCTTTTACTACATGCAAAGGGTCACAAAATTAAGACTCGTAATCAGAGCATCAAATATATTTGTTTATTTATATTTCTTTTTTCATTTATTCAAAAGAGGAAAAATAGCTGGTAATTTTTTTTGCCCGGATCTGGAGCAAAACTGAGTTTTGCAGGGCGGGCCATCCTGCACAGGTCTCTTTAAAAAAAAAAAAAGTTTTACTTCCTATTGCTGTGGCTCTCTTATTGCATATTGTAGTGTAAACAACAGACCAGTTCAATTTTAACTTAATTTAGTGCCCATTCACCAGTCTGTGCATTACAATTGCAAAAAGTATCCATAATGTCACAAATGTAACGTGCAGACAAAGGTCCCTGGCCCTGGGTCTGTTTATACAACCAGTTATGAAAGTTTATACAACCCAGAACTCGGTTCTCATGCAGGCAATGACATCCTTGTTTGGTTGGAGGAGTATGGCAGGAGGTAAATAGAGCACTGTTATGTTCTTTTATCCAGTCTTTATAAAAACTTCTAAATAGTAAAAAAAAGTAATTTAAGAAATGTGTTGAAATGTTTCTTTTTTCATCACCTCCAGATTTTAAAGCAACAAAATCATTCAGGTCTTCATTTAGTTCATGATTCTGATCATGTTTCAAGCGGAACAGGTATTTGAAAAGGAATATAAAGATATTACATGCATTGTTCTTGGTGAGAATGACAAAGTATGCTATACGTTTACGTTTATTTTATTATTCTTCTCAATAGTGCAGCATCCAGGTGAAGAGCTCCGGATTCTTTTGGTTGGAAAAACCGGGGTGGGAAAAAGCGCAACAGGAAACACTATCCTGCGCAAGAAGTTGTTTAAATCTGAGATATCATCTGCTTCTGTGACTGCAAAGTGTGACAAAGTTCATGCAGTTGTGAATGGGAGAAAAATATCTATCATCGACTCTCCGGGTTTGTTTGACACCAGCTTGAGTGCAGATGAGGTGATTGACAGAATCAAACTCTGTATTCCTTTCTCTGCTCCTGGTCCACATGTGTTCTTAGTTGTAATTCAGTTGGGCAGATTCACAGATGAAGAGGCAGATGCAGTTAAAATCATCCAACAAATTTTTGGTGAAGAAGCCTCAACATACACCATGGCCCTGTTCACGCATGGAGATCGACTGGAAGGCGAAAACATTCACATGTTTGTTCGTAAAAATGCAAAACTGGTCAGTTTCATCAAAACCTGCAGTGGACGATACCATGTGTTTAACAACAAAGATAAGAATCCAGATCAGGTCATTCAGTTGCTGGACCAGATTGATAAATTGGTAACTGGAAACGGCGGGCAGCATTACACCAGTGAAATGCTTGAGAGGGCCGAGAAAGCAATTGAAGAAGAAAAACAACGTATTCTGAAAGAGAAAGAGGAGCAGAGACTCAAGGAGATAGAAGAAATGAGGGCAAATGTTAGAGCTGAGGAGTTTGAAATTGAAAAAAAGAAAATAAATGACCGCTATAATGAGGAAGCAAGACATAAGGCTGAGAATAGCGAAAACATCTTAGGAATAATTATCAGTTTTATAAAAAAACTTTTTGGCTTTTAAAATACCATTTTAAAGAACTCCAGGCAGAGGGGAAGTAAAGGGATAGGTCATAAGGTCCCCAAAAAGGAACCTGGCAGGTCTCCAGGCTCATCTAAGGCGCTATTGACCAAGTGAGCAGTTTATATCATTTATTGTATAACACTGTTGTATTTAATCAAACACCTAATGTTAGCATGTGGCTTTTAAGATTTTGTTAGCTTTAGAACAGGTGGTGAAACAAAAATATTATAGTAAAATATAGTTGTTTTTTTGGAGAAATGACAAGATAAATGCAATGTAAATTAAAAAAAATCACAATATGAATTTCCACTTATAGGCTATCTACAGCAGACCATCATTAGAAACATGTAACTTTGTATTGGCACCTATTGTATTACTGCTTCTGTATGACATATCGCTTATTGCTCCCTAAACTCTTTGCAAGTCACTTTGGATAAAAGCTTCTGCTAATTGAATAAAAGTAAATGTAAATTAGAGATTTTTATTCAATGATGGTCTGGAAAAATGTCATACTTGGAAATTTAAAATGTGTATTTCTGCATTACACAATGTGAAGAAATCTAAATAATTAACTAAGACGATTAATGGGAGAAAAGTTTCAATTATTGACCCTCCTTCTTTTTGACACAAGCATGCAGAGAGCACACTAACAAGAGAAGCTTAAACCTTCACAAATAAATATTTTTCTTTAGCAAGATTAATATAAAATATCACTACCTTTTAATCAAGAAATATGGAGATGTTGACATTTGATATTGATGCACTGAAACTGGTATTAATGTGGTTTTTTTTGGTTGATTTTTTTAACCCTGCTCTTGATTTGAGCATTCAATTTTTTTAATATTGTTTGTACAATCAATTGCATTTTGTTATTTGCAGAAGTAGTCTTTTCTTTCACTCTATATATTAAAATAGTTTAACATGGTATCCTGTTTGGAGAATGTTTTGATTTTTCTTGTATGTAGATACTTGTATACTTTCCTGATTTCCAGTTCTGAAAATAGGAAAAAACTTTGGCTTTATTTATGAAATATTTTTAAATGTTAAATTGGTTGCAAATCTTCCACAGCAAATGCAACAACATGGTTTCAAAAAAAATTGTATATGTTCTTTTCCTAGAAACTTTATCTTTTATTGATCATGACAGCAGAGGTTCAAAGTAAAGTTGCAGCACAAAGGGGTGAATATGATCGAACCTGGCTCTTTAAAAATAGGCACAGTAGTGCCCCCTCAGCAACAAATTTCCTGACCTTTATACAAACTTAGCTTAATTCTGCTGTTTTCAAATAAGTTTAAATAAAAATGGACACTAGTTTACATTCAGTCTTTTTAATTTGACATTTTCATAAATAACATGAATCTTTGACATTTATTAAAGCTGTTGCTCCTCAGAACAAATAACAGTAGTGATAAGTGCTTTACGTTTAAAGAGAAATATATCTTCTCTAGGAAAAAAAACTTTACCCAATAATGTGACAGGTGGACTTTACAAATGCTTCCATGTCCAATCTGTTATAACATCACTTCAATACTGACACAAAGGAAGCAAAATATGCTTATTTATGATGTACAAATCTGCAATATTCAATTGCGATCATCAGATTATTTCTTCAATGCACTAAAGATATTTAGCATTGATTACCTTTCTGTAAGGAAACTGAGCAAATAAGAGTTTTACAACTCACCTCAATGCAGGACATATTAATACCCCCAAAGAAGTACTTATTTTAAATTGAATGATGTTATGTGTTGAAACATTTTCCTTAATCAATTACTGAATCAATGTCATACCGCATAAACCAAGAACCCTTCCTATAGACCCCAAATTTGTAAATTTTTCAAATTTGATTTCAGACTTGATCTTCACCTCTGATAGCAGCATGAAGCAATGTAGTAACAAGCTGGACCTTCTCTCGACTATTGTCATGCATTGATACATACAGATCGCTTGTTAGTGCAGTTCCCGCCATGCAGACACTTCCATTGCTCGACTCATAAGCAGGTGTTAAGCATGAGGAAATTCAATGTGGATGGATATCTGAGATAGTATATACAGTACACTTCAGTCATTGAGAAACTTAGTGAAGACAAAACTAGAGACGAGGACAGAACAACAGTCTGTGTGAGGTTATGGTGTAAATCTAACCATAGACTACTGCAAAAGTTCAACCGTTTTTAGATTGAATAAGAGAAAGTTGTGGTCCTAGGTCTACATTAGGCATTGATGCCTCTAGATTTCTGTGGAACTCTTTAATCACAAAATCATGTGATTTTTCTGTGGGCTTTAGATGCCTTATGTCTATTGTGGAGAGTGGATTGAAACACCTCATGTTAGACGTTATTTTGTGTGGATGTAGTAACAGCTTTTCCACATATGAGTCAAACATTGAACACCACAAAAAGCTTTTTTTGCTTCAAAGGTGAATGTCAATTTCCTCTAGAGTAACATCATCATTAAGAGCAGCAGCAGTGTATAGCAAAAGTTTATCATCCACACCACTAGGGGACGATATTAAAGTAAACTGATGTACTCTACAAGCACTCCTATGCATCTTCATTTGTGTGATGCGCAAAATGTGTTCTTTTAATTTAAAAATCTATTAAATAGAACAGTTTACAGATTCACCATATGACATACTGCATACAATTGCTTCTAAACATACACACGTATAACAAAGAATCATCAACAACTGTCTGACATTAGGACTCAATGCCACACATCTTTGTACACTCTCATATAAAAAGAAAAGCACTCAGTCTTCAGGAGGAATGATTATCTAATAAATAAATAAATGAGATACGTTAAAATACTTTACATGCCACTATTTTGCACATGGAACTCTGTCTTCCCAAACACAGTTTTACTTTTCCCACAGTAGCTTTGAGTCAGTACAGTTTAGATAGGACCTAAGAGGAGTACAGATAGAAGAGCACCCATTATTGTGTAATTAACAGTGAGTCTGGATAAGGGTAAGAATGACCAAAATCAAGGTGAAAATCTGGTGCCACACCAGCATGCCTTTCATCCCTCTATTCAATCTTATATGTATCTCACACACACATTTAATATACCATATTTCAACCCCATTGAGAAATATGGATGCTTTCTGTCAGTGGATGCTAGCTAATCTCCAGTTAACAGACCATTTCAAGTGAATGTTGGCTTTTTTCAGTTTACTCTTATTAGGTCTGAGCTTCCGGAAGTGGTAATCCTGGCTCACAGGTAGTTGCGGGTGTGGCCAGGCCCTTGGCTCCCCGACAGAGAAGTACCTTTGCTGTGGCTGCGGATGTCTCTCCTCCATTGAAGTTCCTGTACGGTCGTCTTGGAGGTCCGCGACGAGGAGGGGCTCCACGCAGGCACAAAGAAGGGAAAGTGAACCCAGTCAGACAGCAGGCGGGACAGGAAATGACATCATCCTGTTCGATGGTGGGTGGCAAAGGTGCTGGGGCAGGACCACGGTAACCGTTTAGTCTAGCCCATGCTAACGGCCGCACGGGTCTCAGAAGTCCATTGTTATTGTCCAAACGGGGAAGGGGAGGTAATAATGGTGGCCCGTTGGAAACAGGCGTAGGCCATCCATTGGGCTTTAAGGATGATGAAGATGAATTAAAAGAACCGCTGATAAATCGTTTTCCTGGCATGACTCTTTCCGCTGTGTCGGGGGAGCTGCTACAGTCCATTGGTTCTGTCTGGCACAATCCATCCTTTTCAACATCTTCCTCCTCTTCCTCATCTACCCGCTCTAGAGACACCATGTCTAAGTCCAGCACCAAGTCTGAGTCTTCAATCTCATCCAGCCATTCCTCCACATCTTTCTTCTTTTCGTTTCCGAGGTCCTCATTCCTCTGCACCTCTCCCTCACACTCATTCTGGTCTCTGAAGGGGAGTTGTCTACCCAGCTCAGGTGTGCATGGCAGGGACCGACACCTTCGAGGGGGTCCGCGGAGTCCAGGGCTGCTTATAAAACTTGGGGAGGCGCAGGGGTCCGGAGGGGGTGGAAGGGTAAATGTAAGAGAGATGACGGATTTGCTAGGGGTGTCGAAGAGCTTGATACGACCACCATTGAGATCTTGCCGAAGAGAGAAGGGGTTGACACGGGCAGGTGTTCCCAGACACGGCGATGTGGCAGGAGGCAACATTTCTGACTGACTACGTGACAGACGCTGTTCACCTGGATGGCACGGCACACTTCTCCTCCTATACGGGCTGACGTCAATGGCAACAGGTTCTGAGGAAATCACAACAACTTACTGTTTAAGCAACATTTCTTCAAAAATTAACTAAAATATCACAGAATGTGAAAGCAGGCATTTTTTTATTTAAAGAAACATGAGTAATTTTAAATATGTGGCCATGGAAAATAAATTACTTTTTATTTTACCTTATTTTAAATAACCTGTTTTGTCTGTTCAGTTTATGTTAAAGAAGTGCATAATGGAAATTCAATTTGCTCACTGCACGCAACAATTTAAGTTGATTTGAACCTTATACACATTCTGGATCAATCTAAACACTGATTTTGTATGAGGATCTCTTGTCTCAACCAATGGCATGACTTTGGTTTGGAACCTGATTACCAATTGATGGCAAATATAGGTTACAAATCTGAAAAACATGTAATGTACTTACCCAATATAATTGGAGCTTCACTTTTCTCCCTTTCTCTCTTTATGCTCTCGAGGGTCACTACAATCTCAGAGAAGGCAGGACGGCTGTCTGCACACATCTTAAACAGAAAAAGGAAAACAAATATAGAAACAGAATTGGAAAAAAGCACATTTTCACATTTTAGATATCAAAGAAGGTCTCTGTGGATAATAACATGTTCGCATAGTTATATTTCTAAATGTATGGGTGTATCTTTGCATACGTGACTTACATTGCAGCAGTTAACAGCCAGAAGTAGAAATGAAGGTGGACAGTCTCCGACCATTTGCTCAAATGTGTCAATGTCCAGTCCAAAATCCTACAGACAACCAGACAGATACATTGATATTTCACATGAACTGATGAGGAATTCTCAGATGTGCCTTGTTTTATCGATAGAATGCAACATTATGTACATAGGCAATTTTGAGTGAAAATAACTTTGAAAGTGAGTGTTGACAGATATTTTATGTCTGGGTGAACTCTCTCTTTATCAAGAATCTATTTATGTCAAAATGTTCGCTGTGTTATGCTTCTCCAGCAGAGGGAGGTTACAGTCTTAAAAAGTGGATACAGAATCAAATTCCAATTCCAACTCAACCCTTCTATAGTTCATCAAATGTGAAACATCATTGGTTGGTAAACTGTACTGTAGGTGGGTAGTTGAATGATAAATCCTACATGTGTCCTATGGTGTGACATGGCAAAATGTATCAGTTGTATGATGTACATTACCTCTGTGCGGGGGAGGATATCTGGGTCAGCTTCAATTCGGGCAATGATCTCGCAAAGAATTATTCCATATGAAAAGACATCCGCCTATGGCATACAAATGCTAACTGTAAAACTTGAAATGAGACAAACATAGTACACAAGGAAGTTGAGAAGTTAGTGTTCGATGACAAAGTACCTTCTCATTGTAAATCTCTCCTCGCAACATTTCTGGAGCCATCCAGTAGGGGGAGCCCACAACAGCCAACGGTTGCTTTTCAACACAATCACTGTATGTAAGAAAACTATTTGTTATTATTTCACATTTTAATTGTCGAAGATTGGTCCCTCTTTTGTGCCATAAATTACATTTTTCTTTGAAAAAGAAAACATGGACTGACCTGTAATCAGGGATTTTCTCTGCCAGTCCAAAATCCCCAACCACAGACGTGAATGCACCATTTTCACAACGCACCAGACAATTCTGCAAAAGATGGTTGAGTAATTATGAGTTTTTATACACTTTCAACTCTTCACCTGTTTTTTTTCCAACACCACATGGACATTTGTGTTTGTGCGGCCCTCACCTTAGACGTGAGATCTCGGTGGAAAATGCCTTTGCTGTGAAGATACTGCAGTCCTCTTGCAATGTCCAGAGACAGACCGATCCTTACGCTCCATGACAGGTACATGTCACTGTCCAGCAGCTGCTCCAGGTTCCCTCCATTAATGTACTGTGTAACCATCACAAAGAAGTTTATAACGCATCAGTGGTTCTGCCCATTTACTAAAACAGTGAAAATTTAGCTTCAAATCTTTTTTTTGTGATCAACATTTTATATTGTTTCAAAATACAACGAAAAGCACTAGCTTCCGATCTTACCTCAGTGAGAGCATGAAGCTGCCCTTCTTGAACACACACACCCAAAAACCTAACAGAAAAGGGAGGGAAAAGAGAGTAATTGGAAAAGAATGAAGGCAAGTAATTTAACACATACATTTATGTATGAAGACAATTGATACTGGCAATTTGAACCACCTAGTAAATAGCTGTCTGACTGACACATAAAGCAATCAATCACAGTTCCCTTTGTTTTTTCATGGTGTTTAGCAGCGAGGTTACCAGTTATACCTCACTAATAGATCAAAAAATATAAAAATGCAGATGTATATTTTTATTATATGAGGAATGAAAGAAGTTAGTAAGGTGTGTGTCAAACTACCTGAGGATGTTGGGGTGGCAAAGGCGGTTCATGAGCTGCACCTCTCTCAGCATGTTTGCTTTATTACTTGCTAGTGTGTTCATCTTCAGAGCCATCACCTGTCCTGTGATCCTGTGCTGCACCTGCACATCAGACACACACAGTCACATCAGTGACAGAACTCCATGAATAATACATGCAGTGAACAATACTACACATTTCTCTGGTGACGTATATATTCAATTGTGGTTTGAAGCTACACACAAACATATACATCACATTATACATTTCCTAATATTACAAGTCATGACAGGAAATTTACATTTTTTCATTTTCACAGGAAATCAAATGTTTAAGTTTGCAAGGCCTTAAAACACATCTACAATACATGATAAACAAATGTAAGCACTGGTCAAACTAGCCCAATATTCAGAGTGGTGGTGGGCCTGTGCCATCCTTATTGTTGTGTCTGAGAATTTCAAAGTGCTGTGATGTGGATGACCTGCGCCCATTCCAGATAAAATGTAGCACAGCTGAGAGAACATCTATTACGGCATTTTTGGGCCCAGTAGCCAGAATTGCTGTGAAACATGCATTAGACAGATATGAAATGTAATTTAGAGCAGTATAGCACAGTGGAGCAAAGCTGGAGAGCAGATGTTGGGATTTGTACAGAAAATAGTTGCATCAGTTTCTGTAAGTTTA
Organism: Triplophysa tibetana; assembly: GCA_008369825.1. NCBI lineage: Eukaryota > Metazoa > Chordata > Actinopteri > Cypriniformes > Nemacheilidae > Triplophysa > Triplophysa tibetana. The sequence continues at coordinate 13,229,722 of CM017896.1, read as the reverse complement.
AATGAAATATGATCATCTTTTTGTGGTACTGTGTGAACGAGAGTGTTGAGTATTAACAGTCATTAGGTACTTATAGGCTTTCTGGATTTCTTATAACGTGCTGGAATTCAGGACATTGTCACGATGACATCACAAACTCACATGGGTTCACCAACTTCCATACAAGATATTTTAGAAAACACCACGATCTAAAGCATTCTACGCATGTAAACCAAGTTATGGGATTAACATTGAGTAATAACTACCTGTAATTATGAAAAAAGACATGTATCAGAATTAGGCATTTGGAAGCTTTTATCCAAAGTGACTTGCAGCACATCACAAGTGTACATTTTATCAGTATGATTTGAGGATTTTAAAACCAATGACCTTTGAACTGCTAACACAATTCTATAAAAGCTGAGCTATAGAAACAGGGATAAACAATGCTTATTGTGTCCCTTTTTTTCAGTCATGTATGATTTATATTATACACCACATATCTTAAATAAAAATATGTATGCACAAAAAACGAAAGGACTGTTACTATACCAAGACAATGTCAATATCTGGCACAAATTACAACTAAAAATAATAATAATTACATCTAATAAACTGAATTAAAAAATCATGAAGTTACTGCAATACGAAATATTTTGATTGGTTTGATGTTGAAATTACGTAATTTATGTTTTATGTTAAGTTTTATGGTAAGATGCTCTTTTGGTGCTACCCCTAAAACAATATGCTGCATGTGTTTCAGTTTAAGTTATTACAAGATCTGTGCAGCTGACCATAGTGCCTGATATTTTATTAACATTTATAATAGATTAAAGAGTAAATATTTAAAGAAACCCAATAAAAGTCATGAGACATCTCAGCCCCATCAATCTTCAGACCTTATTAGTTTACCCTAAAATAGAATAAGATCATAATCATAAATCTGCAATACTTAAGAGACTCAATATATCCGCTGAGGAAGAAAAGTCTAAGTCTGTATTTGACAGATGTTCAACATAACAGCTACAAATAACAAAAAATGACTAGAGGAATGAATTCAATGTGATCTCAAGGTCCACAGTATGCCACAAGGCTCGAAAAAGTCAGAAAGGATCATCTTTGTTTTATGTAAATTATTGAATGTTGTTTTCAAGTCCACATTTTTCTATTGCTCCCTGATGGAACCTAAGGAGAAGAATACATTGTGAAGTCATCGAGTTCACAGACATCAAAACTACGATGTACAAAAAACATCATTATTTCATTATGTTCTTAAAACAACAACCAGAAAACCTGGTACTGTTAGCAAGAAAAGTCCAAAGTTAACGTTGCAAGTCACAGTCAAAATGATTCAAAAAAATAAAGGCATTTTTATTAAGTAAAAATTTCAGATGATCAACATAGACGTTGGTCAACAAACACATTTACCCCTCTATTTGAGGCAGACAGATTGGGTCAGGTTGGTAATCTGATTATGATGTCGATTAGAACTGACCTGTCTTATCATTAACCACAGACATTGAAGTTGAACTTGACATCGCCACACATGACACACATGATGAATGAGAAACAGACATTGTGTTCCTAAAGGTTTGAATAAACTATAGTTTATTGTATCATTTATTGTAGACTCTTATATCCCATCATCATTTTGATGAGCTTCATTCAAAAAACTATTTTAACTTAATGATATATAATATTGTGTATTAACGCGATCTATGTTTCTATCCCACATGTGGGTTTGGATAATTGAAGGATTTATAATAGCTCTCTACAAAGACATGTAAATACAGTTTGTGTTCCTAAAGGTTTTTATAAACTAGTCTATTGTATCATTTATTGTAGACTCTTATATCCCATCATCATTTTGATGAGCTTCAGTCAAAAAACTATTTTAACTTAATGATATATAATGAAATTGATGGGCAATGTAGACTTATTTGCCCTGCTGACCGCTCTCCTCCTTAAAGACGTTTTTTATGTATTTTGAGTGTCGTGTGCCAGCAACCAACCTATAGACAGATGCAACCAGTTAACAGGGAAAGCATAGCCAAAGAAATAAGAAACAGTGTTGGTTACCTTGAACACTTCAGAGAAGAAGCCGAAGCCAATTTTCTCACAAAAGAAATCATCAATGCGCGCCAGACTGGACACTGCGCTCCGCAGAGCCCGGTACGAGGACGGACGGATCCGGTTAGGCCCGTAAAGCCCATGCAAAGGGGGCTCGCCGAGTTCCTGATCATCTTTATCCATTATGATGGAAAGGCAGTAGGTATTTCAACGCAGCCAAGTCCAAATATCCATGACCTGACTGCTATTAACTAAAACGAATGCCTTACTAAAACAACTCCTGTCTGGTGAATGTCGCTTGTGGGTGTAAATTCTGTATCAAACCCAATAAAACCACCCTATTAAAAGGTTTCCAAAAAGGACAAAGAAAAAGTGATGAGTGCGCTCTGGATCTTTGCTGAGTGATGCATCTGCCATGTTTCATATTCCGGGTCGATCGGTAAATCTCCTGAGGGGCTGCGCGTTAATGCTGACCAGATCGGTTCTCCTCGATATCTTCCGTCTGGTTTACCGGGAGCTTCCGTCTCTATCAACCACCTGCAAGGGTTAAATATAAATAGTATTACTCCGAATTGTCTTATTATTTGTTGTTCTACACACAGATTGACATGAAACAGGATAATTTATTATAGGCTTCCGACTTATATCAGGGATAAGAAGTAAAGCAGCAGTAAATATCCATCATGTATTACTATTATTCAGCGAAAAAGAGTAAAGCACCAGTAGGATACCCACCATTTATTTTTATTATGATATTATTCTATGGAAGATTGGGGCTTTAATGTTTGTGGCAGAAAGAAATGCGACGTGTTGTAAGAATCATCTGTCAAGCCATGCTACATAGAGGATCCATTGCGGCTGGTTGCTGAAATGACATTCAGCGCTAAGATGTGCTCCGCAAGCATTGAGATTCAGCTTTACCGTTACCTAGTTTCGGAAACGACTGCCCTCTCTTGTTTTTTTTTAATTTTCAGCTGTCTATTATTATTTATCATAAATGCGATCTAAAGCTAAAAGCATCATTAAGCGTTTTTACAAGCCTGCCGGTTAGCGCAGGGGCGGCATATGCACGTAGCAGGGCCCATGATACGGCTGCACCATAGTTTACCTTATTTTATTAATATCGAAGAAAGGACTCCTACCTTATGTCCCACGTTGATTTTAGAATATATTTTTAGCAGATCATGTTTAGTGGTTCAAAATGTCTTTCATGAGCTGCCATGGCCATCTCGTCCATAGTTAAACGCTTTGGCCGATTGTAAATTTGCCCGTTCATTGGTGAAGAATAGGGGCTGGTCTTGGCAAGGCTGGAAGTTGCGCGACAACCATGCGCAGTAAGCGCTCTGACGCACGACAACGTGGTTCTGCACAGCCAAAAAACCTATCTGATGTTGGCGAATTAACCTATACGTGAAAACAGTATTAATGCATTTTAACATTTTATGGTGCTGCGTGTATACAATAAGTAGATCGGGCGTAACACGCTGTTTACAACAGTCGTGAAAAACAAAGCTAAATTCTGATTAAATGCTGCACATTCTAGACAGGCTTTGGAAAACAACAATAAGCGCGTAAATGTGTGTAATAACACGTGTGTAATAATAAACCTAATTTAGGTATGTAGCCTACCCTTTATCCTTATGCATAAATAAGGTCCCGTTACTCGGCCTCTCATTGGCCGTAGAAACGTCATGGGATCCAATGAACAGCCGGTGCGCTAGCAGTCTGCTGTACCGATGACGTCATCGGAAAGTTCATGTCACAATACAACAAGCAAAAAATTATACTAGGGTTTGATGATATTATCGTCGGAAGTCTATTTTGATACAGCTAGCCTTTTATTTTATACGTTTTGCATTATATAAGTTTCAACTTTATTTGTGACGATAACAACGTGCCATTTTCAAAATCTTTTTCAAAATAATTTGAATTTTTATTCATCTTTGTATTAAATCGTTGGAACACGAGAAATCTGACCTCATACACAATACCTGGAAATGAAAAATATATATATTTTTCCTAATTTAACTTAATTATTTACTGAATTTCGTTTGATTGGTTATACTTTTATTTGCCCTAAAAATGTCATTATGGCACACACTTTTGCAAACTTTGTATTTTAATATGTTTTTCTAATCTAATGTTCTACGAAATTATATTAATTTACTATTTTTCTAATATTATAAGTAATAAACAATTATCCAGTCTGGCACAGACATTATACCACCATGCCTTTAAATGTACAATTAAGGAAATAAAATTGACTTAGAAAATGATGTATAATAATTAGGCTGACTCTGTGCATCCTTCAATGTTTCAAGACTCCAGCACAACAGTGATGCTCTTTTCAGTTTGGTACTTTGAAGAAAGAGATTTCAAAAAGTAAAAAAGGAGCTGCATTTGTGGATTCTTGGGATTGAAAACATTATTTTTAAGACATTGTCCTTAAACATGTTTTATGATTCAACGAATGAACATGCATTCGAATATCCATTCGAAAGGATCCAGGCAAAGGCATAAATTGTGGAGGTCACCCATCCTGACCAATCTCGGCGTTACACGTGGAGGTGGGGAAGATGTAAGTGTAACTAGGAAACAACTTGGATTTAACTATTGGATAAACTTAAAAGGTCAAAAGGATGATCACCTGGCGAAAAGTATACTAGAAGAAAGTGGGGAACATGGGAAGAAGACAGTTAATAGCTTTGGTTGGATTTAGTGCAAGACATAAAATAAATTGAGTATAAAATAGTCCCAGTGATAGCGTTATTGACAACTCCTTTATGGATTTTACCACAACCAAAAGTAGATTTATTTTTATTAGGAAAAAGGCAAGATAAAAACCAAGTAATGACGGAGGTAGCATTGACAGAAGAATACATTAGGATAAAATACGAGCAATATGAGTAGGTATTCACTGATGCCTCTGCAGATCATCAAAATGGTCAGGTGGGAGTTGCTCATGTTATTCCAAGATTGGATAAAGTGGTTGGGAAAAGAATATCAAATCCTCCATCAGTGGTCACAGGAGAATTAATGGCGATCGTGATAGCAGTAAGAAGGTTCAAGGAAATAGGAGGGATCAAATCTTTATTATGCTCAGATTCAAGTTATGCCTTGCTGTGCATAGATGCACAGAGGTCAGATACTAGACAAGATAAAGTATTAGAAATTATGGAAACTCTGTATATGGAACAGACAAATAAAATAGTTCAAATTCTGTGGGTACCAGCCCATATAGGAGTAAAAGGGAATGAGGAAGCAGACAAACTAGCAAAACAAGAAATGGCAAAAGTTAGAATAGACATGGATATGTACAGCAAAGGAGAAATCAAATCAATTATATGAGGAGAGATAATAAAAAACTGGCAATCATTATGGGATAGTGAACAAAGGGGTAGACATCTTCATTCAATTCAACCAGTGGTAGGGAAACGAATGAGTTCTGGTGGCAGAAGGAAGGAGGAATGTATTATTGTCTAGATCAAGGTTGGGTCAACTATGCAGTTGAAAACATCCTACAGGTTTGTGCAAAGGGTGTGGAGTCAAAGAAACAGTGGAACATATAATTTTACATTGTAATAAACATGCAGAAGAGAGAAGTAATTTTGTTGGTAAATTAAAGAAAATAGGTGATCAGCAGTTATCATTAAAGGAAGTGTTGAATGTTTCAGGAGGATATAGAGCAGTGGTCTCCAACGTGGTGCCCGCGGGCACCTGGTAGCCCGCATGAACTCTGTACGGTGCCCGGCAAACACAGGAATCAACAAAAATGCTCAGGACAGTTGATGAATCTGTGACTATAGGGATCAGACAAGTGCTAAATCGTCATGAAATGTTATTAGCACGTGTTGAAAGCTTTTATATATTCAATTGCAAAATATGTGAAAGAAAAAAAGAGTTTGGTCCTGTGAGCCTAAAAATAAGGCATCACACGTTTCAAGTTTAAAAGTATTTTATCAACAAGTAGCCCCCTAGATGATGTTTTATCTTCAGGTAGCCCTCGCTTACAAAAAGGTTGGAGACACCTGATATAGAGAATTTCTAAGAGACACTCCGTTGATTCATAGAATATATTATTTTATTTATGCTGGGAAGGATCTGGGCTTTTGATGGGGGAGCTGAACACGCAGCAACATTGAAAGCACGGGTCCTGATCATTAGGGAAAATAGGGATAAAAGTCTCTGATCTATTGCCACAGTAGATGGCGGTAATGCTCTGGATTCAGCTACACCGCTTTGCCTGCTGAGGGCAGTGAAGAGCTGATTCCAGTTTCACTTTAAAGCAACCTGCGTGCTGGTGTCATTGCTGCTCTCCGACGATGGCTTTGACCCGGTTCGAGCGGTTCTTAGGCCGCTTGCTTCGGGCTGTTGTGTGGATGCTGTTCGCTGTTTTTAAGCTATTTGCCCCTCAGCAGCGACATGGCGGAGTTTCCAGACTTCCTTCAATCACTAACCCACTTCTGCTGCTCCCAGCGATGCAGCTTGCCCGAAAGATCCGTCGGAAGGAAGTAAGATGACAAATGTTTAAACAGCATTTAGACTTATCTGTGAAAATTCACAATTAAATCGGACTGACATTGTTGGTTACTCTTTGGAATTGATGTTAAGATCTCACTTCACACGCGCTGTGCGGAAGCGATGCAGCAAGGTACCATATAATGAATGCTGGGAGTTGTAGTTGTTACGCAAAACAAATATATTTGTGTTCATTTTGCTACTCTGTAAAGTTGTTTAACATTACAGTTTGTCAATATGTATGTCAGCTCTCTTGGTTAATGTGTTATATGACTCCGTGAAACGTATTAAAATAAGGAGACTAGCTTCGATGAATTCCTGAGATTTAAAGCTGTTCAAAGGTCAACCACTTTTGTTGGCGTTATTAAACGAATAAATCCCTCAAAAATGATAATTTTCTAATTTATCTAATCTCATGAACCACCTGAAGTGTAAAAGTCACACTTCCTACAGTTAACCACAGTGTAACCAAAGTTCTTTTTAATTGTATTTGTAGTAAACCATAGAAGCCACAAAACTGTATCACTTTACAGTAAGGTTGTTTTTGTTAACATTTGTAAATGCATTACCTAACATGAACAATGAGAAATTGTTAATGTTAACATCCTTATGAATGTTAGACAATAATATTATAAACAAATTATTTTATTATTATTACGAAAATTAAATATCAATTAATCTAGTATTCACGTGTTTCATTTATATATCATGTCTAGATTTCACCTTCATATTCAGTGAATGTTTCAATGAAATATAATTTTCAAATGCTAGCATGTTCATGCAAGACCATAGATGGCTGAATAATATTTTCATATGAATTATTTTATTTATTGTTTTTATTCTGTTATAACCAGGTCAACTAGACGCCACATAGTGTATTTTACACATTTATGTTGGCAGGGGCCATAAGCTTCTTATCTGCACTTTTCGGTTTGTCCTGCGGTTATGTACTCATATTTTTTATAATGTATGGTTTTGTGGGCTGTAGTGACTTATAGGGCATTATGTAATCCAGACTGTATTTGTTTTACTTCGTCTCTAGGTAACAAGTGTTGAAGTGGTCCAGGCCTACATTGACCGCATTCAGGAAGTCAACCCACTTATCAATGCTATGGTTAAGGACAGGTGAGTGTGTGCAGAGGTCATTTCAACCTACATTTTGTTCTTTCTGTGAACAAGCTTCTCTTTCCTTTAATTCAGGTTTTCGGCAGCCCTTCAAGAAGCTGCGCAGGTGGATAAACTAATAGAGGAGGAGACAGGAGGAGAGGACGTATTGGAGGACAGACTACCTCTGCTTGGAGTGCCCATTACCGTTAAAGAAGCCTTTGCCCTGCAGGGTATTAGTAGCAAGATTGTAGAGAGTTTGAAAGTCCAGTCGGTTAAGCTATAGTACACACTTGAGCTGTGAAATTATCAATGTTTGTAGGATGACACTTTGGGTTTTTTCTTCCTACCAGGGATGCCAAACTCGACAGGTTTGATGACCAGAAAGGATCTAGTTTCAGGTATAGATGCCCCATCTGTTGCTCTGTTGAAGAGGGCGGGAGCAATTCCGCTGGGCGTGACCAACTGCAGTGAGCTCTGTATGTGGTTAGAGTCTCACAACCACCTCTATGGCATCACTAATAACCCCTACAACCTGGAAAGAATTGCTGGCGGCAGCTCAGGTCTTCTTTTACAGATACATACATTCTGATGTTTGTGATACTAAGCTGTATACACTATATAACTGTGTTTGTTAACAGAGACTTTTACTTTATAAATACACACTACTGGCCAAAAGTTAGGAGCCAGTTGATATACAGTTTATTTAAATTGATAACTGAATAATAAAGAAAAGCAGCCAATGAGAGCCAAGCATAGATTTAGGTGAATGAGCAATGATTAACATAAAACTTAACATGCATGTTACACCTGTTAACTCAATAGAATCTAAAATCCACATTTTGTTGTTAAATTTAAAACGGTTTATTTTGAACAACTGGGAATTTACAAATGAATGCTTCAATTTGCAGGAGGTGAGGGCAGTATTTTAGGTGCTGGTGCCTCAGTTATTGGAATTGGCTCAGATATCGGGGGTAGTATCCGTATCCCCTGCTTTTTCAATGGCATCTTTGGACACAAGCCATCAGTAGGTAAGATGTTGTGTGTGAACGTGGCTGTAGGTTGTATAAAGGTAAACTTGGGTCCATCAATCTAGTACCACCATGAAAAGTAAAAAACTTGGGCCATTTGTTATTTGTATAGAAGATTGTGGAATATTAAAAACCTGTGTTGATGTTATTTGCATCAGACTGTAGCCTGCTGTAGCAGGGACATTGTAGCAGGGAAGTTGTCTTAAATTAGTTATTGAAGCTAGTAGTACACTTCTGGACCTCACTGAACTTGACAAAATGTTTTATGGTAGTACAACTGGCCATGAGGAACACGGACTACTATACTTTTTTTTGTACTTAAAGGTATTGTAAGCAATGATGGTCAGTATCCTCCAGCCTCTGGACTACAGATGGGATTTCTGACAACCGGACCTATGTGCCGCTATGCAGAAGATTTAATTCCCATGCTAAGCATCATGGGAGGACCAGATGCACAAAAGTAATATACTGCATTGTAAAGAGATTAGCTAGATACATAAAATAATCCTACACCACTGCTCCAAACTGTAAAACTGCCACACTTGTAACGCAACAGAAACACAAACAGCATTGTTTCATTGTTTTTGCTACACATAATATTGTGTAGGGTGCATATAAACATTTACTTCCATAATATTTGGTAGGCTGCAAAATAACATGCTTACATTTATCTAAACACATTCAGTAAAATTGTATTGCATTACTGCTTTGTGACCCACTTTTTCTCATCCACTTTATGTAGATTGTCTCTTTCTGCTGAAGTAGATTTAAAGAAGCTGAGGTTCTACTCTGTTCCCCACAATGGAGGTTCTCCTTTGGTATCCCCAGTGGATGTTGAACTGCTTCAGGCACAGAAAATGGTATGTGGATAGGATTGCTTCAGTTTAAGGGGTATGATATTGGTCTTATATTGAGATTTTGTTTTATTAGGTTGTTAAACGTATAGAGGCAGACCTCGGTGTCAAAGTTCAAGAGCTGTTCATCCCTCAGCTCAAGTACTCATTTCAGATCTGGGGAACTATGATGTCTTCACCTGGCAAGGATGGAAAAGTGAGTGTTTTGCCTGCCCGCAACAAATACATTGGTCATACTGGTTTATTATCTAAATAAACAAATATTTCATAAACAACTTAATTCAATGCATTTATACTTCTTAACTTCACACTTCTTTTTTGTGGTATAAAAATTCTCACCATAGTTAATGTGCGTTTACCATGAAATATGTAACAATTAAAAGCATGGTCCTACATATAACATAACAAAAAAAATTGTCAGAAATTATGTATTACTTTTAGTCATTATTCAGAATCATAAAAGAATCACAATCACTTATTTGAAAAAAACGAATAGGGATTCTCATCCAGAATCGTGCAGGTCTAATCCATATATAAATTAAGATTTGGCCTAGAAAAAGCATTGAGCTTGTTTGTATAATGTTTTTTAATATGATTATTTATGTTTTTAGCTTCCCACCACCTTTGCAGAGCTATTGAGTGAAGGTGGAAAGAAGGTGTGGCCAATCTGGGAGCTGTTCAAGTGGTGCTTGGGGTTTTCTTCTCACACCTTGGCAGCAATAGGTGCGTTAATGAGTGTTCGGAGACACCTCTGACCTCATGAGTAAAAAGCTCAATGTATGGCTGCCGAACTGAGCTTTCACATCTTGGGCGAAACAGATGATTGTCGTTGGCTATTTCACTCCTGTAAAATAGGTGGCACCAATTTAGAATGCCTTTGTATCTAGGAAAGATTTAAACAAGGATTATTGCTGATGAATATTATTAAACAAAACATTATGTTATGGCGATCATGCAAATCTTCTTATCTTCAACATAAGAATCAAGACAAAATACAAATAGTAAAGAGGAGAATACAAAAATGGAAGATTGCTTGTAACCAAACCGTTCTTGGCCACTAGTGACTACCATAAAAGGAAAAATTGCAACATAATTAAAAGTGCCCCAGAAATGTTTCCTTTCCTAAATTCTTCAAAATATCTTCTTTGGTGTTGAACAGAATAAAGGCATTATCAAAGCATTTTTTTGTAGTCAATGGTGGCCAAGAACTGTTTGGTTAAAAGCATTTTTCCAAACATGATTTTCTATGTGTTCATCCGAACAATGAAATATATAGACACTAAACAACTTGAGGGTAGGTAAATGAAGACATGGTGGCTTCACCTTACTTCAAATATAAATACTTTTATGTGGTTTTGACAAATATTAATCTATTGTTATTCAGCATTATCTTATTTTAAATTGATGATTTAAGCATGATTAACACAAACCTTTTCTAATACAGAAAGTAGAAAATAATTCATGGTTTTATTAATGAATGCTCTCAAAGGCTCTCTCTTCCTGCTTGGCCAGTGTTACTATGAAAAGGGACTTCTTATCCTCATGTTCAAAAAACAGCTTCTGTAAGCACACACTCTACCCTTGAGGAGTTTTTGTATGTGTGATTGTATTGTTTCAGGAAAGTGAGAAAGAGTGGGAAATCACGAGACGGATGTTATGTCATGTTGTCATGATGTGTCCTGTCTCATGACTCCAGAAGTGATCGAGAGCTTTGCTTTGTTTTCTTGTTTATCTATTGATAACCAATCATTTGAGCTTGATTTACCTAAGTAATGACATAGTTAGTTGACTCTGTTAGCTTATTTTTCTGTTAGCTCTGTTACTGCATTTTGGATGCAAGGCAGGTCGGCCTGTGGAACTCCTTGAGGGTGCTGAAGCTGACTTCTGTTGGCAAACCTACAAACTATTTTTCTTCAGTAAATCTTCTTCTATTAATTGCATTCCTGACTTCTTGTCTTCATTCATTATATCTGGTCTACGGGACTTTTACTGTAAATCCCCTACAAATGTTAGCCAGAATTATTGCTTTGTTTTCCTGCCAAACAGGATTAAAAGGTGTCTAAAAATGCATTTATGTAAGCAGTTGTGTACAATAACGAAATCGTCATTCTCTTCTTTTGTGTTGCTCAGGTCTTGCTTCATTTGAGATGTTTCAGAGTTCCCATCCATCTCCATTCATTCTGCAACAGAAGGACAACCTGCAGCAGGAGCTGGAGAAGTTACTTGGCACAGACGGTGTGCTGTTATACCCTCCTCACCCACACATTGCCCCTACACACCACTACCCTATCTTCACGCCCTTCAACTTCTCCTACACTGGTAAGTTAAGAAGTTCCTGGGTGCAAAATGTAAATTGTCCGGCATTGTGATCTCTGAGATTTGTGTGTTATACAGAACGTTTTTGAGACTGAAAGACTTTTATACAGACCTCAGGTTATTTATTTTCTTTACTGTCAGTTAGTGTGCACATAAATTGCTTGCATGGCCAGCTACTACTCTAGCAATGACACAAAGATGTTCAACAGAACACATGCCAACTCCATATTGTTTATCAGACACATCATGTTACACACTGTATATCTTTCCTGTAGCTCAGTGGTAAGAGTATTGCGTCAACAACGCAAGGTCGTGGGTTCGATCCCAGGGGATTGCACATACCTATGTATAAATGTATATGACATTGCAATGGATAAAAGCGTCTGCCAAATGCATAATACTGCACACAAAGATGTAAGGTTTGTTCTCAAAATTTACATAGTATTTACATAGTATTTACTCGTAGTCAGCTGGAATGGCCACTGAGCTTTCGGGGCCCTAGTCAATGTGTTCCATCAGTTTTGAAATTGCATAAGTGGATTCATATACACGGGTGTATCAGGCCCAATTGTGTTATAACATTGCTGTTTTGCACTGAAAAGTATATTCTCTCCGTTTTTTATATTTTTCAGGTATCTTTAATATTCTGGGTCTGCCAGTGACCCAGTGTCCATTAGGCCTTAGCTCAGAGGGTTTGCCCTTGGGTGTACAAATTGTGGCTGGAAAATTACAGGACCGTCTCTGTTTGGCCACAGCCCTTTACCTGGAGAAAGCTTTTGGTGGCTGGAGGGACCCAGGCAAGACAACAGGCAAACCTTGATCCACATCATGCAATCACAGTATGTCACAACAGGAATCCATTATCAACAAAACACTGTACCGCATTCAGCATGTCTAAACATCCAAAGTTTAGTTACAGTTGTTCTGCTTCATAAGTGCAAAATGCATTTTACATTAACCAACAAGTTTTAGAGGGCTGTATTTGTTTTTATGTCATTTAAAACCTTAGTATTATTTGTAATTTGGGGAACAAGGGTTAGCTGAATGTATAATGGATCCATATTTTCTAAGATAATCACATAAAGGATTAATTATTGCTGATTGTTGTATATTTACATGAGAAAAGTCATTTCACAATATGTTAATTCATAATATTGTAAACAATATTTACTTTCATGCACAAAAACGTTGGATTTAAAATTTGAGCAGTTTCAGACGTTTTAAAAGCAGGCTGCTTTTAAACAGTGTAAGAATTATTTTCCTTAGTTACAATTCTGCTGTATGTTGTAATAGCAGGATAAAGATTTGTACTGTATTATTTGAAAAGAAAAAGCTATTTTAATAACCTGGGGCATTGTAATTGTTGGTTACTGACTTATTTTTTTCTTATTTATAATTGCATTTATTGTGCTTGTGTTTTGTGAGTGGTTAAAAGTTCCTCATTTACAAAGCAGTGATGAGAAGTGTGGTGGTCTGACATTTTGAATTTGTGATGTGATAATTTATGTGTTATCGCATAAAATAATTAAGTCAACAGTAAATACATTCATATTTTATTTTAGAGGGGGGGGGGGCTTGATCAGTTAAACGGAGAACATTATGTGTTACACACAACATATGATTCAAGAAATCTTAGAAAACAAATATTTTTCATATTAATATGAGGAAGAAAGAATTTAAACCCGTTTGCAGTAGATATTCCGAGCAGTATCATGTAAATTTTCACCACAAGGTGACAGCATCGTCACATTGTTGCATGTCTGAAAGATTTAAACATTTTGATCGAGGCAAGTAGTAAATATCAGAGAATTTAAGTGGATAGTTTACCCAAAAATGTTTAATTCTTTCATCATCAGAATCTGTATGTTTTTGTTCTGCAGAACACAAATACTAATGGGAATGTTGGTAACTAAACAACATTTTATTGTATGGACACAAAATCAACGATCATTGTTTTTCAAAATATCTTCTTTGGTGTTCCACAGAAGAAAGAGTCAAATTAAAGTTCTGAATGACATGAGGGTAAATAAATGCTATGAGAATTTTTATTTTTAGGTGAACTGTCTGCTGTAGGCCATATAACACCTTTTTGTTGAAAACGTTATAAATCAAAATTCGTTCAATTAAAAAAACATGTTGTGCTAGATTTTCTGCATACGCATTTGTTCTTGCCATTATTTCATGTTTATCTGAGATTTAATTATTTAAGTGTAACATAAATTAGTGATATATGACCCTTAAGCAGATATAAACTGAACGCTTCCTTTGCAAATGATACAGACGCAAACACCTGGGATCTCTGAATAGATACTGCCCTGAATGAAGGAGGCGTTAGAAAAGAGACGGTGAGTGGCAGTTTCGTATCTGCGGCAACACAAACACAGGGACTTCAAAGAGCAAGGCCTAATTATTGCAGATCCTATTACAACACACTCATTACCAATCTCATGCATTTTACATAAGTGTTCAAAGAAAAAGATTAACATATGATTTAATGAAATGGAATGAGACATCATAAAACAGGCTGAGAGAAAAACGCAATGCATTAGACATGAGAATAACCCAAACTGCAATTTGGATGAATGGAATCACTTTGTATCACCTAGCAGAGTAATGTCAGTCTTGTGACTATAACAAATATAAGAACCTATTTAGGAAGTATCTTAATTTATCAAGATATTTAATTCATTTCTAGTAGTAAGAACCATTTGTCTTGGCAGTGATTTATGATAAATATATTCATATTTGTAAGAGCATATTTTACAGCCGCGATTTGAGGTCAGAAAATTAGAGATATTTGTTCAGAATGATAGTTTGCCAGTTAATTGATTGTAACCCTAATATCCATTCGCTCTGACTGTAGCATAAGTAAATCATATGTACCCCACTGACACAAAGATGGCACTTACAAAACAGAAATTTGATTTCAAGAATGCCTGCGAAAATATAAACTTACAAAATTCCGCACCTCAAATGATGCAGCATACCAGCGCCCTATAGACTAGGCTTAACAAGGATGGAGGTTTTTTCCTATATCACATGTTTTATAAACGAATGTGTTTTTAAAATATTTGACAATCATGTGCAGAAACAAGATCCACAAACACCATAGTGCTTCCCTCTAACAACTAGAATTGTCGTGCAGTGTGCTTATGGGAAGGGCTTTGAATGAAGCGCTGCTTTCCACTATCAACTCGGTTCAGAGAAGAGGACGTGCATCACTGGGCGAGCGTTCGGAGTAAGGCTACTTTTCTGATCTCGAGGTAACCATAAATCAAGAGGATGATCGTCGTCATTGAAGACCAGGTAAGGTGTCGCGTTAACCCACTATTCTCCAATTTTAGGCTTTATTTGGGCCAAATAAGCCATATCGGTGCGCTATGATATCAGTGGACACGTTTTGCTGACTAACGTTAACTGTAGATTCCTAGCAAACCCTCTTCAAACAAGTTTGTTAAAATGTGTATGTAAGCATTAGCATACTATTATCAAGGCATTAATTAATCCAACGCGCACTAGTTCAGGTTGTGATGGCGCGGCGTGTTAAGGTTTGATGTTGAAGTTACGTTAACTTGCCTAGCCTATCAGCTAACTGGTTATTTAGTTGAATCAGTAACGTATGTCCAGCGGCGATCAGATGGCACACAACATCTAATTCTAAAGTAGCCGTTTAACTATATTAATCAACACATGTATTTATATAACGGTATTTGGCCACAAGCATTTTCACATCTATATGTAATATTGAGATTTGAGACGAAACGTTGGTGAAACTGATCATGTGCCCGTTGGCGGTGTTTATGCCGCCTCGTGTTGCGTGTTATCTGCGGCCCATGAAAACACATGTTGTCTCATAGTGATAGAAAAGGATGCGTTCCAGTTCTTCTCCAAGTATATAAATACTGCGCTCATCTGTAGCTTGTTCAAGGCCTGACCTCATGTTTACATCACACGCATTCTGCGGCACGTTACGGCTGCATCGAGGGTTTGTTCCGTCCTCGATGCGGTGCCAATGTACACCAGGAAGCGTAAAAAAGCGCAGCGGTTGAATTCGTGAGACCACCCGATTTGCCTGTCAAACGTGGTTTTCTTTATTTTTCGTTTTCTTTTCATGATTTTTGGGGGTTATACCATACGAAAGTTGGTTAAAGGGTTATGTTTGTCTGTTATATTGTTGTGTTTATTGCTATGAGTCATGCTTTGTTCCCTTACGAACATTTACGATGGTTTTACTTCACTTAATAAAACATGATTTTTATAGTTAGGAGTAACATGGTGGCTAGATCGGACTACGCCACCCCGAATAAATGGGGAAAACTATTTACATAAAGACACACAAGTTCTATCCACTTAAAACAACAAGGCAAGAGGAATAAATTCCCATACAAAAAAAACGTTAATTTTGGTTTTATTTCAAGTTTAAACGTTCAGCTTATAATCACTTAAAATCAGTCAGACAAAAGTCTCAAAAAAATTCAATAAACAAAAAAACATGAGACTGAGGCTTCCTCCATAGACTGACTGGTTTATCACTTTATAGCGGCATCAGTCATATAAAATAAACCAAACGGAAATCACAATCACACCAAATACACCACAAGTAATGGCATTGCAATAAGAAACACTGGTTGAGATAACACCACATGGTGCAATAAAACCAGCCCGCTCCCGGAAGCACTCGGCACCTACAAAAAAAAACAGAACACATGTTTGCTAAACTTTAAAGAAACCGTTGTAAGGTTTACTAAAGAAATGTATGGTTGACTGCTAGAATCAGTGCAAAATGTAAACATAATATAAAATTTGTCAAGAGATTGCAGGCTTATTCTAACTGTCCCGTTATTTGTATTGCAGCTTTGTAAGGAATTTTACAAATATGAGTTTTAAAGTATTTAGCAAAATTAAAATCAAGTTTTTTGCATGTTTTTACAGGAAGCTTTTGACAAAGCTCTGGCAGAGGCAAGCGATAAGCTTGTTGTGGTTGACTTTACAGCCACATGGTGTGGGCCTTGTCAGAGCATTGCTCCTTTCTACAAAGTAAGTTATCATTGGCAATGAAATTACTGCTTGTTGATGTTTTTTTGTGTTATAGATTAAATGAAGAGCATTTTTGGCTTATTATCATTGCAATTTCTGAACCACTGTTCATTGAGATCAGATGCTTAACTTCCTCTTTGTATTTCTCTTCTACAAGGGTCTGTCGGAAAATCCAGCCAATTCTAATGTGGTCTTCCTTAAAGTAGATGTGGATGATGCACAGGTGAGTTAACAGTTGTCTTTGGTCAGTACTGTGACATATTGCATATTTAAAGTTCCTGTAGCTCACTTGGTGGAGTGAGACTCAACAGCAAGATAATCAGTTACATTTCCAGAAAACAGATAAAAAAATTAAATGTATGTCTTCATAAATTTGGTAAATGCTTTTACCCAGTCCATTTAAAGAAACTTAACTCAGTTCACTTGCTTAGTCAAATTAGTTGTAAATCTCGGTACCTTTAGAACATATGGCTATATATAGGGATGAGGTACCGAAACCCGGTACTTTATCGGTCCCGGGGTTAAATTATGAAAGACTGAAGTATCGATAAGCTCTGACGTTAACGGTTCTGCTGTCGATACTTGAGAAATTAAGAAAAATATTTCCTATTTATTATTGCTAAATAAACGTTACCTAGCATATTGTAACTGACCAGGCATTTCTAATTTGCAATAATATTTAAGACGTTTACCTGCATTTTCGTTATTCGCAATCTAGCACGCGAAATGAAAATAATAACCATTGCACTAACACAGAGCCATCAACCTCCCAGGTTATGTCAAGCCCTGGTCCATTTATCTTGAGATCTTTTAAGTTTTAATTTCAGTTCAGTGAAGCACTTTAAGCACCAACACTTATTTAGTAAGTTACCTTTCTCGTAGATTTGTGCTTCAAATAAAGAACTTTTTGATGACCAGATTTTTAGTTAATCATTTACAAGTAAATTTTGCCTATATGGACATTTAAAAATAAAAAGTGAACATGTAAAACATGTTAAATGTGTTAAATGCGATGCGGTCGAAAATTTGTGTTCCTAACTTTTGTGCACCTAAGAAAAAAAGTAAGGTGCAAAAAGTTAGTCTAGAGCCCTGAAGTGTCATATTTTCCTACACAATCCCCGTTTAAACACAGCAAACTTAAAGCGTGACTGCAAGTGAGTCACCACGAAACTCATTACAAAGGCAGCACAAATGTTTTTAAAAGCTAACGTTAATTTATCTGCTAACGTCAGCTGCTGCATAACTTGATTCATAACATGAAGTGAGCCAAAAGAAACCAGAGATGATCTTAATTCTAATTCTTATGTTAAAATTCTTTATTAAGCTGTATGTGCAACAAAATAAGTTACTGAAATTGTTAATATTTTGAAGATAAATGTTATTTTAATTTTTTTCAAAATATCGAACCCAGCATCGAGATATGTACCGAATTGTGAGCTGAGTGTATCGTTACACCCGTATATATAACTATGGCTTCTCCCCTCGTAAATCATTACAATATAAACGCTTATCTCTTAAATTTAATCTCTTTTATAGTTACCAGAGTTTACACTATTTATCTAATGAAACGAAACACTCATCAGCAGCACACTGATAGTCAGTAATATAGATAAGATGGCACAATTATGAACCGATTGGTCTGTAATGGCACGTCTTTTTCATTTTTCCTACCATCATCTCATAAAATCTAATCAAGTAATAAGAAGTGTTCAGTATATTGCTTAAATTAAACATTTATTTAAGACATTTCTTTTCAAATCAGTGCACTTATTTGAGAAAGATTGAGTAAGTGTTTACTGCAGGGTACAAGATAGTAGTCAAATTCATAGTAATAAAACATTGCTCAAAAATTTTAAGCACTTTCTTAAAGGTCTAAGCAACAGTGCTTGTTTATTGTTTAATACTGTTATATGAGGTCTACTTATGACGCTCGGGAGGTTTCGACATTCAAAAAGATCAAAATCAATAAATATTAGGCTTTTTTCTACACGAGTTTTGAGGCCAGCTCTGCAAACGCTTGGTTTCAATGGGCGTGCCGTATTGAATACTTTATAAGTAAACGGCAACTGCTTTGATTGGATAGCAGTTTGCGTAGTTGGAGCCTTCAATGAATATGGTTAGAGACGTAACGTTAGGTTACACATAAGCACCATTCACAGTTTTCACATGGCATCAGTATTATCTGGAGACCTCCTGTGATTTATAAATGACCTCCCCACATCAGTATTTCATGGTGACGCAATCTCACGGTATGATTTCACTCAAATTTACTGACTTATTTCCCGGATGTTATGGCAAGGATTTGCGTATAGTTTTTATAGCCTATAGTTGTATTGCATTTAATGATATATGACCGTACCTGTCTCCATTTGAGACCCGTGATCACAACTGGTTATTAGTTGTTGGCTGTAATGTTTCTTAATTTGCTTGTGTAGTGATAATGCTTTTCACAGCTTTCCTGTAGCTCAGTGGTAAGAGCATTGCGTTAACAACGCAAGGTTGAGGGTTCGATCCCAGGGGATTGCAAATACCTATGTAAAATGTATAGGATAAAGCAATCTAAGTCGCTTTGGATAAAAGCGTCTGCCAAATGAATAAATGATATCAGAGCTGTGGTTCTTTAAGTGTGCCCTTCACCATTTTCCTTACTTTCGTTTTATTCAAACGGTTCTGTACACTATTTTTATAGCCTTCAACACTAGGATTTTTTTTTTATTGTTATTAGAGTAAGTCTCTTACCACTGTAAAGTGACTTTTACTTGTGATACTGGACTGTTGTGCTTTTATTTTCATCACTTAACATTAAACACGTTTTTAAGATAAGTTGTTAAGTTAAGGCCTGATCCTTCCAAAAATCATAAGCATGCTCTAACACGTAGCCATCAAACTCCCAGGTTATGTCAAGCCCTGGTCTATTTATCTGAAATCTTTTAAGTTTAAATATCAGTTCAGCAAAGCACTTTAAGCACCAACACCTTTTTCAGTATGTTACCTTTCTTGTAGATTTGTGCTTCAAATAAAGAACTTTATGTTGACCAGATTGTCAGTTAATCATTTACAAGTAAATTTTGCCTATATGGACATTTAAAAATAAAAAGTGAACATGTAAAACATGTTAAATGTGTTAAATGCGATGCGGTCGAAAATTTGTGTTCCTAACTTTTGTGCACCTAAGAAAAAAAGTAAGGTGCAAAAAGTTAGTCTAGAGCCCTGAAGTGTCATATTTTCCTACACAGTCCCCGTTTAAACACAGCAAACTTAAAGCGTGACTGCAAGTGAGTCACCACGAAACTCATTACAAAGGCAGCACAAATGTTTTTAAAAGCTAACGTTAATTTATCTGCTAACGTCAGCTGCTGCATAACTTGATATGCAACATGAAGTGAGCCAAAAGAAACCAGAGATGATCTTAATTCTAATTCTTATGTTAAAATTCTTTATTAAGCTGTATGTGCAACAAAATAAGTTACTGAAATTGTTAATATTTTGAAGATAAATGTTATTTTAATTTTTTTCAAAATATCGAACCCAGCATCGAGATATGTACCGAATTGTGAGCTGAGTGTATCGTTACACCCGTATATATAACTATGGCTTCTCCCCTCGTAAATCATTACAATATAAACGCTTATCTCTTAAATTTAATCTCTTTTATAGTTACCAGAGTTTACACTATTTATCTAATGAAACGAAACACTCATCAGCAGCACACTGATAGTCAGTAATATAGATAAGATGGCACAATTATGAACCGATTGGTCTGTAATGGCACGTCTTTTTCATTTTTCCTACCATCATCTCATAAAATCTAATCAAGTAATAAGAAGTGTTCAGTATATTGCTTAAATTAAACATTTATTTAAGACATTTCTTTTCAAATCAGTGCACTTATTTGAGAAAGATTGAGTAAGTGTTTACTGCAGGGTACAAGATAGTAGTCAAATTCATAGTAATAAAACATTGCTCAAAAATTTTAAGCACTTTCTTAAAGGTCTAAGCAACAGTGCTTGTTTATTGTTTAATACTGTTATATGAGGTCTACTTATGACGCTCGGGAGGTTTCGACATTCAAAAAGATCAAAATCAATAAATATTAGGCTTTTTTCTACACGAGTTTTGAGGCCAGCTCTGCAAACGCTTGGTTTCAATGGGCGTGCCGTATTGAATACTTTATAAGTAAACGGCAACTGCTTTGATTGGATAGCAGTTTGCGTAGTTGGAGCCTTCAATGAATATGGTTAGAGACGTAACGTTAGGTTACACATAAGCACCATTCACAGTTTTCACATGGCATCAGTATTATCTGGAGACCTCCTGTGATTTATAAATGACCTCCCCACATCAGTATTTCATGTGACGCAATCTCACGGTATGATTTCACTCAAATTTACTGACTTATTTCCCGGATGTTATGGCAAGGATTTGCGTATAGTTTTTATAGCCTATAGTTGTATTGCATTTAATGATATATGACCGTACCTGTCTCCATTTGAGACCCGTGATCACAACTGGTTATTAGTTGTTGGCTGTAATGTTTCTTAATTTGCTTGTGTAGTGATAATGCTTTTCACAGCTTTCCTGTAGCTCAGTGGTAAGAGCATTGCGTTAACAACGCAAGGTTGAGGGTTCGATCCCAGGGGATTGCAAATACCTATGTAAAATGTATAGGATAAAGCAATCTAAGTCGCTTTGGATAAAAGCGTCTGCCAAATGAATAAATGATATCAGAGCTGTGGTTCTTTAAGTGTGCCCTTCACCATTTTCCTTACTTTCGTTTTATTCAAACGGTTCTGTACACTATTTTTATAGCCTTCAACACTAGGATTTTTTTTTATTGTTATTAGAGTAAGTCTCTTACCACTGTAAAGTGACTTTTACTTGTGATACTGGACTGTTGTGCTTTTATTTTCATCACTTAACATTAAACACGTTTTTAAGATAAGTTGTTAAGTTAAGGCCTGATCCTTCCAAAAATCATAAGCATGCTCTAACACGTAGCCATCAAACTCCCAGGTTATGTCAAGCCTTGGTCTATTTATCTGAAATCTTTTAAGTTTAAATATCAGTTCAGCAAAGCACTTTAAGCACCAACACCTTTTTCAGTATGTTACCTTTCTTGTAGATTTGTGCTTCAAATAAAGAACTTTATGTTGACCAGATTGTCAGTTAATCATTTACAAGTAAATTTTGCCTATATGGACATTTAAAAATAAAAAGTGAACATGTAAAACATGTTAAATGTGTTAAATGCGATGCGGTCGAAAATTTGTGTTACTAACTTTTGTGCACCTAAGAAAAAAAGTAAGGTGCAAAAAGTTAGTCTAGAGCCCTGAAGTGTCATATTTTCCTACACAATCCCCGTTTAAACACAGCAAACTTAAAGCGTGACTGCAAGTGAGTCACCACGAAACTCATTACAAAGGCAGCACAAATGTTTTTAAAAGCTAACGTTAATTTATCTGCTAACGTCAGCTGCTGCATAACTTGATATGCAACATGAAGTGAGCCAAAAGAAACCAGAGATGATCTTAATTCTAATTCTTATGTTAAAATTCTTTATTAAGCTGTATGTGCAACAAAATAAGTTACTGAAATTGTTAATATTTTGAAGATAAATGTTATTTTAATTTTTTTCAAAATATCGAACCCAGCATCGAGATATGTACCGAATTGTGAGCTGAGTGTATCGTTACACCCGTATATATAACTATGGCTTCTCCCCTCGTAAATCATTACAATATAAACGCTTATCTCTTAAATTTAATCTCTTTTATAGTTACCAGAGTTTACACTATTTATCTAATGAAACGAAACACTCATCAGCAGCACACTGATAGTCAGTAATATAGATAAGATGGCACAATTATGAACCGATTGGTCTGTAATGGCACGTCTTTTTCATTTTTCCTACCATCATCTCATAAAATCTAATCAAGTAATAAGAAGTGTTCAGTATATTGCTTAAATTAAACATTTATTTAAGACATTTCTTTTCAAATCAGTGCACTTATTTGAGAAAGATTGAGTAAGTGTTTACTGCAGGGTACAAGATAGTAGTCAAATTCATAGTAATAAAACATTGCTCAAAAATTTTAAGCACTTTCTTAAAGGTCTAAGCAACAGTGCTTGTTTATTGTTTAATACTGTTATATGAGGTCTACTTATGACGCTCGGGAGGTTTCGACATTCAAAAAGATCAAAATCAATAAATATTAGGCTTTTTTCTACACGAGTTTTGAGGCCAGCTCTGCAAACGCTTGGTTTCAATGGGCGTGCCGTATTGAATACTTTATAAGTAAACGGCAACTGCTTTGATTGGATAGCAGTTTGCGTAGTTGGAGCCTTCAATGAATATGGTTAGAGACGTAACGTTAGGTTACACATAAGCACCATTCACAGTTTTCACATGGCATCAGTATTATCTGGAGACCTCCTGTGATTTATAAATGACCTCCCCACATCAGTATTTCATGGTGACGCAATCTCACGGTATGATTTCACTCAAATTTACTGACTTATTTCCCGGATGTTATGGCAAGGATTTGCGTATAGTTTTTATAGCCTATAGTTGTATTGCATTTAATGATATATGACCGTACCTGTCTCCATTTGAGACCCGTGATCACAACTGGTTATTAGTTGTTGGCTGTAATGTTTCTTAATTTGCTTGTGTAGTGATAATGCTTTTCACAGCTTTCCTGTAGCTCAGTGGTAAGAGCATTGCGTTAACAACGCAAGGTTGAGGGTTCGATCCCAGGGGATTGCAAATACCTATGTAAAATGTATAGGATAAAGCAATCTAAGTCGCTTTGGATAAAAGCGTCTGCCAAATGAATAAATGATATCAGAGCTGTGGTTCTTTAAGTGTGCCCTTCACCATTTTCCTTACTTTCGTTTTATTCAAACGGTTCTGTACACTATTTTTATAGCCTTCAACACTAGGATTTTTTTTTTATTGTTATTAGAGTAAGTCTCTTACCACTGTAAAGTGACTTTTACTTGTGATACTGGACTGTTGTGCTTTTATTTTCATCACTTAACATTAAACACGTTTTTAAGATAAGTTGTTAAGTTAAGGCCTGATCCTTCCAAAAATCATAAGCATGCTCTAACACGTAGCCATCAAACTCCCAGGTTATGTCAAGCCCTGGTCTATTTATCTGAAATCTTTTAAGTTTAAATATCAGTTCAGCAAAGCACTTTAAGCACCAACACCTTTTTCAGTATGTTACCTTTCTTGTAGATTTGTGCTTCAAATAAAGAACTTTATGTTGACCAGATTGTCAGTTAATCATTTACAAGTCAATTTTGCCTATATGAACATTTAAAAATAAAAAGTGAACAGGTAAAACATGTTAAATGCGTTAAATGCGATGCGGTCAAAAATTTGGGTGCGCCTAACTTTTGTGCTGGTGCACCTAAGAAAAAAAGTTAGGTGACCAGTGCAAAAAGTTAGTCTAGAGCCCTGTATATGTTTCATTACAGACATATACATCACTGGGGTTTGGTTGTTTTGTGTATGATGAACTCATTTTTAATATTGTTAAGATGTAAGTCAGGTATCTTGTCTATGTGAGTAGACTTCAATCATTTAAGTCCACCGTTAGAGGGCAGTAAAGTGCAGTGTACCTGTAGTTTTAATCCGTTGTCCTTTTGCTAAGCAAATCGTTTCCCCTTAAGAGGTTAATCCTTTTGTGTCATTGGCTTCCATAAGTACTAAACGGTTAGAGCTATAGCTTGTTTACACGTACCAGTGAATGATGATAGTGCAAATCGGTGGGGGAATGAGCAATAAGAAGTCCTAAAACAATGTTATATTGAAATGTTCTGTGTTTCATCTCCACAGGATGTGGCCCAATCTTGTGATGTCAAATGTATGCCGACATTCCACTTCTACAAGAGCGGGAAAAAGGTTTGTCCTTTTTGTTTCCTTAAAATTGCATAACACCTAGTCATTATCGTTTTTTTATTATGGTCAATTCTGTGTTTCTGTCAAAACGCAATGTTTGTTTTCTTTCCAGTCATTTATGTTTTTAATTGCTTGTTTTTTGTGAAAGGTGGATGAGTTCTCTGGGTCCAACCAGGCTAAACTGGAAGAAATGGTGAATAACCACAAATGAAGTAGACCTGGCAAAACAATGCCCTCATAATTGTTTCCCTTGTAGCCCAAGTTTACTAACAATAAGTCCCTCTTATATAATTTTTCAAATATTGGATTTTGTTTTGTATCGTTTTACTACTATTTTAACTGGTAAAAGCTGCCTTATCCAGTAATTAGAAATACCATATCTACTGAATACCTTCGTATGTACCTGTGTGTTAACTTGTGTTTCTTTGGGGAATCGAGATTAATAAAATAATACAATTCCAGAAATCCTAATGCAGTGGCATTTGTGTCATGGCTCTTCTTCAATGTAGAGAGTATGTTTTTTTTAGGGGTAACTTAATAATAAAGATGTGAATGTCTCTGACTTTTACTAAATTTATATCAATGTTTGTTTTTATACTAATACATTTTTAACAACAAAGTTGTATATGTTATGACGTATTATGAACTAACATTGACCATGTTAAATTAAAGAGTTAGGCCCCAAATTTTGTCATCATTTACTCATCATCTTTAAACATAAATTGAGACAACTGTAATTTCCAAGAATGCCCATATGTCTCTGAAATTGCGTGACAATATTAGGTTGAATGAGCTGGAAGTTTCAAATAATTGTCACTCAGTCAGACACAGACACTGACTGAGCGCTGAAGGATGTTTCATGAAAGTTGCTTAGAATACGTGGAAATAATGTCCAAAACTGGACTTGAATGAACTGAACTAATAACTCATGCTTAAACGGGTTTCATAAAGCTTAGCTTTAGCAAATACTATAGTTCTCTAAAGTATTTTAGTCTGAGTGTTCAATTTAACGGGACTTTTATTTTGACGAGTATTTTTGAAGAAGCTTGAGTTTTGTGTTTACTGATAGCTTCACTCAAAAAGTAAACGCTCGTAAATGAACACTGCACTGGATATGAAGTGAATTTGTTCATATCCTCAAACAGTGCGGACGCAGATAAATCCACGACATCACTCGTGTTGTATGTTAAACTGTACACATAATTCACTGACACGCTGAACAGCGATATGACATTTAAAAAATTCTGCTCCGCATCTAGGTTAAAGCATCAGACGAAATAACGGTATCACATTTCGTCTCATCTCATTTTGGTCAACGAAAATGAAGAGACATTTTAGCACAGTTTTTATTTTGTAAACCCAATTTAGTCTCGTGTTTTATTCGTCAACAATATTTCATTATACATTTAATTATAAGGTGTGTTCGAGCTCAGGCGGCGCTGAGCAGACCGATCGGCGATATTAGTCGCTTACCGTAAAGTCAGACACCAGACGTTTGCCCTAGTGACGTTATAGCGCCGTGTTTCCTTTTCAGAGTGCGATTGAAGATTAGAATTGTTGATTTGTCCAATAAACAAATGTTTAAATTAGAAAATAGCAAACATAAACTCTTCATATTGCAAATATTATGTGCTGCTTAACACTGTATGGTTAAAAATCATGGTAGACAAAATTATATATATATATATATATATTATTTAACCAAAGGGGTCTGTATTCATTTCATTTTTATTTTATTAAACAATACAAAATAACATGTTTATAATTATTGTACGATAAGAGTTTTAGCTGTTTTAAAAAAGGCATTAATAAGTTTTAGTTGAACTGAGGGTGTTATAATAAACCCGAAACGCACTTGATCGTTGTCTAGCCAAGCAGGCAGCTTTCAATCAAACGCGTGACCCCAATGTCGCGCATGTCCTGCCACAATTAAAACATATTTCCTGCATGATTTTTCTAGCTTTACTTTCCTTATTTTTTATCTTTCTTAAAAAAATGTGGTCACTTTTTCTTTAACTTACCCATGTGTGGTGAATCCTTTGAATATTTTCTTGATTATTTATGCAATGATTTGTTATTAATGTAATGTCTGTACTGTTAACAAGCGTAAAGAAAGAAAAATGGTCAGAGTCAAAGCACTTTTGAAATGCTTTAACTAGGGCTGTCAGTAACAATTACTGTTAGTTGAGCATCAAATTATGATTTTATTTATTTTCTTATTCATTTATGTGCAAAAAAGATGAAGTGACCAATATACGTTAATTTGACTTAAACACATTACAATGAGGGAATAATAATTGCTTTAAATAAAATATAAAAAGTGAGTGATCATATTGTAGAAAACAAAAAGAGTGAAGTGAACAGTAGCCTACCCAACAATACAGTCCGTTGACATTAAAGTCTATTCCTATTGGATTTCTCCCTTGTCTATGTTCTGTGGATAGACGCTGCCGTGACAATATGACATTTACATAAAATAAAATCTAAAATGAAACCAGGTTCCTTTAAAGAGGGGCTAGTCAGTGTCCTGCTGACACAAATAGAGGAGCAATAGAAGAGGGCTGACAACACACCCCTGATGGGCTCCAGTATTGAGGGTCAGCGGGGAGTAGTGTGGCTTTCCTCAACGAATATGAAGGGCATTTTCCAAACGGCATTCGGAAAGAACACCTGAACACCCCCCTTTCAAAAATCATGCTTCTCTAAATGCCCACTGGGGTGCGTTACCGCCCCCCCGTTGAGAAAGGCTGGTGTCGGCCTTGCTATGAGACACTACTGTTTTGCTTGACTTTTTAATAGTGGTGGGCATAGATTAATTTTTTTAATCTAGATTAATCTAGATTAATCTTGGAATTAATCTAGATTAATCTAGATTAAAATGGCTCATTTGAATTCTGCCGAAGGCATTCAGAATATGTGTGTTACCCAAATAATGACTAAAAGTAAGTCTTTGAGAACGGGTTTCTCAAGCCAGGTGGCGCATTAGAGAAGGGGCTCATCTCCTGTTTCCAAAATGCATCACAAACTACTTGAGAAAGCTGTTCTACTATGATAATTTGTGATGAAAATTAAATTATGTTCAATAAGATGTACTTGTGTTTACTTCCGCATTAGCTAAGGGATGCTTTGTGTTTAGGTGGTACTTGAGACTGGAAGAGCTGCTACAGTACATTTACATTTAAATTCAGTCATTTAGCAGACGCTTTTATCCAAAGCGACTTACAAAGAGTTAGGGAGCAACAATCGATATGTCATACAGGAGCCATAATACATTAGGTGCCAATACAAAGTTATTGGTTTCAACTAAAGCTAGACCACTACCTGTTGAGAGAAAGTTTTTTTTTTTAACTAACTGTATGTAAACCAATTTCGTACAGTAAACCAATTCCACATTGCACAAGGTGCAAACAAGCTTAGTCTTGTCGAGGTTTCCATTGGGAAGCGTCTTAAAAATAAATGTTCCCTGAAGCAAACCCGGCGGCTTCATAGCTGCATCCATGTTAGCACGTCACGTTTGATCTGTTCATTTCACAGTAACGTTATGTTGTGTTCAGACCAAACACGAGTGATTTACATGTTAAGTCAATGCAAAGAGGCGATAGACCTACTTGCTGCGCGAATCGCGCGAATGAAGCCCTGCTTATGAGATGATGAGGCGGCGAGAATGACGCGAATCACGCGAGTCGAAAAATCTCGTTCTCTTCCCCTACAGTGACATTAATCTATGTATACATCCGCGCTAAAATATCAAAGTGAAAGTCATCATAGCTTGTGTAGTATAGACCCAGCTCCCAACCCGACTTTGAGAATAGATTAACGGCGACATTTTTTTTATCGCGCGATAAGAGTCTCACTGCGTTAACGCCGTTAACGGCCCACCACTACTTTTTAACAATTGTTCATTTGTACAAAGTGAAATATTTCTATATTTATATTTAAAGGTAAGGCAAATTATTTTTTGGTTAGTTTTGTTAAGACAAATTTATAACAATATCACAGACCTATATTAACTATACATTTGATTTCCTGAATTTAGAATTGTACGGTAAAATATTGACTATTGTGAATATTTATTTAATGTAAATTGTTGTTGTTTATTAATAAAATGTTTGCTTTTGGTTTTAGTATTTCTGCTTATTAAAATATTGTGAATAGCAAATAGACAGTGCCTCGCAAAAGTATTCACCCCCCTTCATTTATTCACATTTTTTATGCTGCTGCCTTAAATTACTTATAATTATTATTATTAAATGAATTAACCTTAAATTATTATGCTTAACATTAATCTACACTCCATGCACAAAAAACATAAACAAAAAACACAAGTATTCATACCCTTAACTCAGAAAATTGTTTAAGCACCTTTACAGACATATTTTTGTCAAACTTTACACATTTTCTGCCATTCTTCTCCTCAGTTCCTCTCAAACTCTGTCAGGATGGATGGAGATCATCAGTAGAAGGACATTTTCAGGTTTCTACAGAGATGTTCAGTTGGGTTCAAGCCCAACCACTAGCTGAGCCACTCAAGGATACAGACTGGGTTGTCCATAAGCCATGCTTGCATTGTTTAAGCTGTGTGCTTAGGATCATTGTCATGTTGAAGAATGAATCTTCTGCCCTGTCCTAGGCTCTGAATTTTCTGAGCTAGGTTTTTATGATCATTCTCTCTGTATTTTGCGCCGTTGAGCTTTTCTTCTACTCTGACAAAATGCCCCAGTCACTGAAGCTGAAAAACACCCTCACATCATGATGCTGTTTCCACCACACTTTACTGTTGAGACGGTATTCTACAGGTTTTGAGCAGTGCTTGGTTTCCTCCAGACATGATGCATGAAACTGAGAGTCATCAAACCAGAAAATCTTGTTTCTCACAGTTTGAAATATTTGTTGAAGTACGTTTTTGCATATTTCAAGTTTCCATGTGTCTTCACTGAGCAAAGGCTTGAGTCTGATTGGTGAAGCCCAGATTGGTGGAGTCCTGCAGTGATGTTTTTCCTCCTGTAAGTTACTCCCTTCTCCATATATGATCATGGAGATCAACCAGAGTGATCATCAGCTTCTTGGTCACCGCTCTAAGACCCTTCTCCATCGAGAAAGCTCAGTCTGGACAGGCGGTCAGCTTTAAGTAAGAAATCTGGTGGTTCCAAACCGCTTTCAGTAAGTATTAATGGAGTGTACATGCTTCTGTGAACCTTCAATACAGCAGATTTTTTTCAGAAGTCTTCCCCAGATCTATGTCTTGATACAATCCTGTATCAGCTGGCAGTTCCTTTGACCTCATGTCTTGGTTTTTACTTTGATATGCATTTTCAGCGGTCAGCTGTTGCACCTTTTATTGAGACGTATGTGTCACTAAAAATCACTAAAAATCATACTTATTCAATTGAATTGCCCACAGGTTAATTTTACTAGAAGTGAAGAAACATCAACAAGCAAAACTAATGCTTCTGAGCTAAAATTCAAGTGTCCTAGCAAAGGCTTTGAATACTAATGCAATGTACTTATTTCAGTTTTTAATTTTTTATGTAGTGCATCTCAGGGAAATTATCATAAATTTCTCGAAATACGCACAGTTGAATGCTATCAGCTATGTGTTTTCAGTAGCGTTTACGTTTGGCTTGCTTGTGAGCAGTTATACAGAATCAAAACACATATGAATACTAGTGAGCCGGCCTGCGACTCAGCCGGCCTTCCAGCCGATGTACCAGATTTATAAAATGTAGACTTGGCCAACAGGGTCCTAAAGGATTTTTACTCTTATCTTATTTGTGTGTTTTAGTGATCACTGTCTAGATACTATTCGAGGGTCAGACACACTCTGACAATTTAAATCTAGAATAAAGACACATCTTTTCAGCCAAGAATTCACTTAATGCAAAATATGCTAAATAAACCACCAGGAGGCTGCATTTATTAGATATTATTTACTAGAATAATCTTGCTTGTTTTATAAACACAATGCGCTTTGCTCAATACATAAAACACCAAGGGAGCAAGAATTTTCATCCGACAGTGCAGTTTTAATAAACATGTTTGCAGTTTCAAAATGTAACCGTTGGTCTTTATACAGTGTGGTTTGAAATCTAAAGGAATGTATACCTCCAGGTTTGAGCCCGGTGCTCTAAAGTTTTCTCATTGTTTAGTTCAAGGAGTGTTTTTGAAAACAAAAGTGACGGATTGATCGGTGTGACATCTAGAAATTCCAGCCCACAATATAGGCTGGTCTGTATATGCAAAAGGTAGCATCTTGCAAGCTTTATTAAAAACATGTTACTTTCTCTTTCACTTCTGTTCATTTATGCTCTTGTTTAGTACGTCCTTTTTGCATAATGTTTACCGGATCATATACAGCCACAGTGGATTAACTTTTAAGTCTTCTTATCATTTAGTGTGATACAAGCCTGCCAGATCAAGATCACTTGTGTGCCACAGAGCGTGACGCTGATATTTATCACTTGTAGAGGAGTATACATTGTGACAGAGGCTGCAGATACGCTTTACTACAAGATCTGCTACAAGGTAATGACATTTGTTTCTTTTGTTTCCTTTTTTAAGTGATGTGTTACACCACTATAACTGTGTTAGTAAATGTTAGTAAATCAGAGATAATTTTCTGGACAGTTTTAATGTAATTCCTTTTCTCTGAAATCTCCATGGCTTACAAGTTTAGTTTAAGGTTTAGTTTACTAAAACATATTTCTGCTAGAATGTTTTCTGTCTGCTAGATTTAAGTTTGGGCTAATTTTTCTCTTGACCACATTCTGCACTCCAAACCTACCGTAACTTTTAATTAAACCAAAAGTCTTGACTAGGTGGTTCAGGTGTGTTTGTTTAAAGTTTGTAGCTAAACTCTGCAGACTTTCAACCTCATTCAATAACATGCTTGATTCAGCATCAGCTATCTTTTTACTATGAGACTCAAAATGGGTGTATCATAAAAAGGATGCCTCCAATATGTGTAATCAGTTGAGTTAAACCTCAAAGAGACTGAATTTACTGAATTAAGCACGTTGTGCTAGATTGCAGAGAGGAAACTTGGCACTGGTCACTCAATTGCTGGATATCAACTGCAGGTTCAAGACATTTTTACACATTTTTGTATGTTTTGTAATGGTAGTTTGATTTTGAAGGTGTAAGAAACGTATCTTATTTACTATTTTTTCTACAGTTGTTGTGAACAGTCATGGTTTCACTGGTTCCAGTGGCTGTAATTCTTCTCTGGGGTGCAGTCTTTCAACCCCCCCAGGCTGTTGCATTCAAAATTTTTCCCTCTGATGCCTCCCTGAATCATCAAGAAATCACAGAGGAAGCCATTGTCACCAAGGTGGCAGCAGTGTGCCGTGACATGGCCACTGCCCAGGGCAAAGACTTTACACTTCCTGTAAGAAAATTATTGCATGAGAATGAAACAATAAGTCAGATGAAAAATCCTGCTCCGGAGAGCCATGGTCCTGTACAGAGTTTAGTTACAATCCAACACACTGTGTAAATTAAGGCATGCTGCTAAACCTGATTCACTGGTTCAGTTGCATTTGATTATGGTTGGAGCTAAACTCTTCAAAAGGGTGGCACTCTAGGAGCCTAAAAATGCTGTTTTTCAAAAAACTGCAACTCCATTTATGACAAGTGTTTTACCAAGAACATTCATTTAAGGGGTTGTTTTCTGAGTTTTGTCAGCATCCGTAGAGCCTAGTGATTATTGTGTAATTTATCGGTTTCATTTTGATTTCGTGAGATTCATATTGATCACCCTTAGTAGCAATCCACATTTTTCTAGGACTTGTTGAATTATTGATTTTAACATAATTGCATACTTCTCATACAATGAGAAACAAACCTAAACGGTTTTGAACAAATGACAGTCCACATTACATTACCTTGAACATGAGTTTAACACTAACTGAAACACAAGTACAATTTTTAAAGAATTTCTCTTTCATTCATTTAAAATCTGGTATTTTAGGTGAAAATTATATGTTTGAGATCCTGGTAATTAGAACTTCTTTTACTTTCTTCACAGGCCAACAGCAAACTAACTGCTGCTACTGTCCAAAAAGCTTGCTCAAGCTCAAATTCTGTCCTCTTAAAAGCAGCAAATTTTAAGTTGGCTATAGTTCAAATTTCCCTCAGCAACATAGCTGTGGATAGAAAACAATTCAGTGATGCACATCATTTTGATAATGAGGCTTTCAGCGATGGACGGGCCCTCATCACTCAGGGCATAGCTAAAGTTAAAGTCAATATGAAAGAGGGAAATTACATGGCTGCCCGAATAAACCTGGGGACTGTAACCCATTCTTTACAGGTATTTTATTGATACAAATTTATAGGTAATCAATATTGTTATACAAAGTTCCATTTAAAACAAAATTTTGAAACAGTGTATATGGAATAATCTCTTTCTTTTGCCAGTAGACCTTATGGACCTGCTGGTTTATCCTGTGTTTTTATATATCATTGACTGAAAATTTATATTTCCCTTTCTGTCGGTCTCTCGACGTTGTGTCGAGAACGACAGATGGGGTTCGCCCTTGAGAACCAATCAACTCTGACTACTATAGAAAAGGCCAATGAAATTTGGCGAATGAAATTTGCATGCCAGGCTCTGCCCCCGGATGTCCGGTATAAAACGAAGCCGGCGTGCAGCATTCATTTACCTTTTGTTCTTCAGAGCCATCGCTCATGAGCACAACTCAGGATTCAAAATCCTCTACAACTACACTGCTGGTGCTATGACGTGTTACAGCGGATCGTCCCTTCCTGCAGCGACCTTCCCCTGGGCGTCTCGGCGGTTCTGGAGGTGTTAGAGATTTTTTCTAAAAAGTCCTTTTCAAGACTGACTGAGCATTCTCCAGCGCGGCATGTCCCGCTGTTCTCTTGGGTGCGGCACCCTCATCGAGGAGGGGGATGGACACGATCGCTGCATTAGGTGTCTGGGCGTCCAGCACACTGAAGCAGCGTTCGTTGACACATCTGCCCACACTGCGGGCAGATTGTCATTCAGAAGTTGCGATCACGGGTGGCTGTCTTCCAACGGGGACCAGCAACCATTTCGTCTGCTACCTGGGCTGTGACATCTGTTGCTACGGCCCCGATGACCACCCACGTTAGCAGCGTTAGTGAAATGGGGAACTCTGCGTAAACCCGCCAGCCAAGTGCTCACGGGCCGATCGCACCCCGATTCGCTCTTCTAAACATCTCCCAACCGGCGGTGGCATACCGTCCGGATCCTCACGTACACACTCGGAAACGATGTGTGACGTAGATGAGATGTCGCTCGCAGCATCGGAGGGAGACTGGCATCCGACTCTGACGAATCCGAACTCCACCTCCAGGGTCGAGTTCAGGAGGAAGCAGAAGTGATGTCATCCGTACTACCCCGGGGATGCGTGGCCGTTGTCCTGCCAGGCAGGTAAAAAGGCGGAGCCAACCTTCCCTCCGGGGACCCCCCGCGACAGATGGTTAGCTCCACCAGCCGACGAACCACCCCCTGTGGGAATGATGAAGCAGACCGTCCCCTTGGTCACCCTGTCACAGTCCCTGGGAGCTCGAGAGCTGCCCACACTGTATCGCTGGCCTTGCGGGCGGTCCGTCTTGGTTACTCGATCCAGTTCGCCAGAGACTCTCCCAAGTTTCAGGGCATCATCTCTCCCTCTGTCAGAGGCATTGACGCCTCCGTACTTCGGGTAGAGGTCACCACCCTTCTGGCAAAACAGGCAATGAGTTCGTCCCTCAAACCAAGATGTTCAGTGGGTCACAACCCACACTTCATCATTCCCAAGAAAGACGATGGGGTTGCGCCCCATCGGTCTGCGTACCCTGAACAAGCACCTTCATAGGCTGCTGTTCAGATGCTCACGCAGAGGCACATCCTGACATCTATCAGGTGTCAGGATTGGTTCGTGGCAATCGACCTGAAGGACGATTACTTTCATGTCTCGATCCCCTTGACACCGGCCGTTCCCACGGTTCGCGTTCGAGGGGTGGGCATATCAGTACCAAGTCCTCCCTTTCGGTCTGTCCCTGTCTCCACACGTCTTCACGAAGATCGTGGAAGCCGCCCTTTCTCCACTTCGGGAAAAAGGTGTGCGGGTACTAAACTATCTCGACGCCTGGCTTATCCTTGCACACTCGTGAGATCTGTTGTGTACACAGAGGGACCTGGTGCTCCGGCATATAGATCGATTGGGATTTCAGGTCAACCGAGGAAAGAGCAAAACTCTTCCCAGTGCAGAGCATCCTCTTCCTCGGTATGGAACTAAACTCTGTCACCATGACGGCGCAGCTGTCCGCAGCACGCGCCCAGTCAGTGGTGAACTGCCTGGAACACTTCAGGCAGTCGGCGGTCCCCCTGAAACAATTTCAGAGGCTCCTGGGACACATGGCGTCCTCCGCGGGGATAATACCCCTCGGATTGATGCACATGAGACCGCTACAACACTGGCTACAGAGTTGAGTTCCGAGGATAGCGTGGCACACCGGCAGCAGGCGCATGGTGATGACGCCCTGCTGCCGACGCACCCTAACCCCCTGGTCTCCATGACCTTCCTCCGGGCGGGGGTTCCCCTCGGGCAGGTTGCGAGGAACGTCGTGGTGACGACGGACGCCTCGCTGAAGGGGTGGGGTGCAGTGTGCAATGGGCACGCAGTAGCGGGGCGCTGGACGGGCCCCCGTCTGCGCTGGCATGCAATTGCCTAGAGTTGTGGGCTGTGCTGCTTGCGCTGAGAAGGCTCCGGCCTATAGTGCAGGGCCAGCACGTGTTGGTCCTCCGGGACAGCACGACAGCCGTAGCGTACATCGTCAGGGTGGCGTACGCTCACGGCAGCTAACACAACTTGCCCGACGCCTCCTCCTGTGGAGTCAGCAGGTGATCCGCTCCCTGCAGGTCACACACATCCCAGGCAAACTGAACCAGACAGCCGACGCGCTCTCTCGTCAGAAAACGCCTTGGGGAGAGTGGCGACTCCATCCCCGGTCCAGCTTATTTGGCTGCTGTTCGGACAGGCACAGATAGACCTCTTTGCCTCCCACCACCCATTGTCTGCTTTGGTACTCCCTGACCGAGGCCCCCCTCGGCACGGATGCCCTGGCGCACAGCTAGCCACGGGACGGGCGGAAGCACACCTTCCCCCCCCCAGGAGCCTCCTTGCACAGACACTGTGCAAGGTCAGGGAAGAGGAGCACCAAGTGTTATTGGTTACACCGCACTGGTTTAACCACACTTGGCTTCAGAGTTGATGCTCTGGACCGCGACTCCCCCTGAACCATTCCCCAGACAGAGGACCTGCTCTCTCAGGGGAAGGACACGTTCTGGCATCCTAGATCAGACCTCTGGAACACCCATGTCTGGTCTCTAGACGGCGCCTCTTCTCTTCCTGGTGTCTTTCTCAACGAGAAAGATCCACTGAGGTGCTTGATCAGGATTGTGTTGTCCTTCTCACGAGACTGGAGACTAACATCTCCCCTCCCCACTGAAAGTGTATGTAGTCGCTATCGCCACTCATCACGAATCAGTTGATGGAAAGTTTCTAGGGCAACACGACCTGGTCACCAGGTTCCAAAGGGGCGCGAGAGGGCGGAACCCACTTCATCTCCGCTCCATACCCTCTTGAGTGTCCCTTGGAGGTTCCGATCTTCCTCACCTGAGTAAGACGGCTCCCCTGGTGGCGCTTGCTTCCTTCAAGAGGGTAGGGGACCTCCAAGCATTCTCTGTGTCCCCGGATTGCCTTGAATTCGGCCCTGGTAACTCTCACGTTATCCTGAGACCCAGGCCCGGATACGTGCCCAAAGTTCCCACTACTTCATTTCGGGACCAAGTGATGAACTTGCAGGCGCTCCCCATCGGGGAGGAAGACCCAACCCCATCCGTGTTGTGTCCTGGACCGCACGCAGAGCTTCAGTAGCTCTGACCAGCTCCTTGTCTGTATTGGAGGACAGCAGAAGGGGAAGGCTATCTCCAAGCAGAGGCTGGCGCACTGGGTCATGGATGCCGTTACGACGGCATTCCGATCTCAGAATCTCCCATGCCCACTGAGGGCTTACTCCACACGGGGTATAGCCTCCTGGGCACTGGCCAGAAGCGCCTCTCTAGCAGACATCTGTAGAGCTGCGGGGTTGGGCTACGCACAAACACCTTCGCAAGGGTTAACAACCTTTGCTTAAACCAGGTGTCAGCCCACCTCCTGCGTGGCGACATGTAGGACTGACATCCGGGGGGGTGTATGCCAGCGAAAGCACCTTCCCACCCTCCAACAGGTTGGGTCAGTGTGCTATCTACCTTTTGTTCTTACCCAAACACATGGCTAAGAAAATTGGTACCTCACCAACCTTCCTTCTTACCCAGACACTGGTTAAGAACAGGCATTCCATCCATCACTAAGCAGAGCAGCCTGGCTGGGCAGAGCAGTCTTCCCCCTTAGGCCGGGATACCATATGACCTGTCACAGATAGTTCTAACTAGACCTGGTGCTATCAGACGCAGTAACACCCCCACCGTGGGCTGTTCCGTCTGTTATACCCTCATGACAATGGTTCCCACACATGGTAACCCATGAGCTTCCCCAGGTGGACCTCCACCTCGCGGTTAACTACCCAGTCCGCACGTTCCATGCGTTCTCCTCTAAGGACAAGACCATACTTATATTCTCCATATTCCTCCCCACGGGTTGGAGTGCTTCCCTGATTAAGAGTTGCGCTCACCCGGTGTAAACCCGAGCATGACGGCCTCTCGCCAGTAGAGAGCTAAGGCCCCGTCCGTGAAAGGTTACCGGTCAGGGCTGTACCCATCTTTCTCCAAGAAAGCTCTGGGACCCCCCGACCACCACACTGGAAGGTTACAGTTTCACGAAGCTTCGAGCTGACACGCCCAGGCTTGTAACCGTCGCTTCGCTGAGATTGTGACGCGATACAGCGTTGTGGCGTTTACCATAGGCAACCCCATCTGTCGTTCTTGACACAATGTCGAGAGACCGACAGAAAGGGAACGTCTTGGTTACGTATGTAACCTCGGTTCCCTGATGGAGGGAACGAGACGTTGTGTCCCTTATGCCACAAACACGTATCGTATTCTGCTGCAGTCGTGAGAGGCTCTCAGGCTCTTCAGAACAAGAGGTAAATGAATGCTGCACGCCGGCTTCCTTTTATACCGGATATCCGGGGGTGGAGCCCGGCATGCAAATTTCATTCGCCAAATTTCATTGGCCTTTTCTATAGTAGTCAGAGTTGATTGGTTCTCAAGGGCGAACCCCATCTGTCGTTCTCGACACAACGTCTCGTTCCCTCCATCAGGGAACCGAGGTTACATATGTAACCAAGACGATTTTCTTTATGTTTGTTCAACACAAAACAAATAAATGCATATGACAATAACTGCATATTGCAGGATTAACCACCAACACAAAAAATACTTTAATAATAGAGCACTGATTGTTAGAATTGATGTCTTTTGTATAACAAAATTAAATTGAAAGAAGATGTTTAAGATATTTAAGATTCATTAAGCAAATTAATTTATTTTTGTGCTCAGGATTTCTATAGCCACAGTAACTGGGTGGAACTGGGATACCCTGGACCCTATAGCGACTTGATCAAACCAGAAATTCCTCTTGCAAAAACAGCAGGTAAAGTAGTTCCTGTCTATTTCTCTTATCATTAAATTATTGCGTTGCATTAACATAACACCTGACACTTTTAGACCAATTCGGATGGAATTTAGTTGTTACTTTGGACTTCTGAAATGTTTATTGTTGAGTCAATTTGGAAAAGGGTTGTTTGTAAAAAATTGACAGAGATGGGTGTGTCTAAAACCTTTGTTTTGGCTTCATAAGTTACTGATAAAAAATAGGTTTGTTTGACGTTGTACAGTGCACTGCAGACCGATCGACAAGATTTGGTGCTTGTAGTTGGATTCCATGGATTATATGATACATACAGCATTAAATCATTTATAACCCATTGGTTAAGTTTTGTCGATTTTTGACCCACCCAACCATGGTTTGAAATTAATAAATTGTTTTAGAATTGTAAAATACATTTCCATATCAGTGGTAGATGACAAATATACCGTAAATAT
This sequence comes from Triplophysa tibetana, assembly GCA_008369825.1. Lineage (NCBI taxonomy): Eukaryota > Metazoa > Chordata > Actinopteri > Cypriniformes > Nemacheilidae > Triplophysa > Triplophysa tibetana. The sequence goes on along the minus strand of CM017896.1, from coordinate 13,190,830 downwards.
GTGATAGCAAATACTTTGAAAGCAAACTGTAATATTAATTATATAATTAAAAATATATTGATTTGTATTATTCATATTAAAATTTATAATATAAAATAGCAAGTGAGATTTATCTTCATTGTAAGTATTTCTTATTACATTTTTTACTGTGTCATAGCATAGTACACATGCATGGTTTATTTGTCAACTACCAATATACTACAAAGTTTGAAACAACTTTAATTCCTTAAGCCTGTATGCGGCAGCAAGTATTTTGGTTTAACCAACATCTGCTTCTGACACTATTCTGGCACAATTTAAAAAATATATGAAACAGCAACTTAGAGCATTGATTCGGAATAAATACAATTTTGAAGAGGCTCTGATCATTTCATCATAGAAAACAAATCCCTTCTGAATAGGGTTAAAATAGCCATTACATTTTCCACTTTAAATTTTGTTAACTTGCCAACACTTACGAAATGTTTATCTATCTATAGACTCCAAAACAGCAACATGCAAAAGCTGTGTCAACAACGATTGCACTGATAACATTCTCCCAGAGATCCGGCAGAACAAGATATTAACTTCTGGATATTTCAGCCTTGTATTACCCATAAAACCTGCAGGTGGGGAAGCATTACCATTGGTATTTTTAAGATGTTTGACTTGCAAACCATTTATTGACCTTGTGTAAATGAACAATACGTGTTTTTAATACAAATATCTTTCAGGCAAATGTAGCCATGGTGGGTTTGATGCAACCAGCTTGAAAGACCCCATTGGAGGTATTAATAAGGATGATATCGACTCTGATCACGGCTTCCTTCACCGAAGTGCTGCATACATGGCCATCAACGCTACCATGGAACTTCTAGAAGACATACGGCAGGCTACGAGCGAAACAGCATTTCTTCGGTATGGTACAGTTTACTGCTCTATAAAAGCAAAAAGTACCATTAAAGCAGCCTAAGTTCATGTGCTATATTATGTTTTCTAAACTCACTAAATATCTCTGTTATAACTTAAAGATCTCCTTCCCTGCTCATTCTGACCTAATGCATTGACTAAACACAAAGGAAACTCTGAGCACAGTTTCTTCTCCTCTCTTTATAGCTGAAAAATCAATATATTTAATACATAATAGCTCAAAAGAGTTCCTGCATGTGTGTTTGAAAAAGTAAAAATGTATTTTGCAGCTGCATAAACTGAACAGCTTTAAAACGCTTGGAGCAAGGAGCACCAAAGTTTGTCCCAATCATTAAATCTGATTTAGTTTCTTTCTTCTTTTTCCTCTGTTCTCTTACATCCCCTTCAGACTTCTGGGTCTCAGCCAGATATCATCACTGGTCTTTGTGATTGACACAACAGGCAGTATGTCTGACGAAATTGATGAAGTCAAGAAAGTGTCCATCAATATTACAGACAGCAGAAAAGGAACGGCAGAGGAACCTACAGAATACATACTAATTACATTTAATGATACAGGTAGGGATATTGCGTTTAAAAGCTAAATCTTAGTTCCCTTTCTGTTGGTCTCTCGACGTTGTGTCGAGAACGACAGATGGGGTTCGCCCTTGAGAACCAATCAACTCTGACTACTATAGAAAAGGCCAATGAAATTTGGCGAATTAAATTTGCGTGCAGCATTCATTTACCTATTGTTCTTCAGAGCCTATTGGTCTTCGGAGAGTGGCGACTCCACCCCCGGTCCAGCTCATTTGGATGCTGTTCTGACAGGGGACAGACAGACCTCTTTGCCTCCCGCGACACCACCCATACCTGCTTTGGTACTCCCTGACCGAGGCCCCCCTCGGCACGGATGCACACCTTCCCCATCCCAGGAGCCTCCTTGCACAGACACTGTGTAAGGTCAGGGAAGAGGAGCACCGAGTGTTATTGGCTACACCACACTGGTCTAACCGCACTTGGCTTCAGAGTTGATGCTCTGGACAGTGACTCCCCCTGAACCATTCCCCTGAAAGAGGAACTGCTCTCTCAGGGGAAGGACACGTTCTGGCATCCCAGATCAGACCTCTGGAACACCCATGTCTAGTCTCTAGACGGGACGAGAAGATCCTTAGATGGCTACTCCCCCTCTCGGCAGAGACCATCACCCAGGCTAGGGCCCTATCTACTAGGCGGTTACTCGCCTCTAGACAGCGTCTCTTCTCGTCCTGGTGTCTCTCTAACGAGAAAGACCCACTGAGGTGCTCGATCAGGATTGTGTTGTCCTTCTTACGAGAATGGAGACTAACATCTCCCTCCACAGTGAAAGTGTATGTAGTCGCTATCGCTACTCATCCCGACTCAGTTGATGGAAAGTTTCTAGGGCAAAACGACCTGGTCACCAGGTTCCTAAGGGGCGCGAGAGGGCGAAATCCGCCTCATCTCCGCTCCATACCCTCTTGGGTCCCTAACGTGGGTCCAAGAGCCACTCGGAGGCCCCGATCTTCCTCACCCGAGTAAGATGGCCCCCCGTTGATGCTCGCTTCCTTCAAGAGGGTAAAGTGTCCTCGGATTGCCTTGAATTCGGCCCTGGTAACTCTCACTTTATCCTGAGACACAGGCCCGGAGACGTGCCCAAAAGTTCCCACTACTCCCCTTCGGGACCAAGTGGTGAACTTGCAGGCACTCCCCATCGGGGAGGAAGACCCAACCCCATCCGTGTTGTGTCCTGGACCACACGCAGAGCTTCAGTAGCTCTGACAAGCTCCTTGTCTGTATTGGAGGACAGCAGAAGGGGAAGGCTGTCTCCAAGCAGAGGCTGCCGCACTGGGTCGTGGATGCCGTTACGACGTCATTCCGATCTCAGAATCTCCCATGCCCACAGAGGGCTTACTCCGCACCTGTTGTAGCCACCTCCTGGGCACTGGCCAGAAGCGCCTCTCTAGCTGACATCTGTAGAGCTGCGGGTTGGACTACGCCCCTCGCGTAAGCCCGGTATCAGCCCACGTCCTGCGTGGCGACATGTAGGTTTGCATCCGGGGGGCGTATGCCTGCGAAAGCACCTTCCCACCCTCCAAGAGATTGGGCACCTTCCCACCCTCCAAACACATGGCTAAGAAAACTGGTACCTCACCAACCTTCCTTCTTACCCAGACACTGGTTAAGAACAGGCATTCCATCCATCACTAAGCAAGCACCCCCTGGGGGTTGGCTGGGCAGAGCAGCCTTCCCCCTTAGGCCGGCACACCATATGACCTATCACAGATAGCTCTAACCGGACCTGGTGCTACCAGACGCAGTAACATCCCCTCCGCGGGCTGTTCCGTCTGATATACCCTCATGAAAACGGTTCCCACACATGGTAGCCCATGAGCTTCCCCAGGTGGACCTCTACCCCCCGGTTAACTACCCAGTCAGCACGTTCCATGCATTCTCCTCCAAGGACGAGACCATACCTATGCCACCTTATTCCTCCCTACGGGTAGGAGGTGGCTGGAGCGCTTCTCTGATTAAGAATTGCGCTTACCCGGTGTAAACCCGAGCCAGACGGCCTCTCTCCAGAAGCGACCCCATCTGTCGTTCTCGACACCACTTTGAGAGACCGACAGAAAGGGAACGTCTTGGTTACGTATGTAACCTCAGGTCCCTGATGGAGGGAACGAGATGTTGTGTCCCTTATGCCACAAACACTTAGGGCATGCTGCAGTCGTGAGAGGCTCTCAGGCTCTTCAGAACAAGAGGTAAATTAATGCTGCAAATTTCATTCGGCAAATTTCATTGGCCTTTTCTATAGTATTCAGAGTTGATTGGTTCTCAAGGGCGAACCCCATCTGTCGTTCTCGACACAACGTCTCATTCCCTCCATCAGTGAACTGAGGTTTCATACGTAACCAAGACGTTTTCTGATAATATAAGTCTCACATGGTCCTAAGAAACCCTGGCTGGCAGAAACCGGGTTTGTCTGAAGTGGTTTTGCTCACTAAGTGTTGGTAGTTTCTCATATATTCTTTAAATGATGCATACATCTGGCTAAGATATGTAGATGTACAGCTCTGTTTAGTGACAGGTGGATGTATCTTATATCTACAGATGTTGCACTGACAAGGACAGGGGATATTGACAAATTCAAACAGCAAATCAATTCTCTTTCAGCATCTGGTGGAGGAGACTTCCCTGAAATGTGCTTTTCAGGGCTACTGGTGTGTCTGCACAGTACTTTTATTATGTACATTTTATCATATGATATTGGCACTCTGCTAAAATAAGCACAAAACATTAGTTTAAACATATGATCATCTTATGAATGTTTTGGGAGAAAACCTGGTGCATACAGCAACCATGTGGCGCTTTGATTTTAATAATAGAGCACGAAAAATATTAAGAGGTATTTGCTACTTTTTCTTTCCCTCAAGGTGGCATTAACAAGAGCTCCGCCCGCATCAAACATTTTTGTTTTCACTGATGCTTCAGCAAAGGACCCCGCATTAAAAATCTCAGTTGAAGCTATGATAGAAAGCACTGAATCTACAGTGAGTTCCTGCAGAAGATTTATGATCTTTATACATTTTTATTATGTTACAGCATGTAAAATAGTGTTTCTTTTATATATCTGTCTGTCTTTTTCTCATACCCTATCTAGGTCACATTTCTGTTGACAAGCTCCGTCTCATCACGTAGGAAAAGGGAGGTCTCCGACTCTCAGAGTTCTTCATCAAGGCCGATGTCTCAGTCAGAAATACAGTTGTACAAAGACCTGACTCAAGTCTCTGGTGGACAAACTTTAGAAGTCACAAAAACAACGCTGTCTGAGGCCTCTACAGCCATTACAGATACATTTGCCTCTAGTCTGGTATGTTTTCACAATCTTGCTATATTAAAAGTACTTCGATCGTTACCATTGTATGTAAAGATGAGACATGTATTTTAAGGCCATTTGGATTATGTTATCAATCTTAGATTCTAATTGTACATGGCTGCGTTTCCCGATAACATCTCTTAGCGCGCTACAAAGACTCAAAGAGTCTCAATTGAGCGGCTGCTCCTTTGTGTTTGTCTTGACAAAGTCAGACCAACAAAATCCAAAAGCTGTTGAATTTGCTGCCATGGCAGGTTAACTTTTCAATAATTATAATTGCAGGATAAATTGTAGCCAGTTTTTCATGGATTAAATGCAATGAATTAATGGATTTAATGGATTAATGACCTTTTTGATTTAGCTGTACTGCTACAGTTTGACGTAACTTCATACAACAATCTTTCTCTTTCAATCTAAATTCTCTGGTTTGCCAGCTGATGCACCTTAAGATAATATCATTAAATAGCGAATAACCATCAGTGTAAAGACAATTATATTCTTTGCATGAAAACATTTCAATATACTGGTGCATACCGGTGTTTTTTTAATTTTATTGTAAAGAATGCATGAAAAGAAGATTTTTTTCACAGTGGCCACTAGCGGAATGAACGGCAATGAGGTAAAGATAAGAGCGCTCCAGACCAACCTTTTGAAAGTATGACTTACAGAAGGTAGACTTTACTTAACTAAAAACGTTTTGGGAAACACATCTTTATGATAAGGTACAGTTTAAGGTATAACTTAAGAATGGCGTAGCGATAAGGAGGTTTCGGGAAACACGGACCAGTATGTTGGCGATTGTGTTAGATATTTTGCAATAGATTGTTTTGTTTGGGAAATGCATGTTATAAGTGGTCCCTGTTTTTTCTCGAAGGTCACAGTTCTTCAAGTGGCCAGGAGTGCAGGGAATGCAGGAAACTTTTCATTCCCATTAGATACATCTCTGTCCAGTGTGACGGTATATATCACTGGTTCTTCCCTGGATTTTACCCTCTACAGCCCCACAGGTATGACCAGCCTGTAATTCCCAGAACTCTAATAACTTCAAGGTAGCTCTTTGGGCTACCTTTTGAAGAATTCTATGGTATAATGGTTTATAATAGGATATACTCAAATGTACTTTGACTTGTATTCCTCTTAGGTGTGTCTCAGTCAGATTCAATGACAGATGGCTCTCTAGGTAGCATCCAGACTGTGGGGAATCTAAAGAAAATCAAACTCAAGTCTAACAGCCAGACAGGGGAATGGAGCATCAATATTAACTCAACAAGTTCCTACACTATGAGAGTCATTGGTATAAAGTTGAATATTTTCTCCATGTATCTTTCTTTTAACTTTTCTGTTTAATAAAAAGTAATTGAAATAAACATTCCTTAATCCGGAATATTGTTAAATCGTTCAGGTCAGAGTTCTGTGAACATCCTCTCTTACTTTGTGGAGATAAGTCAGGGAGGTCATTCAGACTCATGGGGACAGATTTTCACTCGCCCTTCTACTGGTACAATACCTCTGCATTCATCAACAAAAATTAAGTACACAAATTGTGTAGTGTAGTTTTTCAAACGCTTTTGCACCATTTTTAAACCACTTTTTAAACCACTTCATAATTTGTATTTTTCAGGTCAGAACGCCATCTTGTTTCTCTCAGTGACTGGGGATGAAACATTCACAGTGACTGAAGTGCTTCTAGTTGATGCTTCAGGATCTAATGTTGTCAATGGATCTGTCAAATCAGTAGGCGGGAGAGACTACCTGGTTAGTCTAAACAGAATCCCTGAAGGGTTATTTGGGCTTCAGCTGGAAGGGCTGTTGAATAAGTCATCTAGCCGATTCCAGAGGCAGTCATCTAATCATCGTAAAGGATCTAGAATAACTGTTAAGGTAATGTTTAAAACATGGAATGAGTATCATTACACAAACAACTGCATTGTTCCAAGTGGTTGAAGGCAGAATATGTACGATTTTTACATAGTGTGATATCTTTTGTTAACTTGTGTCTCTTTCTCGAAAGCCCCCAACACAGAACGCTTTAACGCCTGGAGTACCTTTCAGTTTCAACTTTACAGTGTCTACTTATGGCACGGCAGGCAACCACACTATCCGAGCCAGGACTAGCAACGGCTTCAGCGTGTCTGTCCCCAGCTCCCTGAATGTGGAGTCAGGGAGAAGTGCTCAGGGAACCGCAACCCTGACTGCGCCCTCCATCACAGAGTCTGGGACTGATTTCACCCTCACCATTGAGGCAGAAGCTCCAGGGTCCACTGATCTAAATTATGCCACACTTCGACTCACTGTCTCATCTGCAAGTGGAAGGTTTAGTGGCTTGTACTCCTTCTCCATGTGTCTGTCTCTCTTTGGATTATTTCTGTCCCTTTTTATGTGATGAGCAGTAACAAAATGCTGAAAATATGTTCTGTACATTATTCCAGATCTGTTGTAGGTTGTCGGATAGTAGCAGCCTTGAAATACTATCATACTGCAGCAGAAACTCTTATATGTTACTCACTTATATATAAACATTCTTTAAAACAAATAGGTGTGGTTGTGCTTTTTGAGAAACAACGCCTTTGATAATGCTTGTGCTGTAAAATAATTAAATACACATTCAGATTTTATTAAGTATGCTGTGAAATAAAACTATTAAAAGTTCCCTCCTATGAGTCACATAATTTATTATAAGTTACTAAAAAAATATGCATTCCTTTAAGCTCAAATTGACAGAGAATGAATTGCAACCATCTCAATTCAGCAATATGGACATTTACTAGTCGTTAATCTTGATGACCGCTGCTAAAGCCTTCACATTTCACCTTTATCTTCATCAAAACATTAAGGACACTTCCTCAGCATCTGCAACCAATTCATTGTAATTAAGTTTCCTTACTCTTAGAGTTTGATCAAAAACACTTCATAAGTGTTAAGCAACAGTTTGACAGTTTTGGAGGTTTGTTGGGCCGACATTCCATATATTTTTCAAGTAAATAAATGCCCTTCTCAAAAAAAGAGGTTTATTTAAGTGTGCTTTAAGTTAACTTGAAATAGGAAAGTATACTTTCAGTCTATTTCTTATGTTCTTGTGTAGCTTTCCTGTAGCTCAGTGGTAAGAGCATTGTGTTAACAACGCAAGGTTGTGGGTTTGATCCCAGGGGATTGCAAATACCTATGTAAAATGTATAGGATAAAGCAATGTAAGCCGCTTTGGATAAAAGCGTCTGCCAAATGCCTAAATGTAAATGTATTTCTTAGGAATATACTTAAATTTACTCTTAAGTGTACTTGATTTTACTGAGTGAAAAGTTTAGGTATATTTGGCCAATACTTGAACCTAATATTTTGACATCTAAGCATACTTGGTTTGTACTTGTGTCTTTTCTGTTGCTTGAATAGCCTTTCAAAATCATTTGTTCTCAAAGTTAGTAGTTTTTTCTGGACATAACTTTGGTGTAAAACTCGCAATACACTGCACTGTTTGTCGTAGACCCATTAATGAGGTATAACATTGAGCAGCCTAATGAGGAAGTGGACTATGACTTTTTAAGTGATCGTGCATGGCGGTGAAGCTTTCGAGCCATGCCCCAGGAATTATTTAGAGCACCCTAGAAACCACCAAGTTTTGCCAGCAAGTCAAGTTTATTTTCTTTTAAAACTGTTTTACATACTTCAGAATCTTCCTCTTTTCTTTTTTTCCCACACTTATAACTTACATCTTTCAGTTTACACAGTAACAAGTCCAAATTGGTTGTAATAAGTTAAATACAAATGTGTGGAACTTAAATACTTGCTTAAAAAGCAATGACAACTCTGGATAGAACGTGATTAAACTCAACATATTCATCATTTATCTGTGCTTACAAGTGTAAATCACATTTGTGTATTGGTACTGCTCGTACGCAGTAACATAGACCATACAACTGGAGTCCATCTGAATACTGACGGGGTCAATGAAAGTGAAGAAGCACGGTAAGGAATGTTGGTGATCTCTATTGCTGAATGGGGAAATTTTCATTGTTCAACGACATAACAGTAATGTTAATTGAGTTCCATATTACATAAAAAGAACTGTAATAAAATTTATCCACTGTGTTGAATTGCAAATTAGCAAACTAGAGACTGCAAATTGTTTTTATTATGTATAGATAAGTTAATGTTATTATGGGTATAATATAGACTAATATCGAGATTAAAACATGAATGCCACAACTAGTGATTTGCGTTGGAAGGGTAAATTTGGTCTGTGCTGTAAATCTTTGATTTACAAATAGCTTTTAGTATTACCCAATACTCCAAGTTCGGTTCTGAAACAAGCGGAAGTATACATACTATGTATTGTCTGTTGCATACTGACATTGAACATAAAATCTACCAGAACCACTCTAATTTGTGTCTGGTTGTTTAACTCAAATCATACAATGGATTAAAGGTGTATTTATAAAAAAACTCACTCTTATACTGTATATCTGATATATAGATATGCAGTTCTGCCAATCAGATTCTAAGATCAGAACAAACTTTTATTAATTCTGAAATGTAATGCCTATCCAATGCTGAAAGACTCACAAACACTGCTTTGTTAATCATTTTTTATATGAAAAAATTATATATTTTGTTGTATGGTTTATCATACTATTTATTGTTATCTCTTATAAATGCATACACAATATTTCAATACAATTATTTTCTATTTAGTTTAGTTTATTTACTAAACAAAAAATAAGTGTTTAATTAACTTTTTTTTAAATATAGACTTAATAATTTTGGTTAATTCTAATAGAAATTATTGAGTTACTCACATTTAGTGATCTTAAACATACATTTACACAATTTTAACTTTTAATTTACTCTTTTTTTTAGTGTAAATTGTTTAAAGTAAAATCGCTGTTAAATTTGTGTTGCCTGTAAGAGGAAGCAAATTTCAATTGCATCCCTGCAATTCTTTCAAATGTATTCCATTTTTTTAATTGATCTCTCAAAAATGAAACTTTTGCAATGAATATTCAGTCTCTAGTTGTTCCAAAACTGTATACATTGTTTGGTTAAACAAAGAAAAAGTTATTTGGATGAACGCTTGTTACCAAACCGTTCTTGGACCCCATTGACTAGCATGAAAAATGACAATGGTATAGTCACAAGTGCCCCAGAACTGTTTGCTGTCCTAGATTGTACTAAATATCTTCTTTTGTATAACATTTATTTGGGTGAAGTATAACTTTAGTTCGAAGGTTTAAAGGTGTTGGGTAGAGCATGAGCTTTCTTTGTAATTCTGAAACAATTTGTTCACTTTGTCTTTGGTATCTCTGAAAAGGTGTTGAAAAATGTGTCGTTCATATTTGACAATCTTAAGGACTTGTGCATTCACTGGTAAATATGATTTTGTTTTGTTTTATTTTGCTTTTCATTTTGACATTTACTCTGCTTGTAGATTTAATTAGAGGAATTTGCATTTTATTTGCAAGTTCACACAGTTTTAAAAATATAATAAAATGTACATAATATGTAACATTATGTAACATCCCAGACCTTAGTTCCAGAAATATAAGAATAACACAAAGTGAAACAAGTACATCACATAATTATGTGAAAACGAGCATCAAAGTTTGATTTGAACCATTAACTTGTCTGATTTCAATCTTTGCAATGGCCTCACTCTGACAATATTGAAGATATCAAGGATATTTTCATATTTTCAATGTAATTTATATTATGTTGTTGAATAATTTTATGCAGCAAACAGTAAATCTCTCTCTTTCAAACACAGACTTTTGCTGGGTTTTCACATGCAGGGCCACATATTTTTTTCATAGTAAAAATGTCCACCTTCCAAAGCACTTGATCAAGTTCCGCTGTATTAAAAGCCACCCGTTTGGTTGGTTGTTTTTCTGAAACAATAAATCTCTGTAATTCCAAACAGGAGTTTGTTTACTTTTACTTTCTCGCTGTGTCTGAAAAGCTCTTGACAAGATTTGAAGAGATCTAAAATCCTCAGGTCACAGTACCGCATTCCTGACACAGACTACATTCATGAGCGAGTACAAAAGTCCAAGCTTTCCGGGGTAAAACACAGTTTGCTTACTCGCATACATGATGAAGGCTCTCATACCCTTCAAACGCATGGGAGACGGGCGCTCTAACGATGAGTTCCGAACGTGACACCTTGAGCTGTATTGTTCCAAATGAGCTCTCCCTGTTTCTGTGCGGCAAAATTTCAACAAGATTCATGTATTTATCACTTTCAGTGGAGAAGCCCTTCCCCCACATTTATACATCATATAGTGTATTTCACATAAAATGTACTTTTATATAGAATTATTGGAATATGTATTTTTGGTAAGTGTAGCTACTGCTTTTTCTTCGTTTATCCATCAGATTACAATCATGTGCCATGAACGCCTCTCTCTGAAGGGTCAGATAGAAACACACCAGCTGCTTTCATGAATAATTAGGAGAAATGTCTTCTCATTGGTCAAGAAAATAGTTTCATGCATGGGACACCGACGCATCATAAATATACTATCGTAAATCGCACGTCACATCCTTTGACGTTGGCCAAATGAGGATTTTAAGCCCGGAAGGGAAAAAAAAGTGCAAAAAAATCTCTACTGTAATAAGTTGTAGTTGCTAACATTGTTTTCTATAATGTGCAAAATATCCAACTCTGTTATGTAATGCTTTAATTGGTAGTTATTAAGGAAATGATTAACAATTTGGTCATTACTGATAACCAATAAAGAAAGCAAGATTAAGTATTCAGTTGGTAACAGCATAGTGATGTTTGAAGTAAGTAACAATTAGTTACTTATTACTTATTTAACTGTCATTAATAACAACTAAATGCTGTATGTCTCCTGCAGAACTATACAATAACTTATACCCATTAAAACCATCAAAACACGCACCTGTTGTGTTATATGCTGCATTTTACCCCTTATTCTAAGGACTTGAGCCATTCATGACACCTGAAACGTATTTAAAGTTGATTTAAAACACAGTTGTCATTTTCTCACTCACTTAATTTTTTTCAAGATTTAATTTCTTCTGTCATTTTCCTCCCTAGCTAAATGTATATTGATTTTTAGACATTTGTACTCGAAAACAAGACAAAAATTCTTGTTTGTCATGTACATTTTGGCTTACTCCTTATATTTAAACAAACTCTGAAAAGAAAGGTCAAATGGGGACAAACCCAGCCCTTGGGTTAGATTAACCCAAGTCTTTATACAGGTCTGTCAGAGCGTGGTGAAATATCTTTAGAAAAGTAGTTCAATCTAGATTTTTTTCCTTCCTTTCCTGAGTATTCGGGCCTAGGAGACAGAGCCGTGACAATATCATGTCTTATGTGTGTGTGTTTCGTCTTGTGTGGAGACACGTGGCGATTTGTTTTGACATTTCGCCGCGTGTCTTCCATGTAGCTCCGACCCCTTGTCTCTTGTTTCATCTCCCTCAACTGTCTATGCCTCTTCCCGCTAGTCACACTCATTGTTAAGTCTTGTCACCTGCCCGTCACGATCCCTTTGTCATCTCTCCTCATTAGATTCCCATTTTTTAATGTCTCTTGTTCCCTTACTGTTCGTCGGTTCATTGTCTATTGTTCATGTTCATTGTCGAAGTCCATTAGCTACTTCATGTCTCTACCGTCTGGATTACCTTGTTCCTGTTTCTCTTCTTGTTTGGACTTATTGTTTTTGATTGCCCTTGTAAGGCTGGTGCCAAGGTGTCCGCACCAAAAGGGCACCATATCCCGGGAAACACAGAACTTCATCCTATACTATGAACTCCCCGCAGAGTTTGCATCTCCATCTCAGACAGCGTACAACACTGAATGATGATTACCAACTCACACCTTTACATCTGTTCTCTTTCCCCCTCTCCTCTCTCTCCAACTGAACTCAGAGCAATTCAAAGCTCTCCCATGAACTGGATTTGACAAATACCATATATTATAAGAACAGAGAATCTTCATATGCGTATTTGGTATCATTTGAAATGTCTCAGTGCGATTGGTACAATGGTCTCATATCCACAGCAGTAGACCAGATCATAACATAGGTTTGAGTCTTTAAGATATTCTGCTCACTGTTGAGGTTGTGTCTTCATGCAAACGCCCATTTGTGGCCTGATCAGATCCAGGATAGAGTCCTTTACAATGTAAATTGTTGTTGTATGGAGGAAGGGTATTCTGGTCTGTGTATTTAAGGGAAGCTGGCAAAATGTTCTGGGGAATTCTTACTATGATGAACCCCACGGTGCTGTGTGTGAGCCTTCAGACACACAGCACTGTGTTTTTTCCAATCACATCTTTTTCTACTGTCAGGTATGCGTCTTAGACTCGTAGATTAATCTTTGAGGATTTGATGCTTTGTTTTCGTATTCTCTGAATTGAATTGTAATTGGCAAGTAACATTTACCTGACTAATAAATTGTCATGTTTGAATTGTTCCGCATTATTCTGAGTTTGTGAACTTTAGTAGATCACGCTATATCATTTGTTACCGCAAATCTACGTTCAGGTTAGTGACGGACTAAAATCCTGTATTAGGTGGAGCATTGGGGCTCGCCAGCTGAGATCTTAGAGCTCTGGCTAACTACTTGGCATTAGTTTAAGTGTACTTAGACCGTAGGGGCTAATGTTTCCGTTTAGAACAGCACATATGTTGTCTTACAAATCTAAATAAGGTAAGTCTCAAACCTATGGTTATTGAAATATTATTCTAACTAAGTGAACATTGGAAACTATGGCATGATTATACAAAGCTATCAGAGGAAGTAAGATTGGTCTATTTATCTCTAGGGGGTGGTCATGACCTCTGGTTAGAAGTAATCATTACTTTAATTAAGTTTTTATAGTCTAAGGGGACTAGATAAAATAATGCTTTCTGAGTATTACTAGTCATAGAACCTCTGGCTGTGACCAAGACTGACGAGTTCGTGACCGTGAGATCCGCGTGTAACGGCCGGCGCGAGACTCTAAGCGACACTGAGAATCGGATGAAGGAGTGTAATTCAGAATGAAGCAGAAGAGTCAAACATTGACCAAAATTGCATTATTATTATCACTCGTAATAATCTAATACAAATAATATCATTCAACGAGGTTTTCCTTTTTTATCTTTGGAGTCAGATAAATTACGAAATGTTAAAATAACGTTAACTGTAGCAACCCAGAGCGCTTGAAAGACAGAACGCACGCATGCCTTCGCCACGCCTCTGGATACCGTCATTAAACCATCGGGTGGTACCTTACACCCTAATCCTTGTTTTGTTTTGTCCCCCTCATGGGAGGTATTCTGTTTGTAAGTCTTATTTAGTTTCCTGTTTGCCCCATCGTGGTGTCATTATTTTGTGTGTCTCAATAAATATTGTCCTTCACGACTGCCTGCATTTGGGTTCTGTCCGACCGAGCGTCACAGTTTCTGTCTGGTTTGTTGTGTAAACCAACAAAACTGGTTTGTTGTGTAGAGTCAACCTTCATTCCAGCCTGTAAAGTATCTGTTTGCATAAGGTGTTTTGCATGTTACTTCATTTTATCATTTTTCTGTTCTCATTTAACCTTTTTGAATTTCAGATCATACACAATCTGGGTGGAAGAACTATGCTAGGGCAACACTTGGGTGATTTACATAGATTATTTATAATTAAAAAGCATTATAAATGAAATAAGCTTAGTTTCACTGATTGTTATCATCCATGTGGTATTGTGCCAGAATTCCATGTGATGTTGATATTTATGACGTGTAAATTAGTATAAAAGTGCAGACGGAGTCTGTAGAGACAATCTACATCAAAGTCTGCTCAAAGGTATGTCATTATTTTCTAATTAAAAGTTGTCTACCGTTTTGTGTAATAAATTTACATTTAACCCCATAGACAAACTGGCACATGTAATAAATCAGTGACCTCTCTCTAGACAATGTAACTATTTTTCTGAACATTTACCTCACTTAAAAGTTTTAGTTATTGCTCTAATCAAACAAACCAGACCGTTATGTTTTTTTTTGTTAAGGAATGTTAACTCATTTGGACTCCCCCCTATGGACTCTCTTGTTTAATTTTTTAGTATGCCACCTTGACCCTTCTTGTTTGCCATTGTTAAGTTTAACCATGTTTGTTTGAAGTTGTTGGTTACCCTTCATAATGTCCTCATGTCTATTGTCCTGTGCTCGTTGGTTTTGGTTGTTTGCGTGTATGCTGTGTTGCCTAGTCATTTGCTTATTTCCCTTGTCATGTTTGGAGTATCTAGAATTTGGATTTCCTTACCCTATGTCTTGATGTCATTTGTATTATTTAGTCTAGTTGTTTAGTATTACGTTATCCTGCATTCTCATTTGACCTCTTTGTAGGAAGTATTTTCTTTCAAGCTTGTGTTTCGGTTATATTTTTCCCTATTGTGGGACTTTGGTTTGTTTATTACAGTTTCATGTTTCACATGACTGCCTGCACTTGGGTTTTTCTTCCGGAATCACGACACTCAAAGTGGCTGTGCTTAGGATATACACACAAAGTCTGTGAAAGGTAATGAAATGCATTTATCAAATGTATCGTTTCCTGAGATACTTCGCTATTAAATATAAAGGCTAAAAGATTAATAGTTTGATTATTGTAAACAATGTTTAGATATCAAACACCTGTCGATTTTAATTCTTCTAAATTGATGAGTCATTCTTTGTCTCACACACATTCTCCCTTAGTCATTCTTAATAGCTGTTTATCAACCTTATCAGACTCATGACCATGTCATGTGTATTTGCAGGTACTGAACAGAGTATTTATAAGGTGAATATTGCCATTGCACCACTGGGCACTCATGGTTTCACTGATTGTGCTGGCACTGTTTCTCCTTTGGGAGACCCAATCTATGCCTCGGACAGCGGCATTCAAGCCACTTTTTTCTGACGGCTCTTTCACACATCGAGAAATCACTCATGTGGCTATGCTTCGCAAGACTGCAGAAGTGTGCCGTGTCATAGCAACTGCTCAGGGACAAGACTTTACACTGACTGTAAGGACAAATGTATCTACCTGTACCTTATAAGAGTAAATATCTTATGAAGAATTAGATAGCATACATTTCTTTTGTCGGTAACACTAAAAGACTTTCTTTGTTAATATCAGTTAATAGCTAACATGAGCTAACAATAAGCATTTCATTCCCTGCATTTTTAGTAGCTGTAATTTCTGTGATAATATAGACTACTCACCCTAAAGTTGTTCTTCATTCAGCTGAACACAAAGGCACACAAAGACATTTTAAAGAATGTTTGTAACCAAGCTGTTTTGGCACAGCAATGACTTACATAATTGGAAAAAAATACTGAGTTTAATGGCAAACGCCCAAATCTGTCTGGTTACCCCCATTATTCAAAGTTTCTTACCCTGTGTTCAGCATAAAAGAAATTAATATGGAAAAGCAAATGATGACAGAATTTCTGGATCCTTTTAAGACTCTTGTCCTTGTTAGATCATTAACTAAAATACTAAATCAAACATAACTGTACAAATTTCTCCAATTATTGCATTCTTAATTTGAAAATTAACAAAATGGTTGCAAATTATACAGCATTAAAACATGACATTGGAAATTGTGTTAAATGTTGTTTCATATCTCTAGATTGACAACACACTGTCTCCATCTGCTGTTCAAAAGGCATGCTCAAGATCACCTGCTTCGTCATCTCTTTTGTCTGCCATAAGGTTTCATTTAGCTATAGCAGAGACTTATTTCAGCAATGCTGCCATTGATACACTGTTTATGATGAGTGCAAAGCATCATATAGACAATGAGTCTTTTGAAGAGGGGCGTGACCTCATCACCCAGGGCGTGGCTGCAGTTAAAGCCAGCATGCAGCGGGGCAGCTACATCTCTGCTCGTGTCACACTGGGGACTTTATGTCACACTCTACAGGTACCAAGAGACAATACTCTTTTTTTCATGTATTTATTTGATTTTAAAATGATTTTACACTTTATATAAGCCTGATGTAGCCCCAATCAGTTGATCATAGTCCTTAAAAATTAATTTCTGCTAAAGAAAATATGTCGCTTTGAAGCGAACTTTTTTTAAAAAGTTACATTGTAACTTTGTAGATGTAGGTTATGCTTAAACCGCCACATTACACGCTAAATAAATTGAAAAAAAAGTAAATAACCCACTAGGAACAAGGTTCAAGAGGAGCATGTGCAGATAATTAACTCGGCTGGCTTTCGATAAACAATCACAGCAATCATCCTAACACCCCAGAAGTAGTCCAGTCACCACACCTCCATTCTCTCGGAAGTCTCGCAAACATCATGGCCCATATACGCACACACAAACACAGCCGCTTGGTTGCTGTGCACGGTTGTTTTACAATTCGATAAACTATTCCTAATAGAGAACAAAACTCTTAGAGGGTTTTATAGGTACAGGGAGGACGTAAGGTAGCTAATCAAGCAATCCTACGGAGTTTAAAAGCGCTTCAGCCACGCAGCAGGCCTGCAGGCCGGATCTGTACAAGTATATATCTTTTACATCGCTGCTAACGCTGGCTTGCTGCTTGATGTGGGCTCGCTCCTAGCGGGACTCGAGTGTTCAGACGCCGGCATATGCAAACATGTAGTCATACTTGAGCCGCAAGATTGTCGCATTTCCACCCAATTCAATAACAGCACGCCAATGCCATCACCTCAACGTTTCAATGGCTGTACACATCTTCACAAGTAAAACAATCACCTCGAGGGAAACTATTCATTCTGTCGTGCCTTGCTGTCATTCAAATCAACCCGAATTCCATGCCTCATTAGCGATACTTGGACATTTGCCATTTATAAACTGCATATTACTTGTTTGAACCACCGAACACGCTGTTACGCAAGAAGCTGTGTGAGTACAATATTTCGACTTTAAAATATACATATATATATTTAGCTTTACCCTCTGTCATCTGGCATTGCCACTGCTGCACTCAAGCGTGAGATATCGCTGGTCAGCACTGGCGCACTTCCTCGGCGCCCATACTGTTCAGCAAACGTCATCAAAGCTGAACGTAAGCTTCAGGAAACTGGTAAACATAATTGCCACTTCCGGGAAGTTGGTTAACTAAAACCTGTCTGTATCATCCAGCAGCAAACATAGCGTGCTGTTCCCATTCATATCTGAGCATCTGATGCTATTGACTGAGCATAATCCAATCAGATCACTCAGATCACAGACCAGCCAATTTGTTTTCTTGTGCCTTTCATGTCTTGCGAATGTCTATTGTCAATTTCGTTTAACGGACATAGGAAAACTTTGCACAGCACCTTGGTCAACCAAACTTGAACTTGAAAATTGATACCTCCTGCCCAGAATAACGCACGCAGCTGTTACTTCTAAAGGTAACATGCTCTCTCTGCTTGTGCATGCAGCTGGGCACTATGCAGACGCTGGCAATACTCCAAAGGCACCACAGGCATCACCTATACAAGACTTGACACAATTGACATAAACTCGTAATACTCATTTTAACTTTTGGCAAACAGACCTTGTTTGTTACCCGAAGCTACAGGGACATTTCTACACTCACAAATCCTGGCATGCGAAACGTCTTGGCTACGTATGTAACCTCAGTTCCCTGATGGAGGGAACCAGACGTTGTGTCGAGAACGACAGATGGGGTTTGCCCATGAGAACCAATAAACTCTGACTACTATAGAAAAGGCCAATGAAATTTGGCAAATGAAATTTGCATGCCGGTCTCCGCCCCCGGATGTCTGGTATAAAAGGAAGCCGGCGTGCAGCATTCATTTACCTCTTGTTGTGAAGAGCCCGAGAGCCCCTCACGACTGCAGCAGAATACGATACATGTTTGTGGCATAAGGGACACAACGTCTCGTTCCCTCCATCAGGGAACTGAGGTTAAATACGTAACCAAGACGTTCCCCTTCTGTCGGTCTCTCGAAGTTGTGTCGAGAACGACAGATGGGGTTGCCTATGGAAAATGCCACAACGCTGTATCGCGTCACAATCTCAGCGAAGCGACGGTAACAGGTCTGGGCGTGTCAGCTCGAAGCTTTCGTGAAACTGTAACCTTCCAGTGTGGTGGTCGGGGGGTTACAGAGCTTTCTTGGAGAAAGATGGGTACAGCCCCGACCGGTAACCTTTCACGGACAGGGCCTTAGCTCTCTAGTGGCGAGAGGCCGTCCGGCTCGGGTTTCCACCGGGTGAGCGGAACTCTTAATCAGAGTAGCGCTGCAAAGGCCACCTCCTACCCGCGGGGAGGAATATGGTGGATATAGGTATGGTCTCATCCTTGTAGGAGCATGCATGGAATGTGGGGACTTTGTAGTTAACCGCGAGGTGGAGGCCCACCTGGGGAAGCTCATGGGTTACCATGTGTGGGAACCGATGTCATGAGGATGTATCAGACGGAACAGCCCACGGGAGGGATGTTACTGCGTCCAGTAGCACTAGGTCCGATTAGAGCTGTCTGTGATGGTTCATATGGTGTCCCGGCCTAATGGGGAAGGCTGCTCTGCCCAGCCAACCCCCAGGGGGTGCTTGCTTAGTGATGGATGGAATGCCTGATCTAAACCAGTGTCTGGGTAAGAAGGAAGGTTGGTGAGGTACCAGTTTCTTAGCCATGTGTTTGGGTAAGAAGAAAGGTAGATAGCACACTGACCCAACCTCTTGGAGGGTGGGAAGGTGCTTTCGCAGGCATACGCCCCCCCCCGGGTGCAAGTCCTACATGTCGCCACGCAGGACGTGTGCTGACACCGGGTTTACGCGAAGGTTGTTAACCCTTGCGAAGGTTTGGGCGTAGCCCAACCCACAGCTTTAGAGATTTCTGCTAGAGAGGTGCTTTTGGCCAGTGCCCAGGAGGTGGCTATACCCCGTGTGGAGTAAGCCCTCAGTAGGCATGGGAGATTCTGAGATCGGAATGCTGTCACCACGGCATCCATGACCCAGTGCGCCAGCCTCTGCTTAGAGAGAGCCTTCCCCTTCTGCCGTCCTCCAATACAGACAAGGAGCTGGTCAGAGCTACTGAAGCTCTGCGTGCAGTCCAGGACACAACACGGATGGGGTTGGGTCTTCCACCCCGACGGGGTGCGCCTGTAAGTTCACCACTTGGTCCCGAAAGCGAGTAGTGGGAACTTTGGGCACGTATCTGGGCCTGGGTCTCAGGATAACGTGAGAGTTTGCCAAGGCCGAATTCAAGGCAATACGGGGACACAGAGAATGCTTGGAGGTCCCCTACCCTCTTGAAGGAAGCGAGCATCAACAGGCGGGCCATCTTACTCAGGTGAGGAAGATCGGAGCCTCCGAGGGGCTCTTGGACTCACGTTAGGGTCCCCAGAGGGTATGGAGCGGAGATGAGGCGGATTTCGCCGTCTCACGCCCCTTGGGAGCCTGGTGACCAGGTCGCGTGGCCCTAGAAACTTTCCATCAACGGAGTCGTATGTAGTCGATAGCGACTACATACACTTTCAGTGTGGAGGGGAGATATTAGTCTCCAGTCTCGTAAGAAGGACAACACAATCCCGATCGAGCACCTCAGTGGGTCTTTCTCGTTAAGAGAGACACCAGGACGAGAAGAGACGCCGTCTAGGGGCGTGTAACCACCTAGTAGATGGGGCCCTAGCCTGGGTGATGGTCTCTGCCATAAAGGGGGAGTAGCCATCTCAGGATCTTCTTTTCCATCTAGCGACCAGACATGGATGTTCCAGAGGTCTGATATGGGATGCCAGAACATGTCCTTCCATGGAGAGAGCAGGTCCTCTGTCAGGGGAATGGTTCAGGGAGAGCCGCTGTCCAGAGCATCAACTCTGAAGCCAAGTGCGGTTAGACCAGTGGGGTGTAACCAATAACACTTGGTGCTCCTCTTCCCTGACCTTGCACAGTGCCGCGCTGGAGAATGCTCAGTCCTGAAAAGGACCTTTTCAGAAAAAATCTCTTAACACCTCCGGAACCGCCGAGACGCCCAGGGGAAGGTCGCTGCAGGTAGGGACGATCCGCTGCTCTACGTCGTAGATCTGGGAATGTAGAAGAATTCCTTGAATTCGTTCTGTTCGTAGTCATGAGCGAAGGCCCTGAAGAACAAAAGGTAAATGAATGCTGCCGGCTTCCTTTTATACCGGACATCCGGGGCGGAGACCGGTATGCAAATTTAATTCGCCAAATTTCGTTGGCCTTTTCTATAGTAGTCAGAGTTGATTGGTTCTCACAGGCGAACCCTATCTGCCGTTCTGGACACAACGTCGAGAAACCGACAGAAAGGGAACTAAACATCATCCCATCACATCTTGGCACACTTCACTTATTCCTTCAATCCTATGCCAAGTCTATAGTCTGCTACCCCTCCGTCGAATTCTAGCGTGAGGCTGCCTCCGTTTGCAGTGCAGGGCCTGGCTTCCCCCTCCAGACCTTCCATTTGCCCTCGCCTTGAGCCGAGCAAGCGTGAGGTTGCCTCTGTACACAGCTCCGGCTGCCACCATCCCTTCCTTCTCTCTCTTCCCCAGGCCTCCCCCTCCCTTCACGCCCTGCCTCTGAACCTCAGCTCTGCAGCGCCACTCAAATCCCCAGTCAGCTCCATCAAGAGTACCCAAGGGAAATACAAATTCCACAAATTCGTCTATGGCTCACCCTCACCAGCAACAACCAGCCCAAAGACATTGATACTCTCAGGCATTTAAAGAGCCCAGCACAGACCTTAGGAAACCAACCACCCTGGGGGCATTCACTAGATGCATTTACACTGCAAGGCTACCATTCAATCTGCATTCTCGAAGCCACGTTCACACTAGCCTTCTTCAGTTTCCTCAGATGCTCTGAACTAACCACCATTTCCAACTTCAACCCAAGAGGTCTACCCAACCATCTCAGACCTTTCAGTTGTAGACAACAATCGATCTCCTATTTCATCAAGCACAGCAAGACCAAGCAACGAATAAGGACACTACATCCAATCTACAGTCTCCCATCCAGCCACACCCAACCTTCTCAGCCTACCCGCATCTCCGACACCTACAGGTCAAGATGCACAGAACTCTCCACCCCTTGCAGCTTCAACCCAACTCAAACGATATCCTAATCCATCAAGCAGGTCTATGCTCTCCTACCACCCGTTCTTCGCTGACGACTCCAACAACCTCGTTACTCCCGTCTGGTTCCAAAAGGCTTTCAGCAAACTATCCTCCAGCCAGTCCTCCCTCATAAGTCTGGCAACCAGAGCCTGGCAAAAAGGCTTCTCCGAACCCCAGACCCAAACCCTGGGTCGGCAGTCATCAGACGCTTTCTGGAGCAACTTCAATCGCTCCAGCATCAAAGAGGCCCAGGGGACCCTCATCGCCCGAATCATCGAGCACCACCCAGCACCCATATTTCACAACTTCCCCACAGGAGCCTGCCCCGCCCCTTTTTATCTCTCTACTGCAGTAAAGTCCTCTCCTCCAGAATCTTATATCGCTGCAGCTAGTACCCCGGCAGGGGCCCGTGCTTCCATCCTGTGGTCTGCCACTGCAGACTTCCCCTCCACTTTCCTTACTTCTACACTCCATTGCTCCATAAGCACCAATTCAACAGGACCCAGGCCCCAGCAGGAGCCAGCATCCCCAACAACTCAGTCTCACCTGCTCCAGAAAAGCTTGGGACCTCTCTCCATCACCGCAGGAACTTGCATCTCCATCACCTCAGCCTCAGCTGCAATGCAGGGGCCAGATTTTCCAACTGCAGAAGACACCCAACATGGGGCCAGTGCTCTTACTGCAACCTGCCGATACAAATTCCACTTTATTACAGAATAAAGAATTGCTGCAGCACAGGGGCCCAGTCATCTTCTCCGAGTCCGCTGCAGCTTTTACTTCCTTCGCTCCCCCAGGAGCCCTAACATCCACACTGCACAGACGATGTAGTGCCGCTCCCCAGGAGCCCAATCTTCACTCCACTCTACCGCAGTAGTGCCCACTCCACCAGTGCCTTATCTTCTTTCCTCAGCGCAACAGACACGCTTGCTCCTGCAAGAACCCACAACAAATGACCCACTCCAAGCAGGGCCAGCATCTCGTCAACTCAAGCCAGCCTCTTTGGGGGAATAAGTTGCTCCACCTGCTGTCCTGCAACCATTGCATTTAGGGGGTATGATCCGGATCTGGGCACGCACCAAGCCTGGGTCCTCTCCCCGGTCAAGGGGCAGATAACCTGAGTTCGGGGAGGATCACCGAGCTCCGAGCCCTTTCGATAAACAATCACAGCAATCATCCTAACAGCCCTAAGTAGTCCAGCCACCTCACTTCCATTCTCTCGGAAGTCTAGCAACATCCCTCCTCCACCTTTACTACACACCACGAGCCCATTTTTACCTCAGCACCGGGGGTATGATCCGGGTCCGGGCACACACTATTGAGAAATTTTATGTTTATTGCCCCCCAACTGTTAAATGTTCGCGCGATATGACCCCTTAACTATGCCTAATAAATCATCTTATATGGGGCTGAAAAAAGGTGAACACATATCACACAAAATCACATATGTGACTTAAGTAGCACGGGAACATTTTTAGTAAGTCAAAAATACATTGTATGGGTCAGAATTATTCTTTCTTTTTAAGCAAACGTCATTAGGACATTAAGCAAAGATCATGTTCCGTGAAGATATTTTGTAAATTTCCTACTTTAAATGTAGAAGAACTTTATTCTTGTGGATGGCCTGGCACATTGCCTCTGATTAACAACTTCAAAGTCAATATTCTCAATATTTTGATTTTTTCCCAATGTCAGATTCCTGAGTTTTAAACGATTATATCTCAGCCAGAATTTGTCCTATTCTTACAACTCATACATCAATACAAATCTTATTTATTCAGCTTTCAGATAAAAAATCTAAATTTCAAAAATTTTACCCAAAAGACTGGTTTTGTTGGTAAGGGGTCACATGTAATATACCCATCACAAAATAACTCCAAATGGCTAATATTTAAATTTACATACAGTAATTCAACTGACGCTTTTATCCAAAGCGACTTACAAATGAGGTAAACAATGGAAGCAATGGGTAAATATGTCTTGACACTAAAACAAGCACTTCCAAGCTTTAACTTTGAATACGGCATCATGTTAAACTTTTAACCTCAGTGGTTCTTAAACTATTATATGTCAGTTTACAGGATTTAGCCTTTGTGTTCAAGTCTTAAACATATGTGATGGCATGTGGGTGCGTAAATTGTGAGAAAGTATTTACAATTGGATTAACTGTTTTTTAAGGAGAATTCAACAATCTAAAGCTGAAACTGTCTGATTAGCCTTTGATAATCAACATTATAAGAATACATCTTGGATAAATATTCCTAAAAAAATAGAGTGTCAACATATTTATAATATGTTCTGTATTTGTTTTTGGGCAGGATTTCTATAGCCATAGTAACTGGGTGGAACTGGGATTCACTGCACCTTTTAGCAACCTGATCAGACCTGACCTACCCCTCAACAACCTTGCAGGTATACTGAAACAAAATACAGTTCAAAGATAGTTTATGTACAATTCGAGAGGGAGTTAAAGATTTTACCCCTACTGTATAATTCATTTAAATGTCCTAATCAGACCAGTTGGTGAAGCCTGTATAATGTATAATATTGTATATGTTTCATGTATAATATGTATAATTTGTTTAGGTCCCAATACACAGACATGCAGAAGCTGCAGTGGGCAAAACTGTGGTGAAAACATTCTCTCAGAAATATTGCAGCAGAAGAAACTTACCTCAGGATATTTTAGCATTTCCTCTTCCAAAAAACCTGCAGGTAACAAAAGATAGTTTTTGGGTAAGCTCACCTTTCCTTACCATCATCATACACTCATATCAGATGTGGAAAGCTACGAGTTCCATTTACCACATTTACTGTATTGAGTGCTTTTTTGTGTAGTAGCTTACTTATAGTAGGCTAGCTTTTAAATCTGTATTTGTACTTTTACATCAGCATGATTTGTGTACTTCGTTATATTTAAAATCACAACCGTAACTGGGTAAAAAAAATAGGAAACATTGCACAAAAAAAAAACACGACCGGAGATTATTCCAGTTAATGATGGCGGGTGTGAATTTGCGGCAATACCAGAAGAGCGATGGAGACGGAGAATTAAGACTCCGGAAGTGCACCTGTCCTAAAGGTGAAACCACACCGAACTCTGACTGCTGAAGACGAGGTGCTACCATTTCAAGTACTGAATCCCGTTTTGTAGACGCACGGTTCTCTAATATGTCTGTACCGCATTTACGCTCCGTGGAACCGAACAGAACAACTTCTGTTTTAATTACATATTTAATCGTGCATCATGTCTCTCTTGTAAACGTGGTGCAAGAAAGTCACATGAAAGTATGCTCGCTATTTCATGCATTTTGCAAAGCAATTGAACAATTAAAGGTAAAAAATATCTGCAGCGTCATTAGAAAAGACTTAAAAACAAATGCGAGAATGGCAACACCGCGCTGTGAAGCTCGGAACAAACACCGTCACGCACGAGATTCGGACCCAAACGTAGATGAGTTTCGAAGGGAAACTCGTTATCCAACAGGCGAGGGTCAATCCAGTGGTGAGAAATCTGAGCGGTTGAACAGTTCAGGTTGCTTCAAAAAGGAAAAAATAACAGCAAACTAAAACTAGAAGAAACCTAGATTAACTGTGGGAATCAAAAGATGACAAGACTAATAAAGAAGCAGCTAGAGCGAAGTAATTAAACCAACGCAACAGCAAAGAAAGAAAGAACTAGAGAGGAATATATATGGGGAGAACATGATGAAGGAAACAAAGGGCCGGATTCACAAAACATTCATAAGAAAATTCTTCTTAACTGAGATATTTTTTGTTATATTCAAATTCAAGAAAAACAGTTAGGAATGTTACGTAATCCCGGAAAAAAAACTTATAAGACCGTTCTCATTTCGCAAAATGTTGCGAATATGTGTTTTTCTGTGTCTTTGGTGTGTTATTAGCTGCCAATGCATGTAGTAGACACATACAATTGCATAAATTAATGTGTCAGGGGAAAAATATACATTCTATCTAAAAGCGAAAGCTCACCCAGACCTGCTTGAAATGTCTAGTGTAAACACACCCCCTAATTACTAAGACCGCCCACATGTATACGCAAGTAAGGTGGGTCTACCTGTCAGTACAAACCTGAAACATTTCCGCCACATGCTTGCAGTATTCGACCAATCACTATGCACTGGTTAACTGGCCAATCATGCCACACCTCGCTTTTCGGAGAGATGAGCTGTGTTAAAAATCTGCACGTTTCAGAGAGGTATGTGGTATGGAAAAGGCACGGTATGTGGAAAATGCAGCATTTTTAAACCTTAAATCTTGTATTCACATTGCATTTTATCTAAAACAAACAATAATATTTGTTTTAGCCGTGTCATATGACCCCTTTAATGTATAGAATTAGGCACTATTACTATTGTTGGTGTCTGCTGGTGAGGAAAAGAAAGGTTGCATACAGAATTCAAATTTGAATGGTTGTATTGTTTGAAGTGTTTTATTTTTTTAGGAGAGTCAATTTACTTCAAATGTATTATGCTGAATTGAGAAAGCCAGCAATTTGATGTTTCTCTTATTCTTCGTCTTTTTCTTCTTCTGGGAAAAAATTTTCTGACTCAAACTATTCCAACAGCTTTCAAGCCACCAAACTTCAAACAGGTCTTCAGACTGGTCTCCATTGAGCTAAATTATATATTTTCTAAGAGATCGGACTTACAGTTTTCCCTTAAAGAGCACGTTCCTCGCGATTCCATTTTCAACCTTTAGTTAGTGTGTAATGTTGCTGTTAGAGCATAAATAATACCTGCAAAATGATTAAGCTCAAAGTGCCAATCAAGTTATCATGTTTAACAGAATTCGCTTTTCAAGGTCTACAGCCCTCTAGTTCCCGGGTACATGATGTCACTATTCCGAGTGCTTTTAATAACTCCGTCAAAAGGAATACGCCAAAAAATGGGCGAAGTGTTCTTTAGAGAAGTGGAAGAGCCACTGGAGTAGTGTTCGGTTATCAGAGATTGTAAACATTTGACTGAACTATGCGCTAAACTACTTTCACTTCCATCACAGTCCTACAGCTGGTAATAAGAATTCAGCGACACAAATTTCTAAGATAACCAACGGTCAAATAACAGCTTCCATGACTTTAACATCGGCTGTTAAAGCTGTTCTGTGTTATACACTGATATTTTGTGTTTACGTCCGTTGAAGTCCCAGGGCCTGTAAGATGAAGAAGGTTTAAATGAGTAGCCAGGTAAGTTAAGGGTTTGTAAGGCTGGTGCCAAGGTGTCCACACCAAAACGGCACCAAATCCTGGGAAACACAGAACTTCATCCAATACAATGAACTCCCCACAGGGTTTGCATCTCCATCTCAGACAGCTTATAACAATGAATGATGATTACCAACTCACACCTTTACATCTGTTCTCTTCTCCCCCTCTCCTCTCTCTCCAACTGAACTCAGAGCAATTCAAAGCTCACCCATGAACTGGATTTGACAAATACCATATCTTATATGAACAAAGAATCTTCATATGCATAATTGGTATCATTTGTAATGTCTCTGTGCGATTGGTACAACGGTCCCATATTCACAACAGTAGATCAGATCATAACATTGGATTAAGGCTTTAATGATATTCTGCTCACTGTTGAGGTTGTGTCTTCACATATGTTGTCTGACCAATCTAAATAAGGTAAGTCTCAAACCTATGGTTATTGAAATATTATTCTAACTAAGTGTACATAGGAAACTATGGCATGATTATACAAAGCTACCATCAGAGGAAGTAAGATTGGTCTATTTATCTCTAGGGAGTGGTCATGACCTCTGGTTAGAAGTAATCATTACTTTAATTAAGTTTTTATAGTCTAAGGGGACTAGATAAAATAATGCTTTCTGAGTATTACTAGTCATAGAACCTCTGAAAGTGACCAAGACTGACAAGTTTGTGACGGTGAGATCCGCGTGTAACGGCCGGCGCGAGACTCTAAGCGACACTGAGAATCGGATGAAGGAGTGTAATTCAGAATGAAGCAGAAGAGTCAAACATTGACCAAAATTGCATTATTATTATCACCGGTAATAATCTAATACAAATAATGTTTGGATTAGCGAGGTTTTCCTTTTTATCTTTTGGAGTCAGATAAATTACGCAATGTTAAAATAACGTTAACTGTAGCAACCCAGAGCGCTTGAAAGACAGAACGCGCGCATGCCTTCGCCATGCCCCTTGGACTCCGCCATTGGGCCAGTGGGTGGTTGGTGGTTCTTCTTTTCTCACATTTTTCACCACCTTTACAGGTTAGTTTGCGCCAACCCTGGGTTTTAGGTTCCATGAAAGTCGTTCAGCTTTAATCGGTGTTCATCGCCATGGTAGCTCACACTGCTCAGGAGCAGGTTAGGATCTAGATTAGAAGACTCACCAATCAGCTGCGAGCAAATTTACATATAAATTACGCAACTAATTCACAGTACGTTTTTTTATAATGGGTTTTAAAATAAAATACTAATATAAAATATATAAATATATTTTGCAAATATAAAGTCAAATAATGGTAACTTTATAGATGCATTTTGATTTTAGAAATAACATTTGCTGGTTTTCCCTACTCTCATGAAATGTATTTATTTTACATTCCTTTGCCTTACTACACACAGTGTATATTCTTTGAATTGCATTTTTTATACATTCATATCTGTGATACAGAACATAACCTTCTATTAAACAGCTAGAGTAAGACACAGACAAAACCATACATTGAGATGTGACATATCTTTTAAACTGCTATTTTAATCCTCTTTTTCTAAAATCAAGTTACACTTAGAATTCACCTTAATAATGTATCATGCAGTAGGGCTGCATTTTAAAAAGTATAAGTTACACACCGTATATGATTTCAATGCTGTAATGCCTGAATCATTCCCTAATGGATCTGTGTTGGGGCAGTTGTCTAAGGGGGGTAAAATAAAATGGGGGAACAGCAAAAAACATTTTAAATATCTGACCAAAAATCAATTTCAAACTTAAGTACAATCTTCTCTTTTTTGTTCTATGACAGGGCTGTTGTATAGCCTGGGGAGAGACATGGCTTATCATACATTAGAGGTTTTTGCTATTCTGACCATAGAACCACTTCAACATGGCCCTCGGTCCTCCAGATGCAGGATTTAATGATTTTAAGATTCTAAAAGAATCTAAAAGATTTTAAGAGAATCAACTGGTACTCGTAAGTGAAATCGATCATTAGTGTTTTATTGAGTATAACGCAGTTTCTTTTCCTTTGTTTGCGTCCACCGAGTCACGCGCTGTTAGTTTGCATTTGTTTGCGTGTTAATATTGGGAGATATTGGAAGGCGTGTCCTGCTGAATTCAATTGCGTGATTTAAACGGGTATTTAAGTGGGATTGACCACCGCTTGCTGCGGTCGCGTGCAGCCCTTATCGCGTGAAGACTGAAGAGAGTAATGACCATCGACTGTACCTGTGCGACTCCACCGAGCAACGACACAGACAAGGCACTTAAATATTACTGATTGCATTTCGACTATTGCACTTTATCTATTATCTTTATTTGTCTTGTACATTCCTTCATTTTTTCACTATGTGTTTTCAACTCCACACTGTCATTACATCTCGTAAACCAACGGTAACTCGCAGAAGGCCACGCATGGCTAATGCTAACAACCTGCGTACTCTTTCAGCATCCAACACTACCTCTATTACCTTTCCAATTGGTTTAGAAAAACCTCAGGAGAACCCAGGCCCAACCAGGGGATTCCAGTTCCCCTCTGGCAAAAGCTGCTGCCTCTGCACAAGCTCAACAGTGCTAGCACAACAAGGCTAAATAAAAATAAAAAATGATAGATTTAAGATTATCATTAACAATCTAATAACATTTGAAATGTTGTAGGAAAATCAAAGTTGTCGCGTCCTTTATCCAGCTCTATCCTCTTAGCTCTTGTCAGGTCACCGCTTCCCATTCTCAGCTCTGCCATCAGGTCTGGGCATGAACTGCATCCTGCGATAACCTTGGAACAAAGAGACAAGACTGGCTGAGAGTAGAGTTCTGTTCTGCACTCTTTGATGCAACAAGTACATCATTTGTTGTTGGATGTGTTCCTGGTTCCGGTTGATCTAAATAATGCAGCCTAAATCCTCTGAGGATTAATATTATGGAGGTGTAGTGTATGCAAGATTAAAAAGATGATTCTTTAGTCTAGATTTAAACTGACAGAGTGTGTCTGCCTCCCGGACCGTGCAGGGAAGAATTTTCCAAAGTTCAGGCGCTAGATAAGAAAAGGATCTACCACCTGTACTTGATTTTGAAATTCTAGGTATTACCAACTGACAGGACGCCTGAGAGCGTAATGTACGTTGAGGTCTGTAATACAATAGAAGTTCATTCAAATACTGCGCTAGACCATGTAGGACTTTATAGGTAATAAGCAAGATCTTAAAGTTAATGCGATGCTTTATAGGTAACCAGTGCAAGGTTAACCAGTGCATCACTCCCAGGTCACACCACTGCACATGTCGGATCATTTCCTCATCACTTTTGATCTCGACTTAACTTCTCCAGACACTACACATGCCTCCCCACTGGTCACATTCCGATGCAACCTACGATCACTCTCTCCCTCCCGCCTATCCTCTGCAGTCTCTGCTACTCTCCCACCCCCTAAACAGTTCTCTCTCCTTGATACTAACACCGCCACCCACACCCTTTGCTCCACACTAACCTCCTGCTTAGACATCTTATGCCCTCTGAGATCTAGGCCATCTCGTGAATCTCCTTCTGCCCCCTGGTTATCTGATGTTCTCCGTGAGCATCACGCCTCTCTCAGGTCTGCTGAGAGAAAGTGGCGCAAATCAAAAGAACCCACTGACCTCTCTCTTTACCAGTCTATTCTCTCTTCCTTCTCTGCGAAAACCCAATACTACCACACTAAAATCAACAACTCTCCTGACCCTCGTACACTCTTTGCAACCTTTTCTGCTCTCCTTTGCCCGCCTACCCCCTCACCTCCATCAGACTTAACAGCTGATGATTTTTCATCGTTCTTTGTAATGAAGACGAACACCATCAGCAATCAATTCTCTGGGCCACCACCTCTTGACCACAGTCAATCCCCAGACACATGCTTGTTCCCCTCGTTCTCTCTCCTATCTGAAGAGGAAGTTTCCAAGGCAATTTCTTCTAACCACCCGACTACCTGCCCTCTAGATCCCATCCCCACCCATCTCCTCCAGGCCATCTCTCCATCAGTTGTACCCTCTCTGACTCACATTATCAACTCGTCCCTCACCACTGGCACATTTCCTACTCTCTTCAAAGAGGCCCGTATTACCCCACTACTAAAGCAGCCTACTCTTAATCCTGCACTGTAAGAAAACTACAGACCGGAATCCCTACTCCCCTTCACTGCTAAAACTCTAGAACGTGTTGTATGTAACAAGCTATCATCCTTCCTCACCCAGAACAACCTACTGGACAGCAACCAGTCTGGGTTCAAGAGCGGTCATTCCAGTGAGACTGCACTGCTCTCTCTTATCGAAGCCCTGAGACTGGAAAGAGTTTCCTCTAACTCATCTGTTCCCATCCTACTGGATCTATCTGCCGCCTTTGACACTGTTAACCTCCTCCTGTAATCACATCCTCCTGTCCACTCTCAAGGCTATGGGGTTCTCCGGAATGGTGCTATAATGGTTCAGGTCTTACCTCTCAGGTAGGTCATTTAGAGTATCTTGGAGGGGTGCGGTGTCTGAGTCCCAACATCTCGAAACAGGTGTGCCTCAGGGCTCAGTGCTTGGTCCGTTGCTATTCTCTGTATACATGACATCCCATGGCTCTGTCATTAGGAAACATGGCTTTTCCTATCACTGCTATGCGGATGATACACAAGTCTACCTGTCTTTTCGCCCTGACGATCTGACTGTCTCTGCACGCATCACAGCTTGCCTAGCCGACATCTCACTCTGGATGAACGGCCATCACCTGCAGCTGAACCTTTCAAAAACAGAACTGCTTGTAATCCCGGCTGATATAAAGACTTATCACAACCTTTCCATTCAACTGGGCTCATCAACCATCACACCTTCCAGAAAGGCAAGAAACCTGGGAGTGGTGATCGATGATCAGCTCAACTTCACAGATCAAGTTGCCAGCACCACCTGGTCCTGTAGATTCATCCTCTACAATATCAGGAAAATTAGACCCTTCGTATCAGAGCATGCTACGCAAGTCCTAGTACAGGCTCTGGTCCTGTCCAGACTGGACTACTGAAATGCACTACTGGGAGGACTTCCAGCTTGCACAACCAAACCTCTACAGATGATCCAGAATGCTGCGGCAAGAGTTATCTTTAATGAACCGCAGAGAGCACACGTCACTCCTCTACTCATTAAGCTACATTGGCTCCCTATAGTCGCTCGGATTAAATTCAAGACTCTGCTCCTGGCCTACAAGACCACCACTGGTTTGGCACCACCTTATCTTCATTCACTAATGCAGAC
Organism: Triplophysa tibetana; assembly: GCA_008369825.1. Taxonomy (NCBI): domain Eukaryota; kingdom Metazoa; phylum Chordata; class Actinopteri; order Cypriniformes; family Nemacheilidae; genus Triplophysa; species Triplophysa tibetana. The sequence continues at coordinate 13,158,549 of CM017896.1, read as the reverse complement.
ATATGTACCCGACAGATCCCTACGCTCTGCAAACGAACGGCGTCTTGTGGTGCCATCTCATAAAGGTAGAAAATCTCTCTCGCGCACCTTCTCCGGATCTGTTCCACCTATGTGGAATGATCTGCCTGCTGCTACAAGATCTGCAGATTCTGTAGCCATCTTTAAGAAACGCCTGAAAACCCATCTCTTCCGCCAACATCTGACTGATCTGTTCTGACTCAAGTTTCTTCTCTACTCTTTTCTTCTCTAAAAAAAAAAAAAAAAATGTATGAATTAATGATACTGTATACCGTGTTAGGCTATATGAGACCAGTCTTCTTTTTTATTGCACTTATGCTTCTGTTGTTCTTATGCTGTCCTAATTGCTTCCATTACCTACCCCACTTGTAAGTCGCTTTGGATAAAAGCGTCTGCTAAATGACTAAATGTAAATGTATTTTGAATGAGATTCTTTTATTCATATTTCTTCAGTAACCTACGGAGGTTGTGAATTATCCTACAAGAACTGAGACGCCCGTGACATAATATATTATCTTCACATCACACGGATGCCATAATGAATAGGGCAGTACATTTATCTCTTTAACATTGTCAGAGTTCACAGATAGTTTCTCTTCATCATGCGCATCCTCATTAGTAAAAGTAAACTATTTGTCATCCCCCGTAGGGGCACACGCACACATATTATAAACACACATCATATATATTACTGTCACGTGTGACGAGGAGAGTCCTAAGAGAATGACAAGTCCTTAACAAAAATAGGCTTTTAATAATAAATCCAAGCTGGAACAGAGACACACGATTCAAGAAACACACGTAGCATAAACAATAACAGACATCAAACTGAGGAAAACACGGGGCTTAAATACAACTCAACTCACTTCAACTTTATTTATATAGCGCTTTTTACAATTTTCATTGTGAGCCAAGCAGCTACAAAGCAGCATGAGACCCATTGAATACAAGTAAAACAACTAAAGGCATATACCTGTAAAAACAAGAAAAAGGTGAAAACAACAAAAGACGGACATACAAATGCTCCACACACAAATTGCATACATACTTACACACATTGACATAGACGCACACACACACACACACACACACACACACACACACACACACACACACACACTCACGCACAGTGAAAGCACACATTTGTGATAAAGGAGAGAGAACCACAGGTCAATTATTAAACGGACTATAAATTCTTATATGCAATATTAATTATGTCTAACTTCTGAATTCTAAAGCAGCCCCCCCTGGCCAGGCAAATAGTGCAAAACAATATGCAAACGGTGGCGAGGAACCCAAAATTCCAATCGAGAAATAAACCTCAGGAGAACCCAGACCCAACCAGGGCATTCCAGTTCCCCTCTGGCAAAAGCTGCTGCCTCTGCACAAGCTCAACAGTGATTGCACAACAAGGCTAAATTTAACAAGCGTAGATGGCGGCGCGTGAACATCGCGAGGCTCAGCGTCCCTCCAGTTTTAGCAATTTTATAGTGTTTTTCTTGCTCATCTCGGGCCTGTTCGTTCAGAACAGTTGTGCATTCACAACGTACACCCGGCATGAGCTTTTGGATATCGGTTTGCGCATTCCCGGAAGTTATATCAGCAACATTGATAGCTACGCACCCCACACGGCCAGGCGGAAGTGCTCGCCGGCGGCGTCGAGATCGTAAACAAAGGCGGGGGAAGCGCGGAGGGCTAAGAGCTAGGCTAAAGCTAACACCACACCGGCTCTCTTTACCCAGCATTTTCCTTGCTAATGTACGATCATTAGTGAACAACACGGATGAGATTCGACTCCGCATCATCAACAACAAAAGACTTTTGAACTTCATGCAGCTGTAACCCTTACTACGAGGTAGTAAGAATGGACATAGGTTTAATAGTCTAAAGTAGTCGTAGAGGTTATCGTAATTACAATTTGGACCAGAATCAGAAGACGCTAAATTGTTAAGAGACTGAGAATTGAATATCAATAAAGAAAATATACCACACCAGAATGACAGTTTAGGCAACCTGTATTAATTTCACAGGGTGGAACATACATACAAGAAAAAACACTTTCATGAAAAATAACAAACTAAAATTATAAAGTGCGCACGTAAAACAAAAAAAACTCTCTTTTCATTATCTTTGAGCTCAGTTCATCCTCGGTTCGGCTTGCCTTGGTTGACAAGAGTTCAGTTTCACCGTTGAGGTTTTTTTAACTTGTGATAGTGCTTGTCCTACCACCATGAAGATGAAGAAGATGACCCTGGCAATCCGTCTAAAGTCAGAGTCACAAACAAGGTGGGCTCGCCACCCAGCCACCCGGACTGAGATCTGTATCACTCCTTGGAAAGGATCTCTGCACGACGTTTCCAGCTCTTTACCAAAACCTGACCAATAAATAAGGCCAAATCATTTCTTTCAATTACCATTCAGTGAACAAATCGACTGCTAGAGGCTTCCACAAAATAAAATGAGATAATATTTCAGTACACCATTAATGCAATATAAAAATATTTCTCTCGTTGTTCAACAGCTCTTATGTTTCTTCTCAGGTATCAAAACTATATGAATTTCTCTCTAGTATCAAAAGTAAATTTACACAAATTGCATCCTTCATAAAGACGCATTTCAGATTCAGGTTTTATGAAACCTTATGGTAGTAACACTAACAGTATGAAAGATAAAACTGCATGAATTGCATGTAAACATTAATCAAATTGTATCACTTTAAATAAGAGGCATTGGTGTGCTTATTTATCCCCCTCTGCACCGTTAACAGTGGAAAGAATGCACTAAAAATATTACCTCTTTAAGCTTCAGTGACGATAATTAAATCCACAATTGAAAAGTTATCATTTCTTTTTATAACCCACAAACGAAATACCTTGATGGTTTCAAAGACATTAACCAGTATTTCGCTAGCCTATTGTGGCTAATTACCTTATTAACATATGTACACAGCAGGCTTTACACTTTTAGCTTTACACTATGAGCACCTTTGCATTGATTCACCCACTAACACAGATGCTAGCGAACTCAGAAACTCAGCAGACTAGGTTAAATACAAAAATGGGCAGCAAAAGCCTGGCCTGTTAGCATGAATATTAGCGAACTCAGGTACCTAGATAAACAACTCACCATTTTAACGGAATTCACTGCCTTTAACTCCGTGACAATAGTGGATTCAGGCACAGCTTTCGTTTGCACTCTATATTACAATAAAGTATAGTCAGTATAATCAATGATGATTACAGAAATTGTTTAATTCACTCCATATTGTTTTGTCCATCTTACCAAGCAGAAAACTGCAGTCTCCTATGCTCAAATGCAAGCGCCAAAAGAACGTACAGTGACGCGAAACTAGAGGCGTAACTGTACTATATGGGGAGTCTGCAGACCTGGAGCATGCAGTTTTGCGCCCCCAGGCAGTTTTACGCCCGGCAGTTTTACGCCCCTGCTGTTCCTTATTTCTCCAGTAGGGGGAGTATGCAGTTTTACGCCCCGCTGTGTAATTCATACAAGTTCATAGAGGTTTATTTTTCTAAAACTTTTTGAAATAACAAGACAGTACAACTGCATGATCATTTAATATTTTTTTAATTATTTCCAAGTATTATTACAAACGAGATCAATGATATCACAACATAAGCCTAATTAGCCAGCCAACAACTACTATTAAGAAAACAAGATACACGAATAATTGAGCACTTACAATCACAAACGTGGTAAAACCCACATAAGGTGCTTATACATTTAATCCAGATCATTAAGTTAAAATATTTAATGGAAAACATCAAAGAGGTATATTGTATGTACAATAGATAATTGGATCATCTCTTTAACAACTCAAATCAAGATCCATATGGGACTTATGTTTTCAATTTGAGTTTGAACATGTTTGTGGTTGTTGGTGCTCAATTATTGATTTTTTTTATAAAAACTTGAGTATGTGTGCAGCTAAACTGAAATAGTTTATATATAATATAGAATCCAAGTTAACAGGGCCAGAGGAATATCTTACCAGGACAGGCCATCTCGCATTGACTACGGAGACAAAATGAGAATAAATCACGAAGAAAATAAATATGAAAATGAGTAAGAGATATCGAGTTGGCATACACGTGGTTAGCTAAGGTTGATCCAGACACAACATTGTCCTGGTCGCCAATAAGTATTAATTGTATTGTCTTTGAGTTTAAATTACACTCACCAATATCTATATTATATATATATATATGTTAAGATGTTTGAATTAATTCATAACAATATCAATTAATCGTCAAAAAATGATGCATGTTGGACCATTTCTTAGTAAGAAAAACGATTATTTACCATACCTCTGACTCGCGATTGATGACGAAGTTATCTGTTAGGTCTGATCTGGTGGTTCATAATGAACAGCGAACCCCTACTGGAGAAATAAGGAACAACAGGGTCCTAAAACTGCATAGGGGCGCAAAACTACATGCTCCAGGTCTGCAGACTCCCCCTTCTCTAACTGTAACGGAGCCTATCTGGCAGCTGATTGGTCAGCTCAGTGCCTCATAGAATTCACCCATTGGCTCACTTACAAGTTCATCAAATATACAAAGTTAAAGTTAACCCCTTTCGTGACTGGGTTAGACAGCTAAATTGGGTTTCTCATTATTAAGCCTGGCTACACAGCCATCAGTTAACAACAGACTGCTCACCCGGTGGCTGTATTTATTGTTGCGGGAGATTTTAATCACTCCAACTTAAAGACAGTGCTCCCTAAATTTCACCAGCATGTTTCCTGCCACACAAGAGGAAACAAAACTTTGGATCATGTCTATACGAACATGGCTGAAGCTTACGCCGCGACCCCTCTCCCCAACCTGGGTCAATCTGATCACCTATCTTTGTTCCTCACCCCCAAGTATTCACCTCTCATTAATCGTGTGAAGCCATCAGTGAAGACCATCAAGGTGTGGCCTGCGGGGGCAGACTTTACACTCCAGGAAAGGTTTCTACACACAGACTGGAGTATGTTTGCTTCTCAGTCCACCAGTGGTTCTCACATGGACATAGACAGCTACACCTCCTCAGTATTGGACTACATCAATACCACCATTGATAGTGTCACAGCTCAAAAGCAGATCACCATATACCCTAATCAGAAGCCATGGATGAACAAGGAAGTGCGCCTCCTGTTGAAAGCACGCAACACCGCCTTCAGATCAGGTGATGCACAGTCCTATAGTACTTCCAGGGTAAATCTGAAGAGGGGCATCAAAAAGGCCAAGCAGTGCTACAAGTTGAAGCTAGAGGAGCATTTTACCAATTCTGACCCTCGACGCATGTGGCAGGGCATCCAGGCCATTAGTGATTACAAACCCAACCACTCCACCCCCATAGCCACAGATGCTGCCTTTCTGAACGAGCTTAATGACTTTTATGCTCGCTTTGAGAGAGACAATAAGGAACCCGCCACCAGGCTCACACCTTCTACTGACCACCCAATCAACACACTAAACTCCACAGATGTTTAAACTGCACTAAGCCGGATAAACGCACGCAAGGCTGCTGGCCCTGATGTGATCCCTGGTCGTGTACTCAGGGCATGTGCGGAGCAGCTCGCTGGGGTCTTCACGGATATCTTCAACCTGTCCCTCACCCGAGCAGTGGTTCCAGCATGTTTCAAATCCACCTCCATTGTGCCCATTCCAAAACATTCCAGACGACATGGAAACCTAGGCACTAACAATTCAACCTGCAACTGGATTATTGATTTCTTGACGAACAGGCCTCAGCTTGTTAGGTTAGGCAACATCTGCTCCACCACAATCCCCCTCAACACTGGTGTACCACAGGGCTGCGTACTGAGCCCCTTTCTCTACTCCATTTTCACACTCGACTGCAGGCCTTTGAATGGAACTAACTCCTTCATCAAGTTTGCAGACGATACAACAGTGATTGGTCTCATCAGCAACAACGATGACACTGCTTACAGGGAGGAGGTACAGCACCTGACCACATGGTGCTCAAACAACAACCTGCTCCTTAACACCTCCAAGACAAAGGAGATCATCGTGGACTTCAGGAATGCGAAAGGAGGCACACACGACCCCATCCACATTAACGGGACGGCTGTTGAACCTGTTTCCAGTTTTAAGTTCCTGGGGAGCCATATTTCTCATAGACTGTTTACTCTCCTGCCTTCCGGTAGGCGCTTCAGATGCCTCCGGGCAAGAACCAGCAGACTAGGAAACAGCTTTTTTTCCCAGAACTGTTTCATTATTGAACTCTGCTCCCCACTGATTCCACTACCCCTCACAACTTTAACTCTAATGCTACTATTACACTATTTACATTGCACTACAGGGCTGCCATGCATGACTGAACTGTACACACCAGTACTTCATGTTATCTGCTCTACCGGACTGTTTACACACACACAGCATCATTTGCACTCTATACTCCTCACTTGCACACCAGGAATATTATACTGAATGCTCATTTGCACTAACGGACTACTTTCATAACTGCTTTAACTCATCTACTGCACTGTAGCTTCAATAACTGCACTAACTCAGCTACTGCACTGTAACTCATCTATTGCATTACTGCATCTATCGCATAACTAACCGCATCTACTCATCTATTGCACTATAACTTCAATAACTGCATTAGCTCATCTACTGCACTGTAACCTTAATAACCGCATTAACGCATCTACTGCACTAACTCATCTACTGCACTGTAACTGTATATCTGCATCTACTCATGTATTGCACCATAACTCCAATAACTGCATTAACTCATGTACTGCACCGTACCTTTAATAACCACATTAACTCATCTACTGCACTGTAACTTTAATAGCTAATGTCTGTAACTAATGCACACTCAAGTCACTTGCACTATTGTATACTCTATATTGTTATCTGTTCATTACCTCCTGTACATTAATGTTCACAGCATATAGCCTTCTGTATGTATTGTTCATAGTACATACCGACTGTCATATTTTCATAGTACATGCCCATTGTGAAGTATTTTCATAGTACATGCCCATTGTAAAGTATTTTCCACATATTATATTCTGTATTTATTCACACTGTATATCTGCACTTGCTAATTGCACTTCTGGTTAGACCTAATCTACATTTTGTTACACTGTACTTGTATATGTGTAATGACAATAAAGTTGAATCTAATCTAATCTAATCTAAATAAAAAACAATAAGGTAAATTATAGATTTAAGATAATCATTAACAATCTAACAGCATTTGAAATGTTGTAGGAAAATCGTGTACAGTTACCGCATCCTTTATCCAGCTCTATCATCTTAGCTCTTGTAAGGTCACCGCTTCCCATTCTCAGCTCTGCCATCAGGTCTGGGAATGAACTGCATCGTGCAGTAACCTTGGAACAAAGAGACAAGACTGGCTGAGAGTAGAGTACTGTTCTGCACTCTTTGATTCAACAAGTACATCATTTGTTGTTGGATGTGTTCCTGGATCCAGTTGATCTAAATAATGACGCCTAGATCCTCTGAGGATTAATATTATGGAAGTGTAGTGTATGCAAGATTGAAAAGATGCGTCTTTAGTCTAGATTTAAACTGACAGAGTGTGTCTGCCTCCCGGGTCGCAGGGGCAGCAGTCTAAGCAGGGATGCCCAGACTTCCCTCTCCCTACACACTTCCTCCATCTCTTCCGGGGGACACCGAGACGTTCCCAGGCCAGCCGGGAGACATAGTCCCTCCAGCGTGTCCTAGGTAATCCCCAGGGTCTCTCCCGGTGGGACATGCCCGGAATACCTTCCCGGGAAGGCGTCCAGGGGGCATCCGGAAAAGATGCCCGAGCCACCTCAGCTGGCCATTCTCGATGTGGAGGAGCAGCGGATCTACTCTGAGCTCCTCCCGACTGACCGAGCTTCTCACCCAATCTCTAAGGGATTGCCCGGCCACCCTGTGGAGAAAGCTCATTTCGGCCGCCTGTATCCGGGATCTTGTCCTTTCGGTCATGACCCACAGCTCATGACCATAGGTGAGAGTAGGAACGTAGATTGACCGGTAAATCGAGAGCTTCGCCTTGCGGCTCAGCTCCTTCTTCACCACGACAGACCGGTAGAGCGACTGCATTACTGCAGAAGCTGGACCGATCCGTCTGTCAATCTCCAGTTCCATCCTTCCCTCACTCGTGAACAAGACCCCCAGATACTTGAACTCCTCCACTTGAGGCAGGAACTCTCCACCTACCTGTAGTGAGCAAGCCACCCTTTTCCGACTGAGAACCATGGCCTAAGATTTGGAGGTGCTGATTCTCATCCCAGCCGCTTCACACTCGGCTGCAAACCATCCCAGTGCATGCTGAAGGTCCTGGTCTGATGGGGCCAGCACGATGACATCATCCGCAAAGAGCAGAGATGAAATCGTGTGGTCCCCAAACCCGACGCCCTCCGGCCCCTGGCTGCGCCTAGAAATTCTGTCCATAAAAATTATGAACAGAATCGGCGACAAAGGGCAGCCCTGCCGGAGTCCAACATGCACCGGGAACAAGTCTGACTTACTGCCGGCAATGCGAACCAAGCTCCTGCTCCGGTCGTACAGGGACCGGATAGCCCTTAGCAAAGGGTCCCGAATCCCATTATCCCGGAGCACCCTCCACAAGATGTCGCGAGGGACACAGTCGAATGCCTTCTCCAAATCCACAAAACACATGTGGTTTGGTTGGGCAAACTCCAATGAACCCTCCAGCACCCTGGAGAGGGTATAGAGCTGGTCCAGTGTTCCACGACAGGGACGGAAACCACACTGTTCCTCCTGAATCTGAGGTTCTACCATCGGCCGGATGACAGCTCCGCCCCTCTCTTCACCCGAGTGTCCAAGACATATGGCCGTAGGTCAGATGAAACAACCACAAAGTCGATGATCGACCTCCGTCCAAGGGTGTCCTGGTGCCATGTGCACTGATGGACACCCTTATGCTTGAAAATGGTGTTCGTTATGGCAAAGCTGTAACTAGCACAGAAGTCCAATAACAGAACACTACTCGGGTTCAGATCACGGGGGCTGTTCCTCCCAATCAAGCCCCTCCAGGTGTCACTGTCGTTGCCCACGTGGGCCTTGAAGTCCCCCAGCAGAACGACGGAGTCCCCAGTCGGGGCGCTTTCCAGCACCCCTCCCAGAGTCTCCAAGAAGGCCGGGTACTCTACACTGCCATTTGGCCCATAGGCCCACACGACAGTGAGAGACCTATCCCCGACCCGAAGGCGCAGGGAAGCGACCCTCTCGTTCACCAGGGTAAACTCCAACACATGGCGGCTGAGCTGGGGAGCTATAAGCAAGCCCACACCAGCCCGCCGCCTCTCACCATGGGCAACTCCAGACTGGTGAAGAGTCCATCCTCCCTCGAGGAGTGTGGTACCTGAGCCCAAGCTGTGCGTAGAGGTGATCCCGACTATCTCTAGTCGGAATCTCTGAACCTCACGCACAATCTCAGGCTCCTTCCCCGTCAGAGAGGTGACGTTCCATGTCCCTAGAGCTAGATTCCGCGTCCAGGGATCGGGTTGTCGAGGCCCCCGCCTTCGACTACCGCCCTATCCACTTTGCACCGGCCCCTTACGGTCCCTCCTGTAGGTGGTGGGTCCACGGGAGGGTGGCCCCATGTCGCTCCTTCGGGCTGAGCCCGGCCGGACCCCATGGGGGAGGCCCGACCACTTGGCGCTCGCATTCGAGCCCCAACCCCGGGCCTGGCTCCTGGGTGGGGCCCCGGCTGCGCCATGCCGGGCGACGTCACGGTCCTCCAATTTCTTGTCATCATAAGGGGTTTTTGAACCGCTCTTGGTCTGACCCGTTGCCTAGGACCATTCTTAAAATGGAATAATGCAATTTTACAGGTGTTGGCGACTCTCTCAAATGACAGAGTACTATCGAATACAACGCCAAGATTCTTAGCTGACGATGAGGATTTTATGGAGCATCCGTCAATACTTAAGCAGTATTCTTGGTTGTTACGTATGGCGGTTTTCGGTCCAGTAAGTTTTGTCCGATTTCAGTAGTAAAAATTTTATTCATCCGTTTTTTTAAGTCAACTATGCATTCCTTTATTCGATTGAACTGCTGGGTTTCATGAGGCTTTGAGGAAATATAAAGTTGAGCATCATCAGCATAACAGTGAAAGCTAATTCCGTGTTGCTTTCTTATATCTCCTGGAGGTAGCATGTATAATGACAGAATGAAAGAAGAACAGGGGCCCGAAGAACAGGGGCCCTAAGACTGAGCCCTGTGGTACACCGTACTGGACTCGCAATTTGCGGGACACCTCATTGTTTATTGGCACAAATTGAAAACAGTCGGATAAATAAGACTTAAGCCATTTCAATGCTATTCCGTTAATGCCGAGGTAATTTTTACCACTTATTACAGTGCACTTATTACAGGGACAATTCCCCTGGAGCAACATGGAGTAAAGTGTCTTGCTCAAGGACACACTGTTGGTGGCTGCTGGGATCGAGCCAGCAACCTTTTTGATTTACCAGTTCAGTGGTTTAACCCACTAGACCACCATCTCCATTTGGATGATCTAATGATTTTAGACAGTTCATCGTGATCTACTGTAGAAAATAATTGCAATTTCTCCTTAGGGGTGCTGTAGTTAGTTTGTTCAGCGGGTTTCACTTCTCGTTGCATTGCATCTTGGATTTTTCTAGTGAAGTAGTTCATAAATTCTTCACTGTAATGCTGATAATCAGAATCTGAAGTCGCTGACGACATATTTTTGTCAATTTAGCCACTGTGTTAAATAAAAACCTAGGGTTGTGATGTTTTTCTTCTATAAGTGATGAACCATGGCCTGAGTTTTTATGGCATTCATGTATTTTCGAGTACTATCATTCCATGCTATACAAAATGCCTCTAAATTAGTTTTCTTAAATTTGCGCTTCATTTTCCGGGACGCTTTCTTTATAGCCTGAGTGTGTTCATTATACCAAGGTGTTGGGGTACCATTTTTAATCTTCTTTAAATGCAGAGGAGCAACTGTGTCTAATGTTTCCGAGAAGGTAGAATTAAAGTTTTCAATAGTAATTTAAAGATCGTCAACGTTTTTACTCATGCTAGATATTTGAGACAATTCAGGCAGATTATCGAGAAACGCATCTTGGTAGTTGAAGTAATCATTCTACCATATTTGTTACAAGTAGTTTGATTTGCAGCCGTAGACCAGTGAAGCAAACATAATATCAGATGATGATCTGAAATGCCTTCACTCTGCTGAACGATTTTAACATCGTCCACATTTATACCGTAAGATAGTATTAAATCTAAAGTATGATTACGAAGGTGAGTGGGTCCTGACACATGTTGACTAACACCCATGGAGTTAAGAGTGTCTGTGAAAGCCATTCCCAAGGCATCTGTAGCATTATCTTCATGGACGTTAAAGTCATCAACGACAAGGACTCTATCTGCGGCCAGTACTAGTTCTGATTAGAACCCACCAAATTCTTTAATAAAATCTGTGTGGTGCGCTGGAGGCCTATATAAAATAGCTAGAATAAATTTTAAAAATGTTTTGTCCTTAGTAGTAGGTGTTGATTCGTGAAGTACTATGACTTTAAATGAATTTTTTTTAAAATAAGACTTCTGAGGGATGATAAAATAATTATTGTAAAGTTCAGTGACACCTCCCCCTCTACCTTTTAGACGAGGCTCGTGTTTATAGTAATAATCTTGGGGAACGGATTCATTTAGAGTAATATAATCATCTGGCTTTAGCCATGTTTCTGTCAAACAGAGCATGTCTATTTTATGATCGGTTATCATGTCGTTAACAAAAAGCGCTTTATTGAGAGAGATCTATAGCAATCCGAGTCGTAAAAGTTGATTATCTGTATTTTGTTCATGTTTGATTTGTTTAACTTTTATTAAATTACTTTCAAGAGGTTTACGCATTATCTTATGTTTGCTAATCCGGGGGACAGACACAGTCTCTATTTTATGTTGTTTGTGAGAAGGGATTATTACATGTTGCAAATATTGTGTATTCCGTAACGTGAGACGGCAAGCAGACAGTTGGTTAAGCCATTTTGTCTCCCTCCTGACCTGTGCCCCAGGTAGTCAGCCTTTAGTATTTTTAAGACCGTGTGCAAATTTCTAGAGAGGAGGGAAACCCCATCCCAGGAGGGATGGAGACCATCTTGTTTCAGCAGGGCAGGTCTGCCCTCAAAACTCTTCCAGTTATTTATAAAATCTATATTATTCTGCAGGCACCACTCAGACAACCGGCCATGTAGTGATTATAATCTGCTATAAATCTCATCACCACGGTAAGCAGTGAGGGGGACCAGAGAATATTACAGTGTCTGACATCGTGCTTGCGAGCTCACACACTTCTTTAATATTATCTTTAGTGATCTCCGATTGACGTTGAGTCTAACATCATTTGTGCTGACGTGAATAACAATCTTACTGAATTTACGATTAGCCTTAGCCAGCACATTTAAATTTGACTTGATGCCAGGCACTCTGGCTCCCGGTAAAGATTTGACTACGTAGGCTGGTGCCTCTATGTTAACGTTCCGTACAATAGATTCCCCGATCACTAGGCATTTCAGCAAATTTCTCAGTCGGTGCGTCACTGAGCGGGGCAAACCTGTTCGAGACTTTAATCGGAATGGTTGAGTGAGGTTTTGTCTTGCGAATATGCCGTCTCACCGTCACAAAGTTTCCAAGCTGCAGGGCATTTTCAACCGGAACCGAACTGTGTGCGCTAACATTGCTCGCATCGGAAGTGTTTTCTACGGTCCTAACACTCTTAGTATCCTCAAATAAAGATTGGATGCGAGACTCTAATTCTACGATCTTCTCCGTCAGCCTGACTACTTCCCTGTATTTATCGCATGTCAAACCCTCGCCGCTGACAGAGAAGGCTAAGCTAAACATATGACATGAGGTGCAAGTAACAACAATAGGAATCGATACCATGACTCACCGGGTATGAAGTGCAATCCTAGCTAACTTACCAAGGTTGCTTGATGAGTCTTAGTATATACGCTTAAAAAGAAAAACAGTTAGTACACAAGACAAATAGGGGGAGATGATATTCCACAGTGTAAACAGAAGGCAAGCTAACACGCTAACACTAGGCTAGCGGTGTTACGTTTCAATTGATATAGGTTTAGAATATAAAGTTATAAATAATTCGGCAACGACAGCTATAGGAAACGATAGTTAAATATACTAGTATTAAGACCAAGAACAAATGTGAGGTGAAGCAAGTACAAACTAGCCGCCGGCAGCGATGCAATCAGGACCCGGAACCAGTTAGTTAGGAAACGTAATCAAAGGAAACTGAAACAGGTGAGGGACCAATTAACTAATAATGAAATCAGACACAGTAGGAAAAAAAGGACAAAACAGAGTCCAATTGTGACAATTAGATTACTGTAGTATTTACCTTACTATTAATGGCCTATACTACAGTAAATGTGCTTACTTCTTAGTAATTTAACTTGAGCATTAACCAATCAGCAGTGTTTCCGAAACACTTCTCTCTTGTGTAGACAGCAGAAACAGTATAACTCCATGGCTGAAATACATCTTGTGCTTTTAATATTTGAGCATAATTATTTCTTGAGAAACATACAGAACTTCCTCTATCCATCTAGAACGGGATTGGTTTTGTGATGCTGATGCTGATGTCACTCGTTCATGTCCATGAGTGCAGTTACTGCAGGGTTTGTTTATAATGTTAATAGAGCAACCAAAGATAGGAACGCCGTCTAACAAACTCATAGCTGTTTGTTTAAATGTTATGTTCGCCGGCGGTCGGCCGTGAGGGGCCGCCGGCTATTATTACTTTATTTAATGTTTGTTTAAATGTTTTCCGGTTCCCGTCTCCTTCCTTCCCAACTTTGAATCGCATTACAGTTACTTTTTACTGTAAAAGTGGCAGGAGGGCCTCCACTGTTTTGTGCAAAAGGACAAGGTGTCATATTAGGAACACCTTTACAAAATGATATGGAATTACAAAATAAAATATGTTGACACACAACATTAAAACACTTAGGGTCATTTAGTGTCGACTGACCCAGCTGCAGCCCAGTCCATTTCTCTTTTATCTACTTTACTCATATTGATTGTGTGTGTGTGTGCCTGCTTGCGTGCGTGCGCATGTGTGTTTGTGTGAAGCTGCTTATCAAAAATTGTGAAAGGCAAAACAGAAACTAGATGAGGTAAAAGTTTGTGGAAAATCTTTATGTTGGCTTGAGAAAGCCTAGTCTACACGTTTAAAATAGTGTAGAGTGGAAGAAAGAAAAGTTCAAAATATGTAGTGAAAGAAATGTAGACTGTAATAGAATTACTGTGGGTGATTGTGCTTTCAGTTCTCCAGCAACTGTTTTGCTAGTCTCTTACAAACATGTTCAGGGCCCGGTCCTCTCTCTTCGACGGTCCGGTCCCCATTGTTTCTTTATATGCTCCCAATCTCCTACGTGATGCGAGGCCGGTGCTTATTACACCACTGGCGCTAATTAACAATTACTTACCGGCCTCGAACCACGGTCTCGCCCCGCCTACTCTACTACAGTAACTAAGTAACATTAACTTTGAGTACTTTTTTTAAACAAGCTACTTTTTACTTTTACTTGAGTAGATTTTTTGACTGGTAATTTTACTTGTAGTCTAGTACATCAAAGTAGTAGTACTTTTCCACCTCTGCTTTTTTCCTTACATGTGTTTGTACACATGTTGTTCTCAGGTAAATGTAGCCATGGTGGCTTTTTTGACAGGACCAGTTCAACAGCACCTACTGGAGGTATCAATAAGGATACGATTAGCTCAAATCATGGCATCTATCACCACCGTGCTGCTGATTTGGCCATCAAGGCTACCATGGAACTACTAGAGGACATCCGACAAGCCACAGACAATCAAGCATTCCTTCGGTATGGAACATTTAATTCTACACAATTTTCTATATATTTTTGAGGAGCTCAGATGCAAAAGCCTCTAAACACAACCAACTTTTTCAAATTTTTGATTACTGGAACTGGGCAGAGGGTGAACCTGACTGTGTCTCTGTCAGATTAATGGGACTCGGTCAAACCTCTGTGCTGGCTTTTGTGATTGACACCACGGGCAGTATGTCTGATGATATTAATGAGGCAAAGAGAGTGTCCTTCAGTATTATAGACAGCAGGAGAGGAACACCAGAGGAGCCTTCGGAGTACATTCTTGTCCCTTTTAATGACCCAGGTAAACCAATTGTTTTTTTAAGTTTTCATCTTTGTCAAAGCCTTTTTATTCAAAGGAAAACATGAATTTATAAAGATTAATATGTTGGATTGACGTAGCTGTTTGAAATATAACGTTTTACAGTTCTCTAGTAAGGTACTGTATGTGTATCTTGTACAGATTTTGGACCTCTTACCCGGACTGAGAATGCAGATGTCTTTAAAGAGAGAATCAATTCTCTTTCAGCGGATGGTGGTGGTGACCTCCCAGAGATGTGCTTATCAGGACTGCAGGTTTGTATGTGTAGGCCTTACTGACGGATTACACATATTCACACGGATGGTGAAAATAAGTTAATCAATCAATAAATCATGTATAAAGTCCTGTTTTTGGATGTCTAGATGGCGCTCGCAGGTGCTCCTCCATCTTCAGACATTTTTGTTTTCACTGATGCTGCTGCCAAAGACTTTGACTTACTTAGCACAATTAAGGCCATGATAGAAAGTACCAAGTCAAGAGTGAGTGTCTACACAATCTTTACTCAAAAAAATGCTTTTGATCCTCCAGTTTCTCAGCTTTTTTTAAATTTAAATTTTTAAATTAGATTTCAGTAGTAAAAATTTTATTCATCCGTTTTTTTAAGTCAACTATGCATTCCTTTATTCGATTGAACTGCTGGGTTTCATGAGGCTTTGAGGAAATATAAAGTTGAGCATCATCAGCATAACAGTGAAAGCTAATTCCGTGTTGCTTTCTTATATCTCCTGGAGGTAGCATGTATAATGACAGAATGAAAGAAGAACAGGGGCCCGAAGAACAGGGGCCCTAAGACTGAGCCCTGTGGTACACCGTACTGGACTCGCAATTTGCGGGACACCTCATTGTTTATTGGCACAAATTGAAAACAGTCGGATAAATAAGACTTAAGCCATTTCAATGCTATTCCGTTAATGCCGAGGTAATTTTTACCACTTATTACAGTGCACTTATTACAGGGACAATTCCCCTGGAGCAACATGGAGTAAAGTGTCTTGCTCAAGGACACACTGTTGGTGGCTGCTGGGATCGAGCCAGCAACCTTTTTGATTTACCAGTTCAGTGGTTTAACCCACTAGACCACCATCTCCATTTGGATGATCTAATGATTTTAGACAGTTCATCGTGATCTACTGTAGAAAATAATTGCAATTTCTCCTTAGGGGTGCTGTAGTTAGTTTGTTCAGCGGGTTTCACTTCTCGTTGCATTGCATCTTGGATTTTTCTAGTGAAGTAGTTCATAAATTCTTCACTGTAATGCTGATAATCAGAATCTGAAGTCGCTGACGACATATTTTTGTCAATTTAGCCACTGTGTTAAATAAAAACCTAGGGTTGTGATGTTTTTCTTCTATAAGTGATGAACCATGGCCTGAGTTTTTATGGCATTCATGTATTTTCGAGTACTATCATTCCATGCTATACAAAATGCCTCTAAATTAGTTTTCTTAAATTTGCGCTTCATTTTCCGGGACGCTTTCTTTATAGCCTGAGTGTGTTCATTATACCAAGGTGTTGGGGTACCATTTTTAATCTTCTTTAAATGCAGAGGAGCAACTGTGTCTAATGTTTCCGAGAAGGTAGAATTAAAGTTTTCAATAGTAATTTAAAGATCGTCAACGTTTTTACTCATGCTAGATATTTGAGACAATTCAGGCAGATTATCGAGAAACGCATCTTGGTAGTTGAAGTAATCATTCTACCATATTTGTTACAAGTAGTTTGATTTGCAGCCGTAGACCAGTGAAGCAAACATAATATCAGATGATGATCTGAAATGCCTTCACTCTGCTGAACGATTTTAACATCGTCCACATTTATACCGTAAGATAGTATTAAATCTAAAGTATGATTACGAAGGTGAGTGGGTCCTGACACATGTTGACTAACACCCATGGAGTTAAGAGTGTCTGTGAAAGCCATTCCCAAGGCATCTGTAGCATTATCTTCATGGACGTTAAAGTCATCAACGACAAGGACTCTATCTGCGGCCAGTACTAGTTCTGATTAGAACCCACCAAATTCTTTAATAAAATCTGTGTGGTGCGCTGGAGGCCTATATAAAATAGCTAGAATAAATTTTAAAAATGTTTTGTCCTTAGTAGTAGGTGTTGATTCGTGAAGTACTATGACTTTAAATGAATTTTTTTTAAAATAAGACTTCTGAGGGATGATAAAATAATTATTGTAAAGTTCAGTGACACCTCCCCCTCTACCTTTTAGACGAGGCTCGTGTTTATAGTAATAATCTTGGGGAACGGATTCATTTAGAGTAATATAATCATCTGGCTTTAGCCATGTTTCTGTCAAACAGAGCATGTCTATTTTATGATCGGTTATCATGTCGTTAACAAAAAGCGCTTTATTGAGAGAGATCTATAGCAATCCGAGTCGTAAAAGTTGATTATCTGTATTTTGTTCATGTTTGATTTGTTTAACTTTTATTAAATTACTTTCAAGAGGTTTACGCATTATCTTATGTTTGCTAATCCGGGGGACAGACACAGTCTCTATTTTATGTTGTTTGTGAGAAGGGATTATTACATGTTGCAAATATTGTGTATTCCGTAACGTGAGACGGCAAGCAGACAGTTGGTTAAGCCATTTTGTCTCCCTCCTGACCTGTGCCCCAGGTAGTCAGCCTTTAGTATTTTTAAGACCGTGTGCAAATTTCTAGAGAGGAGGGAAACCCCATCCCAGGAGGGATGGAGACCATCTTGTTTCAGCAGGGCAGGTCTGCCCTCAAAACTCTTCCAGTTATTTATAAAATCTATATTATTCTGCAGGCACCACTCAGACAACCGGCCATGTAGTGATTATAATCTGCTATAAATCTCATCACCACGGTAAGCAGTGAGGGGGACCAGAGAATATTACAGTGTCTGACATCGTGCTTGCGAGCTCACACACTTCTTTAATATTATCTTTAGTGATCTCCGATTGACGTTGAGTCTAACATCATTTGTGCTGACGTGAATAACAATCTTACTGAATTTACGATTAGCCTTAGCCAGCACATTTAAATTTGACTTGATGCCAGGCACTCTGGCTCCCGGTAAAGATTTGACTACGTAGGCTGGTGCCTCTATGTTAACGTTCCGTACAATAGATTCCCCGATCACTAGGCATTTCAGCAAATTTCTCAGTCGGTGCGTCACTGAGCGGGGCAAACCTGTTCGAGACTTTAATCGGAATGGTTGAGTGAGGTTTTGTCTTGCGAATATGCCGTCTCACCGTCACAAAGTTTCCAAGCTGCAGGGCATTTTCAACCGGAACCGAACTGTGTGCGCTAACATTGCTCGCATCGGAAGTGTTTTCTACGGTCCTAACACTCTTAGTATCCTCAAATAAAGATTGGATGCGAGACTCTAATTCTACGATCTTCTCCGTCAGCCTGACTACTTCCCTGTATTTATCGCATGTCAAACCCTCGCCGCTGACAGAGAAGGCTAAGCTAAACATATGACATGAGGTGCAAGTAACAACAATAGGAATCGATACCATGACTCACCGGGTATGAAGTGCAATCCTAGCTAACTTACCAAGGTTGCTTGATGAGTCTTAGTATATACGCTTAAAAAGAAAAACAGTTAGTACACAAGACAAATAGGGGGAGATGATATTCCACAGTGTAAACAGAAGGCAAGCTAACACGCTAACACTAGGCTAGCGGTGTTACGTTTCAATTGATATAGGTTTAGAATATAAAGTTATAAATAATTCGGCAACGACAGCTATAGGAAACGATAGTTAAATATACTAGTATTAAGACCAAGAACAAATGTGAGGTGAAGCAAGTACAAACTAGCCGCCGGCAGCGATGCAATCAGGACCCGGAACCAGTTAGTTAGGAAACGTAATCAAAGGAAACTGAAACAGGTGAGGGACCAATTAACTAATAATGAAATCAGACACAGTAGGAAAAAAAGGACAAAACAGAGTCCAATTGTGACAATTAGATTACTGTAGTATTTACCTTACTATTAATGGCCTATACTACAGTAAATGTGCTTACTTCTTAGTAATTTAACTTGAGCATTAACCAATCAGCAGTGTTTCCGAAACACTTCTCTCTTGTGTAGACAGCAGAAACAGTATAACTCCATGGCTGAAATACATCTTGTGCTTTTAATATTTGAGCATAATTATTTCTTGAGAAACATACAGAACTTCCTCTATCCATCTAGAACGGGATTGGTTTTGTGATGCTGATGCTGATGTCACTCGTTCATGTCCATGAGTGCAGTTACTGCAGGGTTTGTTTATAATGTTAATAGAGCAACCAAAGATAGGAACGCCGTCTAACAAACTCATAGCTGTTTGTTTAAATGTTATGTTCGCCGGCGGTCGGCCGTGAGGGGCCGCCGGCTATTATTACTTTATTTAATGTTTGTTTAAATGTTTTCCGGTTCCCGTCTCCTTCCTTCCCAACTTTGAATCGCATTACAGTTACTTTTTACTGTAAAAGTGGCAGGAGGGCCTCCACTGTTTTGTGCAAAAGGACAAGGTGTCATATTAGGAACACCTTTACAAAATGATATGGAATTACAAAATAAAATATGTTGACACACAACATTAAAACACTTAGGGTCATTTAGTGTCGACTGACCCAGCTGCAGCCCAGTCCATTTCTCTTTTATCTACTTTACTCATATTGATTGTGTGTGTGTGTGCCTGCTTGCGTGCGTGCGCATGTGTGTTTGTGTGAAGCTGCTTATCAAAAATTGTGAAAGGCAAAACAGAAACTAGATGAGGTAAAAGTTTGTGGAAAATCTTTATGTTGGCTTGAGAAAGCCTAGTCTACACGTTTAAAATAGTGTAGAGTGGAAGAAAGAAAAGTTCAAAATATGTAGTGAAAGAAATGTAGACTGTAATAGAATTACTGTGGGTGATTGTGCTTTCAGTTCTCCAGCAACTGTTTTGCTAGTCTCTTACAAACATGTTCAGGGCCCGGTCCTCTCTCTTCGACGGTCCGGTCCCCATTGTTTCTTTATATGCTCCCAATCTCCTACGTGATGCGAGGCCGGTGCTTATTACACCACTGGCGCTAATTAACAATTACTTACCGGCCTCGAACCACGGTCTCGCCCCGCCTACTCTACTACAGTAACTAAGTAACATTAACTTTGAGTACTTTTTTTAAACAAGCTACTTTTTACTTTTACTTGAGTAGATTTTTTGACTGGTAATTTTACTTGTAGTCTAGTACATCAAAGTAGTAGTACTTTTCCACCTCTGCTTTTTTCCTTACATGTGTTTGTACACATGTTGTTCTCAGGTAAATGTAGCCATGGTGGCTTTTTTGACAGGACCAGTTCAACAGCACCTACTGGAGGTATCAATAAGGATACGATTAGCTCAAATCATGGCATCTATCACCACCGTGCTGCTGATTTGGCCATCAAGGCTACCATGGAACTACTAGAGGACATCCGACAAGCCACAGACAATCAAGCATTCCTTCGGTATGGAACATTTAATTCTACACAATTTTCTATATATTTTTGAGGAGCTCAGATGCAAAAGCCTCTAAACACAACCAACTTTTTCAAATTTTTGATTACTGGAACTGGGCAGAGGGTGAACCTGACTGTGTCTCTGTCAGATTAATGGGACTCGGTCAAACCTCTGTGCTGGCTTTTGTGATTGACACCACGGGCAGTATGTCTGATGATATTAATGAGGCAAAGAGAGTGTCCTTCAGTATTATAGACAGCAGGAGAGGAACACCAGAGGAGCCTTCGGAGTACATTCTTGTCCCTTTTAATGACCCAGGTAAACCAATTGTTTTTTTAAGTTTTCATCTTTGTCAAAGCCTTTTTATTCAAAGGAAAACATGAATTTATAAAGATTAATATGTTGGATTGACGTAGCTGTTTGAAATATAACGTTTTACAGTTCTCTAGTAAGGTACTGTATGTGTATCTTGTACAGATTTTGGACCTCTTACCCGGACTGAGAATGCAGATGTCTTTAAAGAGAGAATCAATTCTCTTTCAGCGGATGGTGGTGGTGACCTCCCAGAGATGTGCTTATCAGGACTGCAGGTTTGTATGTGTAGGCCTTACTGACGGATTACACATATTCACACGGATGGTGAAAATAAGTTAATCAATCAATAAATCATGTATAAAGTCCTGTTTTTGGATGTCTAGATGGCGCTCGCAGGTGCTCCTCCATCTTCAGACATTTTTGTTTTCACTGATGCTGCTGCCAAAGACTTTGACTTACTTAGCACAATTAAGGCCATGATAGAAAGTACCAAGTCAAGAGTGAGTGTCTACACAATCTTTACTCAAAAAAATGCTTTTGATCCTCCAGTTTCTCAGCTTTTTTTAAATCCCTTTTTTGTCACTCAACCATTTGAGTAAAGTGATGTTGAAAATGTCTGTAATTGTATTTCTTTATTTCACTCTGATCTCTTTCTACAACATCCAGGTCACTTTCATGCTGACAAGTCCGTTCTCATTCCGTAGAAAAAGGGGCGTTTTGGCATCTCAGCGTGTTTACTCAAGATCAATGTCCCAGTCAGAAATGCAGTTGTACAGAGACCTTGCCCATGCTTCTGGTGGACAGGCCATAGAGGTCACAAAGAGTACACTGTCTAAGGCCACTGCAGTCATAATGGATTCATCCATCTCAGCTCTGGTATGCTGCTTAAAGAAACACAAAAAAATGTGTTGGAAATGGAAAATTTCTTATTGAAAAAAGGTAAGACTGGCACTGTTAAACAGCAGAATATTGAAACATTGATGCGTTTCTTGAAGGTCACAGTACTTCAGGTGATAGGAAGTCCAGCCAATGCAGAAAACATTTCTTTCCTGTTGGATTCATCTTTGTCCAATGTGACAGTGTACATCACTGGGGTCTCCCCAAATTTTACCCTCTACAGCCCCACAGGTGAGTCACCATATGTGTTTAAGAAATCAATGGGTTTCTCATCATTTGTTTGTCCCGTCATAACACACGGCCATCAGCAAGCAATGACTTTGTTATTGTTTTGCAACCTCTAGCAGCGAAAATTGCATCCAAAAACATAAAGTGTTAACAAAATTTAGGGAATTTTTCATGCAGATTTATTTTAAGGTTGTACATAGTACGTACATGCATTGGCAAGACACAATTACTGACAAGACATTTTTGCTTATGATGTTGTTTATCTGCAGTGCAAAACTTCAGGTAAAATCATTTTAAATTGCATCACTTTATTGTCAATCACATTGCAGTAAAAAGTGGTCTGTTTTTCATCTTTTACTCAGGTGTGTCTCAGTCAGGTTCTGTACCAGTTGGTCCTCTGGGTAGCATTCAAACTGTGGGCAATCTGTGGAGAGTTAAACTCAACTCTGATATTCAGACAGGGGAATGGAGCATTAGCATTACCTCCACCAGCACCTACACAATAAAAGTCATTGGTAGGGGTGTTTATC
Source organism: Triplophysa tibetana (assembly GCA_008369825.1). Taxonomy (NCBI): domain Eukaryota; kingdom Metazoa; phylum Chordata; class Actinopteri; order Cypriniformes; family Nemacheilidae; genus Triplophysa; species Triplophysa tibetana. The sequence goes on along the minus strand of CM017896.1, from coordinate 13,135,877 downwards.
TGCCATTAATTTACTAATATGTCATAGTCTTCCTTTATTTGAAGTTTTTCAATCAAATGTACAACATTGTAATATCGAAACTGCTACATAAATGGATTTAGAAATATTGTAAAGTATTTACACTTTAATTTTTTTGAATAAAGGTCAGAGTTCTGTGGATTTTCTCTTTAACTTTGTGGAGCAATCTGAGGGAGGTGACTTTACACCCAAAGACAATCGTCCTTTCATTGGTATAAAGTTCAAACCATCTTTATATCACGTTACTTGATTATTATTACTATAATAAATATAGTGTATGAACCTGCTTCTTCATCAAGAAAATGAATGTCAGGGTTCAGATCTTCTTTTTTAAAATTATATTTCAGTATCATAAGCGAGATAAAAAAATACATAAATGGAAATTAATGAGCTCTGTTGTGTAATTTCTCAGGTCGGAGTGCCACTTTGTTTCTTTCTGTGACCAGAGAAGACTTGGTCACAGTGACCGATGTGTTATTAGCTGAAGTTTCAGGATTAGATACTGTTAATGGAACCGTCACATCTGTGGGTGGGTCAGGCTTCCTGGTTTACTTACAAAAAATCCCAGAGGGTGCATTTGTCATACATCTGAAAGGGCTTTTAAATGATTCATCCTCAACTGACCGATTCCAGAGGCAGTCACCCACTCAGCTCAGAGGCTCAAGAGTTGCTATTGCGGTGAGCTTATAGACACGATAAGTGAATCACAGCAACCTTATGACATCATAGTGCTGTTCAAGTGTTTGCCCACATGGGCTCTAACTCTAATTAAAACGAACCTGCTTGTTATTAAGTAGACGTATAGAAAAGAATAAACCTTTTATAACAATTTTATTTTACAACAATAACAATGAAATTATATTTATCATATTTATCCCTTCTAGGCTCAGTCAAACGGCACTATAGATCCTGCAAACCCCTTCAGTCTGAGCTTTACTTTGGCTAGTAATGGATCAGGGGGCAACTACACTATCCGAGCCAGGACTGACCGCAGCTTCAGCGTGTCTGTCCCCAGCTCCCTGAATGTGGAGGCAGGAGGAAGTGCTCAGGGAACCGTAACACTGACTGCACCCCCTAACACAGAGTCTGGGACTGATGTCACACTCACCATTGAGGCAGAAGATCCAGGGTCCACCGACTCAAATTATGTGACACTGCGGCTCACTGTCATGGCTGAGGTATGTTGTGGAAAAATATGAGTCATGGTATAGCTTCTTGTGTTACATGGCAAAGTCAGCTTTCCATAACTATTACATTTTATCTTTATCCTTATTAACCTTGATTCTTTACTCCTGTTTTCCGTCCAGGTAACTGATGTCTCCAGACCTGTCTGTAAGGTAGTAAGCATTAAAGCTGACTGCCCTGTGAAGTGCGGCAGTGCATCATGGGAACTCACTGCCAAGCTGACAGATGGTATTGGTTCAGGCATATCCAGTGTCTCAGTCAACGTCGGCAACGGTTCTCTCAGCATAAGTAATGCGATGAGTGAGAATGGCACCAATGTGACTGTAGCTTTCTATAACGCTTCCTGCTGTTCTCAGGAGGTGGAGCTGGTGATGGTGGATGGGGTGGGAAATGTGGGTACATGTTTTACTTCTATAAAGCACCTCACTTTAAAAACAACCACACTGATGCCTGCAACAATTACCACAACCAACAGAGGCTACTCTGTGTTGTTCTCTAAGTATCTTTTGCTCTTTGTTTACCTTATGTGGTGAAAAGAAAACAGAAGGCACATACTGGACATTAAAGATCATAAAAACATGCCGATTAACTTTTAGAAACATCTGCTGTAGATTTACATACTTACATATTGTCTAGAACACATTTACATTTAAAGTCAGTGACTGTTTTACTTTATGAAAGGTACAATGTTATACAACAGATTAAAGATTGACATTCTTCTCTTGAATTTTCACAAAATAAATGAGTGTAAATAAAAAAATGTTGTATGTATAAAATCAGTGGACATTGAAAAGTTTCATAGTATTGAATTATACCTGTTAGTATTGAATAATAACTTGCTTGTATATTTGAGAAAATATTGCAATGTTCTCTTATAATGACTCTTTGAAGTGGATATTTAATGAGTTATGCTCTGAGACATCATAAGCTGCATCAACACATTCTCTAATAACATGAATTGTACATACATTTATAAACTTAAAACGTATATTGGAAGATTCCATTTCTTCTGAATTATGCAGTGGCAACAGGAATCTGACTGGCATATCTGCATATGCATAAGCATAGGATGAAACCATTTAGTATTTAGTTTCTTTTAGGTATTTTTAAGATGTCTGCTAAAGATCTGGAGTTCTGGGAAATATCTGCTGTGTAAAAACATCTGATAAACGTCTTAGAAAAGGCATTTTTTTACATTACAGGCACATTACATTAAATCATAAACATCTTACAGACATCTAAATCTATGACATCTGACAGGAGACGTCTCAAAGACGTCCTTACATTCGCTTAACTGTTAAATGTGAAAACGATAAATTAACATTTTGCAATAACATGAACTAAAACATACAGTGTGGATGATGGTGCAACTAAATGCATAAGTGCAAAACACTCGTGCCAACATGCTAACATTGAATTGGGTTGTTTATTTGCGTATCTTGAATTTCATGGAGCATTGCACATACATAGCAAATCATGAGGTATTAATGAAGTAATGTTTTACATGATAGCTTGTTTGCACAATGCACAGGATGAACAATGTCCAGAGTCTGTATCCTTTTTATTCTTGAAATGAGAATTTAATTTGTAATTATTTTAAAATTCGTACAAAAATCTGGTTGCACGGTCACAGTAACTTGCATTTCATCAGTGTTGCACTGTAAAAACTGTGCTGTAGTCATGCAGCTAGTTGCCAGTAACTTACTGTAGATTTATAATTATCTAATTTATTGGCAACAGTTTGTTCAAAGATAAATTAACATTAAACATTAACAAGTCTTTATCTTTACATGAAAAAAACTATAAAATAACAGCCTCATGCTTTAACCAAACTGTTGCTAGTCGATTACATAAATGTTAATCTAGTAAATTGAGTAATTTGCTGACAAACTGCTACCAGTAATACTGTAAATTCTTCATATTTTTTTACATTGTGTTCCTTGTGAAATCCAGCTCAAAACAGTCAATTTCATTTTTTCTTTTTGCAAAATTCAGATTTATACTGTAGCTTTCTAAGATTGTTTATTTATGTTGACAAAAATAATTATTTAGAATCAAGATTTTTTTACTTTCTTTTGATTAATATTTCAGTTTTGCACTGTGGAAGCAAGGACTAATTTGTATATTCATCGATCCGCTTTTACCAAATGAGGTAAGTGTGCAGTGCTACATGAAAGTCATCAAAATCTTACGCAACTAATTTTTATTCCAGTGCAGCCCCTATTGTATTTGACAACCTGAAAATATCGTCCAAGCTTTTTCGATTTTATCTCATTTAGCTTCTCTTCTGTTGAAATTCACTCAACCAAACTATCTATCAATGTCAAAATAGTGCTAATCTGATAAAAGTAGTTAATATGTCGTTTAAAAAAAACTTGCAACACACCAGTTTGCAAATTCCACATTTCTAGAAGAGTTTTAAAATTGTTAGGTGCTTTAATAAACATAACTTACTAACAAGTTTAGAAACAGGGACTACAAGCATTTATAACAGGTTATTCACCTGACAACCACATAGGTGAAAAGGTGAACATCAAAAAATATTTTAAATTACACATGTAATAAAACCATTACACTTTACAATAATCTACAATTTTGTTGATTCAAACATTCAGTGAAAAAATGACCAGAAAAAAGATGATTACTAAAAAATACAGTCAAGACAGAATTTTACACTTTATCCTCTAAATTCAAACAACCGTTAGTAAATGAAAGGCAACATTTATTATGCTACTTTACTTTGCTCTGAAACAATTAAAGGAGTAGTTCACTTCAAAAAAAGTCCCCATTGACTTTACATAGTGGGAATAAAAATGTGTATGGAAAGTCAATGGGGACTTATTTGAAATGAACTACTCTTTAATACAAGAAATGGTAGAAAGATCATAAAATGCTTCAGTGATTTGACAAAACCAAGAGCTCATATGCAAAATAGTCTATAAGGTTGTTCCTTATATCGGTTACCTGGGAACTATGCAAACTATAATGCTAATTCACACTGATCCAACAAACTCAAACAAATGCCAACAAACGTGTTCGGTGATGTTTGTTGATTCAGTGTGAATCAGCCATTAGATAAAAATGGAACAAAAATGTACTATGGGCATAAAAAATTATAAAATTGTAGTAACAAATGATAAATTAATAATGTGTCATGATCCTATCCTTCTTGTCTGGAGTTTTCTAGTTATGTGGACAAGGTTGTGACAAAACCATGTATTTTGTGCTTCTTGTGTTCTATGTGGAAATAGGTGGCCATGTGTTCTCCCGTCTCATCTCTCCCTGCCATGTTTGTAAATGTACTATTTATGGTTTTTTTGGACCTCGTTATTTCCCCCCCTCTTCGGAAGTGTTTGTTTTGAATTCCTGTTTTGTTTAGTTCTGTCCCCATCCTGGAGTTTTGATTCTTTGAAAATTGCAGCATCAGCTTATGTGGAACACTTTAGATGGACTTCAGAGCATAATTCTGCTACTGTTATTCAGACCATAGGCACCAATTTATATGATGTTAATGGATGACTATAGATTAACAGAGTTCGGGAGAAGCCAGAGCAGATAATTAAGACCGGCTGGTTCGCAATCAGCAATCATAGACACTACCCTATCAGCTCAAGCGAACCAGCACATAAGTAGACAAAGATTCTTACCTGAAGCCATCTCTAAAGGATTACACATAATCTCCGGAAGGACTATCTTGCCATCCTCAGAAAATGCCAGACACAGATTCTTCAGATTCCAGCGAGAGTGCCATCGAACAGGATGAGCCAGTGATTTCAAGCGTCACCGGGCTTCCCGAAGCTGAAACTACTTCGCGAGGCTGCCAACAACAGCGGGCCGGAAAAAGCACTTCAAAACGCCCCCGCTCTTCTTCGCAGCAGTCTACGAGACACCCTCCGCCTTCGCCTGCATCTTCCTACTCCTCAACGCTTCCACTCATCCCAGCCATCGGGAAGTGGAACATTTCAGGACGCCGCACAGCGCTGTCCGAACGGGACATCTACTTCAGCAAGCGGATGACCAAAGCCGAGCTATACGGTATTTTTGTCTCTCTCCCGCCTGCAATCTCCAAGCAGGAGCCACGAATGCTGATGGATCCGCACCGGGCGCAAAGCCTACGTCGAGACCATCCTGAACCAAACACCTCAGCGGCCGGCGATGCCTTACCACCCTCAGGCAACCGTAACAGGCGATCGGCTAGGCTAGGCTACGCTTCAGGTGAGCCATCATCGATGCCAACCATTCTCCAGTTGGTGGGGGTAGACGGGACATTTCCTGCTCCCTCGCACGGCAACCACCAGCACAGCGCGAGCTGGCCTACCACAGCACTGTCCGGTCACATGTACCCGCAAAGCACCACGCTTCCAGCTAACCAAGCACCCGCCTCATGGCCAGCGGATCCGCTACTAGCAGCCATCGCTGGCCAGGATGACGTCACCGGCATGAGAAAGCACCAATTGGCCGCTCCAGCGGAAGCCACGACAAACCTCTTCTCTCCGACTTTGGTAACGCCTCAGCATTCTTTGGCGACTGCCGTCCCCATGCCGATGCCTCCAAACGCTCCGGTCTTGGAACCTCCTCCGGTCTCCACTAACATCAGGGCGCAGATTCTAGCAGGTGCAGATATTGACTTCTTTCAACTATTATCACCGCTCCCACCCCATGCAGCCGAGCGACAAATTTCATTTGGCGACCTCTCCTTCACCGTTAAAAACACGTCCCACAGTCAACCCCGCATCTTGTCATTTCCAGAATTCACTGTAGCCTTCTCACGCTACACGGAGGTTATCTGCACGCTTTTTCCTCAGAGGAGACGTGAGCTCGGCGACTATCTCTCCATAGTCGCGGAGGTCGCGCTCTCTTATGGGGAAACGCATTTCTACACCTACCACAGGTTATTCTCAGCGAAATGCGCCATTAGAGTAGCTCAGTGGAATCAGTGCCCGTATTGGGGAGCACTGGACACTGAGCTTCACAACAGGGTTTTTCTGGGCTGCCAAAATTTTTCTTGCGCTGTGTGTCACTCGGTGGCGCATAGCACAACAGCCTGTCCCCTCGTCACACCCACTCCCTCCCCACGCCAGACTTCGCCTCCTCAAGCTTCCACCGCCCACGTTCCGCGCCTGCAAAATCAGCAATCTCGCCCCGGCACGGCAGGAAGAAACAACGCCCGAGAGCAAGAAGTCTGCAGGAAATTTAACACGGACCATTGTTCAAGACAGCGATGCCGTTACTTCCACGTATGCAACTATTGCGGCGGCGCCCATTCCCGATTGGTCTGCCCAGTGCACAACCCCGGCACCGCTTGTGCCCTCACCAGCAGCCTTGTATGCCCTAATCTCCGTTCCGCGCTCGCCGAACCCGACACTGTCGATCGCCTTATTAAACGAGAGATCGACGACCAGTTCTTGATCGGTCCCTCCGCCGCCCCGCCGTTTCCAGTTTTCCGCGTCAGCCCCATTGGCGCGGCCACGCGAAAATTTTCTGGAAAGAAGCGCCTGATTTTCGATCTGTCCTCCCCACACAGTTCTCATTTCCCGAGCATCAACAGTCTAATTCCGCTCGACGAATTCTCGTTGCATTATAAGGACATAGAGCAAGCTATCACGCTAATCAAAAAGGCCGGACGAGGCCCTGGCTGGCCAAAATAGACATCACTTCCGCGTTCAAAATCATGCCGATTCACCCCGATTTTTGGCACCTATTCTGCATTTGCTGGCGAAATCTGTTTTATTTTTCTTTCCGCCTCACTTTCGGGTGCAGAAGCAGCCCAAAAATTTTCGACATGTTATCAGGAGCAATCTGTTGGATTCTCTCCAACAACCACGCCATTCCTTATCTCATCCACCTTCTCGATGACTTTTTGATAATCTCGCCGCCCGAATCTATCCCCGCCGCTCATCTTTCCACAGTCCAGGAAGTTTTTTCGGGGCTCGGAGTCCCTCTCGCACCCGAAAAAACTTTGGGACCCAGCACTTCCGTCGAGTTTCTAGGCATCAAACTTGACACGCTCAAATTCCACGCGTCTTTGCCCCAGGAAAAAGTCGATAGAATAATTCTGATCGCCTCCTCCCTCCTAGGCTCCCCGCACTGCTCCAAACGCGACGTTTTATCCATCCTAGGCCATTTGGACTTCGCGATGCGAATCATACCCCAAGGTCGCCCCTTCGTTTCGCACCTCCTTTCCCCAGCTTCCTCGGCTCAGGCTCTGGAGGATTTAATCCACCTAGACAGCTCTTGCCGCGACGAGCTCTGTCTATGGATCAAATTCCTAAAACAATGGAACGGTATCTCCTTCTTCTACAACGAATGGATATCTCTCCCCGTTGACATTCGCCTGTTCACGGACGCAGCTCCCTCAGTCGGTTTTGGGGGTTACTACCAGGGTCGTTGGTTCGCGTCAACGTGGCCCCCCCAGCTCATTAGCCTACCGCAGTCCCTTGCATCGTCAGCTCTTTTCGAGCTGTACCCTTTAGTGGCGGCGGCCCATTTATGGGGAAAGGAATGGTCCGCCTCCAGTATCGTGGTCCATTGCGACAATGAAGCTACGGTACACTGCATCAATAAGGGCCGCTCCCACTCGCTCGCCCTAATGCCTTTTCTGAGACGCCTAATTTGGATCTCAGCTTGCGACCAATTCGTCCTGTCCGCTAGACACTCCCTGGAGTTAAAAACCAGATAGCTGACGCCCTTTCTCGCTTTTCATTTCACAAATTCAGGCTGCTTGCGCCAGAGGCAGACCATTCACCAATGCCGGTTCCTCCCTATTCGGCCTTAATCTTCAACTAAATTACCCTCTAAACACCTTGCTAACCGCCTCTAGAAACTCAATCATCAATGCCGTTTCTCACAGGACCCAACAGTCATACCTCACAGCTTGGAAGAACTTCAAAACGTTCCACCTCTCATATAACATCCCCTTCCCGGACTTTTCCCTCCTCTCCATCACGTCATTAATCTCCTTCCTAAATAACACGAAACATCTCAAAGCCAGCTCAATCAAAGGTTACTTGAGCGGGATCCAATTTTTTCACAAACTGATGTACAATTCACCTTCCCCAGCCATAGAAAGTCCTCAGACATCCCTGCTCCTCAAGGGCATCCAAAGAACCCAACCTCCTCCTCGAGACGCCAGGCAACCCATCACCTTAGAGATCCTAACAAAATGTATCTCCACTCTTCGCAGAGGCTACCACACAAAGCACACCGCACGCACCCTCGATGCCATGTTCATCCTGGCGTTCTTTGGTTTTCTCAGAGGTTCAGAATTCACCACTAAATCTCACTTCGATCCTTCAGCTCACCCTTCCATCGCTGATTTGTCCATAATCGATCATGAAACCATCTCATACTTCATCAAGCAGAGCAAGACAGACCAGGCCAGACGTGGTCATCTAATTTACATCTCCAAACTCCCTTCACTGATCCAGCTGTTCCAAACATTAGCAGCATACCTCCACTCCATGACATCACAGGCCTCATCTCCATCTGACCCTCTCTTTGTGGACGATTCAAATCACCCCGCATCACGTTTTTGGTTCCAAAAACACCTTAAATTGGTCTTATTACAATTGGGCATTCCGGCGGATCAATTTTCCACCCATTCCTTCCGCATCGGCGCTGCAACTACGGCCGCCCAAAAAGGCCTTACAAAATTGCAGATCCAAACACAATCACCTCTTCGAAGCCAGTATCGCCGCAGCGACCGCCCCCGCAGGGGCCCGTGCTTCATACTTCTCTCTGCCGCAGCAGAATGTGTTCCCCCCATACTAGAAGCTAGCGTCACCGCAGTGACCGCCCACAGGCTTTCAATCTTGACTCTGCCGCAGCAGATGCCACGCATCTCTAAGCTGACTTGCCGCAGCGAGTGCCCCCTCAAAGCTACCATCGCCGCAACTACAACCATGCTCTGCCACAGCAGACGCCTTTCATCAGGAAGCTTGCTTCACCGCAGAATTCACTTCCACAGAGGCCTTTTTCCATTCTCGCTCCGCTGCAGCAGAGGCCATGCACGCTCATGCCAGAATCACCGCAGCGACTGCCCCTGCAGGGGCCTGTGGTTCCAACTCGTGCCCTGCTGCAGCAGACGCCACGCATTTCGAAGGTAACTTTGCAGCAGCAAATGCCCGAGCAGGGGCCCATTGCTTCAAACTTCTCTCTGCCGCAGCAGGACGTGTTCCACCCCATCCGCGCAAGAAGCCGGAGTCACCGCAGTGACCACACCTGGGCTTCCAACTAATGCTCTGCCACAGCAGACAGGCAAAAGTCACCCTGCCGAAGCTAGCCAACCTTCCAGCTCTGTTGCTCCCCAGGTACATGATCCTCATTCACGATCACAGAAGAGCTCCCTCAGAAATCTACATCCAGACGTGATGACAACACCTGCTACATCAGGACCTGCGCGACCGCAAGCCACCATCCATGAAGCCTTTCTCTCAGCGGTCTTGTTTTTGGGGAGTATGCGCTACCTGGCTGCTGTCCAACTCATATCCTTGCACTTTTTGGGGGGTGAGTTCTGGGTTCGGCCGTTTCCGAGCTCGGCGCACTCGCCCCTATTGGGGGGCGGGAGCGTTCCGGGATCGGATGGAATCGGCGAGCTCGGAACCTGCTCCCCGGACAGCACGCCAAACACGCATACTTTACTACCCCTGCTATCTTCATTATCTGCTCAGGTGAACTCGTGAAATGTCTGCCGGTGGGTGCTCAAACCTCCACCACTCCTACACACATATACATGTTGATATAGATGCAGAACGGTTGGGTTAGAACAGAATTCTTATTTTTAGCATTGTTTCAATTAAGACTGATCTGTATACTTATGTCATTTTACTTCTTCAGCAGTACCTCAACACAATATGGGAAATTTTAATTAATTTATTTTCTCTTTGCATTGACTTCCTTATCAAGGCATTGATCTTATAATAATTGCGATCTAATAAACATTTTGACAATAGTGACAAATTGTGACAGCAAGCAATTATAAACAACTAATATATTCCGAAATTAATATTATTATGTTATGTTATGATATGATATTATGTTATTTGATTCCTTCAGATATGATATACTGTATATTCATCTTTTGCCATAATTTTCACTCTATCTATAAAGATTGACAACACATTGACTGTTAATGCTGTCCAGAAAGCCTGCGCAAAAAATTAAGTTCTGTCTACTACACCAACAGCCTGAAATCAGCTATTTTTTAAACAGCCGTGAGTGGAAATCAGTTCAGTGGTGCACAGCATTGTGATGCTCAAAAAAGATCAGAGAAGGGCAGAAGATCATTACTGATGGTCTGGACTTAGTAAAAGTCAACATAGAAGTCGAAAGCTATGGCTCTTTCTCGCATCAGACTGGGTTTAAAATGTCATACTTTGCAGGGTAAGCTAGTCTGAGAGAATATGTCTTCTTGGCTTATTTATTGTCTTATCTGACTTAATATTTTTTAATGGCCACATTGTCAAGCCTCCACTAATGCTACCCATGATCTTGGCATTGCTTAACACCATGCTCTAACCACTGAGCCACAGGAAAGCAAATACAGTTATGACAACTGCACAGAGCTCAAGATGGCATTACAAGATTAGTTATCTTTAACTTCTCTTTCCTCTCAGGCAATTGTAGCCATGGTGGCTTTTTTGACTAAACCGGTTCAACAAAACTTACTGGAGGTATCAATAAAGTTCAGTTCAGTTCACGGCATCTATCACCACAGTGCGGCAGATCTGGCCATCAGTGCTATCATGGAACTGCTGGAGGACATTAGACTGGCCAAAGGCAATTCAGCCATTCTTCTGTATAGGATCCATTTTTGTTAGAAACATTCTGTTTGTTGCAATGCACGTACACAGACGCACAAACACACACACACAGACAGAAGACAAATTCTATATGACAAAGATCCTGACATATGTAAGTTTTTTTCGATAAAGGGATACAATTTGTATGACAAAAAATCAATAACGTTCGTTTTTTTTCACAGGAAGTACAGAATGTGAACTATTTGATTTCCTATCTTCTTTCTCTCAGATTGATGGGGATGAATAAGACCTCAGTGCTGGCTTTTGTGATTGACACAACAGGCAGTATATCTGATGACATCACAGAAGTCAAGAGAGTGTCCTTAAATATCATAGACAGCCTGAGTGAATCCGCAGAAAACCCTCAGAATATATACTAGTTCAATTTAATGACCCAGTGTAGTGGAGTAGGCTGGGAACCACGGTCTCGCCCCGCCTACTCCACTACACCCAGGTAGAGCTGTTAAGCTATTACCATTTGTAACTTACTTGATTAAAAGCGTAGCTGTTGTAGAGGACATGAGAAGTGTAGCTACAGTAGAGGGTGATGTATGTAAATGTAATATTTAGCTTCAAATTTACATTGTGTAAGAATTAGTAACAAATCATAACTTTTTTCCATTATTAACTTCTAAAATTGTGATATATTGCAATTGTTCTCGCTATGTCCTAGTGGGCATCAAAAATCATTAAATTTGACTAGTTTTAATAGCAACTATTGAAATTTGTCTTGATAACCATCTGCCATACAAGTGTTTTACATTTTATTCTAAAATATTTATCATTAGCAAAACTGGGTACATGGGGCAGTACTTTGCCTACTTAATTTGCAGTCAGAGATGTAAAAACTTCTTATAATATTAAAAAGATTTATACATAACATGGTAATTAAAAGACTCTTAATACAGTAACTGACTGCTAAAGTAAACCAGGTGCACAGCAAATGGCCTTGTTTTTCCTCTCATCTACCTTTACCTTAGTTCACGCAAAAGTTCTCTCATCATTTACACACCCTCTTGTAATTTCAAACCTGTGTGACTTTCTTTCTTTCGCAGAACATGAGATAAGAAGATATTTTGAAGAATGTTGGTAGCTGAGCAATGGCAGTACGCATTCCCTTCTATCATACAGTATAGACAGAAAACGTCTTGGTTACGTATGTAACCTCAGTTCCCTGATGGAGGGAACGAGACGTTGTGTCGAGAACGACAGATGGGGTTCGCCCTTGAGAACCAATCAACTCTGACTACTATAGAAAAGGCCAATGAAATTTGGCGAATGAAATTTGCATGCCGGGCTCCGCCCCCGGATATCCGGTATAAAAGGAAGCCGGCGTGCAGCATTCATTTACCTCTTGTTCTGAAGAGCCTGAGAGCCTCTCACGACTGCAGCAGAATACGATACGTGTTTGTGGCATAAGGGACACAACGTCTCGTTCCCTCCATCAGGGAACTGAGATTACATACGTAACCAAGACGTTCCCTTTCTGTCGGTCTCTCGACGTTGTGTCGAGAACGACAGATGGGGTTGCCTATGGAAAACGCCACAACGCTGTATCGCGTCACAATCTCTAGCGAAGCGACGGTAACAAGCCTGGGCGTGTCAGCTCGATGCTTTCGCGAAACTGTAACCTTCCAGTGTGGTGGTCGGGGGGTTCCATAGCTTTCTAAGAGAAAGATGGGTACAGCCCTGACCGGTAACCTTTCACGGACGGGGCCTTAGCTCTCTACAGGCGAGAGGCCGTCCGGCTCGGGTTTACACCGGGTAAGCGCCACTTCCTTATTCAGGAATGCGCTGCAGAGGCCACCTCCTGCCCGTGGGGAGGAAAATGGTGGATATAGGTATGGTCTCGTCCTTGTAGGAGAACGCATGGAACGTGCGGACTGAGTAGTTAACCGCGAGGTGGAGGTCCACCTAGGGAAGCTCATGGGTTACCAGGAGTGGGAACCATACTCATGAGGATACATCAGACGGAACAGCCCACGGAGGGGGTGTTACATACGTCCGGTAGCACTAGGTCCGGTTAGAGCTATCTGTGATAGCTCACATGGTATCCCGGCCTAAGGGGGAAGGCTGCTCTGCCCAGCCAGCCCCCAGGTGGTGCTTGTTTGGTGATGGATGGAATGCCTATTCTTAACCAGTGTCTGGGTAAGAAGGGAGGTAGGTGAGGTACCAGTTTCTTAGCCATGTGTTTGGGTAAGAAGAAAAAGGTAGATAGCACACTGACCCAACCTGTTAGAGGGTGGAAAGGTGCTTTCGCAGGCATACGCCCCCCCGGATGCCAGTCCTACACATTGGGTCCTACACAAAAGTTGTTAACCCTTGTGAAGGTGTTTGGGCGTAGCCCAACCCGCAGCTCTACAGATGTCTGCTAGAGAGGCGCTTCTGCCAGTGCCCAGGAGGTGGCTAAACTCCGTGTGGAGTGAGCCCTCACTACCAATGGGCATGGGAGACTCTGAGATCGGGATGCCGTCGTAACGGTGTCCACGACCCAGTGCGCCAGCCTCTGTTTGGAGACAGCCTTCCCCTTCTGCTGTCCTCCAACAGACACGGAGCTGGTCAGAGCTTCAGAGCTCTGCGTGCGGTCCAGCACGTACTGGACACAACACTGATCGGGTTGGGTCTTCCTCCCCTATGGGGAGCGCCTGCAAGTTCACCACCTGGCCCCGGAGGGAGTAGTGGGAACTTCTTGGGCACGCATCCGTTCCTGGGTCTCAAGCTAACGTGAGAGTTTCCAGGGCCGAATTTAAGGCAATCCGGGGACACGGAGGATGCTCGGTGGTCCCCTACCCTCTTGAAGGAAGTGAGCGCCGTCAGGAGGGCCGTCTTACTCAGTGAGGAAGATCGGAACCTCCGAGGGGCTCTTGGGGGGCCCTGAGGCTCCCCAGGACCACTTAGGGTCCCAAGAGGGTATGGAGCGGAGGTGAGGCGGATTACGCCCTCTCGCGCCCCTTAGGAACCTGGTGACCAGGTGGTGTTGCCCTAGAAACTTTCCACCGACTGAGTCGTGATGAGTGGCAGGAGCGACTACATACACATTCAGCGTGGAGGGGAGATGTTAGTCTCCAGTCTCGTAAGAAGGAAAACACAATCCTGATCGAGCACCTCAGTGGGTCTTTCTCCTTGAGAGAGACACCAGGACGAGAAGAGGCGCCGTCTAGAGGCGTGTAACCGCCTAGTAGATGGGGCCCTAGCCTGGGTGATGGTCTCCGCCGAGAGGGGGAGTAGCCATCTCAGGATCTTCTCGTCCCGTCTAGAGACCAGACATGGGTGTTCCAGAGGTCAGATCTGGGATGCCAGAACGTGTCCGTCCCCTGATAGAGCAGGTCCTCTGTCAGGGGAATGGTTCAGGGGGAGTCGCTGTCCAGAGCATTAGCTCTGAAGCCAAGTGCGGTTAGACTGGTGTGGTGTAACCAATAACACCTGGTGCTCCTGCTCCCTGACCTTGCACAGCGTCTGTGCAAGGAGGCTCCTGGGGGGGGAAGGTGTGCTTCCACCCATCCCGCGGTCAGCTGTGCGCAAGGATATCCGTGCCGAGGGCAGGAATATCAAGCGGGCAAATGGTGGTGTTGCGGGAGGCGAACAGGTTTACCTGGGCCTACCCGAACAGCCTCCAAATGAGCTGGTGCGCGGGGGTGAAGTCGCCACTCTCCACGAGGCATAAACTGACGAGAGAGCACGTCGGCTGTCTAGTTCAGTTTGCCTTGGGTGTGTGTGGCCCGCAGGGAACGGGTCACATGTTGACTTCACCGGAGGAGGCGTCGAGCAAGTTGTGTTAGCTGCTGTGAGCGAACGCCACCCTGACGATCTGTGCTCGCTACAGCTATAGTGCTGTCCTCGGACCAGCACGTGCATGTCTTACACGAGAGGCCGTAGCCTGCTCAGTTCAAGTAGCACAGCCCACAACTCTTGGCAATTGATATGCCAGCGCAGGTGGGGGTTCGTCCAACACCCCACCTGCGTGCTCGTTGCACACTGCACCGCACCCCTGCAGGGAGACGTCAGCCGTCACCACGACCTGCCTCATAACCTGCCCAGAGGGACCTGAGTCCGTCAAAAAAGTCATAAAGACTAGGGGTTATGGTGCGTTGGCAGCAGGGCAGCATCACCATGCTCCTGCTGCCAGTGTGCCACGCTCTCCTCGGAACTCGACTCTGAAACCAGTGTTGGAGCGGTCACATGTGCATCAACCCGAGGGGTATCAATCCGCGAGGACGCCATGTGTCCCAGGAGCCTCTGAATTGTTTCAGGGGGACCGCTGTCTGTCTAAAATGTTCATTTCAGACAGTTCAACACTGGTTGGGCGCAACTGCGGACAGTAGCGCCGCCGTGGTGACAGAGTTGAGTTCCATACCAAGAGAGAGGATGCTCTGCACTGAGGAGAGCTTGCCCCTCTCTTGGTTGACCTGGAGTCCCAATCGATCTAGGTGCCGGAGCACCAGGTCCCTTCCTGTACACAACAGATCTCGCGAGTGTGCCAGGGTAGGCCAGTCGCTGAGGTAGTTTAGTACCCGCTCGCCTTCTTCCCCTAAGGGAGAAAGGGCGGTCAGGGACAGACCGAAAGGGAGGACTCTGTACTGATATGCCCGCCTCTCGCACGAGAACCGTGGGAACGGCTGGTGTCGAGGAGGACCGAGACATGAAAGTAAGCGTCCTTCAGGTCGATTGCCGCGAACCAATCCTGACACCTGATAGATGTCTGGACGCGCCTCTGTGTGAGCACCCTGAACGGCAGCTTGTGAAGGTGCTCTGTTCCGGGTACGCAGACCTTTGGGCGCAACCCACCGTCTTTTTGGGAACGATGAAGTGCGGGTCGTGACTCACTGAACATCTTGGTTTTGAGGGACGAGCTCGATGCCTGTTTGCCAGAAGGGTGGTGACCTCTACCCGAAGTACGGAGGCGTCCCTGCCTCGACCGAGGGAGGGATGATGCCCCGATACTTTGGGAGAGTCTCTGGCGAACTGGATCGAGTAACCAAGACGGACCGCCCTCATTAGTCAGCGAGACAGTGTGGGCAGCTCTCGAGCTCTCAGGGACTGTACAGGGTGACCAACGGGACGGTCTGCTTCATCATTCCCACGGGGGGTGGTTCGTCGGCTGGCGGAGCTAACCATCTGTCACGGGGGGTCCCCGAAGAAAAGGTTGGCTCCGCCTACTTACCTGCCTAGCGGGACAGCTGCACACACTGTCGGTTTGAGAGTGGTAGCAGCTGTCGTGTGTATACGACCCTACGCCTCGCCAGGGCGTGAGGTCGGGTTTGCCGGGCACAGTCCAGTGGAGTGTGCGATCGGCTGCAAGTACACCCGGGAAGAACCGAAAAACTCTGTGAGTAAGTGGGCGCCAGGCCCTGAAAAGGGTCCGGCTTTGGTGACGAGGCAGGAGCCGTCCCGTACCGACCAATCAGAGCCGTGGCTGTGAAGGTTCGGGCCCGATGTTGTTCTCCCTGGGGTCTTCCCGTCAGTGTCCCTTCTCGCGAGAAGGTTGCTGAGGGGGTGGAGGTTTCCCCCTCGATTTCCGCTTCCGGGGTGCCGCCTGTGGGGGCACAGGAACCGGAGCCGATGTCGAAGGGGTCCTGGGTTGCAGGGAAGCAGACGTCACGTGAGATCTCGGAGGCCTGTAGGCGGCCGAGTCGCGGCGTGAAAAAATGTGGCTAATTGCCACTGTCTGCTTCACCGTCAAAAACTGCTGAGCGAAGTCCTCGACGGTGATACCAACAACCCACCCTGCGAGATGGGTGCATCAAGAAAGCGTACTTCCTTGGTGTCACTCCTCTGCACAAGGTATAGCCGGGGGGGTCTCTCCTGGACCACTACCGTGGACATCGTCCGACCCAGGGCCCGTGCCGCTGCCTTGGTCGCCCGTAGAGCGCTGTCAGCGGCGGCACGGAAATCCTGCATTATACCCGGGTCGGCCTTTCCCTCGTGGGGCTCTCTCAACGCCTTCGCCTGCAGGATGGCCATGGCATAGAGAGAGGAGGCAGCCTGGCCCGCAGCATCGCAAGCCTTCGACACCAGTGATGCCGAAGTCTTACGCGCTTTGGACGGTAGACGTGGCCGATTCCCCCCAGGTAGTAGCCGCCCGCGGCACATGTGCACCGCGGGCGGACGTTCCACCCGGGGGATCTCGACGTAGTCCTTGGCTGCCCCACCATCGAGGGAAGTAAGGGAGCCGGAGCTGGTTTCACTGAAACGATCCGTGAGTGGAGCGTTCCAAGTTTTACACAGCTCCTCGTGCACCTCCGGGAAAAACATAGCACCCGGGCTGGGCGCGGTTTGCACCGCGCTCCGACCTCAGGAACCACGTATCCCCGGGTTAGCACGGATGACATCACTTCTGCTTCGTCCTGAACTCGACCACTGGGGGTGGAGCTCGGATTCGTCAGAGTCGGATGCCAGTCTCCCTCCGATGCTGCGAGCGACATCTCATCTATGTCACACATCGTTTCCGAATGCGTGGCTGAGGATCCGGACGGTATGCCACCGCCGGTTGGGGAACGTTCAGAAGAGCGAATCGGGTTGCGATCGGCCCGTGAGCACTTGGCTGGCGGGTTTACGTTCGCAGAGTTCCCCATATCACTTAACGCTGCTAATACAGGCAGACCTCGAGGCCGTAGCCCCGATGTCGTGGACTTTGGGGCCGTAGCCACCAATGTCACAGCCCGTGTAGCAAACGAAATGGTGGCTGGTTCCCGTAGGAAGACAGTCACCCGTGACCGCAACTTTCTGAATGACAATCTGCCCGCAGTACGGGCAGATGTGTCAACGAACGCTGCTTCAGTGTGCTGGACGCCCAGACACCTAATGCAGCGATCGTGTCCATCCCCCTCCTCGATGAGGGTGCCGCACCCAAGAGAACAGCGGGACATGCCGCGCTGGAGAATGCTCAGTCAGTCCTGAAAAGGACTTTTTAGAAAAAATCTCTAACACCTCCGGAACCGCCGAGACGCCCAGGGGAAGGTCGCTGCAGGAAGGGACGATCCGCTGTAACACGTCGTAGCACCAGCAGTGTAGTTGTAGAGGATTGAATCCTGAGTTGTACTCATGAGCGATGGCTCTGAAGAACAAAAGGTAAATGAATGCTGCACGCCGGCTTCCTTTTATACCGGATATCCGGGGGCGGAGCCCGGCATGCAAATTTCACTCGCCAAATTTCATTGGCCTTTTCTATAGTAGTCAGAGTTGATTGGTTCTCAAGGGCGAACCCCATCTGTCGTTCTCGACACATCGTCGAGAGACCGACAGAAAGGGAACTACATTTACTCACCCTCTTGTAATTTCAAATCTATATGACTTTCTTTCTTTCGCTAACCACAGAAGAAGATATTTGAACAATGTTGATCACTGAGTGATTATCTGTTACAGACATCTTTCGTAATATTTTCTTTTGTGTTCTGTGGAAAACAGAAAGTCATACAGGTTTGGAACATCTTGAGGATGAGTAAATGATGACAGCATTTTCATTTTTGGGTGAACTATCCCCTAAAGTGTTTTTGTTATTCCTCATTAGTGCTGTAATAATGCCTGTGTTTGCTGACTTTAGATTTTGGGCCACTGATACAGACTTTCCATAGAGAAAATAAATTCGCTCACAGCTCATGGTGGAGGAGATACACCAGAAATCTGCTTATCAGGACTCCAGGTAAGCATGTGCATTAGTGAGTAGGTACTATAGAGTTCGAAATGTGGTTGTAAACCTTCATGATCCTGTTATGGACAACTATCAATGACAGAGCCTAATGCCACACTAACTCGAAAGTGGAAAATGTCATGCCTGCACCATAATCAGCCCCAAAAATTGCTGTCTTTGTTTGCTCAGTCTGATTGGGCCAGATATAACATAACCGTTTCCACCAGTGTTTTGCTGCGATTATGCTTTGTCCAAACAAAAACAGTGTATGAAATTATGAAGAAATGAAAAAGAAAGAAATAATAATTTTGTTATCCTGTTTGGTGATGTTATAAAGCCTTAAAGTTGGCAATCATAATTTGTTTTTGAACAAGAATGAAAAGCATGTGTTATATTTATTGACCCTTTAACACAGGTCGGAGTTCTGTTGACTTTCTTTATAACTTTTTGACATTTGAGGGACTTCGGGGTGACTTCACTTGCAAAGACAACCTGCCTTTCAGCGGTAATGATCTTTATTATGTATACAGTATAACTGGGCCGTTGAAAGTAACAAAAAGAGTTTGGTGACCACTATACAGTTTCAAACCATAAACAGAAAAAATATATAAAAAATATATATATAAATATTTAATTAGCTTTTGTCATCGTAGCTCAGAATGACACCTTGTTATTCTCTGTGACCAGAGGTGAATCAGTCACAGTGACTGACGTACTTCTAGCTGAAGCTTTAGGGACAAATGCTGTTTATGGAAACATCCAATATTTAGGTGGGACAGACTACCTGGTTCACATACAAAGCATCCCAGAATGGGCATTCATGGTCCAACTAAAAGGGCGGTTGAGTGGCTCACCTCGATCCTCACCTGTTCACTTCCAGAGACAGTCACCTACTCAACAGAGAAGCTCTGGCATAAAAATGATGGTGAGCTTAAAAATGATAAACCTGTCCCAAGGTCATTTTTCGGATGTACGTATATGACTTAACAGCAAAGTAGAAATGAACTTTACTGGCTTTTAATTGAAAGATTGGACAAACACAACTTCACAGTGCCACTCTGACCAAATACATGCTTTTCTTTATCAGGCCGAATCACAGAACATTTTGCAGCCTGGAATCCCTTTGAATGTAAGCTTTAAATTGACCAATAATGGAACAGCAGGCCACTACACCATAAAAGCCCAGAATGACCGTGGTTTCAAAGTGTCTGTCCCCAGCTTCTTGAATGTGGAGGCTAGGGGTAGCGCTCAAGGAAGCGTAACACTAACCGATCCCTCCAACACAGAATCTGGGACGGATGTCACGTTCACCATTGAGGCAGAAGCTCCAGGGTCAGCAGACCTGAATTACGTGACACTGCGGTTGACTGTCACGGCTGAGGTAAAAACAAAATCGAACATTAAGCATTTTTCATAACATTTTCATTTACCACTGCTATACTGTAGATCTACTGCTATCGTAGTCTCAAATTTTTTGGGGGAATCTTGTCTTATATCCAGGTAACTGATGTCTCCAGACCGGTCTGTAAGCTCATGAGCATCAAATCTGACTGCCCTTTGGAGTGCAGCAGTGCATCATGGGAACTCTTTGCCAACTTTACAGATGGTAATGGTACGGGCATGATCATAGTGTTCGATAAGTTAGAATGGCTCCAGTATGACTGTAGCTTTCTATAATGCTTCATGCTGTTCTCAGGAGGTGGAGCTGGTGGCTGTGGATAAGGTGGGAAATGTTGGTACATGTTTTACTTCTATAAAGTCTCAGTCAGCAACCACCACAGTAACGTATGTCACAAAAACTGCATCTGGCCACGTTGTGTTATTCTCCAAGTATCTTTTGCTTTGCAACTTAGTTGTTTTATTTTTGCAGTGAAGGGTAACTAAGACCCATACAGGAATATTATTATATAAAATAGTGATAAGAGGCTAAATAGCTTACGGACGTACGGTAGATTTATATCATTACATACTCAAAGTACATGTCTAGGTCACACTTGTATGCAGGACCGCTGCCTGACTTTACTATAACTGTATTTTTTAATTTTCATTGATATTTATCATATAGACATTCATCTTTTGTTGAATGAATTTATCTTGGAATGAATGAATCTTTTGTGATATATAGAATTAGTAAACAAAAAAAGTTAACATACATTAATAAATTGAATGATTATGTACCATAATAATTGTTTGTCCATTTGTCAATACATAAATCCATTCTGTTTGTCTTATTTATTCTGAAATGTACACTGTCAGGAAAAAGTTACTGTTAAAGACTTCTTAAATTTGAAATGGCCACATATTGGTTATTCAAACCTTTAAACAGAAACATTTCCGTCCAATGAACCAGAATTAACAAATAATAAGAAAGTGCATGCATGAAACAGTATGTTTTTTTAATTACATAGGCCTATCATAAAATATTTTTTCAACAATATTAGACTTTTTAAAGAGTAAGTATTCGGAATGTTTTATTAAACATTTTTAAAGAAAAATATTTAGGGGCTTTTTTTCTTTGTTCCTACATGATGCTGGTGCAGATTCAGAATTTATTATTGTAAACTTTCATAAATCCAAGTCACCTCCAAATGCATCCTCATTAAAAGGAGTGGAGCAAGAACACATCCAGGGAATTTAGCTGTAATTGACATGTTGAACTTAAATTGGAACTGCACTTTTATATAAAATAGAGAAGAGTTGTAAGCTGGGACTGGAGCTATTTGTTTTAAAAATGCCCAATAAGTTTATTTATAAATACATATTTATTTAAGGTTTAAATTGGTTTGAAAAACATCCTGGTGCTCAGCGCCGATTTGACAACATATTTTTAATACGCTTTCTGCCATCTAGTGCTCATTACAGGAAATACGCTCTGTAAAGTTTTTCATTGCTCGAATAAATTCATAGTAGTACGCAGTATAAAATTTTACATTTCAAAATATTTCATATTGCTATCAGTGTCAATAAGTTAAAATTGGTCGAATTCTATTAACACATGTTTTGAACATATTTGTCATGTTTGGGACTAATGTTGCTTTACGCACACTTTTATTTCATCTTCTGATTGTCATTGAAAGTCTTCTGTTGGTTGTTAGTTAATTTACAGCACTAGCTGTTTCACCAAAGCAGAATAAAAACATATTTTATTTAACTAATGGACTAATTGCTGAGGGACTGAATGACCCCATTTTGCAGAGGGCCGGCAGTCACCTTGATCCCACTGCAGCACCCAAACAAACCCATTTCCCGCACCCCAGTTTTATCCCTGAAGATGAATAATAGTATTGTACAAGTGACATATCTCCATTCATCATCATCAGAAGAGAGACCGAGACACAGGGAAGCGGGCCATTCATTACAGTAAGATGTTAAACTGTGCTCTTTAGCATATGCCTCTTTAATAAGGATTGGGAACACCTGCCCTCCATCTCTCCCTGTCATCAACATTTTACAATTTACATACAAATATTGGAGCTTCACGGTGTCCTGAAAGTATTTAGAATAAACATATCAGGGTACATCTCTGTATTTCCCATCTACGTCTTCAGTTGGCAAACAGTATTTTTATTTCCCACCCTTAGTCCTTTTATTACACTTCAGAGGATTTTAGAAACCTACATTTTACCGTCCTTAATTTAAAGTCCCACTTTCCAGGTATTCTTCATTGTTTAGAAACTGATAAAGGCTTTAGTGAGCATGCCTATAAAATTCATACTGACTACCTTGTTATTCATTAAAATAACTGCATGTGTAAAGTGAAATAGGTATAAAAATATATATAGAGGCTCATTTTAATATCTGATCAGTGAGAACATTTTTAATGATCAATCTCTTTAATGTATTTTTTCTGGAAAACAATTTCTTTGCTGTAACTCTGGCAATACCATTTACATTATTCTGTACATGGAAAAAGAAAAAAAGCACTGCTCTAGATACAGAGTAAAATCTTAAAACTAGAAAAAAACCTTCAAAATAAAAATTAGAGGAGGTTTACATTACAAATTAGTAGTAAGACATTGTCTGAAGTGCAATGGTATAGCTCAGATGAGTTTAAAAGTGGAAAAAAAGATGAAATAAAAATACTTCTCTATCTTCAACAAACAGCAATATCTTTACAGTGAGTAGAGACGTATCCTCTGGTGTATTTAAAATTGTAAAAACATATTTACAAATAACTGTATCTGATATATATATTTTTCCATCACATATATTTCAGCACCAGTATGAAATAAAAAAGAAGAGTAAAAGATTGATGTCTTCAACAAAAATCAAACATCGCGTTAATCTTAAACTTGGTCCCAGATTGGTGATATTTGGTGAGACAAAATTGACCTCACCTCCTCCCTTTGCAACAATATAACATCAACACTGTATTTGTGAATGTATCCCATTAAAACAAAAATGAAAACAATTTTGTGTTGCCAAAAAAAGTTACCAGGGCAAGTCAGTCACACCGTTACATTCCTGTTACATTCCTCAGAGAGCTGAAACAATCAGACTGGACTCTAGATAGAGTTTGATAACAGAGAACTAGACACCATAACTATGACATCATACAGCAACACTACATAGGAGAACAACTGATATTCATATTTATGTGGCATTTCAACAGAGTCAGTCAAACTAGCTGAGAACTTAAACGATGCCTTTTCATTTTGAACACTTGAAATGAGACCAGATAAAAACTTAGAACTCACTAAACACTCAGGAAAATTAGGTAACATGTACGAGATGGTTTGTACGGAAAAAGCTTCCCAATATTTGAAGTACCAGAGGCTAATGTGTAAAAATAAAGTAAATCTATGTCAAGTTAACATTTTAGAAAGTAACAAAGTTATCGCAGCATTGATATCTTGGGGGAGCTTGAAGAAATTTTGTGGGCTCAAAAATCAACTAGCAAAAGTTTATTTATTTGGTAAATTGAAAGATAAGTGGTGTGAACCATAAGCTGAAATACAGTATGTACGGTCTGTTTCCCCTTTTGTATTTTTTTAACCAGTGTTCACAAGCAATTACTTTTCAAAAACAAAAAAAGAATGAAGCAAGTCTTAAAGGTTTGAAAAACAGATGTTTCAGACACTAAATCAAAAGACTAAATTCGTCTCGGATTATTTGACAACCATTGCAATTGTGTGTGGGGCATTACATTAAACCGCCATTAATCGGCTTTGATCCGAACGAGTTGACGTTATGGTTGTATTCCTCTCTAGCTGCCATTGTGACTAAAGAAAACATCTCTGTCTCACAGTTTTACAGAAGGGAGAGAGAAGTTTGTAGCTGCCAAATCTCTTTGAGCGATATTAACGCACACACACAGCTACACTCTTTTGCCGGTTGCCTAGCGACAGCAGAGCATCCATCTTGCATGCACTTAGAGCAAACAGTCTGATGTGTTTGTTGTGATGCTCATAGTGCAAAGCACACATACACAGAACCAAGCACACAAAGCGGATCAAATGAAGAGGATCACAATATATAAAGAGAGAGAACAGACATGTGATACAGAGGGATGAGAGGAGGTGTGTTGAACTTTTTGGGTTTGAAAAAGCGATCTATAGTTGATAAAAGCCCACCTCAAATTCCCTCATACCTGTAGTTTTTCATGAAACAAATGGATGAATTGAAAACAAGACAAAGTTGGTCTATAAAATCTTTTCAAATATCATTTTGCAGTATTCAGTGCCTCTTGCCCTTTATACAACTTAAGGACATAGGAAAAATGGATAAAATTCTTGAAGCAGCTAAAATGTTGTTTTAAAAGAAAAAAGGAATTACAACATAAAAGCCTGAATTCTTACGTGAGAAGCGACCACCCAAACAGAGAGGAGTTGGTTTAAATATTGTGACATCACACACATGTAATACACGACATGTAATATATTGTTTAGAATTGTAGACCATGTAATAAAACAAAAATCACATTTCCCATGAAATTGTCCTATCAAAAAAAAAATCTGTAGGCTATTGGTTGGGGAAAAACTCTTCCATCCAACCTTCCGTTGTATCCAAATCTGTCCCATCCGACAGGCCGAATGAAACTCCAGCCCCAGCCCCTGATTGGCTGCCGTAACCATACGCCAGGTCCTGATTGGACGTCCTCTGGTAGCCCTGAGGCTGACCGCCTGGCATGTACGGCCCTCCCCCACCTGATGCACCCGGCATGCCCTGAGGCGTGCCCTGTCCGAAAGCAGTCATGTTGGGCACGCCCTGGTTCATGCCTGCCATCACCATACCCCGTGGCTGGTTAGTCCTTGGCTGCCCTGCCATGTGTGGCATCATGGGCCCGCCCATTGCTGCTGGGTTTATAGAGCGTGGGTCCACCATAGTCTGCCCACCCATGGCTTGCCCGAAATGCTGCTTGGCCACCCTAGGAGGCTGCCCGCCTTGCATTGCATAGGCAGGATTGCTGTTAAACCCCACCATGTCGTTTGAAGTCCTGCCACCCATGGCCTGCATATTTTGCTGCTGCTGTTGCTGAGGCCATGTCTGACCTCCACCTCCCATCATGCTTTGCAGTCTCTGAACCTGGGATTTGGCCATCGGCTGCCCACCGGGGGCGACGGCGCCTGCTTTCATTTGCTGCTGTGAGAGTGCAGGGTTTATAAGCATTCCCTGTCCGTAAACGCCTCCTGCCCCTCCGGCGACCATCCCTTGCCCGACGGCGCCCGCCTGTCTCTGCGCCATCGCCATGCCCGTCTGGTTTGGATGGTGCTGCTGTTGCTGCTGAAGCATTTGGCCCATGCCCGGGTTCATGCCCTGGTACATGCCTGTTTGTGCACCCGACTGGCCACCGTACACCATGCTCATGTCTCCTTGTGAGGGCATGGCGGCAGAATTCTGTACGGGCGTCATCTGGAGGATTCCAGCGTTCTGTTGCTGCTGTTGCTGCATAAGTCGAGTGTTCCGGAGGTTCTGTAGCGTCTGGTTCCTTGCCACCATCTCCTGGGACGTGCCTAAAAATAATTGCAAATTAAATCACATTAACTGACATCTGTTGTGCTGTGTGCATATTCTGTACATGACAATCCTATCCCAATTAAACTCAAATGATCTTAGTACTCTCAATATGGGAGTAAATCACTGTCAATTGTAATAGGACACTGAAAAAGAAACCAGATGTTTGTGTGTGAGGATGAAATTAATTTTGAAGAAATTTTACGTTTCTTAGACTAAATGTTAAAGGGATATTTCACCCAAAAATCTAAATTTTGTGATTTATTCATCCTCATGTGGTTAAAAACCTTGACTTTCGTTCTGTGGAGGACAAAAGAAGATATTTTGAGAAATGTCCGAAGTGATTTTGTGTGAGTGATCCGCAGATGGCGGAGAAAAGTATACGTGCGGGCGGGTGGCAGGTATATCATTTTATTGAAGCAGCGGATTCGGGTGAGATTTTAGCTCATCCGCGCATCTCTATTTTGTGTCTATACGAAGTCAATGGGGGACGATGTTTTTTGGTTACCAACATACTTCAAAATATCTTCTTTTGTGTTCACAAGGGAAAGTTATACAGTTTTGGAATGACACGAGGGAAATTTTTATAATAATCATCTTGGCATAGCCATGATAAACAAAACCCCCTATTTAAAGTCAAGTGCCTCTTTAACCAAACCTTGTTTAAACAAGGTTTGAGAAGAATCCACAAGAGGGAGTGAAATATTACACCCATTGACACCTATAAGAGACCAAACACCCTCCAAACACACATTTATCATAATTTAATATTCATTGTGACCAAAGAATCCATCATTTGAGTAAATGTATGTGTGTATTTCAGCTTCATTAGTTTCAATGCTAGGAGATGCTTTGTGTATTAGTGGACAGGCAGGAATTCGAGGTGTCAAATAGAAAATGATTTATCAGTTTAAAATGAGGAACTGCAGCACTTAAAAGCCTTAAGGAGGAGTTTACATCTCTTTAAGTTGACATCATCTTGACAAGTTTAAAATTCGCTGCAAGCCCCTTTAACTGTGCTCAAAATCCCCTCGGTCACATTAAGTAATATGATCATTCTATCACATTAAGTGGCAATGTGCTTATTGTTTTTATGATAAAAAAGCTTGGGTGGGGGTTGTTATCCTCCTTTTTCCTCTTCATGTGTGTGTGTGTGTCTTGCCTTGAAACTGCTGGAGTGGGTATGGATTCCTCTGCGCCTGACTCATCTGTCTCGGGAGATGCTGCTGTTGCTGCAACTGGAAAAGTAAGAAAAGCAAAGCAGAAAACAATAGATCAATATCAACATTACATATCAGAAACCCCAAACAGCTTAACAAAAAGCACATTTACATTTTTAGGTTGTGTTTAACGGTGTAGTGTTTTTTGACCTCGCTGCTTAACATAAACACCCAGGTCATGTCTGTTGCATTATATTACTTCCATTACGTGGCAATGAAAATCTTACTTATTGCAGATTGTCTCACCTGTTGATCTCATACACATGCATTGTAGTGTGATTTAAACGGTGACTCACCTGTTCTGCCAGCATATGCTGTTGCTGCTGTTGTTGTCTCTGTTCTCTCATCAGCTGGACTTTTTGCTGCTCCATCAGATGTAGCTGGGCTCTCTTCTCTTGCTCCATAGCTATCATCTGCTTCATCATGGCCGCCTGCTGTTGCTGCTGCGGATTGCCCATGTAACCGCCAGGCCCCGCCCCATTAGGCCCAGCTGAGGCCACGCCCCCTGGTGCTCCGTGAGGTGGATGGACTCCCCCCGTCTGTCGCGGCAGCCCAACCACACCTTGATCCTGAAATCACAAGAAAGGGGTTATTCAAAGAGTGTTCTGTACATCTATTCGATCTATTTAACTATTCAGACAAAAACTAGGGAACTTGAATCAAAACTTTCCATTTACAATTTTAGCCCTTTCATTTCTATGCCTTTTTAATAAAAACAATCACCACTTAGAACTCTTAAAGTCCCTGTGAAATTAAACATTACAATGCCTATTTGCTCGTGAAATATTGTGTCGTTCTCTTTTTAAATTTGTGTTACCTCATAATCTTCAGTTAAAATCGTAAAATGTACTTTCGTCCTGCAATGACTATCAATCTTAAATGACGTATGTTAGACGTCTAGGGTGGAGCCCATGGGGACTTTGAGTATACATTTTGTTGTCACTTGTCTTAACGAGTGCAGCAGCTGTTTCGGGTCAGAGTACTTGAGCTAACCGAAAATACTACATAGAGGCAAATCCATGCAAATGTCAACGTTAAGATGAAAAACTCACGGTTTTTGCCATACATATAGGTCAGATGTCAATATTTGGTGGTTTAAATACCCAGGTGAAGTCTTTTTATGAACCTTTTTATTTCAAAGCATAGCTTTCCATTGACTGGTAAGTGAATTGTCACATCCATAACGGTGCATATTCTCATAAATGGACACATGAAAATTAAAATAACTATTTTATGTTCTATAAAGAGTGACCCCTTCTCCGTTTGTTGGGTATTATTGTTTCTGGTTTGTGCATTTTCATTCACAGAAATCCTACATGTTGCCTCTCAAATACGTGCACCTTTTCGTCACATCCATAACAAACCCTACATTCATTTTTTCCACTATCAAAAAACTCATGTATAGAGTGATATTTTTCTGATGTCTGGACTCTATCATCATGGGTTTAGTAAAATAGAAACAGATTTTGCCTGAAAATGTCTCGTCCATAACACTGGAATTGCCCGCTGGAAGCCAAGACAAGCCAAGAACTACACCAAGAGTTTAGGTTTCGAGGCCTATATCCTTACAGTCACATCAGTCAACTGCAAAATTTGTCAGTGAACCAGTCATCGTTACCAAAAAAGCGCCCGATCTACACAAACATCTCTTTGTTGATCACAGAGAGGCCAGAAGGGGGCAGTGTTGATTTGTTTTCTCTTATCACAAGACTCGTCCTCCCTCTCTCTCTTTCTCTCAGAAGTCATCTATCTCCGTTTCTTCCACCTCTGTGCTCATGTCTCCATTCCATTCTAGCTGTCGTTCCCTCTTTCCTATACATTTCCCCTCACCTCCTCTCGTTTTCTTCTCTTTCACTCTCGCTGCTTTACTTACTCTTTTTCATTACGACCCCCCCCCACTCCCTTCAGCTCTTTCTGCAGATGGCTTAATCATGAGCGGTGTAAAAGATGTGTCTCCTTTTCCTGCCGGATAATGCGTGTGAGCCAAATACTTCTCAACCAGGCGGAGAGGGAGAGGGAGAGGGAGAGAGATATGAGGGGTGAGAGAAAAGGACTCAGATGACAGAAAAAAAAACATTAAAGAGAGGGAGCAAAGAAAAAACAGGAAAGAGGGAGAGAGAAAGAGCAGGTAGCCAGGCAACAGTGGCTGTAATGTTGAGCAGATGGTGCTCATAGGAGCCATGATGGACGACAGCGGGCAGCAGCCGAGAGAGAGATAGAGACACAGAGAGAGAGAGAGAGAGAGAGAGAGAGAGGGAGAGAGAGGGAGAGAGAGGGAGAGAGAGGGAGAGAGAGGGAGAGAGAGGGAGAGAGAGGGAGAGAGAGAGAGACGGAGAGAGACGGAGAGAGAGAGGGAGAGAGACGGAGAGAGAGACGGAGGGAGAGAGACGGAGAGAGAGACGGAGAGAGAGAGGGAGGGAGAGAGAGAGAGAAAGAGAGAGATAGATCGATAGAAGCAGGGTAGATCTCTCTCCCTTATCCTCTCATGCATCTTTTCCACCTTCATTCACATTTTGCTTCGTTTTAGAATTGTTTTCTGGACATCCACCTATCAAACTATACTATCAATCAGGTCTTTCAATCCAGGATATATAGAGCATTAGAAGCAAGATCAATTTGAGTTCAATAAACAAATCCAAACACTATTGTCTCATTGTCCACCTGTCGGCCATTGTTTGACAAACAGATAGAAGCACCCGGCCCTCGTTGAACAAGACGTTGACATGCTGGACTCATACAAACACCTATGTTTTAAAAGCAACAAAGAAACACAACTGACCTACTTACAGCTGTCTCACATTTCTGTGCCATTAGTCACTAAAAAAATGTAAAAATAATTATCACAATGTCTGCCATTGGGTTAAGCTAATGTTAGAACGGTAATATTGGAAAACTCAAACAATGTGATGCAAAATCAACATACCAATGATTGAGCTGTAGTTGTACAGTACACGAATGCATTTTAATAAAAAAAAAACACAAAATGCACCTTTAAGCATTTAGTTGGTGAGAGCATCAAGTGTGTTGATTTAGCAGTCAACAAACATGCAGCGATAGGCAAGACTATCATAACATGTGAGAAACTGTAGTTTGCACAATGCAATATAGTACACACCGCATGACTGTATTGATCCAATACATACAAGAATTGATTCCAAGTAGTGAGCCTTGGCCCAGATCAGACACTAAACTTCCCCTCTAATAATACACCACAAAACGCAGTTCTTATACAGGCATTTATGAGTGGTAGAAGGAGGACATGGTGACTTGACAACTGGACTAAAAGTTTTGCTATCTTTAAATCCATTTGCAATTTGGGGTTGCAACAAAATACAAGCTGCTCTTTGGTGGCGATCTATATATATGTATTTTTTTTTTCTTTTAATGGCTAGTGTCAATTTTCAGCTACAGCTGAAAATCCCGTGCCATCCTCCTGCGAGAGCCTCCGGACTGACTGACCATCCCAGCTCATGCACTACCATCACCAATGAAGAGGAAAGACGGACAACTTGTCACATTAATGCTAAATTTACAATACTGTGTATTCAATGCTCAACTTAAATAACATGACAGAAGTTTGAGGTTATAGCTGCACTCAGTTACATTATGCCATTACTATTTTCCCTGCTTATTACATTCCTCCGTTGTTTGAAATTTATCGCGAAATAAGGCAAAACTAGACCTTAACAGTTTAAACAAATTAAATTTCCTACATCACAACTAATAAGCTCTCCCTGTTCTTCATAAACATTTACCCAGAAACTTTTAATCAAAGTCACCTAGTGCAGCTGTGACCCATCGGAGTAGACCTGGCCCTCCCAGCTGAGCCTGGTTTCTCCAGAGTTTTTTTCTCAATTTTTTATCATTGGAGTTTGGGTTCCTCGCCCCAAGGCAGTGTTTGCTTGCTAGCCAAGATACTGCATTTATTAGATATTATTTACAAAAATCATCTTGCTTGTTCTGTAACAAACATTCACTGTGCTGTGTTTTTCAGTTTTTCTTATTTTCTCCTGTAAAGCTGCTTTGGAACAATGTATCTAGTGAGCAAGGTGGCAGATGGTTGATATAATGGGAATATATAAATGTAGGATATACAGATTTTTTTTATCTATAGCAAAAAAAATTCATTATTCACTTAAAACTCCACTTTAAAGTGCAACATCCACCAGCAATGTTTTTGGCAGATTTCAGAACTGACACTTGGCAGAAAGACCACTGTTAATCTAATCGGGCACAGTTAACATCTAACAATCTTCAAATGGCCAAATATTGGGCAATTCCTCAGCCTGGCCTGAATATATCAGTGTATCGCCATTGCTCTTATTATTAAGTGTTTATTGGGATGTGTCAAAAAAAAAAACATGAAATATAAAATGACCTTTAAAATATTTATCCTTTCTCTTCTGGGAAAACAGGCAGAAAACACCGATGACTCATCCTGCACACAATTTCTTGTTCAATTATAATTTCCTACCTTTAATACACCTGCAACTGAAAGGTAATTGGAAAATCATGCAATATCTGTAATATAAATAAACCTTACTGGCTACTTATCACAGGGAATCTTCCTTTTTTTAATGTTCCAGCCTAACATAATAGAAAATATGTCAAAAAAACAAGAAAACAGTGTGCTTAAAGGTCTTAAATGTTTTAAACTATTTAAAAGTAGCAATGTCTACACATATTGATGAATGGAAAAAACACTGCCAGTAAAATATCAAGGGGGCGCTGTCTGGCACAACTACCAGGACCTGATGCCCCTTTTATCAGATTATTTGGTGGCATGTCAATCACGCCAAATCTACAGAGGGCGTTCACAAAAACAAACAAGAGCCCAGCAGGCAGCAACAGCAAAGAGAAGCAAATAAACCCAGAATCCAAGAAATCTTCAATCCAGATTTACCATTAACAAAAACACACATTTGTTCAATTACTCGTTGTTGCTTTTGAAAGCGTAACCCTTTCTTTCATCTGAACAAGGAAAAGCCTAAATATTTCTTCTATGCATTGTCAAGATCTCCACAAGACACCTGTTGCAAAATAGGACTTGCAGTCATCTTGCACTCAACTGTAGCATCCACCCCCCGTTTCCTACTCTCCACCTTGTCCTACCTCCAACGCTCCCTCCCTTTCCACCCCGTGTCGCGTTATCTCTCCTGCCTTCTATATTTTTCCTCTCCCTCCCTCCCTCCATTTCTCTCTGCACAGAAGCCATTAGTGGTGGCCGTAAAGCCATATTTCTGTCTACAGCTCAATTACACACGGGCTCACTCACACGTGCGGATACACAGGTTCAGCATCAGTTCATCAAGCATTATGGATAGAAACTCATCCTCAGCCCTGCACACTTATTTCCTTATATAAATACTTAATAAACTTGCCATGATTAAAAACATCAATGTAAGGACCTCAGTTGTGCTCTTTCTACAGTTGGTAAGAAAAGAAGAAAGCTTCAAATCTACTCATCCTAGTTTGATGCGTGATATTTGAATTGGAATGTTTGAATTGTAATAAACTTGAAAACATCCAATCAGATTCGAGGAATAAAACGAAAGATTTGATGCACGACTGGAATTGCGCGATAGTAAAACCTTCAGAAAATCGAACCGTGCTGCAGATATTTGCCCAAGATTGAAATTTAGAGTTCGCATTTGAGCCAAAATTCTGAAAATACAGCCATGCAGTCTCTATATAGACTCTCACAATGCACTGAACCTGCCAGATATACCAAAGCTCGCTGAAGCTTCATGTGGTACGAATCATTTACATACTTAGCACTGACCTACCGACTGACGGATGTTCGATCAGCATGTAAATCACATCAGATCTGTCACGTGAAACAACAGGAACCCAGCTCTTTAGAACAAGCATGCATAAACACGCAACAGATCGAGAGTCTGAATGAGGCTACCAGCTTCCTTTGTTTGGACAAGCCCGTGGCCGTGAAATTGTTCATCGTTCACTGGCTGAACCTCAGACTTTAAGAAATAACTACAAAGAATACACAGACACCCACACGGAGCGCAATTAAACACAGGCCGACCCATTCTGTGTGGATGTGCAGGTAAGAAGGGAAAGTGATGAAATCTGATGTAAGGATGAGAAAAGGTAACAAAAGCACAGAATTGTCTCCCTCGCACTCTCCCTTCTCCATTAAAACTCGCCCGGATGCTGGCGTAGCCTTCGCCTGCTCTCAGTTGTTCTTTGCGAGCATAAAACACAGTATTGGAAGCCATAAGCTATCAGATTTAGTTCTGCTTTTATAAAAGAAAAGTCAAGGATTGCGCGTGAGTCTGAATTTTAATGGCTTTCCCCGTAAAAAGCACAACAAACTCGCAGCTGAAAGTCACAACAGGTGCTTGTGCGTATCTGTTTGTAAATCTTCCCTTCATTCTTTCGCTCCTCTTATGTTTCCTTTGTTTCTCGCAGCTGCGCCTTGTTGAAAGCGATCAAGACTAATTATTCGAGGCTCGACAGAAGCAGAAATTAAGATTAACTTTATTATCCGAGTGAGCGAGAGACCAAGGGTATGTGTGTGAGAGAGAGAAAGAGAGAGCAGAGGGAAATGTTTTAGGCTGTTGAAATAGTGTTTGATTGGTGAAGGGTTTTTGAGAGCATCTGTGACAGATTAATTGTCATCTTTTACGGTCTCGCTTTCCTGGGATGAGTGAGCCAATCATGGCTCCCCTCTCAAGAGGGAAGATAAAACGACCAATCACGGCCTCCTGTCTCTATTCTTTACTGTCCGACATTCCTAAACAGAGAGACAAGAACAGGCTAAATTGAGTGTGTGTCTGTGTGTGGGTGGGTGGGTGGATGTGTAATGAGGGAAATGTAATGCAACACAGAATTGTAGCACCTAGATAGAGTTTAAAGGCGTTACAGGCATGTGAAAGATGCCTCAAAGCGTAGGGGTCTGTCATCTGTATACTTAATTTTGATTGAAGCATTGAAGATATCTTTTGCAGAAAATTGAATGCCAGAACGCACTGCACCAACCCCAGTGGCTCTGTTCATCCAAGATGATAAATGCTGTTTTTATCCATGTATTTCATAGTATTGATAACCAATATGAGCCTAGGAACTAATATAGAGTATTTTATACATAATATGCCATCTGTATATGTATCAAAGTATTTCATTACCTTAGCGTTACCTTAGCATGAACTTTAATGGAATAAACTGATACAGTATCTAATTAGCTTCGCTCAAAATCATTTAGCTAACCAAAAAATGCACTTATCTGTACAAAAATGCATCGCTCAGGAATGGTTTTGAAAAAGTGCACTGCAGAACGCGAGGAAGACCTACTTTTGATAACAAAAATCACATTTCGACTAAACAAAATTTTGCAACGCTTGCCCCTCCTTTGAGGTCTTCTGATTGGTCCACTGCTATGGAACTGACATTGATAGGCTCAAAGAACGGTCAAACGTATCTGTCTGCTAACGTTTAACATGGGAAGAAAATGAAAACGTACAGCAGCGGAATGGAAAATGGCATTCTGTGTGAACCGCCCCTAAGATATCCAATTAGCTTATACATGTATTTAAGAAGCATTTCAGTACCTTATAGGCAATAACATTGTTGTCAAATAAAAAAGACTGCATGCCTTTACTTCTGTAAAAAAGCCAGATTGGAACAGATCAAATTGGAACTAATGACTTAAACCAGCTCCTTCCATTTTCATATGCAATATGCATTGGACAATCAAACAAATATTGCGCATGAAAAGAACAGACTAGCATGGTTTAGGTGCGTTTTATTGTATGTGTTAAATTGCATGCTATAGCTTTTTGATCTACATGTTAAATGACCATGCACAAAGAAGGGATTGAACCATAAGCACTAAAACACAAAACTATTTGTACAGAGGACAAAGCTGCTTGTGTGCCTTGCTAATGACGAAATTTACGTCGCGCACCATACGTATAGCCATGATACACCGAGGGCTTTAGCTACATAGCTCACTTGGTTTTAAAAACAGAGCCGTATTGTTTATAAAAGTGTTCTGAATATGACAACACTTTACGTGCGCAAGTGTGTGTTTGCATGCTTGTGTGTTAGTGCATCTTTAGTGTTCAGTTTCACAACCTCCCTCTCCCAGGCACTTTTTTCTCCTGAGCAGCAATTACCAGGGCCTTGATTTATGTGTCCAGTCAAAAGCGGCCTCCTCCCCCCTCTCTTTTTCTCTTTCTTTCTCTCAGTACTTTTATCAGTAAGTCATTCTCAACAGCACCGCAGCCACCCCGGAGACAGACCTCATCAGATAACATGCGCACATACACGCGTGCGCACATTAAAATCTTTAAGAAAAAGCCTTGTCCTCTTGGGACGGGATGCAATCATTTAGATATCTGAGAGTGTAGCATCTGCGCGTACATAGACGTGCGTGAGCATGTACGCTTCGTGTCGTATGTTAATGCGGAGGGCACCGCGCAAACGTTAGCGTGCTCTATCTGTCCTGCTTGTTCTGTCTATGCTGAGGGATGGGGTGGGGGAGGGACTGAAGAATGCGAGGCCTCGGGGACTTCCGAGAGAGAGGGAGGGTGAGAGAGAGGGAGGTGGAGAAAAAGAGGGAGGTAAACAATCCGGCACACTTAGAGAGCGCAGAGGGGAAATAGAAAAGATGGGTAAATGCGTTTAAGAACACACACACACACAACGCAACACAGAACACCTCAAAAGAGCTGTTCGTGGGCGAGGCTCTGACACACGCTCGCTCGACAAGTGGAAGATGAGGTGTCTTTACTTTTTTTACACAACGTGACAGTGTTGAGTGTTGACGGCTGGGAGTGTCATTGTGGGCAATGAGAGGGAATTACCAGACATGAAGCAAACTAATTACTGGCTGATTCACTAATTACCTACAGTGAACAAGACAGAGAGAGAGAGAGCTGCTAAGTGAGCATCTCCCCTCCTGTCATGAAATAATAGGTGGGAGAAAAAAGAACAGCGGCTTGAAACAATGTGCTTTATGACATCATAATGATAAAAGAACAAAGCCACGTTTGTCGCATTTTTCCTTAATGAATGTTGGTGAATAAACTGGCTGAAAAACTAGATGTTGTTTTAAACACAATTAAATACATATTTCATAACATCAGGATTGCTTTTACGCTAACTGGCTGCAGGGCTGGGTATAGGGAGGCTACGGGGAGCATTCCTCCAGACTTTCCTTGGGCCCCTCCAAAAATGTCCAGCTGACAATTAAAAAAATGTAATATTACATATTTATTTTAATGTATTATCTATTATTAAACAATGATCTGTCAAATCAGTCAGGGCAGACTGGTTGTACCAGGAATGCCAGCACAGAATGGGCGTAAACACAGAGCTTGGGCAGAAAACCTCTGTCCTTCAACACACCACCCTCAACCTGCATGTTTCTTTAGTATTCTACTATAATTTGATTATGCTGTCAGCTAACAACCAGAGCTAAGTACTCCTTGATTAACAATTTGACTCATTTTCAGCCAGGTTCAAGTCACAGAGAACACGCATACTGATAACAAAAATCTACCTTGAATGTCCTCCAAGTTGCTTTGGATAAAAGCATGTGCCAATTGAGATTTTGCAGATATTTCATCCCCCAGTACTACAGAGAAAATGTCGAAAAACTGAGCCGATCCCATCTGGGCCTAGGTGGCTAAGTTGTTACTATGGCAACGACTGGTTCCACCAAAAACGATTATCGAGGGCCCTAACACCGCGTTTGCTGTCCCAACAGCCACCACACCCAAAGGGGATATTGTGGATCCTGAGAGGGTCATGTCTATATTGATTTCCTTTCTAAAAACGCTAAGGAGGTAGACGCAATGAAAGAGACAGACAGAAAGAGAGAGAGAGAGAGAGAGAGAGAGAGAGACAAGGTAGAGAGAGAATATGACAGCACCAGATATGTCGGAGGGGAGTGATAATTACTTGGATAAAGAGGCAGAGCAAAAGGGAGCGAAAAAGACAGAACCAGGGTGTGACAGAGAAAGAGAGAAAGAGGGAGAGTTAAAGAGAGGGGAGGAATGCTGACACTAGCGGAGAGGCAAAGATCGAGATCGAGGAGAGAAAGACAGCGGCTCATTTGCAGTCTGTCTTGGCGGAGAGGGTCATGAGCTTTTGCACACGCTCAGAGCGTGCCTGTCTGCATTAGCTAACGCAGCGCGTAGCAACGGGGCTAACGCTAGATCTCGCACACGCTCTGCAACGGAGGGATGAAAGACGCAGGTTAAGACCCTTAAATATCACTGGGATTTAGGTCTGAGAGAGGAAGAGAGAGAGAAAGAAGCGGTGTGCTAAAAGGTAGTTTGAGCTTAGTATCAAAGCAAGCATGTCATTTTCACAACAGTAAATACAGTAAGCATACAGTAGAGAAGACCCCACAATCACATAAAATGCAATCATACACGCACACAAGGCCACCTGCAGAGAAATGAGGCTTTTAGTGCGAGTGCTACACTGACTCAGGCTTTTTCAGTTAGCTAATGATCGTGAAAAAGACCCACTGCTTCCAATAAACACTTGCAGTCATAGCATGTGTATTAGCCAATTTGTGCACCCGCCCGAAGAGTCTAAACCATTTCAATTCGTCACTCTCTCCCGGTGATGCGAGCTGAGGAGGGTGGGAGTTTAGAGTTCACAATTTAAGGAGCTAATTCGCCTGGGTGGCACAGTAGCTACATTTCTCAGCTAAATAAAGTCAGTTTCACACTTACTAAAGGGTAACATGTGATACGATTCCCGGCGAAATAGAATTAGATATAAAAAGTATGTAACATGAGCACATGGTTTCCACCAGCTTCTTAGCTCTCTAAAAGCTTTAAAGCTGCACAAGGGTGGTTCAAACTTGGGTTAATTCATGCTTCAAGTCTGAACTTGTCAAGCTAAAACGAGACAACCTCACATGTGATGGCGGATGTACTTTCTGAATGAAAACCCATCTGAAGCTGATGACTGTGTTTTGATACACTGTAGCTGGTGCAAGCTGGTCAGTATGTTTCAATATTCAGTTCAGATTGGGCTTTTGCATCTTAAAATTGCATGACCAGTTGGTGGCTTATTTGTTACTGGTCCAAGATGGTCTGCAACTTAATTGCCCATGTTCCAAAACAAAGCTAGCCAGATTATGTTGGATTTTCTAGCAGGTGTTATCACTATCTAAAACAGGCAGGAAAACAAACCCTGCAACAAGCGAAATATAATTCATTAAAATCAGTCAGAAACCCTGATAGATACACACAAACATAGGCGTCTGAATAGCAGGAATTCCCAGGTGAGTCCGAAGGCATGACCATGGCTATTTTTGTCCCATCTGAAAAAAGGAGAGAAAAGAAACGGAAAAGGAGGAACAGAAACTAGACTCTAAATATAGTCCATTGCGACATTCCAGAAGAGAATAATACTCATTCCCTCAGTTTGCCCACAGATATAGAGAGCAGAGGGAGATTTGTAATAAAAGCAATAAGTAGTGCCCTTAGAAACCAAAACATGATGTCAACTGGATTAAAGCCTGTTTAATGAACAGCTTCATCCATTTTGTGTTAATGTGATTCTCATCACATCACAGTGCGCTTTGAGAAAAGCTAAATATTTTAATTGTGAGCCAACAAAGAGATACTGTCAATTAGAAAAAAAAAACAATAATCTTTCTCTTTACAAGCCTTTCAGCTCCAAGAAACAGGTCAAATGAGAATAAAGCAAGTCACACAAACACAGTTTACTACATTACTTGTGAAAAAGAGTTACATTTCTATTCATAATCGTGCCAGTTACAAACACGACAGACTGCCCACGCTTGTATGGCAGAGTCACTCACTATCTGTTAATGTAGAGTTTGTTTTAAAACATGTACACATTACAATTCATGAATAAAAAGGCACATATAGCAACTTCAAATGGCATTTATTTTTGATTGAAATAGTATAGTAATAATTTGCCATGAGTTTATTTGATTTATTAGAAATTGATTGGACGAAAGTAGGCGAAATAAAATATACGGGAATTGAGTCTGGTGGTTCGAGGGTCAAGCTAAGCTTAGAATTTTTTAAATAGTATCACAATATTTCTGCTTAATGTTTTTCGGATTTTCATTTCTGCACTAGTACAACACAAATACCTCAGTAGGTTGTATTTCTTTACTTAAATCTGGTTTAGATCAAACAGCCCGACCTTTCATTTTAAAGAAATGGAAGGGGGGAGAAACAAGATAAAGGAAGAGCTTGTTTTCTGCCAGTTCAGCAGGAACTGTTTGTGCTATTCCAATCCAAGGGTGACATGTGGGAAGAGGTGGGGTAGACACATAATCAAACGCTCAAGAGCAGAAAAGCACAAAGAGATGAGATGAAGATGGGCCATTCAAACCAATCACACACTGAGACTGACGAACAAATCCATTTAGCTTCATAGGACACATCAGAAAGAAAGACAGGAAGTGATGTGAAGAACACAGGAGACACAGCGAGAAAGTGAGAGAGAGAGTGAGAGAGAAGGGTGAGAGCACAGGTCAGCAGGAAAACAGAAGGTCTGCTGACTCGTCAGGTTTAGTGCCCCCCTCCCCTCATTAGGACCGAATCTATCACACTTTAACAACAGAAAAAGAGCACAGGAGAAAACACTCGTTCTGTTCCAATCAAAGCAGGAGATTTGTAATTACTGGTAAAAACATTGCAAATTGTTGTTTTTAAAAAAGTATTCAAGGTCAAAATTCTCAAATAGGAAAAAAAGAACAAATATACATACCCAAATCAGTTCGGTCTAGCTATAGAGTTTTGTAAAGCCAGTTTGTGAAACCAGTCTAACTACAAAAGGATTCTTTAAAATTATTAGTCATTCAGGCTAGTCACTGTTTTAGTCTATTTCAACAATAGACTAAAACTGCAATTTGCAACTATGCAATTTGCCCACATCCCTTGTAAATAGACTTCAGGGTCCAAAATTTACTGTAGCCAAACGGAAAATGACAGTTAAAATTGGCTTTGGTAACTAAAGAAAGCTCGCCAGTTGGCTTATTGCAACATAATACTGTAAATGGCTAAACTGTAGGAATTACACTCTGACTTTTGCCAATGCGTATATACTCCAACAGAAAAAAACTGAAATGACCCCTGACAGCTGTTAACTCAAAAGTTTACTTTAGAAGCGTATTCACAGTTAGTGGTTTATTTCTTTCTTCTTTCAAATGACAGCCATGTGTGCCAACCTTTGTGAGGACCAGTTTGAGAACTTTTGGCTGGTCTTTACTTTCTGACTCCCGATTAAAGGGTTGTTTGGAAGATAAAACCTGGTTTTATTTTTAATTTATGGGTTAGCCACTCAGTTCTGATTGTTAAGGTTTGAGTAAGGGGCTTGCGATTGCATTATGTCATTGAATGTCCTCAAAAAATAACTGTACAAATGTTTGTGTGTGTTCTGTAACCTCTAGCGAACAGAGATCTGTGTGCAGTTTAGTGATGTTATGCAACAGAATATGAAAGCACTAATGGTTGGGTAACTTAATCTATTTAGTATTAACTCAAGATCACCAGAACAATCCAGGATTTAAATGACCTAGATCAGCGAATGAAACCCACAATGCCAGAAAAATACTTTTAAAGGGGTCATTTGACACAACTAAAATGAATATTATGGTTTGTTTAAGATGTAATGCAATGTGTTTACACGTTTTAAAGTTCAAAAACGCTGTATTTTCCACTAACTGTGCATGTTTGCATCTCTTCAGTACATTTCTAGTTCCGACACTTTAATTTTTGCAATTTTATGTGTCTAATACATGCATGGGCACCTTATAACACACCAAAACACGTTTTTGCACCATACGACCCCTTTAAAGCCTATATGCAAAACAGAAGACGATGACCAAAAGATGGTTCGAAATCCAAAAAACTGAACAACAGAAATTAAGAAAAATGAGCGAGAGAGAAAACAAAGAGCAATTGAGTCTTTGCTGCCAGATTAGTGACTGCCGTAACATTATCACACTGCTGATAGCAGCAAGAGCTGGGAAGCTCAGACATTAGGGAGGAAGAGAACGAGTGAGGGAGGAAAACTAGAAGAAAGGCAGGAAGAAACAGACATTTAACTATGACAAACTAAAAAAAGAGAACTAGTAAAAAAAGTAAGCGTGATGAACAAGAAGTATTAAGAAACTGGGAGAAAAGCTAGAAGAGACAATAAATGGAGAGACTGAAAGTGTATAAGAAGAGCAGAGACTGAAAGTTTGCACGAAGAGGAGGACCGTAGACCTTACAACAGTTTCCCTAATGGATGTTCACTCCACAGCATAAACTAGACGTCAGATGATTTGAGAGAATGCCAGGCATTCCTGAGGCAGAGACAGCACGAGGAATGAGTTTACAGGGAGGATTGAGTGTCCTCGAGCCTCACACCTCCTTTTCACTGCTGGAATGCAACTCCTTAACCTCTTGCGTACATCCAAAGGTTAAAGAAACCAGAAACCTGTAGAGTGAGTGAACATCTACTTTGGTCTGCATAAGGGATGCACTGATCTAATACTCTAGATCGGAATTGGGGCCGATACGGGTCTTTTTTCCTGGATTGGGTATCGGACTGACATGTTCCATTCAAATCCGATCCGTTGCATTACCCGAGGAGGTTACTACTAACCTACTTAATTACTTTTAAGAAATCCTACTTTTAAAAGTAAAAAGACATAAGTAAAAGAAAGTGGTAGGTTTTAATTTACTCAAGAATTAAAAGGTTAAAAACAACATTTATTTATGAAATGTAAGTAAGTAAAAAGTATCATGTGCTTTACAATGTAGGGAAGTATTTTTTGTCCAAAGTATAAGGAGATATTTTAAAATGTACTTGAAAGTAAAGATATTTAAGGAATATCCATCTCTGGCAATAAATCGGATATGGGTCGATATCGGCCGATTCGGATCAGGATCTGTATTGCCACTGGTTAAGCAAATGTTTCAGTGTCGGGTTGCTTAGCTTTGGGGATTCTCAGACAAACAGAGCAATGTTTAGCGTCAGATACTTTACAACTCAAGGAAATTATCATATAATTGCCTTACAGTTAAGTCAAAGTGTGCACACATTTAAACATAGATAAAAATGAAACACTTCAGCTTTAAATGACACTTGAAGGTAATACTATACATTTCAGAGGGCCTGTCTCATTCTTCAGCACATCAAACATCTCTGTTTATTTAGCTGCTAAAGACGGTTTTTGTGAGTAGTGTTAAGAATTGCTCAATGCCACCAGGTCAGGGTCTCCACTTCAGTTTATTATACACTTCATATAATCGACTCTACAGCCCTTGCATCTTACATAAAATAGGTTAAATTGCATAATTCATCTGGTACTGTAAAGAAGACCATGATTGCTTTACTTCTGTATTTCTGAAAACCAATGTTACATGACTGCAATACCACAAAGAAAAATAAAGCCATTCAAACTCTTCAGAAGAAACCATCATACCGTATCCTTTGTGCTTTTATTTGCCACTCAATGTTAGGTTTCTAGCTGTCTCATGTCTTCATCACGAATACGTCTTTTTCACTCCATTTTGGTCTTTCGTCCACATTGAGACAGTGTTTTTGTCAACAAAAAAAGAGCTTTTTGTAAATGCACTCGAAAGTGGATAAAACTGCGTTTTCGCATTGTAGTGTGGATGAGGAAAACGGAGGGGTTTAAAAGCGATTTTCGTCATGTGACGCAGTTGGTTCGGCTGCTCTCCTGTTCGATACCATTAATGCCAGTTCATGCATACTTCAGATTGAATTTTAAGAGACGGAGTGTTAAAACACTAGCTGCTATTGTTTGGCAGCGGAGTGTGAGTTAGTTGTCACTTTCACAGCTTTATATTCTTGCCTTACCCGCAGCAACATCTCTATGTTACCTCATTTTCCGTCTATTTAAAAAACTTTGCTCCATATTTCCACGACACAAGGCAGACAGTAAAAAAATGTCTGAAAGACATGACACATGCTGATGTGTCTTAGGTTATCTTCCAGTGCAGTATATGGATGTAAGCGTTTCAGATATTTCAGTGTGGATGAGCAAAGTTTGGGAAACAGTTGAAAACGCTAGTCTAAACGAAGAGTGTTTTGAAAATTAAACTCTGTCTACACATGTGCCTTCTCATTTGAAAACTTACTCTGACCTTAACCCTAATGATGTGTCAATGAAGCAATACAGTCTCCTTCTCTTTCATTCACTATGATTTATGACAAGAGGTACCAAGATTGGCTTTAACAGCCCTGACAACGCAAGGTCTTGCCTCACAAAGACCTGCGCAAACACACATCTCCATGCATTCCTCCTCGCCAAGGTTAAAGCGACAAAACAAATAAATGATCGCATCACGACCAACGTGTCTACCGAGCACAGACTATAAAATAACCGGCAAGGGTTGGGGACACTAATGAGGCTGTGGAGGTGAAGGTGTTTATGGCTGAAACAAATGAAACAGCGGAGGAAG
This sequence comes from Triplophysa tibetana, assembly GCA_008369825.1. Classification (NCBI taxonomy): domain Eukaryota; kingdom Metazoa; phylum Chordata; class Actinopteri; order Cypriniformes; family Nemacheilidae; genus Triplophysa; species Triplophysa tibetana. The sequence goes on along the minus strand of CM017896.1, from coordinate 13,092,631 downwards.
GGGGCCAGGGCCTCAATCACACGCCACGGACTCTGCCAGCGGCAGGTAGGTTCGCTAACAGCGGTTGCAAATTCCCTCCCTCTGACAGCGAAACCGAAGCTGGTAGCACCGGTGATAAATGGCCCTCCTCGCAGCAGGGGCGTCCTCGCGGGAACGCCGGGTTTTTGTCTTTGGACTCCTCCTGGGGTCCGCAGGCCATAACGCTCCCAAATGAGTTCCGGTTTAGAATTTCTGCGTGCCCTCTGTGGCTCCAATTTTAGAATTCTTTCCTTCTGCAGCGGGCACAAAGCTGGCATTTTTCATGGCAAGGTGCAAATCCCGAATGAGTGATTGAGAAAAATGGGGGTATAAAATGGTCTCTTGTTAAAATGGTGAGGATAGAATGATCAGCATTGACAGAACATGGCAGTTGACATATGAAGGGCAAAAATAAATACAAGGACCCTTGAGAACAGGCTGAAATAGGGGTTTAACACTGTTATCATAAATCTGACTTTGTATATGTCAGCAAATATAGCACATATCTTACATCACACATATAAAATGCAGCTTAATCATTTTGGGGAATACAAATTACAATTATTTGCGGAAAATATATTTTCATAGATAAGATTAATTTTCGTAAATTACTTTTATTTTTATTTAGCATTATAATTGAGTTTTCCCCAAAGGGATTTAGCTGCATATATTTATTTGCACAGAATACACTTTTGCCCTGCTCATGGTAATAATAATAATTTCACGTGCTTTTATTTACTTTTGTACAGTTGACATTACTGAAACATCAGTTGCTGGGTTATCTCTTGATGTACATCATTTAGGGTTCTGAACAGGCCCATCACAAATTTTTACTTCATGGTTATCTGGCCCAAAATATGTCACGGTAGCAATATTATTACGATATTTGAAAAATATGTTTATTTCGTGTTTTCTACACCTAAATTCAGATTTAAGAGAGCTTAAAGCCATTGTGGCTCTTAAGGCAGAACTTTAAATGTGCGGAATTATTTATGATATTATCGTGTATAAATTTCACAATATTCACAATCATTTTTGGTATCAGGGTTACTGCCAATACTGTTACATTGTGATACCCCTACTTCTGATACGTTTTTAAACCTAAAATGCCTACAGAAAGCGAAAAGCATCCACAACAAGCTTTTCACTTGCACTCAATTGCTTTCATCACATCTCTTAACGACGCATGGCCTCACTTTCGTGTGCGCATTATTCGTCCCCCCACTCTCTTGATTTAGCGTTCGCACCAGCTTACAAGGGATACACACACACACAAACACACACATCACAGTTCATAGGCAGAGCTTAGCGGCATGGAGGGACAATTTCAAGCCTAGTCACTCTGCGGTGACCCCAAACCAGAGACTGCCACTGGATTAGACATTTGCTTGCTTTCTCTCTCTCACACACACACACACCTTACAATGTGTAGCAATGTTCGTCTCTCATTTCCTCACTTGGTTGCTAATTCATTCTTGATCTCTTTTTTAGAAGACTGTGCTTTTCTCTATCTGTTAAACACTATTCACCAATCACCCGCCAGGAACACATGACAGACGATCTCTGTATTACAGTTTTCAAGCTATTGTTCATTATTAACACGATTTCAATTCTAAAAGATCTACAGTATCTGTCATTTTATGTATGTGTAATCATACAATTTACACAATATAAAAAGGGATTGCCAGCTCTTTTAACTATGGACATTTGGACACAGGAATAATAATAATTTAAGTAGTTCACGATGCATTTATACCAACCAACCAACTGTAGAAACACTGATTAATTTTAATTATAAATATTACAATGCAGCATTAAAATGATACTTCAATTTAAGCAAGTCTTCTATTCAGTTGCTAGCATTTGCGCTGTTTTTATGTGTACCCTAACTGTATAGTCTGTATCTAGAAGCACAATCATGACACATAGATCATGTCGAAGGCAAATGGAAACAATCACCTATACTAACAGTCTTATAAGGATTCTATTCTAAGCACACACACTGCACCACATACCAGTGTGTGTGAATCACGGTAGTCAATCCTAAGGATCATTGACAACTGCCTCAATATAAAGGAGGGCGTACTCCGGATCCGGAATTGGTATGCAGTTTTTTACCTCACTTTCTCCTCCCTCCCTCCCTCCTCCTCAATGTGCGTAACAAACCTACACTAAGCAGGTCCAGCATCTTGACCTTCCCCCAGCGTGCGTCTCACTCATCGCATAACACCGCTGTCCCATCTTTTCCTTTCACTCTCTACCTTTACTTTCTTCACCTCTCTGTGTTATCGCTCCCTTTTGGAGAACTATCTCGCTCCCCGCTCCCCTTTGCCTCCCTTATCGGTCCGCTCCAGTCCACCACACACACAGGCAAACAAAGAGCTCCATCGGCCCTGGGAAGAGGTGTCGAGAGGGGGCATCGCAGCCAGGGGTTGGGCTGCTGGAGGGGGAGGAAGGGATTGGGAAGTGGGGGGTGGGGTTACAGTTTTTATTACGGGTTAAAGAGGCAGATATGCTCATTAGGGTTGTTGAGGAAGTGACTGTGAAAGAAGGCGGCGAGATCGAGGAGGAGGGAAAGAGGGAGAAAAACGTTATGGTCTTTGTGTGAATGACCATGTTTGTGAATACTGTTGAAATGACAGGAATGCTTGGGTTTAGATAGATGGCTAGTCAAGAGGACGAGGGTTGAAAAAAACAGTTTTCGTATTTCTCTAAATATTGCTATGACGTTGGTGAAGAAGATAGAGTTGTCAATTGGCCACTACTATCCTTAAGCTCCCACAAACATGACTTCACTTCCCTGCAATATGGACTGTACCTGCAGTATCCTCCTCTCTGTCCCTCTCACTCCCTCCGTTTCAATGGAAACAGGCAAAAACGATCCATTACCAGTAATGAATTGATTCAATTGGGCATAATAGAGTCATTTATCTATCAGAGAAAAGCCAATTCATGTTGAGAGAAAGAAAAGTGAGGCGGGAGAAAAAGCGAAGCGGAGCTGGTGGTGGGGTGTGCGTTTACGGATTTCTCTCATCTTTGGTAACTAGGGCACAGTGCTGAAGCTTTGCCATAACATGCCATGATGCCGAGCGGCGCATACGCACGCAATATGTGAATGATTCAATTCCGCCTTAAAGCAGAGGGGAGTGCGTTTCGCGGGAGAGAGCAGGGGCCAAATTGAAAGTTAGTGTGCAAAGTGAATTATCTTGGGCTTCGTTGAGCTCTACTGGCTAGGGGGTGAGAGGGTGTTTGTGTTAGTGTGTGTGCGCATGAACAGGTTAAAGACAGGAAGCTTGGGAAAAATATATTATATGACTGCACAGGCAGGTTGAATGAGGTAGAATTTTGCGAAGAAAAACATAAAAAATGTTGTAAAACATACTGTGATAGTTATACAATTCCAAGCTATTCTTGAAAATTTTAATTTGTATAAATGATATGCAGTACATTGTTTGATTAGAAAATATATACATTTTTAAATACAAACATGTTATTTTATTGTTCAGGCTAGTGAAAATATGTGTAAATGTACAAATGTGAACTACTTCCCAACAGGACCACATAAAAAGACAAGGTCACAACCATAAGCCATTTGTAGCAGCTCAAAAACTTTCTTCTGTTCCTTCCTCAAAACATTATGCCTCCATCATAGGTCACACATAAACGCTGTTCTGAAACACCATAAAATACATAAGACCACCAAATGTATTCAAGCACAAGTTCTTCCACTGAAATGTTTGGCATTCATAATGTACACTTGATTTAACAGAAAACATCCCAAAATCGTAATAATAAATGTAATAGAAAAAAAGCAAATCATAAAAAGCTATTCAATTAATGGTACTCATTTTTTCACCCTTAAGTCATTCAAAACTTGTAAGATTTTTTTGTGAAACACAAATGAAAATGTTTTGGAAATCCCTAGCTTTCCATTCATACATTGGAAGTCAACAGGGCCCCAAATGTTTGGTCACCAACATTCTTCAAAATGTCTGCTTTAGTGCGAAGTGTTCCTTTGAGGTACTTGATCTGCCCCTCGTAATTTCAGGTCACTTTGGTTATAGAATGATGTTTTGCTCGCATTCATCTTGAATGTTCATCTCATTTATCACTCAAAAAACGCCTGGCAATCATATTCTGCCACGGGTTTTAAGAGCTTCAATAGGGCCAAACATAAACACTGCAGTCGAACCAAAACTGTGAAAGATTATCTCACCCTGTTACGAAACAGACAGACGCTCTGTAATGTACCTACGTAAAACAATAAGATCTAAACGCCCACACCTGCTGGAGCTGAAAGCTCACGCTGTGTGTATAACCTTATGCTGTCAGTCGAACCCTTTCCCTCCATTACGTCTCACTGGTTTAGACAAACACAGTGCAGTCAACAGATAAAGCCCCAAACTCCACATCGTCGGCCTGAAGAGTCCTTATCGCTGCCTGGGGGACAATGGGTCTCCTCTGATAGGTGACTGCTGCAGTGGCTGATAGGAAAGCTGTCTTCCATCAAACTGTCCATAAACGTGATAAAATGGGCTAACAGTAGTGACGCCAGTGCGGTTCGCCTCGTGTAACCCATGGTAACGGGAGAGAATAGGTGGCGGGAAAAACAAATGAGAGTCAAGGGAACTAGTTGGCTTTACTCAACATGTCTACACTCAATCTCTTCTATATGGAAACGCAACAACACCGAGGATAATAACAAAGGTTTCTAGAGAGGAGAGTACATGTTGTATTCCTGTAGCGCAAACATTTGTGTAGGAGTATAAAGGTATTTGTTTCATGTCTAAACAGCGAGCGAAAGGGCTGGTAGATCTGATGAGAAATAACCTGTGTGGTCACCGCAGAATTCCCTTCGTCCTCCGATGAGAGAGCTGAAACAGCCACTCCTCCCAAATAACATACACACACTCGCTCTCTCTCTCTCATAGAGAGTCCACAGGCAGTGGAGAGTGGGTGGTAAAAACAGCCTGCACTGTTCCTCAGGTCGCAAACAGAAAAAAAGAATAGGAGCAACAAAGACAGGAAAAGAGACATGCCGAAACACAGAAAATACACAGTACAGTAAAGCATCTTCATGGAAATACCAGAAATAATAAAACAAGTGATGAATAAACATGTGTAAGTACCTAACTTTAGCGATAAAGAACACTGTCATTTTTTTAAAGAATTAAATGTGTTATTTTTACCCAATCTTTTTACATACTTTTGAAATGTGGTAAAAAAATCTAATTACAGAAACAGACTGAAAAATTAACTAGTAAGTAATGGGTAAAATTAAATAAAAAACATGTAATGTTACGTTACAATAAACATTCTTTTACGTTCTTTTAGGCACCCCATCTGCCTAAATATTTTTACAGTCTAGACATGTGATAAGACCTACTTCTAGGATTCACCTGTTAACCGATATAATGTAGGCTATATGATGTTAGATAATGATTAATTATATTCTAAGTTTTAGTTCGAAGGATAAAATACAAAAATAAAATATTCAAAATTAAGTTGTTTTAAAGTTATATGTATCGGGGGTTTCATCTTAACAACATAAACAAACTTCACTGCGCATGCGTACTTTTGAGAACCCAACTTAACTTCCGGTACACATTCAAAAGCAATAGAATGCCTGTTGATTAATTCTGATAAGAAACAGAGAACCGCTACTTGACCAAACTTGTCTCTCCAATATTTTGCATTTTGACTCCGATAGCAAGCTCAACCGATAGATGTACCACACGATTTCTATAAATGCGACCAAACTGCAGGACCCATTCAACAAACTGTCTATTCAATAAAATTAACTTTTATTTAATACAATTATATACAATACAATAATAATAAACATTTATTTTAAATAAATTAAATATAATATAAATAGTTATATTATGATAGACACTAGCCAAACACAAGCCGGAAGTTAACTAGGGGTCAGGCACACTTGCATCTGATGAAATTCTAATCCTAATTCAAAACATTATACTTACAAATAGTGTTTATTATACTTTGTGAAGACTCTCCTTTTATGTAATAAATCCGTATGTCATTAGATAAACCTGTTGATTAATTTTTGAAAGAGCTACTGTTAAAAAACAGTGGCACATCCATCAAAACTCAGACATCAAAACGCACATAGAAGTGTTTATGTTAACATACACTGTTAATCTTGAACAAACTACCTCGCAAGTGTCATTTAGTCTTGGTGTTTACAGATTTTATCTAGTCTCTCTCAAGGTATGGATGCGCTGAAGATGTTCACAGTTTTAAATCACCTATATACATAAACATCATGCACACATGCTTTACTTTCAACATGGATATATACTTGATCACTCAGTCAACACGAGTGACTCTCCCAGTCAGTCAATGACTTCACCGGGAGTGATTTTTGTATGCAGGCACGTCTTAAGAAAACCTAATAGGCCAACTTTAAACTTCAAACATAATGTCACGTCTAACTATCTAAAACAAATTCGATTGAGCCTAAGACGCAAGCGAATAATTTACAGTCGGAATGCTTATTTCTTGGAAGAAACAGATCACATGAAAAAAGTAACTATACCACCAGACACTATGTTTTCTAAACTACCCATCAAACCCCACCCACAGGATTGTGGGATATCATAGACAGGGAAGGATACGGGCTGCCTTCCAAAACTGACCATGAAAGCACCTTTGCAGACAGTATGTTATGCGAAAATTGAGCTAGGGCATGCCTTGATGCCTTCCTACCTCTATATTCAGCCTGGGTCTGCAGCCGTTTGCCAGTTTCACACAGAGTCATAATAAGAACCAAAGAAGCAAATTAAGTCACTCTCCAAATAAAGCACAAGTGGGGGGTCAAATAAAGAGCTAATTCACTTATAATACACAGTTTACTCCAAATGGTAAGGTGACACAGTATGCACGTTCACTTTTATTGCCAAGTGTTCAAGCTGACATATTAACTCTTTCCCAGCCCAAAGTTTCCAGCCAGCGCCAGCGTTTTTTAACATTTTCACAAAATTTGATGGCTCACAGTACATTTTCTGTAATTAATTTAGGAAAACAATATATCAAATGAAAGAAAAGCAGTCGCGATTTCTTTAAGACTGCAAGGGAAGCTCAGCTTCCCCTATAATTGTCAAAAAATGAATGGTCAAATATATGTACTATTATGTTAACATTTTATTGACTAAAAATGCGTTAAACACGTTCATCTAGAACGAAAACAATTTCGTTCAGAATCAGCTACTTAGGTCGGCTGACTCGATTTCCTTCTCATTCATTCCCGTAGCGTACAGTGCATTACTCTGGTGAAGCCCAGCGTCCATTGACTTCAATGGGGCTGCTTTAAACAGTTTTTTTCAGTGCTTAGAAACAAGACGGTCATTGGATAATGCTGCGATTATGTCCCGCCCACGGACGCTCAGCATCTCTGGGATGAATGGAGGAGTGGGCTGGCCCGGACTACGAGCGTCTGCGTGATGATTGGAGGGTCTGTCGAAAGACTGCATCTCGTTTTGATTGACAGCGATTTTGTTCTATAAAAAGTCGCTGACGCTAAAGCTATTCAATCTCAGTCCCATTGCGGATTTTTCAAGTGTAGTTGAAAGACAAACTGCTGCAACCTATTTCTTGGTATTTGCTTGCCGAAATTGCTTGCCAATTTTCATCATACATTTCACACACTTATACACCACATTCCTTGTTTCAGTTTAATGTATACCCACATTTCCTCCGTCGTGTTTATATATTTTTTTAGATAGTTTGTTCATTTATTCATTGTGAAATGAGCTTCCCCTCTTTGAAAGACCAGCAGCCGCCACTGAAGAAAAGAGTCTCAGCTTTGAAACAAAAAAACGGTATTCTTCTATCTTCATCTGTTCTTTTTTTATCACCCCTTAGTTGATGGTAGGTTTCTTAAAAAAATGCATCACTTTGATTAAACAGCTGAGATAATTAAAAAATTTTGGTCAAAAACCCAACCCAGATTAAACTCAGAACAATCATTAAGAACTGATAAAACATATACGTTTAAGGTTCAGAGCTTCTGTACTTTTCCCAAACGTGTGTAAGAGCGCCCCAAGTTCCCGGTAAAATCATGTGACTATTCCGAGTTTTTGAATAACCTTCGTCCAAACCACTTTTATGAAATGTCCTTTGAAGTCCTGCATGCAAATATCTCCTGTTCAATCTGCTTGATTTATTATCCAATTTAGGTCCAATACAAAAAGGCAAAACTAACGTTTCTATTATTAGTGTAAATTAATATTACCGGTCTGACGCCAATCGGTCCTGTGTCATTTTCCTCACCATAGTAGGAAAAAATTGCAATCTCTAGCAAAGATTGATGTTTGCACATGCACTTGCAGACCTCCGTTACGATCAATCGACATGTTTTTAACTGATGAAGTGAAGTTGACGCCATTATTACTGTTTATTGCTTAAAGCCAAAGCTTATGAACACGTGCAGTGAGAGGGTGACCAACCAATCACAACAACCTGAGAAGCGGAAGCTCACTGATATGGTAAGGGGAGGGACGCTTTAAGAAAAAGCGGAAACCGGAAAAAATCCAATAGTTTTGTGAGAAGAGTGGCAGTGGTGAACAATAGCCTGTTTTTGAAACTAGAAACATGAACATCCATTGTTAAAACACACAAAAAACAATCAAAGCTTCGAAAACACCCAAAGAATGGCACCTTTAATGCATATGCACATTGTGCAGTGTATAGTTCATCACCACTTTTGAGCATCTTAAGCTATGGCAATTGAATTTAAATCTGTTTAAATGGATAAAATATTGAATCTAGATTTGATTTGATCAATATGTATTAAATGTGCAGTTATACAATAATAGTTCAATCTAGTATTCTTGTATTACATAAAAAATAGAAAGTCACTCTGCAGGCCACTAATGCAAAATGCCAAATCTCAAAACATTTTTGAATCTAATCTCCGATCCAAGATTTCAGGTCACTTCTGAAGGACTCAAGCGGTCTTGCTTTCAAAATCAGACATGCAGTCTACCATACTCTATTGCTGTAGTATAAAGTCAATATAAACTGCAGGTCAAAAACATCCAACACGTTTGTAAAAGAGTGTTTAAGTTTACAGCCAAGTGTGCGACACTTCGTCTAGTGAGCTTTTTGAAGTGTGTGTGTGTTCGATCAGGTAGAGTAGAGCGCCAAAACTCTCGGTCTCTCTGCAGTGTGGATCAGGTAGCAGGGTTGCTTGGATTATGCTCTTTTAAGAAGGGATTAACCATGTTTCAGCGTTCAAGGCAAATTGCTCTGAGAAGGCATCTCTGGCTACAAAAAAGTTAAATTCTGCGCCTAATCCTTTTCAAAGCTCCTTAACTCGCTCTCTCTCCCCTTCCATCGCACTCTCTCGACCTGTCAGTGAGCATTTTGAGAGCTGCCGCCTTTTTAAGACAATTCGCCCACCCTCCCTTCGACTTTCTTTTGGGAGGTGACGGTTCGGAGAGCCTTTCGGAAAGATAAGACGGCTCGCGTCGGCGCGAATGACGCGACGCTATTACGCTAAATATAAAATAATGACATGCCTGCTCGACTGGCAGATGTATAATGCCTCAATGCATTTTCCTACATAGAAGGAGAGGGAGCTGACACAACATTCTGACAAAAGTTCTTTTAATGCTTTACTATTAAAATGAAGTCAACGTGTCACTCGGCGGAGCAAAGTACGCCTCTGCCGTGCGGCAGTTCGCTTAAGTTCAAGGTGTGAAATGGTGAAGGTCTTTCAGGAGAGAGCGGAGCAGCTTGTGTTGATACCGTGTGCGTGTGTGCGCGTGCGATTCGAGTGTCATATCCATGACTTTGCCATATGGAAAGAGGCAGCTGTCGTTCTTTTTTGTGTATGAGAGGGTGTGCAACCCAGGTGTTCCTCACTCTTTAACTTCCTGTTTCTCCGCTTCGGTTGTGTGGGAAAACAAGCAGTAAAGCCTGAGGAATGAGGATAGCGGTTGAGCTCATGTTAGTTCTTATACACAAGCAGTTTGTGTAAGAGTAGTATGGTTAGTATGAATTATTAAACTACTTTTAAGGTGGTGTGTAATAGTAAGGAGGACCTATTGACAGAAATGCAATATAATATACATAACTGTGTCTTCAGAGGTGCATGAAGACCTTACATAATTGAATGAATCTAAAAATTATTGGCTTTCTTCTGCAGAATGCAAAACAAGATATTTTGAAGAATGTTGGCAACCAAATAGAACTGCAGCCAAATTACTGCTATTTTATGGACACAGAACCACCAAAACATGTCTCAAAATATCTTCTTTTGTGTTTTACAAAAGGTGATATACAGGTTTTGACTTGCATGAGATTGAATAAACCTTAACAGAAATTAGATTTTAGGTTAAACCATTCCATCTATCAGATATGCAACACTAGAAAACAGTTTACCTTGGTGTCGATACTACTAACCCTTACTTTTGGTATCGACCTTACCTGTGTGGGTTTGTTTTAGGGCACAGAGACGTATGCGCAGAGGAAAAAGCTCCCTACTGCTAGCCATCCAGCAACAGTAAAGACACTAAAGACTAATAATCCCATCTTTTTCTTATATTGTGTCAACATTACTATTAGCACACATACACTGCAGACATAGACAAAGCTCATACACACGCTAAACTCCCACCTTTCCTATCTAGAGACTGCCATTGATTTCGGAAGTAAAGCGCTATGAGCCATGGTATCTATGGCAACATAGAGCGGCTGAGGCAGCCAAAGTCTCTCTCTCTCTCTCTCAGTGGTGAGGTATCCTCACTGGAGGAGGTGAGAGCAGAGCTTGGAAAGAAGAGAGAGAGAGTAAAATCATTCTTATTCTGCGCTACAGGCCAGAGTTGGCTTCATAGCAGACTGGCAGCAGCAGCATCTCGGTCCCTGCATACTAAACAGAACTCTGTCGTCCGTGCGTACACAGATACACACGCTCACATGAAACGTGACCGCTGTTTTCATATCCAGACAATTTTAGAGACAACATTCGTACACACAAACACAACCGCAAATCACGTATGCCTCGGCATGAATTACACACAAGACCGGCAGACGTCCACTGCAGCTCTCTCTTTTACTGGACACCATATGCCCCAATACACATGCATCTCCTCCTGGCCAATGCACTTACAAACCCCCCCACACTCTCTACCCATATCTCTCTCTCTCTCTCTCTCTCTGCTGCTGCCATGATCCATGTGGTCTCTCCATCTGTTAGTGTGAGCGTGTGGACAAAGAGAAGAGTGCAGCAGGAGCGGTGATCACAGACCACAGTCACACCATCAGATGATGCACAGAACAGCGCGATTCAACCAGCTCACACCTCCAGCTTAAGACTCATTCACTGCAGGTTAGCATATGCACTGTAACATGCTAGCACAGTCTAGCACACTGACCTGATGTGATAGAAATAAGGAATAATTAACATATAGCTTCATGACTTTGTGGTGTTTTTTGCTCTTTTCACCCCTCAAAGCTCTTAAAGACTAAAGCACCAATATCCTCAAATTGAATGCGGACAGGGATTTTACCAATAGCATACCAGCCATTTCCAAAAATAAGACAATGAATGTTTTCAGAATATTTATGCAAAATATCAACTTAGTTGATGCTTATCTTTTACTCACATCTGTTTCTGACTTCCACAACGACAATACACAATTAAATTAATATTTTTGAAACACTTTCAAAGTAAAACATTTTAAAGAAATAGTATCCTAAACTAGAACACAATTTCTCAAAATATCTTCTTTTGTGTTCCACAGGAAACTGACCCACATGACAGTAAATAAATGCCAGAATATCTTTAACACTACGCTACCACTGCGACAAGAGCGCACTTAGCATTAGCCCCAAAACAGCCACTATGTCCTCTTAACCGTTTCTTTAAGCTCATTCACGGCTGTGTCAATATAGTTCAGTACAGAGATGTTGACTAGAGGCCCCCTGTGAATACGCAATGGATAAACATACATCATTACGGGACGTCAAGTGGAGAAAATATTGTTACAACAGGGGATTGTGTGTGTCTACACAACTACTTGCTAAAACAACACGACGATCACCGTATCAAGCCTCTTTCCTTGTTGACACGCACAAACCCCTTTGTTTAGGCGGCACAGTCGGTCTGAGGTGGTTTTGTCTGGTGTCTGTGTTGTCAAGGATACAACGAGTGCGGTGTGCTTCAGCCCCCACCTCACCCCTCCTGTCTTCACTCCTGCAGGATCTGAGAGAGCGGCTCGGCTCGATCCCTGATGTAAGCGCCAAGTATCTGATGGGGGGTGTTTGAAGGAAAGCAATACCTCTCTTTCCTGTGAATAAAGAGCGGTGGGGGAAGGGGGCAGTGGTAGAGCAGTGGGGTGGTCTTTTTATGATTTCTTTGAATTCTCACTGTGTTTGAGGTTTATTTCACAAGACCCTGCACTTCCGTGACACATGAAGAAATACAGGCACTTTAGACAGAAAACTGGATACAAGTATGAGACTACGGCTGCCATTATAAACCCATAAGAAGGAAATGATAAAGATAAAGATATATAATATATACCGTACTGTTACATCAATATGAGCAAATACGACACACCTCTAATAAGAGTACTTCCAATTAGTATTGATCATAGTTAGGGTCCATATGCAGATTGCAAAGATACAATGATTGATTTAATCTTGAATAAATGTTATGTGGTTATTCTCAACATTGATTCAAAATTAAAGCAATTATATTGCTATCTGGGTAACCCAAAGTGTTATACTTAGGCACATAACCAGAACTAAAATATTACAACTTGGGGGTGGATGCTTCCCTGATAGCAGAAGTACATATGGGAAACGAGTATTTGATCTCTGCATTTATATCTGCAAGATGTTTTTTATTGTTTGCTCATTTGCAATACGTCTCGGAGATGTTTCTTGTCTGATGTCATATTGATGTCTATAAGATGCATGCAAGATGTTTGTGAATCAGAATGTATGCAAAACTGCCCTTGAAAAGACAATAATCAGATGTTTTTATTTATCATTTATAGATATTCATAGATGTTTTTTAGATCTCCTAATTTTATCAGATATCTTACAAATGTACCTGTGCTTTCCAAGTTCTCATTTTGGCAAATGTACCCAAAAAAAAGAGTAAAAACATCGATTTAATCAATCATATCGCAATCAATCAGTCGATCCCCATAACATCTATGACTGTACAAACTTGCTCAACAATGACATTAGCACTACACACAAACACAGACCATAGCCCTCCCTCCCCTCTGTGATAACTCACAAATAAATTACAGCCGTCACAGCGATATACAAAATGGCATGGAGTGACAATCAAAGTCTGACTAACAAGCTTTTAAGGACCGCGGTAAAGTTTCATAATCACACGCTAATAAGATTATGCAAACTTGCCCATTCTCTCATCTGTGTATGAAAGAAAAATGAACCACAAGATACACTCTGAACTACATGTGTGTTAAAGAAGCCATTGTGAGAAAGCTTTGACCTCCTTTTTACCGACATCTTTACCTCCACAAGCAACCATTAATAAAACTAATTGCAATTCCATCCCCATTCCAAGACTTGCCACTGACAGAATCCACCACACATTAATCAATAACCATATGCTATTGTCTACCTGAAACCAATAAGATGCTGTATTTAATGAGCATTATCCAATCAAAAACTTTTTTCAATTATTTTTCAATTCCAAATGGGCCTTTACACATCTAGAGCATTAAGAAAATGTTTAAAATGTAAAGACCCTTGCATATTGAGTCCGAAATTCGTGTCCGAAATTTCCGCAAGTTAAAAAATAAATACCACCTCACATTTTGTCAATCACATTTAAACACTGCCTCCGATATTTTCGTCCGTCATAGAAAAATGTGGACTGGGTTCGGTTTTCTGGGTTTTTTGCATCCGTCAAGCATTTTGAGTGGCCGTTTTAACAATTCAGTGACACCGTACAAACGAGAGCCAATTACGAAAAAACGCAGAACAAAAATTTGCACTGTATGCGCAAAGATCTTAATTCTGAAAGAAAGCGGAAACATTTGCAAATGTTACTTATAGATTTTTACTTTAGGGAAATGTTTATAACATGTTCCCAATAGACAAAAAAAATCAGAATTTGACAAAAATGTAATTTTTCGTAAATTTAAATCGTCTGAACTGTACGCAGCCCATATAAACCAAGCTTAGCTAGCACCAGGACTAGCTTTTGGCTTGTCGACAATAATCTTGCTGAATCTATCCCTTACTGTTCTAATATGTGTATAACAGAATTTGACTCTTATAGAGCATGAAAGGTGGTGTGTTGTAAGGACGAAACGCAACAATTCTGATATACAGACCTCAGCCTAAACAAAAACTAGGATTAGCTATGAAGACAACAGTTGGCTTGGTCTTATTTGGATAAAGAAGCACGAATTAGAATCTCGAATTAGAACACGAATCTACTGTATTCAAAGCTTGGAAAAACACTTTTTTGTTTGGGAAATCATGTGTAGTAAGGTATGTTACTGCACGGCATGTTTAAAACAGGAATTGTCAGTAAACATGTCACTTTAACAGAGGTATAAGGCACGACTGCAGTATTTTAATATCGATGATGTGTTTTAAGGAGGCAGCAAATTAACGAATGAGGATAAATTCCATCCGCCTGCTTTCATAACCCTTTCACTGAATCTTCAGTTACACATTTTCCATTATTCATATCATCTTTTACTTAAAGCTCTACCTTCATTCTGATTTCCCTGCGTTCTCTCTTTCTCTTTCTCTCTACCTCTCTTCGCTTCTCTGCTGCATTTTCCTCAGGCTGCAAAAGAACCAGCCATCATAAATCTGCCCCTTTATTGCTTCTGAGGAAAGAGAACGAGGAAAAAAGGCCAGGGAGGGGTGAACACAAGCGATGCGGGGAAGGAAAAAATATGAGGAAAGGGGTGGAGGAATATCTAATCTCGGAGCAAGAGCTACAGAGCCCAATGAACAGATGGATAAAATGAAAGGAGGAAAGAGGGTGTCTGGGAGGGGCTGAGTATGTCACCATTAATGAGAATAATTTACAGTTCAGAAGCTAACAGACTCTAGACCTCTCTGTAACGGAGACCACCACCATCACCCATCCAATAACAAAAGGCGGACTAACACTCTGCTGCCATTTCGAGTGAATCGTAAATAACGAAATGTATGATTTGAGGATCATGCAACAGACAGCATGGCACCTCTCGTTTAATGTGGATCAAACCTTAATTAGCAACTAGCAGTGACATAGCAGTGACAAGTGAGTGAACAGTAATTCAATTGAAAATCCTCTCAACATTGAAAAAGAAAAAAATGAGGTATTCCCATTTCCATGAAATGGAGTGAAAGAAAAAGGGATTTTGCCAGCCACAGGGATATTGACAACCGGTGCATAGCCATAAATATATTGCAGCTTGTGGATTTCCTATTCCAAGAGCTAGCTGTTTCTCAGGGCAACGGCCACCATTATTGTCATACTACACAACACGGACATCAAATCCAGAATTATGGATAAAGAGTTATCGATTCAACTGATAGCATGTCATGCCCAATGTGTTACTATACCTCAATCTTTCTAGTAAAAACAAATTGCTTGCTTTCTTTCAAATCGGTGATGTTTTTATTGTCTGACTCCACCTTGAAAGGCAGAATAGTTTAAACTACATCGGCTACTTTCGCAATAACCCACAATAATCCTGAAAAACTTGCTAAAAGCCTGAATATTAAGAAATGTAAGACCATTGTGCTTGTACTGACAATATCACTAACACGAACATAGACAAAGCACTCAAAGCATTGTTAGCATAGCACTAAAACGGACCACTCACTATAATAACCAGTTTTTTAACACTCCCCTAAAAAATTCCCAAATGTAGCTCAGCAACTTGAATCACGCCAAATGAATTTCAGATTACACTTAGTTTGTTGTTTGCCACCATTTAACACAAATAAAGCACAAGCCTCTTACCTGTACGTGTGGCTGCATAGAGCCATACGGTAAGCCTTGACTCATCGCTTTTTTCATCATCAACATCCTCTTCTGATCCTCAATTAGTTGGGCTGTCTGGTTGGGCATTGGCCCTGGAGCTTGTGGCGGTCCAC
This sequence comes from Triplophysa tibetana, assembly GCA_008369825.1. Lineage (NCBI taxonomy): Eukaryota > Metazoa > Chordata > Actinopteri > Cypriniformes > Nemacheilidae > Triplophysa > Triplophysa tibetana. Next base: position 13,076,494 of record CM017896.1, on the reverse strand, counting down.
CCCCCTGCCCTGCGGTGCCCTGCATGTAGGGCATCATCGGGTTTTTGGCTTGATTGGCCATGGGCGGTGTCATCCGCTGACTCATATGGTCTACACCACTGAAATGAGTCAGCGGCTTGGTGTTGCTATAGGAGAGCTGCTTATTGAGGTTGTTTTGGGCAGCCAAGTTATTAGGTTGCTGCTGCTGCTGTTGCTGGTTAAGCATGTTCATGTGGTTCTGTGGGAGGTAGTTGTTCATGCTTGGTGTTTTTGGCCCCATTGTGTTGGCAGCGTTAAAAGTCTGCGGGTACATCATGGGGCTATTTGGTTTATCTGGGTTAAAGGGTCCACTATACGGGCTTGTTGGTGCTCCTGCAGGTGACCAGTTCGCTGCCTGGGACTGTTGTTGGTGCTTTTGTTGGATGAGCTTGGCCCTTTGCTGCTGCTGAGCGGCCATTTGCTTCAGCTGCTCGGCGGGTGAGAGTTCAGAGTTGGGTGGAACTGGTACAGCTACACCTGTGCCTCCTCCGCTGGGGCCCCCTGATGTTACCTGGCTCGATCCCACAGGGCCGACACCTGGACCTGCGTTCATCATAAATCCATTCCCCGGCCTTGAGGTCTGGGTCTGAGCTTGGGTGGGCGTTTGTGGAGAACGAGCCACACAGTTAGCGGGCGATCCCGATGGCATTCCAACTGCTGGTGACTGCTGCAAAGGTTGCTGGGGCGGCGTGCCACTGGCGGCAGTCGCAAATTGGGGACCAGAAGATGACGGTCGCACCTGAGGTGACCCCATGGCCATCTGACCACTCTGTGGTTGCGGTGTACTGCTGGGTGCCGTGGCTACAGGGTTAGGTCCTGGGTCTTGTGCAATCTGCGTTTGTTCCGTCGGGGCCCGTGTGAAGTCGCTCACCTCCTTTTTCTCCTCAAAGTCCTCGTTGAAGAGGTCGTGCATATCATCCTCAGGCACCGTATTAGCCAGCTCATCAATCAACTCCTGCCATTCCTGGTCATTCAGATTGATGTCAGAGAATAGCTTGTTTTGATTTGAAAGCGAAGTATCCGAGGATTCAATTCCACCACCGTCATCCAAAGGCTCCTGTTTCATGTCCTTAAGCAGGCTGAAGCCATCATCCAAATCCAACGAACCATTAAGTTTAATATCAGGCATTCCACCGTTCTTGCCTAAATCCTCCTGTCTTCCGCTAATGTGGTTGGTGCCAACATTGCCATTGCCAGTTCCATTGTTTGAGGCGGCACCGTTGTTGCCCAAGGGCAAGGTGGGCTTGATGTCCATTTGATGAAGTGGAGAAATGGGCGGGAGGCTGCCGAGCGAGTCCATTCCAGTGCATCCTTCCTTACGGAGTCTCTTTGTTGTGGGAGAGTAGCTCCCATCACTGAGGCCATTTTGGTCACCATTTAATGGAGACCGGGCACTGTCCAATTTCCTCTTCACTGTCTCCTGGAGCTGTAAGAGAAAGTAAAAAAGGGAGAACAACAGAAGGTTATTTTAGGTTTAGTTTAGAATTTAAGCAACAACATTTTTCTGTATTCTATCTTATCTTTCTTATCCTATAAGGTTACCTACTTAAAAGGTTAAACCAAAAATTATATTTTTTTATTTACCAAGGAAGAATTTGTTAACCAAGGAAAACAGAAAGTCTCACGGGTTTGAAGCTGCAAGTTAATGAAAGGAGTTTCTCATTATAAAAACAGTGAACAATGGCATTATTCAAATAGTTCTTTACATATAAGATAAAAGGCACGTAAAAGTGGTTTCTACTCCAGGACCCAAAAACTTACATAGGTAATGTATTTTCGTTATCAATACACTTTTGGTTTAGCACACGTTGTGTCAACTATCGCAACGTAACTGTGGTTACAAGTAACAACAAACACTAAAAATAAGCATTCACCACTGAGAGCACTTTGTATTTTTCAAAGTACTTTACAGCGGATCTTTCACTGAGGTATTCATTTGACGTCAATGAGGGCAGGTATTTTGATCTACACAAACGGTCTACACCTCCCACAATTCCAATGTTGGTTTTTCGTAATCTTTGCAGGTGGTTGGGTTTAAACAGAGGTCTTATGAGAGGCACTAACAGTCTAATTTGAAACAGAAGCACCGTCCCGTGCAAGGAGGTCCTTTCAGCATGCCACTACTTTAAAGCCCACCTCAATAGCTATATGCAAACCAACACTTGTAATTTCATTCTGTTGTAGACATGGAGTAAGATGGTCAATTAGTTCAACAACCAACTCATCGCTTAGTCAGGCTGACCACAATGTACTCTAGCAACAACGCTCTAAGAGAGTTGATTTATGAGATGTAACCCTCAAGAAACACATCGGTTAAATCAAATTAATCTGCTAGGTTTCCTTGAACCAGACTAGCAAACGGTTTCATTAAACTAGCTAAGTATTTATTACTGTGCAATACAGCAAAGGGCAATGTCATAAATAAAATAACAATAACTCGGTTTAACAATAACAATAAAACAACTAATCAATCACTAAACATAATTAATAACATCTGGCATCACAAACATACAAACTTTCACTGTACTGAGAATCCCTAATACATAAAAGTGACAAGCTTCAGTTAACACGTCGTCAACACGGAGAGTGAGCGTGCATGGAGATGAGGGAATTATAGTTGCAAAATGAACTGACAGTTGACAAAGTTTCATTGTTCACACATGGTTACGCTCTCATCCCACAATGCTCTCCTGCTTAATTTGTCCCAGGCATTAAACTGTGTATAAACGGCTCATCACAAGCTTGCGAGACACTAACACACATGGACGTGGAGACACAGATATGAGATGGGAGACAAGTCTTAAAAACCCCATAATATTTCATACTACAAAATGTTCATACATTCCTGAATTAATTTGTTTAACATCTTGTTGTGCCACTTTGCAGACGGTGCATTTCTTGCTGCTATCTCAGAGCATTGCGGTGGGAATAGACAACGGCGAACACTGACACAGAGTGATAGATGCCTTCTCAAAGGTGAAGATGGAAAAGGTGAGGAGCTTTTCTCATCATCTCCCCTCATCTTTTCATTTGTGCTAATGACTCTCACAGTGAACACATTTAACGGTGCGTTAATTACAGAGGTGAAGTGCGTGCAAGATGCGTTTTGTGAGTGAGCGTGCGCGTGTTAAACACAGAACGCAGACGAACCGTAAGAGAATTGGTGAGACATTTTCCCCATGATACACAACAGCAGGATCCCACCCACCATCTTTGCTTATCCCAGTGGACCTTGGTGGTGTGTATGTGTAAGAATTCTCACTACAGCAAAACATGCAAAATGAGATTCTGAAAACAACAAGATTCATGGATCTTCATCCGAGCTCTCATCTGAAGCAATGCATCTACTGCCCCTCCCTTTCTGCATTCCAGCTCTCGCTCACTCACTCTCTGCATGACCAAAAGAACAGCAAGATCATGATGGCAAACAAGAAAGGCAATCGTTCGCTGGCTAGCTTTTTGCAAAAGAAGGAGATACGCCTGATAAAATGGGTTGCGAACAAAACACTCGTTGTGTTGACATCTACCTCTTTGGGTATGAAACACTGTCTGGTTAGTGGTGCTGAATAGAAGCTATGCAATTTCAAATATGCACCTTGCATTAGTGTTGAATGTATGTGTGGAGGGTCTGGATTTCAATGCTAAACCACTGCCATGTGGAACAGCCAACGGGGTTGTCAAGGCAACCGGTGTCATGATTCCTGTCAATATTCGTGACGTTTAGCATGCTATAAAGGTGATTTTGCCAACTGTCACTCATACACAGACAGACAGAAAGAGAGAAAGAGAAAGAGAAAGAGAGAGAGAGAGAGAGAGAGAGAGAGAGAGAGAGAGAGAGAGAGAGAGAGATGGAGACACAACAAAACACTCATGTTCTGAACATTTGTTTTTTATGAGATGGTGATCGCAGAATGCATTCAAAACAAGTAAAAGATTAAATTAAACCAAGATGAAAAATAATCATTATTAAACAAACTTTATTTTGTATTGAAGATTATGACCCTATTTGATTTGGTCAAACTCTTACTGCAATTACTTTCGTATAATTTCATATTTGCAAGTAAAAAATTCCTAGAAAGATTATTAGAGTTCCACAAAACGTTTCACAGGCTCTTCATTGGAGGTTGTTAAACATTTTGTGAAAATCGTTTAACATTTTTGGGAGCTTTGGTGTACCACTTTCATACATAACAAATGTGAGCAAACATTTGGTTTTGGTCGAGCATCAATTTCAGGTTGATGTGCGTGCTTTTGTTGTACTTTGCTAGTATTCACCGCACTGCTTTTGAAATCTGCCGGGACTCATAATGCATGTTCATGGATGACGTGCGTGCTAGACGCTACCACTAACTACAGCCGCGTTTTGTCATGAGACTCACTGTTTTGCCATAAGGTGAAACTGCATGGGGCACTGTGCTGGTGATTTTGGATTTTAAAGGGACCAATCTTTGCTGTTTTTGAGGCTTTAATTATGTTTTTGGGTGTTTGCAGAAGCCCTAACACAGAGGGCTTCTATCAATCTCATATTAATCTTGAGAACCTAGATAGTAGTACTGCATACATCGTATCTTCGAAAAGTATCTACTTTGATCAAATTTATAAAAGATAGATACAGCTGTACGATAACTTCCGAAATCATATGGCGTGTGCGGGGGGGAGAGGTAGGCTGAACTAAAGCAGATTGTCAACAAAGCAGACATCAGTTTCACTCACCGCATGCGGTTCATGTGCGGCATCTTTGAGCGCTGGGACGGCTTTATATATCAGTTTCAAACGATCTCCAGACCCAGTGTTATATCCACCGTTTATATAACGTTCATCACCCAAATGCAGTGAACAAGCTAACACCTGAACCTCACGAACATATGCTCTCTCTGCTGAACAAAAAAAGAGAGTGACGTCTGCGCATGCTCCTTCTCCTGCTGTGGGCGTGCTGCGTACTTTTCCGGGAGACATGTCCAATACGGGACTAAGAAATTTGTTTCAAAGCTTTCCGAAACCTGAACAATCGCATTGAGCAAAGAAACACTATGTAATGCGCACAACTCGTTTTTTGACAAGTTGACCATGTTAAGCATGGGAAGACAGCACGTTTAACAAGGTAAAGAAGTCACAATGCAAGACACATTGCGCAGCACCCCTTTAACAATGGATGTTTATGTTTCTAATAGAAAAAAACGCTTTATATTTCACATATTTCAAGTCTATTGTTCACCGCTGCCTCTCGTCCCGCCAAACAACTGGATTTACAACTGGTACATATAAAGTTCCTCCTTCCGAAAATCTCGGATTTCTAAAGCTGACCCAGTCTGTAGTGATTGGTTCCCCGCTTAGAGTGTGTGTTAAGATGTTCCACCAATACCATATCAGCCTATCAGTGCACGTGTCTTTATAAACTTTGGCTTTGAGCAATAAAAAAACAGTAACAAATGGCGTCAACTTCACTGCATCAGTTAAAAACATGCAGATCGATCGAACTGCAACGGGGGTCTGCTAGTATATTTGCAAACATCAATCTTCTTTAGAGATCGCAATTGTTTTCCTACTATGGTGAAGGAAATAAGACAGCGGACCAAATGGCGTCAGACAGGTTATATTCGTTATGCCTTTTTATATTGGACCCGAGTTGGATAATAAAACACGCAGATGGCCAGGAGACATTTTTAAGGAGGACTTCAGAGGTCGTTTCATTGAATATTTTTTAGACAGAGGTATGTGCACACACACAATATCAGTGTATTACACAGAACATCTTTAACAGCCAATTTTAAAGTCATGGAGCTCTTATTTGACCGTTGTTATCTTAGAATGTGTGTTGCTGAATTCTTATGACCAGCTGTAGGACTGGTGATGAAAGTGAAAGTACTTTAGCGCTTCGCCCAGTCAAATGTTTACAATCTCTAATAACCGAACACTACTCCAGTGGCTCTTTCTCTTCTCTAAGGAAGACTTCACCCATTTTTTTTTGAGTGTTCCTTTGGGCGGAGGTTATTAAAAGCACTCGGAATAGTGACATCATGTACCCGGGAACTAGAGGGCTTTAGTCCTTGAAAAGCAAATTCTGTTAAAGATGATATCTCGATTGGCACTTTGAGCTTAATCATTTTGCAGGTATTATTTATGCTCTAACAGCAACATTACACACAAACTAAAGGTTGAAAATGGGATCGCGGGGAACGTGCTCTTTAAATGCAAAAACCCTACACCGTAGTCATTAAGTGTGTTCACACTTCAAACCAGAGATCAAAATTCGAACCTCTTTCGGTTGACTCAAATGTAAACTGGGTTATTTTGCATTCACATTGAAGCAGGATTAAAATGCAGCTAACTATGTAGGCATATGGAAATCAAGCAGCTTACTACTTTTTGTCCTCTCAATGCCTCTTAAATTCATCAATGATTTAGCCAAGAATTCCCTCACTCCATTCCTTCACCTATCTGTTATTTATTCCCTCAGAGTGGCACATGATGGATATCAATAATGATTATCTTCCTGAAAAGACATTGCATGCTAAGCAAGGCGTAATTAGGTATGTTTAGCACCAACCCCCACTCGCAGACGTCTTCAACGACGTCTGGGTCGAGTGTGTGAGGGGTACAAACTCCATAATTACTGACAAGCAAACCCCACGTTAACCACGGACAGACAGACAGCCACAGGTAGCTAGCAGCGTTCACCTCCAAAACACCTTAACAGGATAAGAACAACCTCCCCCAGCCGTAACTAGCATGGCAGGGTTAAGAAAACACACAGCCGAGATAGAGACAGAAAAAGGGAGAAAGAGAAACGAGAAAGCGTGCATGTCTGTAGAGGGGGAGGCTGATGTTTGTTTTTCTCCATTTCACCGCCTATTAAAGTGCTCAGTAGCTCACACAAACACACTCCCTCTCTCCTGCTCTCTTCACAGTCACCATGTGGGAGAGCACACGGATAAAGAGAGGGAGAGAGAAATACAAGAGGGAGGAGGGAAAGACAGAAGAGCTCTTCAGACAGACGATAATGCTTTCATGTGACTGGAGAGAGAGAAAGAGAGAGGGAGCACATTGGGGGGAGAAAAACCACCAAGGTGCAGTTGTTATAGCAACCTCCTGATCCTAAGGCCCCTCCCCCGGCTCCTGGGCTGAGTGCAGTGGACACTTCTGCCAATAATCTCCTTTTCTCCCTTTCTCTCTCTAGCGGTCTCTCCCTCCCTAATGTTTTCTTTCCTCTCTCTTCAACACGGGCGCTATACTTTTCCGTCTTGCTGCGTTCTCATTTATCTTTGAGCGCTATTCTCGCATTTTTGTATCATGTATCAACCTTTAATCACATCCGATTCTAAATTTATGCGAGACGATTCAGGTATGGCAGCAAAACCAAAGAAACTCGGTTTGTTAGATTTGACCACGTACCGACACACTTTTTTTGTGAACTGTGAGTAATCATTCACATAATTATCTAATTTGCTATCGCCTTTCCTCTGAATGTCATCGGACATTGAAAAACCCATAACAAGGGTTTGATTTCAAGTCTGGTCAAGGAAGACGGATTGTGCAATATTTTGTTAAAAGAGATTGATTGATTGACTGAGGATTTCCGTGCTACTAACTAAAAGTTAATACAGTACGTACACACACAGACAGGCAGATACACACCATCAGACAACAACAACAGGTCTTGGCTGACCTCAAAACACAAGCTTGTGTGTGGAGCGAGTGTTGGAGGCTGATCTGTGTGAGTGTGTGTGGGTGTATGTTTAATCCTCATCAATAAACTAAACTTTTGAATGTACATCCTAAAATAAAGGAAGTCCGACCTTTGACACACAACAGATAAAAAGGAGTACCAAACACACAGACACTTATATATACCCTCCATTGTAAATATCAATCAGACGCATGTCTGTGGGTTGTGAGTGAGTCTGTTCTTGGTCTAAACTCAACAGACTGTGTAATAGCCTGATCAAATCTGTAGCCTTTTAATTTAAGAGGTTAAAAAATAAAACCAATGACATAGGCAGGCACACACCAACTACACGTCTTTGGCACGTCACACGTGACTTTAAATTGTTTTGCGGGCTATACATGTCATGCACTTGAATCTGTTTTGCACCAAAATTTCGGAATGTTGTGGTTAGCGGATAAAAATGCATTACCTCACGCCTCCTCTCTCTCTCTCTATCTGTTCTACCTCTCTCTCTCTTTCCATCACAAGTTCCTGTCTGTGGGATACAGAGGTTTATAAATAACTCTCAGCCCAGTACAGTGTTTTGCGAGTGTATGTGGTGCCAGTAAGTGTTAAGATGGAAGAGGTGAGTACCGGCTAACTCTAACATAAGATATTAATGAGGGAGAAAGGAGAGAGAGGAGAATACATGGGGGGAGGACAGGAGAAAGCAGCAGCAGAAGAAAAGAGGGTGGAGAACGAGGGGGCACGGAGAGTCAGCATATGAGGCTTCCGCTCATTGAGCAACACCGCCTTCTCCTAAACGCTGCTAAATACTCGCTCGCTCTCTGCTCTCCCTCCCTCACTGTTAATGGCAGCCTGTTTAAACACAGGCTGAGTGAATGTGTGTGTGTGCACTGTAGCGCCTGGGTGCATGTTAAACACAGCCCCTGAAATCCTACTCCAATCCAATAAAGCCTTCAGCAGCCCTGCCAGCAGAGACAATTACTGCACCTCACCAAGAGAGAAACTGAGAGAGAGAGAGAGACCCAAGAAACACAGGGAGCGAGAAAGAGAGAGAAAGGAAGCATGGAGAGGGAAATAGGAAAGACAAAGAGCAGTGAACTCCTCATAATAACAAAGTTCTCATCATCATCCGTTCATAAGTCACATCATCTTATAGATAAGCAGGACTAGAGGTTTCTAGATTTTTTATGCCCAGCCCATATTTCCACCTGCGCTAGAGCATAAATACAGTTGAAAGAAAAAGTATGTGAACCCTTTGGGCTTACTTGGATTTCTTCATAAATTGGTCATAAAATGTGTTCTGATCTTCATCTAAGTCACAACAATAGAGAAACACAGTCTGGTTAAACTAATACCGCACAAACATTATACGTTTTCGTATTTTTATTGAACACAACATGTAAACATTCATAGTGCAGGGTGGAAAAAGTATGTGAACCTTTGGGTTTAATAACTGGTTGACCCTCCTTTGGCAGCAATAACCTCAACCAAACGTTTCCTATAGTTGCAGATCAGACCTGCACAACGGTCAGGAGAAATTTTGGACCATTCCTCTTTACAAAAGTGTTTCAGTTCAGCAATATTCTTGGGATGTCTGGTGTGAATCGCTCTCTTGAAGTCATGCCACAGCATCTCAATCGGGTTGAGGTCAGGACTCTGACTGGGCCACTCCAGAAGGCGTATTTTCTTCTGTCGAAGCCATTCTGTTGTTGATTTACTTCTATGCTTTGGGTCGTTGTCCTGTTGCATCGTCCATCCTCTGTTAAGCTTCAGTTGGCGGACAGATGGTCTTAAGTTTTCCTGCAAAATGTCTTGATAAACTTTGGAATTCCTTTTTCCATCGATGACAGTAATCCGTCCAGGGCCTGAGGCAGCAAAGCAGCCCCAAACCATGATGCCCCCTCCACCATATTTCACAGTTGGGATGAGGTTTTGATGTTGGTGTGCTGTGCCTTTTGTTCTCCACACATAGCGTTGTGTGTTCTTTCCAAACAACTCAATTTTGGTTTCATCTGTCCACAGAATGTTTTGCCAGTAGTGCTGTGGAACATCCAGGTGCTCTTTTGCAAACTTCTAACGTGCTGCAATGTTTTTTTTGGACAACAGTGGCTTCCTCCGTGGTGTCCTCCCATGAAGTCCATTCTTGTTTAATGTTTTCCTTATTGTAGATTTGTCAACAAAAATGTTAGCATGTGCCAGAGATTTCTGTAAGTGTTTAGCTGACACTCTAAGATTCTTCTTCACCTCATTGAGCATTCTGCGCTGTTCTCTTGCAGTCATCTTTACAGGACGACCACGCCTAGGGAGTGTAGCAACAGTGCTGAACTTTCTCCATTTGTAGACAATCTGTCTTACCGTGGACACATGGACATCAAGGCTTTTAGATATACTTTTGTAGCCCTTTCCAGCTTTATGTAAGTCAACAATTCTTGATCGTAGGTCTTCTGAGAGCTCTTTTGTGCGAGGCATGGTTCACATCAGACAACGCTTCTTCAGAACAGCAAACTCAAAACTGGTGTGTGTTTTTTATTGGACAGGCCAGCTTTAATCAACACATCCAATCTCATCACATTGATTGGACCCCAGGTTGGCTGACTCCTGGCTCCAATTAGCTCTTGGAGAAGTCATTAGCCTAGGGTTTCACATACTTTTTCCACCCTGCACTATGAATGCTTACATGTTGTGTTCAATAAAAACATGAAAACGTATAATGTTTGTGCGGTATTAGTTTAAGCAGACTGTGTTTCTATATTGTTGTGACTTAGATGAAGATCAGAACACATTTTATGACCAATTTATGAAGAAATCCAAGTAAGCCCAAAGGGTTCACATACTTTTTATTTCAACTGTATGCTCAATTTATGGCTATGATCAAACCAATATTTCGAAAAGTACAATTGAACCAAACCAAACAATTTTGGGCAACTATTTTGATTTCACCACTAAACATTCTCAAAATGCCAAGTCTAATACGTCAAACAGTTATACTATATAAACATTATGAAAAAATATTAAGGTTTAAATTTAGTGATATTAAAGCTGCAATCCATAACATTTGTGTCAATAGCACCATCTCTGTTTAAAACACAAAATTGCAGGGAAATTGAGATATGTATTTATCTTCTAATGGTCAAATAAAGAAATGGTAAAATTGTACACCTTACAGCTCAAATGATTAAATTATTATTATAAGTTTAATTTGTGAACCAGAACAAGGTATGGAGTAAACAAAAATATTTGGTCCATTTTCAATAAAAAGTGACAGATAGCAGTAATGATAATATAAAAAATATAGTAGGTTCAAAGGCTTCATTAACACTGCTAGACCAAAAGCCCAGAAGTTCCTTACATTGATTTTGTGTGTCATATTCTTAATCATTTTGAATCATACATTCTTCAATGTGTTATAAAAGTCTGATTGTATAACTAGTTTGACTTGTGCTGGTTGCAATTACACAGACACGCAAGTTCTTACATTTACGTTTTAAAGATAATGGACGACTAAAGGCCTTTGACCTTAGTCAGAATGGATGCCGTATTTAATTTGAAAGGAATGAAAATTAAGCTGTGAATGACAGACAAATCATGGCAATGTCCCTGACTATGGTCCATCTACAAGAGTGAAGCGAGAAACCACGAATTACATTCAAAACTAAAAAAATTTACTCCAGTACTGTAGGTGGCGCATGTACAAGGTGAACGTATCTGGTGTGAATATGCATAGAGACAGATAGAAGCTACCTTGTAAAACCGAAGCCAAAAACTTTAACCAAATGTACTGTACCTAATGACCTGAAAGAAAGCAGCCTGCAGATATTGTAACACTTTTATAGAGTGTATAAAAATGCAAGATCTTGCACAACTCAACACTGTTCAAGACCAGAAAAGCCATTGCACGCCGTAGATATTGCTTGTGTTCTATTGCCGCATGTAGTGGATTCTTAGGGTCAAACGATTATTACCAACATCAATCAAAGGGATTAACCAAATGAAAAGGTAGCATTGGTGGCAAAATACCCACACTTGTACTGTGTGAATAAAGGAAATGAATAAGAAGAACTATTCATGATTAACTCATTCATGCCAAAACAACGACAATACTGTGTAATGTGAAGACTTGTAGCTGAATGTATGTGTTTTATAAATAATGGCTGTTCCACACTCGGTATCAATTCATGACTTTTAAAGTGACTTTAATAATATTGAGGACAATGATAAATGCCGTTTAAAATGAAGGCTTTTGTGCACAAGTTTAGTGCTTTACAACCTGACAACCTTCTTCAGGCTTAGGCAATGTGTGTTGTAAATAATGCATTTCAGCACATCTGTGTGGCTTGCGAGTTTTATCACAGCTATATGCTAATCATGTGCTAGCATCAAATGAATATATATCAATAACTAGACGCCTCGTTCAAGCGCTCCAGGCATCTGCCATCTTGGAACGGTCCACTGACATCACTCGCAGTTTACTAGAATGCAACAACATTGCACAGCCATGGCTGTGCATTAAAATTTCTGAAAAACTGCATACATGTTGCTGTCAAGTGTTAGTGTAGGAAATATTATCTTTAAATTTACACAACGGGCTGCCAGATCTGTGAAACGAAATCATTAATCACAAGCCTAATGTCCGTATTTCAAATAACAGAACTTGACATTCATAAATAAAATCATCTTGAAGGGCAGCAAGGAGAGAAGGAGCATCCGTAGATTTCACTTTCACTTGTGTGCAGGAGAGAGAGCATACGTTCGCGATGTTCAGGTGTTTGTTTGTGCACTATATTTGGGTGATGAATTTTCTATAAACTGTGGATATTACGCTGGATTTGGAGATCGTTTGAAACTGATATATGAAGCCGTCCCAGCGCTACAAGATGCCGCACATGAACCGCATGCGGTGAGTGAAACTGATGTCTGTGTTTTGTTGACAAAGTGCTTTAGTTCAGCCTACTCCACCCTACCGCACGCGCCGTATGACTTTGGAAAAAATCGTACAGCTGTATCGATCTTTTATAAATGTGATCAAACTAAATACTCTTCGAAGATACGGAGTATGCAGTACTACACTATAGTTACGCAAGATTAATATGAGATTGGCAGACCGTGTGTGTTAGGGCCGCTTTAAGATTGACATCTACATAACAAAATCCTTTCACTCCTAACCTGTGGATAGAACAATCCCTAGGAACAGTTACAAAGTAACCCAATTCCATGGAAAGGCCGCAGACTTCGCAACACAGAACGGCTCGCACCGTTCCAATATGGCGACCGACCCACATTTAGCAGCCCATAGAAACAGATGCTAATGCGGCATTTAGTTATTTATATCTATGGTCTAATGGCTATTTAGCACCGACGGTACTAGTTAAACTCCTCATAAGGGGGGGGTGACACCCACGAGTGCAGGAAATGAGAACTACGGACATCTCCTCTCTACATTTTTCCTTCCAATTACCCATCTGTTTATGCAAAGTATTTCTGTTTATATACAGTATTTCCATCCACTTTCACCATACCTCCCTTTCTCTCAAAATGCTCTTTTTTCTTTCGGTCTCTATTTTTAGTGTTCAAGAGCTTCCTGTTCCTGGAGCTGCACCACGGCAAGGGACGGGGGAGAGAAAGAAAATGTGGATGGGCGGAGGAAGAAAGGAAGTGAAGAGAGGAGGGGCATGTGCCTGCTGTCCTCAGTCCTCTGTAAATCAAGCCGGCCATTTGCCTGTCCTTTTCCTCTCTGCACCACCTCTGTATCTCCCTCCACCTCTCCCCTCATGAGGAGATCAGCCTCAAAGCTGGAGGGAAGTCATAAAACGGTGAGACGGGTAAGAGAGAGAGAGAGGAAGAAAAAGAGAGCTGGGAAAGGAGGGGAGGGTGAGTAAAGGGTGACCACACGCCCGCTTTGCGTTGTACCGCACAGCATTTTCACCCCTTGTCCCAAGCGTCGCACATTGAGAAATGTCCCATATTTTCATCAGCCTATTGGGTTTTAGTATTCACATTAAGAAACGTTCTTTTTACTTAAAACGCGCATGAGACGCTTGTTTGCACCATCGTTTATTTAACTATTTAACAGTGCTGTGTCAAAGCAATCCGGTGCACACCAGTGTCCTACGAGCTCATACAAACGCAACTATGTTTTAAAGCCTGACTTTCACCCAATGTGTGAGAAGACGGCAGTGATTTCAGTAATTTTCAGTCATCAAGATGCTGTATCTGTCATTTGATGGGTGGCAATCCACCCTTCTTCATTATCTGTTTTTTTTGTTTAAGTTTTCTCATTTTGAGAAGATCTTCAAGGTGTTCAACATGATGATTCTGCTTATGATCTTTACTCAAAATTTAAAGAGACAGTACACCTTAAATTGAAATCGTCATTACAATGCTTTTATGTTATATAACATTATCTATGCCTTAATTATGTTGCAGTTGGAATGGACTAAATAACAAATTATATTTACGAGCTAAAAGCCAGAAAACATATATAACGTGTTTCATTCCCTTATTATATCCCAGTTTCACGCTACCTTCAGTGGTGTCCCACATTGTCCCACACAAACGGATTACCTGTCCCACATTTGGTTTGTTGGGTGGTGGTCACCATAGGCGAGTGTGTGAAAAGAGGGACAAAGTGCATCTGAATTAAAGACGCAATGACATTTTTATTAAGTTTAAGGACTTATTTACACCAAATGTGAAATAGAAATGCAACATTAATTGTCAATGAAAGGTCATATTTACTCCTGTACAACAGGTGCCGCTGACTGACAAACAATTTCCCTCTTTCACAACAAAAGAAGTGCACACTTTTAAGCTTAGGGCTCTTTGCGTCAATGCAAACTGTTAATGGTATTAATGGATTTGCTTAGTTTTGCATAACTGTTTCATGCTGTTCTAGTGGATTGCATAGCAGTAGTGACATAGAAAATGATACCGCATGAGTGGTCAGCCAGTTTTCATCATGTCAAAAGGTCTTAAAGGGACAGTTCAGCAAAAATAAAATTGTAATCATTTCATTCAAATCCTGTATATGACTCTTTCTTCTGTGGAACACAAAAGAAAATATTTGTAATAATGTTTCAATAATAAACATTCTTTTTGTTTTGCAGAAGAAAGTCATACTACCTTTTGTTTAAACTCTCTTAATTATGCCAGCTGCAAATGGGGTTTATTTGTGGGTTCTATCTGGGATTTCCCCCTCAGGGTAGCATAGGGAGACTTTGACTTGATGCCATTTAGGCCAGGGGAAAATGGGGAGAGAAAGAAAGAAAGAGCGACAGAAAGAAAAGAGCTTGTCCTCCTCAGCTCACCGGCCAGATGGTCTGGTCACCAAGGCTGCGTTGTTCCCGCAAGGAGGTGCTTTGATATGATGCATGTGTGTCTGTGTGCATGGGTACAATGCCCTCCTGTGTTCTACATATAGTGGCTTTATGTTTCCATAAACATCACAGCGTCTTTACAGAGCGGAATAATTTGTCATAGTGTATGTGCATGGTTTGGGGGGTGGTTCCCTTTAAAGGGATAGTTCCCACAAATTAAAAAGTTGTCTCACCCTCTTGTCATTTCAAACCTGTATGCCAATATATTTTGCAAAACACAAAATAAGATATTTTGAAGAATGTTGGTAACCAAACAATAGCGATACCCATTGAATTACATTGGTTTTGTATGGGTCAATGAATGGGTAGTACCATTGTTGAGTTACCAACATAATATTTTCAAGAAAAAATGCCGGTTGTGCGGAGCGCTCAGATGACATTCGTGACCAGAGTTTCATTCCAGAATCGAGATCCTTTTCCATTCCCCTCTCTCCAAAATAGCCAACAACATAAAATAAAAAAAATTGTCACGTAAAACAATGTATGTGGAGCGGTTCATTTTAATTTATTCATGGGCGAATTATTTGTCAAATCCAAAAAGAACTCTTTCAGGGAATCATTAAGGAACTGTAACCACTAAGTGGAATAGGAACCAAAACCGGAACCAGAATCGTTAAATCACTAACGTTAACCATCCCAAGAGCCCCTATTATACAGGCATTCTCTCACATATACAGCTGAAAACTAGACAAAGCACAGCAGCAACGATACATTATAGGAAAAGCAGGAAGAAGCTTGTTTTTCCAGATGGTTTCAAACACAAAAAAGAAGTTGAGACAGTGACCTCACCTGACTCTCATAAATACACTTCTTTAAAAGACACACACATACAATGGACACTTAACGTCTTTGCAGATTTAATGATGAGCAAGACACCTGCTGACTTCAAATAGGTGTGTGTGTTTGTTCATGATTGAGTCTGAAGTGTGTGTATTTGTATCTGAATAAGTGGATGAGTGCGCACCTGTGAGTGATTCACTCGGAGCGTGTGTGCAGCAGTCTGTCTCGCCTAACAGGCTCACAGACAGCGCTTGGCTGAGTACAGCTGAGCCAATCGACCATCAGAGACGGAGAAAGATGCAGAAAGAGGAAAAAACACAGATAGTCGTACGGAGAGATGCAGATTCTTTAATGCCATCGAGGATCAACTGACATCTTTTTCACTCTTGCTACTTTCTACCACTTTAACGTTACACTTTCTTGCATTTTTTACCCCACAAAAGCTGTTTTTTTTTCTTCAGGGGTGGCGGGGGTTCGGTTGGAGGAGAGACAGAGTGGCTACCATGGAAACAAAGCACATCACCGATATGAGCATCCCTGATGGCGCACAGGCGAGGCAATAACTGTGTCCCACTGGCCTCACTTTGAGGGAGCTTGCGAGTACGTGCCGTGTGTGTGTTGTGGTATGAGCAACAGAGGATGAGCTGTGTTATTCTGTATTCTACGAACAAAGGTTTGAGAAAGAGTAAGATTGCAACAGTGTGTGCATGTGAGAGGACACAGAGCCGCTCTCGTCTAATTGGCCCCAGTGTAGGCTCTCGGGCGGAGGGCAATTTAAATATTATTGAGCGACTAAGTATACTCTAATGAGGAACTGGAGGAAGAGAAAAGAGGAATGCCGTAGGAGAAATACAGCTTCTGAACTCACAGGCTCCTGAAAGGACCTGGGAAGCTGCCGCAGACTAGATCTGGGCACTAGTATCACGAAATATTCAAAATGACGGCTCCTTTGTTTGAACACAACCTCTTTCTGAATCCATTTTGGAGCAAATACATACAGCGATTATATGCCTATTAATGTTTCGTAGTATCATCCAATTCTCTGTGTGTGTGTCAACATTGATCCATTTTTCATTTCCTGTCAAGCTGCTCTCAGAGTGTTGAGGGGTCTCTCGGAGAATGTCTGGGCATGTGTTAATGCACATGTGGATGGTGCGGTAACCATTTTCCTGTTCAGTGGTGCGGATAAACATGCAGGGTGCTGCCGCCTACGTGAACGCTCATCACACAGACTAAAAATATGTGCATAGATCGGAGATTCGAGTCGGACCCTACTTTCGAAACTACTGCAGGGCTGTCACGATTAATCGTTTGATTCTTATGCTCAGTTTCTCAATGAGTTACGGTTAATACCACCACATCAGAAAGCCAGAGGGCGCTCTCGCGCAGAAACTCCAAATAAGCGCTGCGGCCGCAGTAACACAGAAGAAGTCTGATTTACAACATACAAGGGCATATTTTATCACTATTCTTCAAACCTTTTATCATATTTTTAAGATGATAAAGTATATTAATGATGATGATGTTTGATAAGTGTTGCATTTTCAAATGCATGTTATAAACGACTCAATCTCGTAGTGATTTTAGATCAAGCAGTACTTCCTACTGATCAAATAAGCTGTAGGTCACGGAAGAGCAGTGCATGAAACATAGAATCGAAGCCATTGTGATTTTAGAATCGTCCTAGACAGGTATAATTATGTTTATCGCAATGCATCGCCCCCAGCCCTCAAACAGACAAAAATATGTCTAACAATTATTTATGTTTTTTTATAACAGCATGAGTCTGTTCTATTTGAAACTTGTTAGCAGAAGAAAAAAATCCTTAAATTTTAAAGACCCAGTAATACCAAAACTAAAGTTTTTTTTTCTTTTATTAAAAATAAGTGAGCCTTAAAGTGACCCTGCAACGATGTGTCATGCATTCTGACTTCTTTACAATGTTCAACGTGCTGTCTTCTCATGCTAAACATGGTCAACTTGTCAAAAAACGAGTTGGGCCCATTACGTTGTATTTCTGTGCTCGATACATTCCCCCAGCGATCGTACAGGTTTCGGAAACTTTTTTAGAACATGTAAAACGGTTTTGAAACAACTTTTCTTAATCCCTTATTGGACAATTCTCCAGGAAAAGCACTCGGCACAGCCACATGGCAGCAATGAGAGCAGTGGAAGAGCATGCGCTGACGTCACTTTCACTTTTAAGCGGCAGGAGAAAGAGAGCATATGTTCGCGAAGTTCAGGTGTTTGTTTGTTCACTGCATTTGGTTGATGAATGTTATATAAACCGCGTATTTAACACTGGATTTGGAGATTGTTTGAAACTGATATATGGAGCCGTCCCAGCGCTAAAAAATGCCGGACATGAACCTCATGCGGTGAGTGAAAATGATGTCTGTGTTTTGTTGACAATGGTGCGCACCTGCTTTGGTTCAGCCTACCCTAACCTCATGATCTTATTATTCTTTGCATTAGACTTACACTACTGTCACTGTGGCTATCACACTGTTAAATGCAGCTTTGGCTGGCTAAGGCTGACTGTGCGGTTCTGTAAATGCTAAAATTTAGAGTTAAAAATTAAAAGGGGGAGGGGCTACTCGATATGGCTCACGCTCTCTGCATCTTTCAGTTGAAATTACATCAACATAACAAATAATGCTGCAGGTTCCAAGGCATTGCATAGGGCCTTTTAAAGTCCCCGTGAACCAGAGGTTGCGATCGTTTTTACTTCTGGGTTCTGATACATTTCTGAGTGAAAAGGAATTTTAAATGAAGAAATGAGTGGGCGTGGCATTCGTTTTTCACTGCGAATTGATTGGATGTGTAAAAACAGCTGGTGCATTCTGAAATTAAACTGGAAGCAGACTGACAGTTGAATACGAGTTATCGGACGCTCCGGCCAAGCAGTCTAATTTACATCTTTTGAGATGGATAATCAATTCAGGGCGAAAGCATTTCCAGATTTTAACTGCAGGGTACATGAAACTTTGAGTTGTAAAAAACGAAAATGACTGACATTGATAAGCAATTCACTATAAACGCTGAAATATTTCATGAAAAAATAACACTTGTCATTTTTTTCTCACTAGGACTTGCTTAAACCTCCTCATCACAAAGCAGAAACTTATTGTTCACCTGTCAGAGTTAATATTTGATGGCAAAAAAAAACGGACCACAATTGTGGTACATTGCATCATAATATAAAACTTGATTTGAAGACTCGTTGTTATACTTCAGAGCATTACTATAATAAAACTGTTAATCTTTTCTGAACATTTTAAATAAAATCATCGTGTAGACATACACATATGCATGTTTCTTTTTGGCATATGTTGTAATCGCTCCGAGTTTCCCCACACGACTCTTAAGAAAGGGCACGTACACCCACAAACACACACAACACCTCAGATAATTACTCTTAAGTAGTCTCTTTAAGGCAATACTAGAGGTCAAAACTCACAACAGGTGTAATTCGAAATATAACCAGTGTGGCAAGAAAATAAAGAGCTCTTACTTTAATCATGCACCTGTCAAGACTGCATTCAGATAAATCACAGATTTTACTCTCATACTCTAGCCATGGGCTTTGATCAGTAAAAATACTGTTTGCCAGATTGAAATTGCCCAAGGATATTTGACATTAAACTTATAAATAGAAAGAGAAAAGCAGACTGATCAGGTTAAAGGTTTGGAATCTCTCTGTGACAACAATTTAAGCTAAACTTTTAGATCATGGCACTAGCAAAGCCAAGGTCTTAACTCTTAAGGAATGCATGCACATGTGAATGGAAAAGTTATAAAAATAGCAAACGTTTTGACTCAATTTCACATTATAGTTGCATTTGATCTATTATGAGTAACTGTCAGTTAGTCCTACCTCATAAAAGTTAAGTAAAATTCTGTAAATTTCTGTGCAAACTGTTAAACAATTCTTTTTTCAAAACATTTTAAAACATTATCCGATTGGTTTAATAACTAGACAGTTCTACCTCAGCCTAATGTTGTGTTCAGACCAAACGCGAATTGCGCGAATAAATCGCGCTATTCGCGTGTAGTTGGACGCTTGAACATTTTAGTTTGCTCGCTTCATTCGCGCGTCAAATTCGCTTCATTCGCGCGTCAAATTCGCTTCATTCGCGCCGCCTCATTCGCGCGATTCGCGCGTCAAATTCGCGTCATGGGAGGGGCTTCTGGCAGGCGGCTCCAGTCTCATTTCGAAATGGCGGACATGGATTTTGTTGATTTTTAGTCTCAATATGTGTATACATATATATATAGCTCAAATTGAGTAAAGAGCGTTTTTACAACTTACCAGATTCTCCGACCTCCACACTCACTTTCTTCCAAGCAAGATCCTTTTTATTCCTGTTCCTATAAAAGTAGGAAAAAGAATCGTACAGCTCCGGGTGTCCACAGACAGCAACTATTAATTTGTCCTCCATTTTGTCGGTTTCGGATTTCGGCCTCCGCTCGGAACATCATAATCACCTGACTGCTAGAGCAAGCTCCTGATTGGTTAACGCGGCGCGAATTTTCGCCAAAGTTCAGAATTTTCAACTCGCGCCATTCGCGCGAAACGCGCCATTCGCGCGAATCACGCGAACGCTCAATTCGCGTCATTCGCGTCATTCGCGCAATTCGCGCAATTCGCGCCGCCTCATTCGCGCAATTCGCGTCATTCGCGCCGCCTCATTCGCGCGATTCGCGCCGCAAGTAGGTCTATCGCGTCTTTGCATTGACTTAACATGTAAATCACTCGCGCTTGACGCGCAATTCGCGTTCGGTCTGAACACAACATAACACCATCGTTTGAGCCACATGGTTATACATTTAATGGACGCAAGCTATGAATGGTTTACTTTAAGTCATCTCTGCATCTGATATTAGGGGAAAGAAAAACACACAAATCACATTTAAAAGTTTAAAAATGCCTAGGCACATTTAAATGTGTATTACTGATACAGCAAGATGTGAAACTGAAACTATGGACCACAATTTGTCCTGCATTGTTGTTGT
Organism: Triplophysa tibetana; assembly: GCA_008369825.1. Classification (NCBI taxonomy): domain Eukaryota; kingdom Metazoa; phylum Chordata; class Actinopteri; order Cypriniformes; family Nemacheilidae; genus Triplophysa; species Triplophysa tibetana. The sequence goes on along the minus strand of CM017896.1, from coordinate 13,055,635 downwards.
TTCGTTGTTTATTTGGTTCACACACACTGATCAAATATCTTCAGTAGAAATATATGTATTGTACAACTCGCCTACTCATTACAAAAGTTCTATCATAATTTATTTTAATAGTTGGTCTCCTAACAGAACCACTGTTGCAATAAGGCAAATCAATAAACACGTTGCTTCGTTTGCTATGAAATTATTTAAAAAAAAAAATTTGAAAACAATTCTATCCTAAATTATAAACTAAAATAAACTCAGATTAACATGAACTTTTGACTGGATGCAGAAAGTCATCAAATTAAATAAGAGAAAGCAAAAACGTAAAGGGCACATACTGATGACTCATCTGTATGTGTGTGTGCGCATGTGTGTAGGCGAGATAAAAGGATGGAGCTGTATCCCAGACAGCCTTCTCTGTTTGTTGGACCAATTAGGGATCGCTAAAAGAAGCTAATCTAATCACAGAGGCGGTCCCAGCTGCTGTTTACACACACATGCACACTGAAGGGGAGACACAGAACACCCAACTTTTGTGAATGAATGCTGGGTGTTCAAAACACCTTCATTTGTTCATTCAGATTTGATTAATTCATGCGTTCATTGTTTCCTTCGACACAAATACCGTCTTGATCCAGATGCTTTGCAATTTGTATAACTCTTGACATGTTTACTGCTTGGTGTGTTAGCGAATGAACTTTCACCTCAAAGGATTACAAAGGGTTGTGTCTTCCTAACAAAAGCTTTGATAAGTGCAAGTGACACAAATACAGCCGGTTTGAAGCGTACAGAACTAGTTCCATTCTTAATTTAAATACAATACATGAAAAGACACGCGATGTATCTTTATGAGCACACAAACAGCTTTAGTAAATCAGACTTAGGATGTGAATTGGATTCTAAACATTACTAAACATTTGGACGCTTGACATTAAGTTGCTTGGAATAGTCTGTAGCTTCATTAAACATTAATAAACCCTGGGACATTTAATATCAAAAACACAAATTTAATTAATACATTACATTAAAGGTCAATGGGGCCAATTTGATGGCCAGCAACTTGTTTCACCTAATAACAAATTAAAAACGTTTTGAATCTGTAATATAATATTATTCAGTTGTATTAAACTAACTAAGCGCCTAACTTTTCATTTTCTCTGTAAAGGTCGCCTTAAATAAGTGGACACTACAACTTCAAGTGTGAAGTATAAAAAATACAGTAAAAATGCATCGGTAATGATAAAAAAAAAAAAAATCTGAGACCATTTGCAGTAGAAACACATCAGCGATGTGGAAAGTTGAGTTCAATCGGTTTTTCAACAATGTTTAAATAAGGACTTGATCCCGCTGATATGAACCATCTAAGAGGGCAGCATAACTTGCCACGGCATGTAACTCAAGCGCAAGTAAAAGCTCCTATGTTTCGCACCTTTCCTCAAAGGGAAAAACACAGATGTTCTTTTAGTAAATGACAATGGCACACACGTTCACGCACAAACATGCACGCTCAAGGAAGCCGAGAGTAAAAGCACAATAGCTAACAGCAATCCTATTCATCAAGTGTGCCACAAATAGAACAAAGTAATTAGACTGCAGCAGAACAAGCTGAATGAGAGAGACTCTGAGATTGTAAGAACTGTGTGTGTGGGTGTGGAGATACAAGTGAGCAATGAGGCCTAAACGCAGGGCAAAGCCAAGCAGCAAAATATTCAACAAAAAATTCTTGAGAAGATGAGATGAGAGTTTTTTTATAATGCGTCAGGAGAATTGTTTCTATGTCAGCGTGATACTATTGATTCTTACTCCCGGATGTGTGTGTTTGTGTTAGCGCAAATAGACCCCAGTCTGTAATCTTCAGAAATCACAGTTATCACTGCTTTGGTGACTGTGTTTAAAGGTCAAAGGCGTGAATTCGCAGCTACACAAACAGCCTGAAACCTTTCATAACACGATCGAAATGTTAGATTGACAAACATTGGTCGATTAATCGGTCAGATCATTGGTCTTATTTTTATTTTATTTTCCGATTATTGACTGACAAAAAGGGTTGACACACTTATTATCTGTTCCAAAATGTACCTAAAGCTATGTTGAATAAATAAAGATAATTGATAATCTGGTAATATTCTATAAAAATTATTAAAGATGTATCGGCCAATAATCGCTATTGGTCAATAAAAGCAATTTCACTCTTTCGGCTATGATCAGGGCCGCAAGATCCTGTCAATCAAAATAGGACAGGAAAATGCAATTTATTTATTCTCTGTGTATATCTTTTTTAAGAAACATGACCGATTTGATTGAATTATATGCCATAACATTCAGAAAGTAATTTAATCTTCAGAAACAGTATCAGCAAATATCATTCCGAATAATCGGGTATCGGTGGAAATGTTTGTATCGTGCATCTCGGTAAATTAAGGTAAGTGTCCATTCAAACTATTATTTTAACCCAGAGTTGGGTCAAAAAGGGACGAACCCAGCCTCTGGGTTAAATTAACCCCCCAAAAATGTTCACATTTTAACCAACAATGGGATAAAACAACCCAGCAGAAGTTAATTTATAACCCAACAGGTTTTTATTGTTTCGATCTTATTTGCTTTAATTAAATTTAACATAACATGTGCTTTTTATTAGAGGTCAATTTTTTAAATATGTATAAGAATTTTTTGCCAGAACATTTCTTTTTTTACATTTGACCCAAATTCTAAACTTGGCTTCAACTACACTCAGATTAACCAAACAGAGCTTAATGACTTTCTCACAGAACTGAATGTTCAGGGGACTCTCAGAGTTCTAAAAATCCTCTCAACATCTTTATGAAGGGCCTAAAAAGTCTTGAAGAGTGTCAGAAAAACACTGGAGGGCTGCAGAGAGTTTTTCGCACACAGATACAAAAGAACATCCTCATCTGAGCCACTGAATCATGATGCTCTCTAAAAAACCTAGTACACCTGAGCCCTGAGAAAGGTGGAGGAGGGAGAATCGAAAGAGAGAGAAAAATAATGATTTTTTAAAGCAATGCAAATTGTTGCTGTAGAGTTAGGTTCGCCTGGCACACACACAGCTCGGCTCTCCCATCTCTGAAAATGACAAATAGAGCCCCATGGGCTCCGATCAACCCATCATAACGTCCGAAAAATAAATCCAACTCATTTACGCAGTACAAAAACTCAATTTCAGGGGCACGAACACACACAGTCAGTCTGGACGAATGACTGGGGCTGTACTCAGGTGGTTGCCCGCCCCGTTTACCCACAATGCCAAGCAGTGCGGTGGCGCCGAAGTCACATTTGGTTGGGTTGAGGAGTAATGGCAGGCTTCAGCGAATGTATTACGATGGCAAATGACAACATTAACATATAAATGACTTCCTACCAAACACATCTGCTAATGTGAGGTTAGTGCCAGAAACACACACAAACACAAAATATGACTATTTTCTTTCCTCTCACCCAAATGTGACTAAGTCACAGCATGGACAAGGGCGTGTGCTGGGACACATTTGCTAGTCTTGTTTACCGATGGTGCCTGTGGGTGTTGTGTGCGTGTGAGCACTGGTTCGCTGCAATGGTTGTCCAATGTCACAATCATCATGTCCCTTAAACAGACCCAGCCCCACACACACCCTCACACACTGAGTGTGTCAGGAGAGAGACTGGTTTGGACAGGAAACAGCATGTCCAGATTGCCCCCTGAGACAGGAAAAGGATTGGGTGTCTTGTCTGTTTCTGTGCCTGACGTTCAGTGACGCCACTGAGAGAAGCGCTGCTGTAGCTTTAAAGGGACAGTTCACTCTTAAATCAAATAGCTGTGATCATTTACTCACGCTAATATCATTACAAAATGTTAGATTTATTTTCTTTGGGGAACAAAAATATATTTTGGTTGGACTATCCCTTAAAACTAGTTACGTTTCTGTCATTTACAATCATTGTTTAAAAGCAGTATAAAATATTCTACTCCGCATCTTTTTCCAAACCATATGGATTTAAAAGAACATGGGGTTGATTTAGTCAAAGGTCTTTCATTTCGGCTTCACGGTCCCTTTAATAAGTACCCGGAATTCAGCGTTCACCCTGTAACATTCAAATGAACTCTAAAACGAGGAAAAACGATCTCGGTAGCAACAGCTTCCAGTACACCGCATTATTTCAGACAGGACAAAACGCTCTGAGAGGGAACCAGTCTGAAAAGAAAGAGCGTGAAGGCAACAAAAGGCGAGAAGCTGTTGCCTGAAGCCTGTCCTCTTCCCCTTTTTCCTTCAGCTTTCAGTGTCTGCTCCCTCGCTTTTCCTCTTTTTTCCCCTCTTTTCCTCAGAGCGCCTCCGGGCATCAAGCCTGCCACACGTCACAGAGCCTGGCCGCACAGAGAGGAGCGCGTGTGTGTGTCTCCCCATGTGTGTGTGTGTGGGTGTTGGGGGTGGCTTTGTTCCAGAGCTGTAAGGACTGTTTACTCACATGCGCACTCAAGCCTGAGCCCGCTCTCTCTTTCCACACACACACACACGATATGACTACCACCCATTTCCTGTCAGCCAATCAGCTTCCTCTCCAAACTCTCGGCTCCTAAACTATCTCCGTTTCACTCTCACCCCACCAACCCATCTGTCTTTCCATGCGCCAGTGCATGCGATCTCTCCATCTTCCTATGTGCCCTTTTTCATCGCTTATTCATGAGGTCTCCATCTCGGTGTAAAACACACTCTCGCCTTCTCGCGACCGGTGTTGTAGCTGTAACCATGGCGACACCGTTGACTGACACTGTGTAATAGGCGCGCTACTTCTTCAGGGGCCGGTTCTCTTTAAGGGGGTGGGCATTACAGTCGGGACTCTTAAAGGGGCAGTTATGATTATTGCTCCTCGAAGCCGTCCCTCGGCAGAAACAAAGAGGTCGTCTGGAGAGCAGTGGCGAATTAAAGGGATTTTTTAGGGGAGAAGTGCTCTGGAAACGTTAGTATCAATTATGTATGACGAAAGGGCACCCTCTCCCCTTTCCATCGATTAGCATGAATGATCATTCTCTCATTTGCAGACTGTTTGATGTAATTAGCACGCATGCAACAGTGATTAATGCTACGGGTTTGAACAATAAATGATCAAGCACAAGTGCGTGTGTGTTTATGGTTGTGGTGGTGGTGGGGGGGGTCACAGAGGAAAGGAGGGGAAGCGTGTCAGACGGATCTGATTGCAGCGTGAGGTCTTACAATATTAACCACGACTGTGATACTCAAACACACACTTGAGAGACACCGCCTGCGTGTTCACACAGACAAAGAAAGCCAATTTCTGCCAAACAGATGGGAAACATACGTGGAGAGTCTCGCAGTAACATGTCCAGGTCACATTTCTGCCCAAAGTCGAAAGAAAAAACAATTACAGTTGGCTAGAAGTTAATAAAGGATTTTTAGGACTTGAACACATTTTTTCATTACTGTAATGCGTCAAAATTGTTACTTTTTTCATTCCCAGTATGCCCAATAGTACTTCTAATAACATTTTCATATCTGTAATACATTTTAATTCTTCTATTTATAAGTTCAAATAAAAATAAGAATTCTGTTACACTTATTCACCCTAATGTAGTTCAAAATCTCTGACTTTCTTTTTTGTCGTTATTCATTTTGGATTTTATACATTATGGTGCCTTTGTGGTGATTTTAAGGTATAGTTCACACAAAGATTTTTATTTCATATTTATTTACACGACCTAAACTCATTACAAAGCTTTATGACTTTCTTCTTCCTAACACAAATGATGATGTTTTGAAAAATGTTGGCAACAAAAAACCTTTGGCCCCCGACTGACCTCAATTGAAAGGAGACAAAACCAGTGAAAGATTTCTCAAAATATCTTCTTTTGTGTTCCACAGAAAGAAAAAAAAGAAAGTCATTCAGGTTTTAAACGACATAAGAGTGAATAAATTATGACTTTTTTGGGGGGGTGAACCATCAGTTTAAATAAAATAGCAATACAGAAAACAGAGTATTACTACAATAACAAGCGAATTAGAATTAATAACATAATGGGAGCTACAAAAAAATAAGTGAAATATTAAATATCTTAATATACAATCTTTAGATCATGAAAATATATTGCTAATTTAGTCACTATCCTATCATAGTCTTCACTTTCTTTAAAGAAGAAATTTAAATAAAAAGTTATTTTTACTTCACATCCCCCTCACCCTTTAATTGAAATTGTGTCAAACAGGTTCATTCAGAATAACAACATAATTAACGAGAGATCTGGAGGTTCATGTTCCTCAAACCATCGCCGTCTTCATCCTTCCTCTCTCCTTCTCTTTATCTCTTTCAATCTCACTCTCGCTCTTCCAGCTCATATCCCGCGTGACAATCTCTCTCCTCAAAAACACTCCCATCCATCCTTTTCATGCGCTCTCTCCTTCTCAGCCTGTAGTGTGTAATGGTGTGATGGGGGCTGGTAGGTCTTGACTGGGGGGTAGGGACACACACATCTGTTTCTGCTTTATCCTTCCTACTGTGATAAATGTCCAATTTGATGTTTTGATGACTATAAGAACCTATGAGACTCGTTCAAGTTGAGAAGCATTTTACCTGTGCGTATACCACACAGCTGAGCGCACACGCATGAGTGTGTGTAAAGACGATTGTTCCGCTGTGCCGCGATGACAGACTACAGCCCATCTGGCTTTAGACTCTTAAAGCACCCATCGCTTGAGATGTTCCAGCCTTTCACAAACACTGAGAGAGACGAGCGCACACACACAGTACGCTGCACTTTCCCTTGCTGCCTCCTTCAGCCAATCAGATGATGAGTTGGCTCTTCTACTTCCTGGTCTCCACAGACACTCTTAAAGCGACAGCAACATTTTCTTGCCATCATACACACTATTGCATGTTTAGACAATTGGAAATGGTGTGATGTAGGATCGCACACTCACACGAGCCTACAAACATGTGTCCACAAAGCGGTGCCAGAAAAAAATCTGAGAAACTCTCCCTTCCTCCATTTATCTCTCTGCTCCGTTTGGCATTTGAGAAGCTGCCCGAGGGCGTTCAGTAACCACGTCACCAGACACAGGGCATGGTCCACACAAAACACTGCCAGCTGCCAATTAGGGCAGCCGTCTGCTGGACAGACAACATGCGCGGCCAATGAGATTGTCCGTTTAGTAAGCGAAGGCGGGGGCTGGATGACAAGAAGCTGTGTCAATGAGCGGTGGAGCTAATGGGGGGCTACTTATCACGACAGGGAGAGACACACACGCAAAAACACATACACACTCTCTATGACCCCTTCCGTCATATGTGTGTGAACACCTCCTGGCCACACTTCTCAAACAGAACGGCGAGTGTGTGGATGGCCATACGCACGGTAACCATACGGACGCACAAACAAAAACGCAGCAAAGGCCTGATCTTGTAGCCCACCCCCAACAACATCGCTGATCCCTGGGGGTGTGTTGGCTTCCTCTTACTCCCTGTCATTCAAATGTCCTCTGTCTTCGATAAGGAGATAGAAAGAAAGCAAGATGGAAGATAGAGAGAAATTAGCACAGAATACGAGAGGAGTGCGAGAGAGCACAGGAGAGAGATGGAGACAGAGTGAGAGATTCAGGGAGTACTGGATGAAACAAGTTCAGGGCAGTTCTTCTGCCAGTTCTTCCTCCACACGCATTCCTGTGGCTGCATGGGGTGCGCGTGTGTGTTTGTGTGTCTGTGTGTGTGCGCGAGGCAAGACAGACAGAACAGAACATTGTCAGGCCAGAAACATTCGCTACGCAAGTGCACAAATGTAGACGCGGCTGCTTGTCCGTCGCATTACAAGCATGTGGCCCCGTTGTATATTCTTACTGCATGCTAATGTTGTGATAACACATCAATACTCTAGGGGGCGATAGAGTAACCAGATCTGTAATTTGTGTCAGGTAGCTAGCAATAAACACAGACTTGAACGGCTGCACTTTATGCTAATGTCTGCCATATTTCCCCTTGCTTAAAAACTATAAATAGTACTGGGTTAAGATGCTTCAGGATACAATGATGCATAAATTCTAATTTGACGATTACATATTTTTGTGCATTTCAAAACCTGTCCTGTCCAGCACGAAAAAAGTATGCTTCTACAATTATTAGCATCCAGCTTGCCAATACCACAATCATTTCTTCCAAAACAGCTGGGAACCTCGGAGTCATATTTGGTGAACAGCTGTCCTTCAATGATCACATTGCAAAGACAACGCGGTGATTCCAATATACCTTATTCATCATTAGAAAGGTCCTATCTCACGGAGCATGCGGGCACAACTCCTTATCCAGGCCCTGGTAATCTCAAGGTTTGACTACTGCAATGCTTTCCTTGCCGGCAAACCGTTCCAGCTGGTTCGCAAACGCAGCAGTACGCCTCGTCTTCCAACAGCAAGCAAGGGCTCATGTGACACCCCTCTTATCTCTCTCCACTGGCAACCGGTTGAAGCCAGTATCAGCTTCAAATCACTTATGCTTGCCTATAGGACTATCACTGGATCTGCACCGGCATAATTTCACACACTCCATTAGGATCCCTGCGTTCAGCAAACCAGCTTTCCATAAGGGCAGTAAATCGCTTTCCCACTCATTCTCCTTCACAACTCCTTCCTGGTGGAACATTCTTCCTAATTCGGTCGAAGGGCTGCACGATTTGAAGAAAAAATCGAATTGTGATTTTTCTGACCAAAATTGCGATTTGCGATTTAAAATGCGATTTGACTACTATTTAAAAAAACGAGCTAGGTTTGTTGAGTTGGTTTTAACAGCATGCATCAAAGAAAGACCAAGCAAAATCATAAACTATTGTAACATTATCCCACCGTTTATTTAAAACCACTTACACTGTGGCCATTTTTTAAATAAAGTTGTCATGCAAAAATCTCATGACAAATTAAGAAAATAACAGCAGTATCTTAAATAGTTAAATTAACAAGCATAATCAAAACCTTAAACTTTTAAGATCCCAAACACACTGTAAACAATTACAGTTATGTATGGCGTCTGTTATTTTGCTGTACCTTTGTGAAAATGTGTCGTAGAGTGTGCTTATTTCAAACGCGTGAGCAATTGAAGTTTGCATGGATATCATTTGTGGTGGTTGGTGCGATGAAGTGGGTTTATCTGTGGACTTTTTGGCCTTGTATTCATCATAGAATAGTCTTTGATACCTCTGCAGGTGTTGATAGAGATTGGTTGTGTTGCCTCGCGAAGTCGACACAGACTTTCAAAATAATTCCGAACATAAGCGTTACTTTTTCATTTAGGTACCAAGTCATCTGCTGCTGCAGGACTTTGCGCTTCAGCAGACATGACGATACTTTGTTGCGAATTTGAACTGCTGCTCCCGATCGCGCTCATCTTTTCCAAATGACGTTCTTTGCTAATTCAAAAGCAGGAACAGTAGAGATGCGCGGATAAGCTAAAATGTCACCCGCATCCGCTACTTCAAATAAATTATACACCCGCCCGCACATATAATCTTCTCTGATATATACGCACCCGACCCGGACCCGATCGTCACTTTTTTACTCAGTTAGTTTAGTGATTTAGCACACACATGATGTACCATATAAGAGATGCCAGTCTTATGGCTTTCATATACATACAGTGCCTCACAGTCATTGCATATTACATACCCAGCACTTCATTCATCCTTGTTAAAATGCTCCCTATTGGTTAAAAGTAAAATTGCAGAATCAAACTGTCAAATACTACGTAGGTTCTTTTTATCATATTTAAATCCCTTATAATCGAAATAATCGCAGCGTTTGCGATTTGAACATCGCATCCATTCAAACTGCAATTTCGGTTTAAAAACGATTCATTGTGCAGGCCTACTTGGTCGGGTCAACCAAATCACTCACAACATTAAAAAAACTACTTAAAACCCATCTTTTCTGTTATTAATTGACAGACAAATGAAAAACAACATCAACAGGCAGTAGTCTAGATTTTGTTGAAACCAGTAACTTTGTATTGGCACCTATTGCATCATTGCTCATATATGACATATCGCTTATTGCTCCCTAAACTACTTGTTAGTTGCTTTGGATAAAAGCGTCTGCTAAATGACTTGAAGTTAATTAGCATTCACATAGTATCCAGTTAGCATGCATTTAGAACAATTATTAGAATGTTATTAATTATTGTTAAAGTGGTTTTAAAAACCATACTGCAAAATCCAATCCAAGTCTTCAGCTTTTGGTGAAAAGAGCCAATAAAAAACCTCTTACAACACTTAAAGTTTCACCCTCTAGAAAATGTGTCAAAGAGGTGCCAAGTAGTTTACTTGATATAGCAACAACCGGCAATTTCATCTCACCATCACAAATTTGTGGGAACACCTGATCTGCGATTTTGCTTAATTAAACTCTGCCGGAATCAAGTTACTTTCAGAGTAGGTAAGCAAAAAAAAGGGAAAACTGAAATTCATAGACAGGTAAGTCATTGAATGCCTATGCTGTCCAGGAAATGATTTTCCAACTATGGTAGTGAATAGTTTCCCAGAACTGTTTGGTTACACATGTTCAACACCAAAATGTATACAGGTTGGGAACATTCGAGGGCATGTAAATGATAACTTAATTTGAATTCTGGTGAAATTGCTGGCTGTTGTATTTTGCAATTTGTTAAATCTGAAAATTTGCGGAGATGCTTCTTAAATCATCCCATTTTCCGTTTTAAGGGATTTAATAACACCCAATGGACACCTTCCACCGGAAGTGACCCATGCCTTGAAGGCTAATGGGATTCAGCTAGTCTTGGTTAAAAGATGCATTTAACTTTGTAGTTTGCCAATAAACTCAAGCACACAAATTTACCTGAAAAATTTCTATAGCTCATGCTAAAAGTATAAAATGTGTGTAGAGTGGCTAGGCCTCAGTGCCACAGTTATCCTAACTATCTTGATACAATCCAAATAACTTTCTAAAACCCTACCAAACCGGTTATACCTTACATGTGGAAGTGGAATGATCCCAGGAAACCAGAGATCTTGTTTCATGACAACCCTGAACCTCACACAAACACAGATAAATGTCACACCTCAAACACAGCCAGAAAAAAATACTTGCACCGAGACCTGAGTAAAGATGAGAAGTGATACCAGCGGTTTCATAGTGACAGAAGGATTACAGTTATCATCATGCCAAGCGCTGCACGTTCATGAATAAAGAAGTTTTAGAGCACCTTGAATACGTCAGACTGCAGCACAAATCTGTCAGTTACAGAAACCGAAGAAGACACTACGATAAAAGGTAGCTTACAAATTGTACGATTTGAGTCTCACTTTCAACTCAAGGATGGATACAGAAACGCTCTACTGTTAACTCTCAAAATCCCACTGTATTAAAACATCAACAGTTCCACTTTTATACCTGCAGTGCACTTTAATATCTTGTTACCAATACAGTGGGTCAAAAGTATTTATAAAAGCAACTTGCATGAATAAAACAACAATTAATCATATTATATAATTATATAAAGTGCTTTGCAAAAAAAAGAACGAAAAAATGCTTGGTTCGGTTCATCTTTTATCCATCGTTTGGAAACTTGCACATAAAAACTCAAATGCTAGAAGATCTTTAATATAATTAGAAAATCTGGCCTTTTATATTCTCTAAACAATCAATAAAAGAGCTAGAAGTTAATATAACATTGGCTACACATACTTGCAAGGCCGAGTATGTATACATTTTTTTTAATAATATGCAAGAATTCTCTAATATCATCTCAGTAGCCTGTCAATTCTCTAGAATAAACTCATTTAGTTCACAGTGCAAACTGAATTGAGGTTCCATCACAAAACAGTTCAATTTCAGATCTGTGGAGCATTTCATCACTGCGTCTCACTGTTGGAAACTGAGTATTACTAAAATTACTCGAAATTGAAAGATGAAGCAGGTTCAAATAAACATGTAAACCATCATAACCATCATCTTACCTTTACCCATAATGCAGCGGAGATGGGGTGGAATAACATAGAAAAAGGAGAAAGAAGAGAAAAGTAAGTATGCCATCTACAACATATTACAATTCAACATCACATTTAACAAACAGCTTAACAAAGTGGTTTTTAAAAAAAGTAATAATCTGTATATCATTTGCAGTTATATGCGTTTTTGATATAAAAACTACTACTAATTACTTTTAAAATGCAAGTTTGTTTGTATAAACTGACTGACAAAAAGAACACTCATTCATCAATCCAGATTCTGTGATTTTATCTCTTAATCCTCGTTTGGTTCTCAATCACTAGTTTTTGATTTATTACCTAACAAAGTTCAAAGCACTTCTAGTATCAAATAACTTTTTATCTTATTCATTCACTGTGATATTAAATATACCATTCTGTTTTTGGTAGGTTAAACTGAACGAGCTTAATATATACACAACTCATGTAAGTACAGATAAGTAGATACAAACATATACACACACACACTGTCTCTCTCTCTTTCTCACATATAGATACAGCATTTATTCCACAGCAAATCCAGAGATATAGTGAAGAGTCATATCCACAAACCCACACAGACCACATCACACCTTTGCAAAGTCCTCCAGGACAATAGGGGCTACAGACATTTTCTTTCTGCTACCGTTTCATCTTCATTTAGCCTACTGACAGACTGCAGTAATCACGTTTTTCCTCTTCTTATAGACATAATCAAACAACAATCTCTCTACTTTCTATGAAAAGTTCTACAAAGAATAAAGTTATTTGCTGGGATCAAATAGTCTCTACATATGATCTTCCCAATCAAACAAATACAACTTAAACTAAAATCATAAGGAGTTCAATAGAATTCTCAAAAAGAGAGATTTCAGATTACAAATCTAATAAATAGTTGAACAATAATTTCCACGGTATGTAGAAGTAAGTCAATTTTAAAAAAGAATCCACAGTAAATCTTAAAGCCATATCTGCAGTATCTAATATGTAAACTGTGAGCAGTTTGCCAATTTTGTGTCCGAGGAATACCCAAATGACCTACTATACTTGCCAAAATGTGCAGTATGTAACAGAGACTCACTGCGTGGGATCCTGATTTGACCTTCCGTTTCCAGTGTGAGGAAAACCAGACAAGATATCAGCCGTGATTTTTAACATCTCCTTGACTCACTACTTGATCATCTTGCCAAAGCATTGGATTAAAAAGAATAACTGTATTCTGAACTGGATGCCACTAAATAAAACATGCAATACGTATAAATGTGCAAATCCATCCAATCAGTGATTCGTCAGAGTGACCAGTTAAACAATTTATGGCCATGCCTTCCAGTGGGTGGTATGTGGACGGTGTCACAAAAGATGTGCTTTTGGACAGACCAACTGTAAACCAGCCACAGTCATGTTATCTAATCTATTTTTTTGTTCCGTATAGTATTTTATAGCACTATATAGTAAAAGTATGTTGTATGCTCTTAGCAGTAAGCAGTGAACAAAGGCTACATATGTACTAAATAGGCGTTTCTAAACTGTAACAGCATGAAGTTGTGTTAGCACAAATCTTAAATGTCCAGTGTGTAATATTTTGGAAGATCTATTGATAGAAATGTAATATAATACACATCACTATGTCTTCAGAGGTGTATAACAACCTTACATGATGAAGCATTTTGTTTTTATTATCTTAGAATGAGCTATTTCTATCTACATACACCACAGGCCACCTTGCATGGAATTCACCAGGTTGTTTCTACAGCAACCCTAAATGGACAAACTGCTTTACAGAGCGTACCTAGTAAATACGTTATCTCCCTTGACAAAAAAAACTTAAAACGTGATGACATCTTAGCCCTGTGTCAGCCATCGTAGAACCTCAAAAAGGGGTGGTTAAATTTCATAAAATGAACCTTTAAAAACGGAGTAATTGAGCTGTTGGGCTGCTACTTCATACAGGCTTAAAGCTTCAGTCTACAAGAATACAGAAAGACCAATATTTCCTAAATGGAAATTCAAGTTCACATTCAAAAACAGCAATAAAAACTGATCTATGGAAAAACATGTAAAACAAATATATAGGTCACTGTGCAAGACATAAACAACACTGGACCAGAAGCAATTCCTTTTTCAGTTTAAAGGAGTCATTGGATTAAAATCTGACTTTTTATGTGTTTAGGTGCTAAAATCGCATCCCTGGTACATCTACAAACTCAGAAAACTTGAAAAATGACAACACAGTAACTTTTTTTTGTTGAGGCTTTCAGAAGAAATCCCTTAGAAACAATACGTAAAAACCTGCTTGTTTGCGCGAATCACTTCAAGCTGTAGTGCTTTATCAAACTGGGACAGTGCAAGCACGAGTACCTGCTTCCTTTAGGCTAGACCAACTGAACGTGACAAAGCTGTCAATGCAAGTAATATTTATCAATAGCATGAAATGACGCACAAGTTCCTTATATATAGGAGGATAACGTTGGCATGTGAAAGCGAAGGGAGCCAAGTCAGTCATGGGCCTCTTAGAAAATTCAAACAGTGTTAAATTTAATCTATATTATGTGTTATTTGGCTTATGCATGTTAATACATTATGTGCGTTAATATGCTTATGTTTGGCAAGCTGTCACTTTTGTTTTGCACATGAACCAGCGCTAAAACACAGCGGTTGGTTTCGTTGTAAACGTCTCGAATCATTCGTCCTTAGATTGAAAAAATCTGTCACAGCAAACATAGTTATGTTCTCACGTTGTGATTGTATAACTTACTTGTCAATGACAACCACTAAAATTTACGTAATTCCGCTGAGATCTGCAGGTGCGCATTCCATGGATTTTACGCATGTATACACGCACAATGTGAATGTGAACTACTAGGATGCGTTGTTTGCTGTGACAGAGTTTTCTAGTCTCAGGACAAATTTTTTGAGACGTTTAAAACGAAACTGACTGCGGAGGAGTTCAGAAAAAACGTTTAGCTAAACGATTGCCATGGCAGTCCTACACGTATGTTGTGTTGACACACTGGACGGAAGGGGGGTGGGATGCGCACTTACTCATTAACCTTTAAAGTGACATACACCAAAACGGTTTGCTGTGAGCATAGCTGTTTTTGACAAGGCAAAAAAGTTTTATTTACACAGCTTTTAAGTCTTTTTAAGCAAAATATGTCACAGACATTTCATATGGACCCTAAAAATCATACCAACTTGTTGAAAGTGCTTATCTGATGAGCCCTTTAACGTCAGAAACACATTGTTAAAATAAAGTCTGAAGTCTGCTTGTTTTTTTGTTTTATATTGTTATATGCGGTCTACTTACTACGTTCCTGTGGTTTTAACATTAAAAAATATCAAAATCAATGATGAATATGCTATTTTCTACGGGTTTTGAGGCCAGCTCTGCAAGTGCTGGGTTTTAATGTAGACTTTATTAGTAAACTCCCACTGCTTTGATTGGATAGCAGTTTGCGTAGTTGGAGGCTTCTGTGAATAAGGTTAGATACGTAACGTTAGGTTACACATTAGCACCGTTTTCGCAAGGGATCCTTATAGTCTGGAGACCTCCTGTGATTTATAAATGACCTCCCCACATCAGTATTGCACGTGACACAATCGCAGGGCATGATTTCACTGAAATCTACTGACGTATTTTCCGGATGTGATGGCAAGGCTTTGCGTATAGTTTTTGTAGCCTATAGTTGTACTGCGTTTAAAGATATATGACCGAACCTGTCTGCCTTTGAGACACGTGATCGCGAACCAGAAAAATGATCACCGCGATCGCGGGTCTTAAATGTTACGAAAGTTTCCATGATAAATAAACAAACGAGAGACTCCCGGTAACTTACGGATATCACCATCCACCCGCAATAATACCAAACACTTCTAAACAGCCTCCATTATTCGCAAACGGTGGATAAAACCTTGAAAAATTATATACTAACAAAGCAATAGTGACGCATTGTACAAAAATGTTTTACTCACATAAGATTGCTTCACCATTCCTATCGGATCCAATAATTACAACACAGCACTGCTTTTTAATTTTAGTCATTCCACAAATCCAGTGTTGATCTCTGCCTTGTTTACGAAGGAATCCTTAGAGAAATTAAACAAACAAACGCTACATATTTTCCCACATGAGCTGGAACGTCTGTAAAAATAAACTTTAACCCCGCATTACTTATTTCGGAATCCCAAGGAAGGTTATGCAGCGACTGTATTCTTCCACAACCAGGGGTGGCACAATATTTAGCTATCTTTAACAGCATGTTAGTTTGTCGCTTGCTCGCTCTATGTAGTTCCGCGCCACTACAGAATTGTCATGCTCAGTGGGCGGGGCTAGAGAAGTAGTTGTTGATATTTTTTATGGAGGTGGTTTTCAACCTATCAATGTTGTCGTAGATGGGTGCATTCCAAAACTGGGTGTTCGCTGGGCCTGGTGTCAATAAGAGATGTAATCTCAGTAACAAGGGCGTTTTCAGTTCTTACACTTACATGATGTTCGCGTGAATACGATTCCCTCTTGTATAACTAAAGCATGGGTCAAAATTATGATTTTAATTCATCACTCCTTTAAAAAAAAAAAAATTTAAAAACTATTTATATATTAGAAATAAAAAAGTGCTTCTGAAAAATGCATATCGGTTATATATCGGTTAATGCATGGACAATATACTTGCACAAATGTGCAGCTTATATTGCAAACTCAACAAAATTGTCACTGCTTCGAATTTCTATATTTCAAGTGCGAATTTAATTCAATTCAATTCAAGTTTATTTATATAGCGCTTTTCACAATGTGTATTGTTTCAAAGCAGCTTTACACGGCAAACAGGAAAAACAGAAAAGGTAAAACACAGCACAGTGCATTGTATTTATACAACGAGTAAGATCATACTAATAAATAATATATAATTTCTAAATAAATAAATAAATGCAGTTTAAATATGAGGATGTCTTAAAAAGTAAAATCTAAAAAGTAATATCTAAACAAATAGGTTATGCTTTTATCTAGAACACAATTTGCAATTTTAAGCAAGACCACAACATTACAGTTTATTTATTACTTTATTTATTTATTATTTTTTATTAAAGTTCACCATTCCTTTCTACTCATTCTGGCTACGTTAAAAACGCTGATCAAGAACATAAGAAGATCAAGACGATCAGAAGAATAGACATTTGAGGGTTCAAAGCCGTTTAAAGGTGAGGAGACGAGAGATGAAGCAGATCTTTCAGCTTCTGAGTTACATAAACTCAGACCCTGGGTTTGCATGTGTGTGTTAGCGGCAGGCAGAGATCTGATGCATCATTGCACAGGAGTTTAGACTGCATACAGTAAGAGTACAAGTGTGGGGGCTTTACAGCAGCGGACCAGTGTCTCAGGCACACACGGTGTAATCGTCTTACTGTCTCCGTAAGTGAGAGCTCTCTGCTGTCATTACATAACTGGTAATCCACAGGCACACACAAAACGGCAACAGTCAAGCCATGCCACGCTTTCACCTCACACCAACACCCATCGATGCACACCCATAGAACAATAAGTCAGCGTTTCATCGCTCAAATAATACAAATAGCCCATTAATTGTGAATTCAGTTCCCAAATTGAGCTTTAACGCTTCAGTGGATCATTCTGAAATGTGGCAGCTTTTGTATAAAAAACAGTATTAATAAAATTAGAAAGTAAAATGTGACAAAGCTGTTGGTTTATGGAGCCCGGTTCTTTTACAAATGTCACAAAAAAACTGATGGACAACGATTATAGAAATATGTGCAGATGAAGCAAACAAACATGAGTGGATTAACAAAACAAACAACATGATGAGTCGCATCATTTAGTTGAATCTGTGTCAAGTACTAATGGTTTAGCCTTATCTTCCAGGGTCTACCTCGAAGTTTACGATGTCAACATTGTACAAAGTTTCACAGGTGGTTGACCATCAAACCGCCGACATACTGAACCTGAAAAAAGGCAACACCTTATGGAAGATAAACCCTAGTGTTGCGGTCTCTTGTGGCCTGTAAACATCAGTTTCAAAAAAGAATTGAACATCAGGGAAAAGTCAATATGCTAAAACAATCATGCATATTAGCATGGTATATAGGACAGAAATACACTTCAAATTGATAAACAGAATGATGAGAAGAAACAAAGAAATCCTATATCACAAAACAGGGCTCCAGACTGCGACTAAATGGTTGGGCATTTTTTACTACCAAGTATGGAACTTTTTCTAGTTGTTATTTCACGTTGAAAGACGAGTAGAATGCGACCCCCCACCAGCGCAGGCTGTGTGTGATAGTCAACTGCGCGGTTCACTCGTGTCACCGATGTTTGCCGCAGACGCGCACAATCCATGTCGTCATTGGGAAGTTTACATACACAACGTGAGCGCATTACTACGGCTCGCTGTTTGCTGTGACGTATTTCTTGAGCGAAACGATTTAACATATGAGACGTTTAAAAACAATACTTACCGCAGAGGAATATAGGAAACCTCAATAATCTGTTGATTATTCGAGACAGCGTCATATTATTTCAAATCCATTCTCAGCAAGACCGAACGACAGGCGAATGCTCTAGTTAAGTTTTATCTTACGTTATTTGTTGTGTGAACATGAGGAAAAGTGTCCTTAAAACACAATAAAATCATCATAAGAATGTTATAACACGAGACCTTACATTTTGCTTTATTGGGTAACGCTGTTAACAATAGAATATATACTTTTTGACAAAAACAATTTCTGTTGGTTCAAATAAAATCAGATTACCGTCTCTCTATTTAGCACCAATCAATAACAAAACTTCTCTGTAAACCTTGCCTCTTTTTAAATAAGCGGAACCAAATCTGCGGTCATCAAGTAACTTGTCAGTCTCAGTAATACAGCTATTTTAGGGTAAATAATTGAATAATTGCATTGCAGGCTGAATTAAGGTGTGCCCCTAATTTTTTTGCTTGCACTCCTAAAAATTTCAGTCAGGGGCTACAGTGTTCCTAGTAAAAAAAGCTACTCTGGACTCTTGAGCACCGCTAAATTTTACTCGCTTTTGTTAATTCCAGCAATGGAGTTGCGTTATCTCTCGCTCTCAGTAACCGTCTTGTCTGTATTTTGTTCTGTTCCTCAAGTGTTGATGATCCTTTGCTTATAGTCATTTGCCTAAAGTCTGAATCCAAAAAAGAACCGTGAACCGAACCGCACTCAAGTTCCCTCAGAGCGCTAAAAACAACTCAAAGACGAAAAACCTGGCATTTTGAAACACAAGACTTTTTATTTCAGAGGACTGAGGCAATTACTGTGGCCCATGTTTGTCAGGTGCTGGAAAAGAGTGCAACCTGACCGTAATGGAGACTTAACGGTGTATAGAATAGATTTGAAGGAGAATTCGTGAAATAAAGCGCTACCTAACAGTAAGTCAGAAATGGCGCCGTTGTGCTGAACTTCACTTTTTCCTCAGTACTCCTTCGGGCATTTGGCAAAATGTATACCGGCAGACACACACTCACGCAAACAAATAAACTAAATCATTTTAACACGCCACTCTCGGACTGGCTTGAGTGTTTTAGCTGATGAATATAAGCGAATAGGAGGCGATGCGGTTGAGTAAACAGACGCTGATTGTCTATGCTTCCATGTCTTGTCATTCAACTGTGAGTAATCTCAAAGTATAAGTAACATCTACCTAAGAAAGCAAAAGCAAACTGTGTAAACAATAAATTAGGCCATTTTCAAAAAACAACACTGCGTGAAAAGTAGTTTTAGAGGTGATAAAACCTGATACTTATAAACTTATAAAACCTGATTACGCCATGATAGATGGCGCTGCAATGCAAAGTCTATATATCTACAATATTGTGATCAGCTTGACTAATGAACTACATTATATTACCCTAATGACTCGATTATTGTAAGTAATATTAACATTCAATGCACCAATTTATTATATCTTTTATAAATTAAGCAGTAAAATGAATTAGATTGGTTAAAGCAAAAAGCCACAAGAGGCTAAGTTACAGTTGTACTCTGCACATCTATGAAGATACACAGCATCTCATAGATTTAAATCAACTTTAATTTTCCATTTCTGATCAGATACAAAGCGCTTTTATCTCACACAGAAACCTTCCAAACGCAAAACAGTTCACATGACTGAGAACACGCTAATCTGAGCATTTTAACCAGAGACACCTCAGAGAAACACACATTCCTTTATCTTGCCGAGAGGTTGGATTCATAAAAATACTACAAATGCTGCCTGCAATTTCCCTTCGCCCTATTAGTTTTCTGGCTCACCTTGTTGCCTAACCCACACATTTGGCCATTTTAAATGTTAGAGCGCATTTAGCGTTCACACAAAGGTTTGAAAATACCGCTGGAGACAGTACTTCAGCACAAGCGCTTGACCACAGTTCAAGAGCAATACAAGCACACAAATGTTTGTATCACTAAAGCCACTTCTGTCGCACAGGTCAACTTCCTGCTCTGAGTTAACCAGTGTCAAGGCAATTAATGGATGGTGTGAGTGCACTTATAAACAAATAAAATTATGTTACGAAATTTCCTTGAGACAACTATTCAAGCATATTTACAAAAGTCTTGGGAAAGTTATCTGTAAATGAGGCTTCACCAGACAACTATCAGACATGTTAATAACACAGGATGTGTTCAACAGCCCTAAAAAAGCTGGATGAGACACCACAGGATGGAACAGAATGAGTCTCAAGTAAAAGTTTTGTAAACTTAAACGCATAAAGAAGCAAAATACTGACTGAGGAAAAAACACAGCAAAATGAGTTGCATTCCAAAGACGTCTATATGCAAAAATAAATCAAAATTGAAAAAATATGCAGACTGAATGCTGAAAGGTTCCTTTTTTTTAATAAGGCATACAATCTGAATACTAGCTAATCATACTGCAACAACCAAGAATAAATACATCTGCAATTGTCTAGCCTTGCGGACCGAAGGGAACAATTTTATGAAAAGTCGAGCATCTCTCATACCATCACACTCTCACACATACTTTTGAGCTATGAGCTAACTGTGAGTGTAATGAGGAATTACAGGAACTTCTGCATACCTAGATCTTGGCTTTTGAAATTGCATTCTCTTCCCATGATATCTAATGCCTATGCTCAGTCACACAACAGCTTTCTACCAATCAATGTTGAAACCAGCCCTGTGAACACTGAATAAACATGAAGACGTCAAGATTACTAAGCACACAGGCCTCTAACAAGGATATGAGTATGAGCCACAAAAAAAAGTCTGTTTTAACCCCGCACAACTCCTTCTACCCAGCGTGCTTCTCTCTCTCCTTCAAGAAGGCCCGCCCTCATTACATTGGTGAGAGCGTAAGCTAGCTGAGGATGTATTTTTAGACTCATGTTTGCAGATTAGCCGGTATTTTTAGACAGTGTTATCCAATAGCACACCCCCTCCTGCACACACACACGTCCACACACGTCACTGGGGCTCTGCTTACTACTGCCCAACCCGAACTGAACATTTCAGCGAGAGAGAACGCGATAGAGAGAGAGAGAACAAGACAGAACAGGACAGACAAGAGATGACTGTTAAGTTTAAAGTAAATATAACAAATGAAACATAACTGAGTTACTGGAAAGTACAAAAACATACCACCTTAAGAAGGGAAACTGTATTTGTCTGTTTTTAAAGGGCAATTACGCTAGAAGAACTGACAAACTGAAAGAATAGATTGAACCAGGCCAGAGCTGTTTAGGCCTAAAATGGTTCTCAAGCAGGTATAACTGGTATGCAACTGGTTTCCCAGCCTGACCAGCTGACAAGTACCAACAATTCCTTGCAGCCTGTCCTCAAAGTGAAAACGACTCAAAGGGTTGTTTGTGCACGTAGCTTATCGAGACAAAAGTTCACGTTTGAAATTTAAGCACCCTCTGGCGATTGTTATCAAAACAAGCCCATATGCCATTTTGAGCAGTCGGATAAAGATGCATTTATTTTTGCAAGTATTTATGGTTTAATAAATGGCTATGTATTCTAAGATATTTTAAGAGCACCTAACCTCATCCCATCTCTTACCCTGACCATATGTCAACCAGAAGACACACAACACATGAGAGCCAATAGCATTTCACACTCAACACTGACAAAATTACACTGTTTGTCACGAGACAGATGAAAGCCAATGGTATTTCACTATTAATTCTGACATAACGTGGCGCCAGAATTTGAAAAAACAGGAAACATAGCAGAAACCGGAAGACAACAGATGGTGATCAATTTCGCATCTGTTCCTCATACAAATTGATCGTTTGCCCTCGGTACACTTGGAATATTTGTACTTTTTAAACATGTTATCGTTTGCATCTGTATCAAGTGTTTGTTATTTAATAAATAAATGTGTTACATTTACGGCTTGGCGATATATATTGCGATACACACTAGTTATACATGTCTAAATCGATTCGGAATTCGATTCTGTTTTATGCACAGCTCATTCGTGATCTACGGCTCTTTGATCAGTAGGAAGTACTGCTCGATCTAAAATCACTACGCAATTGAGTCGTTTATACCGTGCATTTGAAAAAGCAACACTTTTCAAACATCATTATAAACATACTTCACAATCATGAAAATATTTTAAAAGGTTTGAGGAACAAAGATAGAATATGACCATAGGCATTTCGTGGAACTACACGTGTGTAAATCGTTCTTCTTCTGCGTCCCAGATTCAGAGTTTCTATGCGAGAGCACCCTCTGGCTTTCGAACGTGGAGGCGTTTAACCGTAATTCGTTGCGAAATTGAGCATAAAAAACACAACATTTCATCCCAGCCCTACTATTTATAGATCAAGCAATGATCAACACTTAACTTATACCACAATCAAACAACAATTCAATCATTTTCTTAGGCTATGACAGCATAAGCTCCATTGAGGACACTTGTATCATAATTGTGAGCTAGAGGTTCAGAAAGGGCCGCGAGCGGACCTCTGTTTTTCAAGAGGTCATTACATAATTTTCTCTCTGAAATGAGCAGAGTCTTGTCTTCTCGCACAAACACACACCGACAGATCCGAGATGACAGGCAGCCTGTTCCCAGCTATCTGCATCACCGTTACCATGACAACTCCCGGAGATCCAAAGAAATAAAAGACTAACAGTGCTTACCTGATCAAAAACAGGATGTTAGGGCTCAAACGCGAGCAATGGGTTCCGTTACCAGCCGAGCGAAGCTTTTATGAAGCGCAACATAAACAAACAAAGTTGAGGACAACCTGTGACCACTGATAATGCATAAAAATACAACGTCAACAAGGTCACATTACACTCTCTATTCAGCAAGGAATATTTGAGCTAATATGAGATATATCTGTAGATAGAATAAAATCCCATAAGTACATTAAAGACTGTCGCACCGCCAGATTATTGCTTAAGGGTGAAGTGTTTTTCATTTCTGGATGTTAAAATATTACTCCTGTCCTAACTGGATATACTGACTTGATTATAAATAAGCCATTTGTAGGTTGATTTGCCTGAAAAATGTAAACGTTGGCTGCAGCACAATCAAAACATTGCTGTTTGTTTGAGTATCCCAGCCAGACAAGACTCAATGAGAGGCGGATCTAACCATTTGACCACTGGAGGGAAGCTGCTTGAACAGAGCCCTGCCCCTGAGATGGTTTTTGAATGGATTTCAATGGAGGAAAAGCTTTAAAACACCACATAAACTGTTTCTGAGAGAAACAGCGTTCCACTTTATGAATTTACATCCTGTTTGCTAAAAATGGAAATACATTTTTTTTGAACACAAAGAAAGATATTTGGAAGAAAGCTATAAACCGAGATTTCTGGGGCACCATTGACTACAATTAAAATGGTTTGCTTTCCTAAATTTGACAAAATATTATCTTGTGTGTTCAACAGAAAAAAGTACAATAATTATTTCTCCTTTGGTAGTCAATGGTGCCTCAGAAATCTCAGTTGCTTACATTCTTCCAAATATATTGTTCAACCAAGCAAAGAAATTGACAAGGTTTGGAACTGCTCGAGGGAGAGCAACAGAATTTTCTTTTTTGGATGAACCACCTGTTATCCATTAAAAATAATTTTTTGAGACCCAAGTAGCAGGGCTCCACACTAATGTTTTTTACTAGGAGCACTGTAGCCCCTGACTGAATTTTCTAGTGCAACAGGGAAATTTAGGGGCACACCTTAAATCAGCCTGCAATGAAATGATTGACATTTTTCCCCAAAATAGCTGTATTACTGACAAATATTTTGATGATAAATAGACTCAACTCACAGAAATTACATTGTGCAGTTTTATTTTCATTTCAGAGGGATATGATATTGCTCAATACAAAGGAATCTGCAGTTTTTTTTATTCTGTGATCAAATATTGCAAAGGGCTCTTCTTAATTCATTCTTTTGTTGATTTAATTGTGCATTAAGGAGATTTTCATCATGTTCACAACACAATGTAAAGATAACTTCACAAACTTACCAAAAGCATTCGTCTGTCGTTCATTCATGTTGTGAACGGATTTGAAATGATTCAGCGCTGGCTCAAGCTATCAACAGATAAATGGCGTATTCTGAATTCCTCCGTGGTTAGTTTTGTTTTAAACATCTCAAATATCAAATCCATAATACTCAGGCTGAAAAAATATGTATATACCATTCAGTCGCAGTCTGGAGACCTGAGTAGGGATGTTCATATTGACTGTTTATCCTTTAACCGATAGTAAAACATTTCACCGATAAATACTATCAGTAAAATATTTAAAATGTATGTATGTATAAGTTAAATAATATGAATAATATTTTTATTAATAGTAATAATACGTTTTTAAATAACTATTAAATCATATGCTATACATGTGTCAACACGGTTTTCCTGTCTCAAAGTGAGGCGAAGATTGTGCAACGCACGTGTTTGCCTACTGTCTCTTTAAGTGGCTTAACAAAACGCATAAAATTTCAAAAAATTTAATGAAAATGACGAGTTACAAGTTATATACAAGTATAAAAGTAGACATTTTTAATACAACCTTTTTATCCTTTTCAACTAACTTTTCAGGCGATAATTAACCAGCCTTTCTTAAGGAGCAAAGTTCATTCACATCCTACGTTATCTTGTGTTTCAGTGAGCTTTGACTGATTCGCTGATCTCTTAGGTTGTGTTCATAAATGCCATGTTAGAGCAGTTTATTGGTGTAAGTGTGAACGCTGCCACCCAAACTCTGGTGCGCTCTGAACAAGCGGGCCAAGACTGCTGACAAGATGGGTCTTGGTCCACTTTCAAATGAACTCTGGCGCAGTTCGATTGAAATATGAACGCAACACAAAGGCATCGAACCGAAGCAAAAAAAGGTAGTTTTAACAATGTACGACACAAAAATCACGAGACATGGTAATATAAAAGGAAAGTTTATTAGATATGTACTTGTGCATGTAACGGATGACTTCCTGTCGCCGTTTTGACTACTTTAAACACTTCATGAGGTCTTCGCGAGTTATCGGCCGGCTAAAATTACTCTCATATGCGCTGATCATTTATAACCAGCATACAGCATAGTTCTGTATGTCAGGTAAGTTCTGATTTAAAATACAAATCATAAAATCTGTCCAATCATGTTGCAACGTTACACGTAAGCTATTAGGTTCGATATATTTAAGTTCACTGTTAAAATGCCAGTCTTTTGCCAGATTCAGAGGCGGCACGAAAATCCCATCATGCAAATCACTAGACGAAACTGGACGAGTGTAAATCATCCGATTGTTGAGACCACATTTGTCAGGGCTTTACTCCTCCAAACGGAGTGCGTCACTGGCAGGCTTGCTCAAGCTCGAGTTTGTTGTTTTACATGTGGACACCTGACAATCACACTCACAACTCGCAGTGACATTCTCTGTCCTCCCGGCGTGTCTACACAACAGCAAAAATAAAGCTCAGCAAAGCAAAGCTAATACCAAAACTACTGCAAGGGAATTTCGGTGCTTGCATTCAATTTATTCTTTACATAAACTTATCTCATAGAAGCTTAGAATCGGCACCCTCCCGTGGTTTCCCTTTTAGACGTGACGTAAAAATACGAATGTGGATAAGAATAAGTAATAAATAATGTTTGTATTTTGCATGGGTATAGCAGATCGGATTTATATCTGTTTAGCCAAGACAAGTTTATGCCCTATTTGGATATTAATCCTGGCTGGTGGAAAACAAATGAAAAGTGCTTCCCGTGGCATTATCTCTGCATTACCGGGACATCCGTGGCATCTGAAAGCGTGTTTTTTTCCACGGGTCTTAATACTCAATAGGCTCCAGACTGTCCCCACAACATGTAACTTTATTCAATAAAAACTAGCCAAGCTTTGGCTTGAAGTAGGCCTGTAATTTCTTTTCATGAAAAAACTTTCCAACAGAAATAAACTTTGCCAGTTCTTCTGAGTTTTCGTTTATATCCTAATTTGTTAAGTTCTTATCTTGCTTGTTTATTTTATACTTTGGATTAATGTTATTTGAGTTTTTCGCCATTGTCCAAAACAATTGCGTGAAAATGTGATAATATGTGAAATGCAAATGCTGTTGTGGATCTATTCATTATGCTGCTATTTGCATGTTAAAATAAATCTGTGAAAGAAATGTTTGTATTTTTGACATGTCAAAGGCCATCGTCAACTGTAGCTGGGTCTCTTTTTGAAGTCTGGATCCTCCTTATGTCGCATGCATAGGGGTATGTGACGGACATAAACAACCTCCAGGGGAACGCCTTCGAAATGAGACATGGGCATATATTTATTTAATTCCAATTTTATATTAAAATTTTATCAGTTAACGGTTAATGTTCGGATGGGGAGTGTCGGTTTTAAGTTAAAGAAATTAACCGAAATGAGCATCTCTTCACCAAAGTATAAATTTTTCACCAGTATGTGTGTTTCCTGGGATTCAATCCAACCAATAGAGCTACAGGAAGGTCATGTAAGAAGTCAATGATGTCATGAACATTATATGATTGTCTTTCCAGACGTACACCGTTGTGCTTTGATCAATAAAACAGATTAAAGTAGGCAGTTTAAATATAATCATTGACTACATTTACATGGACATCAGTAATCTTATTATTTGCCTTATTCGGAGTAAGGTGATTACTTCAGTTGCTATAAGAGTATATCTTTCATGTTCCCATTTTCCCTCTAAAATAGTAGTACATTGATCGATTATACGTCCTTACACGGCACACTTTATTTTACGTCCCCATGCAACGTCATCCAATGTTCCCTTCAGAACGGCACTTCATAATATCAATTTCTTAGAGAATTGTTAGTTTTATTCTCGTTTCCCCTCCAGAAACAAGCTTTTTTGTTTGCCGTCAAACTTTTGACCACTGCCGGCTGTTCACTGTCGCAGAGTGCCGCAAAGTCCTACACGCTGGTAATAATGCGATTAAGATGTATACATGTCTGTACTTCACTTCGATAATGCCACTAAAATAGGAATGCTCCACACGTTTTAGTTTGATTTGTCTTTACTACAATTATGACTTGAAATACATATTAAGCTCTATTTTCATGGTACTTTCTTAGTCAGAGTATTGTCTTAATCATATTAATATTGGAATATTGTTGTCCATGTAAACGTGGTCA
The DNA here is from genome assembly GCA_008369825.1 of Triplophysa tibetana. Taxonomy (NCBI): domain Eukaryota; kingdom Metazoa; phylum Chordata; class Actinopteri; order Cypriniformes; family Nemacheilidae; genus Triplophysa; species Triplophysa tibetana. The sequence continues at coordinate 13,028,061 of CM017896.1, read as the reverse complement.
TTGTTTGTAGTTCCATTTGGTGACACACTTCAGTTTTTATGTAATGTACGAAAAGTAAAATAAAATTATCCTAAACTAACAAATGAAAAAAACCCATAACATAAGGTACACTGAGCCCGAGAGATGATTTACCCAAATTAACTTTGAGCACTGTGTGCGTGTGTACATGTGTCGTGCATGTCAGCGTGTGTGACTCAGCTGTATCCTGGCAACGCAAGCAAAAGAGGGAGGAGTGTAGTACTCTGTCTCTCTCTCTGGTTCTCTCTAAGGGAGCGTTTGTTCTGAAATATGCATGAGTGTGAGTGGCAGTTTCACTTTTCTTATTTCTGTGTGCTTGGAAAGCAGCTCCGTTCTCCAAAGATCAAATCTGCAGTGGTGGTTAACGTGAATCATAAAGGGTCAATGCATCCAAAGATACATAACTACAGCCTGTGGGACACTTATTACAGATTGCTCCCAGAAAGGGTTATTAGTTTTTACTTTTGTTCAGATGTGGTTATCATACCGGGGTATTCAATGGATGCAAAATTATAGAACCGCATAAGGCGCAGAAGCAACTTCATAATACACTGACGCAAAGCTCATCTGAATGTGTATGTGCATTAATGAGGAAGTACATGTGTTGAATGACATGAGGGAGGGTTAAAAAATGATGACTATTCTCGGATGAAGTCTCCCTTAAAATTCCTTGTGCAACATACACAAGCAAAGTGCAACATCACACAAAACTAAACCCCTCCAAATATATTCAGCTTTTTAAGGAGCACTAAATTGCTTTCTTTCAAAACTGCAGATCTGAAACATTTCTCTCTAATATCATCAAAAATGGTTTTATGAAGCTACGGTTGACATTCCTGACACTGACCCGAGGATGAAAAGATCAAATTAAAAACACCGGTGAAGCCTGATACTGGACCACCTAAACACAAATCTGTAACATCAGCAGATTCATCACAATTTTCTGGTAAAATAGCTTGCATGCACACATGTTCTTCCATGATTATTAGATAATTATATCCAGACAGAACAAAGCAGAAAATCCAAGGTCCATTAGACTTCTTGGTAAAAAACTCTCCATGCACGCATGTGCATGCAACAAAGAATCCATTCCACATGAAGATCTGAAGTACACTGGAATGTCTCTGATTGTTTACTACACTTGTTTTTAAGATTCATCCATTAACAAAAGTCCCTGTGCATGTAAAAATATACTTTGTAAACATAAAAAATGACATTAGAACACGTAGTGTGTGAGTTACTGTAATGGTGCAGACAGACAGATTGTGCTTAGTTTCTGATTCAGCGTAAATGGGGAAGAGGCCCAGGAGGAAGGAAACAAGTTAAGAAACAAACGTGTTTAAAACAGAACACATACATAACAACATGTTCTCCTCTTGTATGAATCATGACCAATGAGGGATTAATTTAATTAAAGGGTCTGTAAAATCATCTGAAAAATAGGTCAAATCGTCAACAAATTGTTTTTGTTTCTGACCGCTAGAGTGGAGTTTTGTTAAAGACTGGATCCATAACACAAATAAACCTTGTTAAAATGTTATATCAAGGGTAACTGACTAAAATGTTAATCAGATATGAAGCGCCAAGTACATAGGAGCATGTTTATTTGATCTAAGATGCTCGGACAACAAGGCCTATAAGCTTATTTTGTTCAGATATTCTATAGCACACATTCTATAATAAAGGGCAATCAGATCTTACAGGAGCCTGCTGTTGGTCTGTTCTGTTTTTCAAACTCATTTATGGTTCATTTTAAGGACGTATGATGACAATATAGCTTTTTGTCCATCTATTTCCAATTGCTATTAAGAATTAAAGCCTGCTCTTAGTCTTACAGTAAAAATGTAATTTTAGTTGTGACTAGGACTGTGTGATGTAAGGCAAATTTAGAAATTGGTCAGTCTTTTCTGAAATAGTACACATAACCGGTCAGTTTTAGAACACTTAAGTGTACAATTTTATTTGATAAAATGTCTTTTAAGTGAATCTGAATAATGAAAAAAAAAGAACAGCCATGATCTGTTCTCTCATCAGATGACTCGTGATGAGTGTTCAGCCCTGGTCAACAATGCACTAATGTCACAGATAATCAAGACTCATTTGTGCGTCTTAACTTTGCACGTGTTGTGTCTGCGCACCAGTTTCTGTGTGACTCAAGGCTTGTGTGTGTGTTTGTGTTTGATGACACTCATCTATATTTAACTGACTCTCTCATATGCTATGAAAGAAAGGCTGGGGCACAGACTGACTTGCGGGCATCTCCCTCATCAATAATGAAGCAGTTTGTGGTTGGTCTTCAAACATGCACGCACAACTTGAAGCTGCTCCACAGGTTATTTGGATCTATCCTCTTCAAAGATCAACCACTGGTAAACTTGCGATGGGTAATATATTCTCTCTTAGGCAACAATGGGCAAACAACACAGTTGATGTCTGAATATGTACTGTCTATCTGAACCTATGACTAGCGTTTCTAGGATACTAGAAAGAACGCTTAAAGAACTGGCATACACACAAGCTCAGAACAGATGTGATGTGTCAACAATCCTCAAAGATCCAGCATGAAAGAAGATGGTCACATGAGATGGTCAAGAGAGATAGTGGGAAGATGGTAGAGAGATCCATGAATCACTTGTTTTCCCAGAACGAGCCGATAGGAAGAAAAAGGTTTCACTGTTTCTGGTTCAGTCGCTGCTTCTAAATAACCGAGATGACCGGTGACCAACATGATGATGTCATCAGAGCCTATCATACTTGCCCCTTAAGAACATACAGGGTCCTTATTTCACGGTTTTCTAGATCTTTTTTCTCTAAAGCTGTATGTTTTTTAACATCTGAAATGTTAAACTGATTAAATGTAACCATGGATTCTCTTCTCAATATGTTTCTCTATATTGTATTGTACTAGTGGAGAATCATGGGTAATCGGGTTTAAAGATTTATCATTATACCTATGGCTCCACCAGACTGTGAAGTTTTATACCCACAAAACCACACTCACTGTGCAAATATTACATGTAGAACTGTTTAGTCTTACAAAATCTACAAATATTAAGGCATGAACTCACAACACAACTCAACAAAATAAGGAGGGAGAATCAGGATACTTCATGCAACATTTATTGATTCTGTGCTTTTGGTAGAAAAAGATCCATGCTTCTAAGAGTGTCTTTTAAAACAGTGATTCCCAACCAAGGGTGAATAGCCCAGAGGGTACTCAAACAGGTTCTAGGGAGAACACAGAACGAATTCGATGGTCTAGTCTACTGTGATTGATACCGCGAATGAGGCTCCCGAGCTACAGTGTTCGGGGAGAAGAGTGAAGATCACGGGCAGTCTTAAGTAGCACGGGAACATTTTAAGTAAAAGCCCAAAAAACATTGTATGGGTCCAAATTATCAATTTTCTTTTATGCCAAAAATCATTAGGATATCAAGTCAAGATCATGTTCCATGAAAATATTTAGTCAATTTTATATAAATATATGAAAACTTTATTTTTGTTCCTGCCACAGTGCGTCTGATTAACAAATTCAAAGGCAATTTCCTCAATATTTTGATTGTTTTGCACCCTCAGATTCCAGAGTTTTAAACGGTTGTATCTCCGCCAGATATTGTCCTATCCTAACAACCCATACACCAATAGAAAGCTCAATTATTCCAAACCAATAACTTTGTTATTCATTCACATTCGACATTACAACTTTACTTTCACACACGGGCACATTAACCTCACACACTGCATGAAATGTAATTTACATGATCTCGTAACATGTATTCTTTAAAACATACACAAATTACAGTTCTGTGTTTATTTATTAGTAGTATTATACATGCGTGTAATGAGAAAACAGCATATCATTAGCTCAATATAAAGTATTCAAAAAATCTGTATCGGTAAAATGATTTTGTAAGGAATAATTGACGACGGGCTTTTCAATTCTATTACCACACCACAGGACATTGTTCAAATGTTTAATTTCAATGTTTGTCATGTTATCGTCTTAAAAAAGCTGTTGATGGTAAGAACTACTTTCTTGAGCATCTCATTTCCGTTAGAGCGAATGGACTCGGAAGCTTGAGCCACGTGGTGTATGTGTTTGAGTGAGAGAGAGAGCAAGAGATCGCGCCCACACCTGCGTTTTTGTGGTTTAGTGACAGAAAAGCCAATGATGATAAATTATTTGTTCCTCGTATTGTTTCTATCTTCAGCAGTAAAAAAAATCATGCAAACTTTTGAAAGAGTAGGTCTATCAAAATATATTTGTTATCAGTTATAGCCTGAAGAGGAAAACAAACTAGTAGGCTTTCAGTGTTTATTAATACATTTTGTTTTTCTATTTTAGCTATTTGATTTCAGAATATGTATTTCTTGTTTTTGAAATGCATTGTTTATTGAAACAAAATACCACACAATTCCATTAACAGTGAAGTTTGACATTATAAACGTCAGACCAAGAGCAGGGTGCTGTGTGAGGTTGTGTCCTGTAGGCTACACTACAAACCAGTGGTTCTCAGCTCTGGCCCGCAACATCCATTTTCCTGCCGAGTTTAGCTCTGATAAAACACACCACCAGAACAAGCTAATCAGCTTATTTGGGAACAGATGCATTCAAGTTAATGCGATGCTGCGCTAATATGTCGGTGTAAAGTATGTCATTAAAGTACCGCGAGAGCGATTCATGCGCGGTCCCTTAACGCGATACACCAAGCAATTTGTGCAGCCCCGTATGTTGAGCGTGTCTGTTACTGAAGCCACTGACTAGCTTTTTCATGTTTGTTAAATCCAAGCTTGCGCTAAACTCCACAGGAAAATGGATCTCGCGGGCAAGGGTTGAGAACTACGATTACCTTTCTGTTGTTTAAATTTGGCGAAATTTATAACAGTAAATAAAATCTGGGCTTTATGGCTTTTTATTTCACATGTGTTAGAAGGTTTTAGCAGAAATAGATCAAAAATATTGATGACTCATCTCGCACTCACAGGCGAGATTTCCAATTAAATGTTCTCTAAAATAAGAACATCACCCATCTATTACATCACAGGTTTTTGCCAACCAATTTAAAAAGATGGAAAAGCCCTGTCCAAACATATGTTTCAGCTAGATCTACATCAAAAAAAAAGTATAGAATATTCAATATTCAAGCCACTTAAATTAACTAAGCCACCTCGCATACTCTTTTAAACACGACTGAAGGACTGCGAGCACAAATAGATTTCCTCTTACTCTTTGTGGTGCACTTTTTATTCTCTCTTGGAAAGCGGCGGGTTTCCTGACAACCAACCTTTGCGCTAGTGTTGTCAAAAATATCGATATTTCGATAAATATCGATACTGAAATATCTGAACGGTACCAATACTAATTTCCCGAAGTATCGATACTCCGATCCTAGCCGAGCTGTCACTTTCACTTATCTCCAAAGGCGCGTTGACAAACACCACACGTGACCGCAGTGCCTGTCACGTGTCTCGTCTCATTCGCTCTGGTTAAATAGCAAAAGGGAAGTGAATATAAATATGGCGTGTGCGGCGCCTCCGCAACCGGCTTTGGTTGCTGAAGAACACAGCAGGAGTGCTATCTGGAAATATTTTGGATATGAAGCAAATGAACATGGAAAGCCGAAGGACACAAACAAGCCGATATGCAAGAGTTGCTACAGAGCAGTGCTAACTAAAGGCGCTAACACCTCTAATATAGCAATATGAGTGTTGTCTCGTTTTTTCACCGTAGTTCTTAAAGTTAATATAATCCGACTGAGGAATCTTTAACTGTGAATCTTTAAATTCTTTAACTGTGGTCAAATGTAAATTAACTTGTGCTTAATTAACTTAATTCAAAAAATGATTACGTGTGTGGATCGGTGATATTTGAATCCGGCATTAAAATATGTTCATCAAATAATGTTATGTATTGACCAGCATTTATGAACGACGAGCAATCCATTTGCTACAGTATATTTTAATCTTTGATGACAGTATGTAATAAAATACAACGGATCATGTTTGATCTGGTCCAATGAAAAAAAAAATTAACAGATAGAACTTTGGATTTTAATTAGTACATGTATTAGTAAATGTTAGTTTAAATTAACTTTTAACTAAGATTAATACATGTTTTGGAAGTATTTTTCATTGTTTATTTATGCTAACAAATATCTATTACCAATTACTAAAGTTCTAAGATTAGTTACAAAGTTCAGTTCATTTTAAAAGTGCGGTCAAAAAAATATATGTTTATTAAAGTTTGGCATTCTCTTGTAGCACCAGAAAGAAGATGAGACTCGACCTGCAACAGTACATAATGCGTAACAACTAGTGGTGGGCCGTTAACGGCGTTAACGGCGTTAACGCAGTGAGACTCTTATCGCGCGATAAAAAAAATGTCGCCGTTAATCTATTCTCAAAGTTAGGTTGGGAGCTGGGTCTATACTACACAAGCTATGATGACTTTCACTTTGATATTTTAGCGCGGATGTATACATAGATTAATGTCACTGTAGGGGAAGAGAACGAGATTTTTCAACTCGCGTGATTCGCGTGATTCGCGTCATTCTCGCCGCCTCATCATCTCATAAGCAGGGCTTCATTCGCGCGATTCGCGCAGCAAGTAGGTCTATCGCCTCTTTGCATTGACTTAACATGTAAATCACTCGTGTTTGGTCTGAACACAACATAACGTTACTGTGAAATGACCAGATCAAACGTGACGTGCTAACATGGATGCAGCTATGAAGCCGCCGGGTTTGCTTCAGGGAACATTTATTTTTAAGACGCTTCCCAATGGAAACCTCGACAAGACTAAGCTTGTTTGCACCTTGTGCAATGTGGAATTGGTTTACTGTACGAAATTGGTTTACATACAGTTAGTTTAAAAAAAAAAACTTTCTCTCAACAGGTAGTGGTCTAGCTTTAGTTGAAACCAATAACTTTGTATTGGCACCTAATGTATTATGGCTCCTGTATGACATCGATTGTTGCTCCCTAACTCTTCGTAAGTCGCTTTGGATAAAAGCGTCTGCTAAATGACTGAATTTAAATGTAAATGTACTGTAGGAGCTCTTCCAGTCTCAAGTACCACCTAAACACAAAGCATCCCTTAGCTAATGCGGAAGTAAACACAAGTACATCTTATTGAACATAATTTAATTTTCATCACAAATTATCATAGTATAACAGCTTTCTCAAGTAGTTTGTGATGCATTTTGGAAACAGGAGATGAGCCCCTTCTCTAATGCGCCACCTGGCTTGAGAAACCCGTTCTCAAAGACTTACTTTTAGTCATTATTTGGGTAACACACATATTCTGAATGCCTTCGGCAGAATTCAAATGAGCCATTTTAATCTAGATTAATCTAGATTAATTCCAAGATTAATCTAGATTAATTCCAAGATTAATCTAGATTAATCTAGATTAAAAAAATTAATCTATGCCCACCACTAGTAACAACACACATTATGAAGAATTATAATGCATTTTACCCTTTAATAACTCTTTATAATACATTATATATGTTATATTTAGCTTTAAATAATAATAAAAAAAAAATTACCCCCTTAATATTGTGGCAGTTTTTTTCTCTGTGGTATAGAAAATGCTATCGAGTATCGATATTTTTCAAGGTATCGTATCGAAGTTAGAAATTCCAGTATCGTGACAACACTACTTTGCGCACGCAAGAACTTGCACATATACATAGGGATCACTAGGTGGTGTATTTGTCCGTGTGCGACTGCACCGCAGAACACAGCTCGAGTAAACAATCAAATTAAAAGCCCAACAGGCTCACTGTCTCACAATAGGCCTCATTCATGATGTAACATTCATTCGTAAATATAAATATATGCGTAAATTCCGAGTAATTTGCGCGTAAAACAGACCTTCACGAAAACTTTCTTCCAGATGCACAACAATTTTGTAAACGTCAGATTTCATAGTTAAACATGTGTATGCTAATGAATCCCAATCACTCGTAAACAGGGGGCATGCACGCTCATTCACAATTAGCATAATCCCACTATGAGTTACTGATATGCAAGTTACCAATCAATGAATGCTGCAGAATCTTCTGGACTCCATTCTCAGGTTTGGCTATAATATTGCATAAATGCATAAGTGACTAATGGCTATATTCCTAACAACAAATGAATACAATAAACTGCAGTGTTTCCCCTAGGTTTACAGCTTTGGTCGGTTAGTTGGGGAAGACTGATGAGAAATCTTAAATCATTTCCTTTTCATTCTTAATGTGCTATCTATCTATCTATCTATCTATCTATCTATCTATGTCACATAAATTGGTTGTCTGGGAGGGTAATGCTTTGAAAAAGTTAAAAAATGTTAACATAAGATATCTCTTTAAAAAAATAAATGAAATGTATTTAAAAAAAATTTAAATTGATTTTTGCAAATAACCTTTGTTAAGTTTATAGAAGTATTTGTTAATATTGATGGACCAGAGCTTAAATAGTTTTATTTTTTAACTAACAACTAAAAAAGGATTTATATATACTAACAAATATATTGCTCATTCATTGTTCGTTAATACATTTATATGATAAACAAATCTTAAATGGGCTGTTTTTGTGAGATGTTTTTTTATATGATGCATTTATTGGAGAATAATCCTGTCAATCGCAGCACTGCTGTGAACGCGCGCTGTTCTGAACGTCATCACGTGCGCAGGACATTCCCATACAACACAGAGCGGCCTGCGTAGCGTATTAAATATCTCTTGCCTTATTTAATCAGCAGATTTACAATGTCCTGACTAAAAACATTTTAAACACACATATGTAAATAGTAAGCGGCATATAAATAATTAATATACATTTTACCTGTCATCCGGTGATGACTGGACTTTTGATGCTTGTCAGGGGCAGGATGCGCAACACTTAGACTTGGAGCAGGAGAGCTACTCCGGCTGCTACACGCAGTAGAGTGAGTGTTGCCATCTTCAGTTCCATGTGAGCGTTTAAAAAACGCAAATATTTTCATCTGGTTTTCAACTGATTGACGCGACATATTTCCCGCCGCGCGCTAGAGATGCGCGGATAAGCTAAAATGTCACCCACATCCGCTGCTTCAAATAAATGATCCACCCGCCCGCACGTATAATTTTCTCCTATATAGATATCCGAACCGACCCGGACCCGATCGTCACTTTAATTACTCAGTAAATTTTACTGATTTTTACGATTACGATTCCAGATATTACTGTCTTTGTCTGTAAATGCTTAAATCTAATCTTTCGATTTAGCACACACATGATGTACCATATAAGAGGTACCAGTCTTATGGCTTTCACATAACGTGCCTCACAGTCGTTGCATATTACATACCCAGCGCTTGATTCATCCTTGTTAAACCACTTCGCTAAAACGCTCCCACACGGTAATTTCTTTCGTACCTTTTGTTTTGTTTTTAATTCTCCCTATTTAAATTTCTCTCGGATCTGTTTTGCCTCCATTTGGCAAATACAAGAAATATTTGCGAACAATATTTGCTTTAAGAAATAGACCGTCCTCTACCGCCACCACGCGTGCATTTCTTTTACATTACTGCAAATTAGCGCCTGATTAAAAACGCATCTAAAACATTTTCGTATTTTTTGAAAAATTATGTCATTATTGTATATGATATCGTCCACCCGCGACCCACCCGCAATTAATCAGAATGTATTTTTTTATTACACGACCCACCCGACCCGCGGATCATCCGCAGCGCCCGCGGATTTAACCACCATCCGCGCATCACTACCGCACGCTCTCTGTCCGCTAGTGTTTGTTTGTGTGTGCGCACTCATTGGGATAATTGTATACGCGCAAACACAAACAGAAAAGACATGCCATCGTGGAAATAAGATAAACAACATATTACTTAAGGGCTATTTAGTTTGTTTAATAAAATAACAAATTGTAATCTGGCGCTATAAAGAAAATCAAATCAAATTTACTTGACGTTCAAGGGTGGCGGGGCGAGCCTTTAGGAGGGCGGGCGCCCCCCTTATATAATGGTAGGGGAAACACTGAACTGTGTCTAGCAAAGCGTTTTTAGTCAGTTGAAATAATACCTGGTGCTCTTCTGAAAACAACCAGCTGGTGGCGCTTGAGAACCCTTTGGATGCAACACGGATTGGTTGCTGTGATTTGGAAAATCCAAAGCAGTTACATGTTGCTAGTATCTTGTTTTAAAGAATACCACGGCATATAAAATGCATTAACTAATAATATTAACTTTTCCATCGTTGTGTTGTACAAGTATGATGGTTGGTCAATGTAGTCATTGTCCCGCCTCTCCTCTACTGTGATTGGACGGCTGTGTAAAAAGGGACAGTGCTGAGCTCTGCATTTTACCGAAAGTTAAAATAAATGAAACAAGAAAGGGTATCGAAACTCGTGAAATATCCTTATGATACATATTTGTGCATCAAAATGCAGTGTCATCAGTTTGTCTAAAGGAATACAGAACGTTTTAATGTTTTATACGAACCATGTACACTCGATTGGAAGCAGCTGAAAATTTCATCCATACCAACTAACAATTTGAAAATACAAACATTTTCATGAATTTACGTTAGAACGACTTTTCAAAACGATTGACACAAAAAAATCGTTCTCCGCGTGTTTCATGAATGAGGCCCAATGTATGTAAAGAAGATGGTGACAAGAAACACTCCCAGCGATATTGATTAAACTGCATGGACTGTGTTCTGCAGTGTTGACACACTGCCTTGTCCTACATTCCAGTGGAACATGTGAACATGCAGAGCAGCATGAAAACGTGTGTTGCAATGATAACCACCAGTGAGGCATAAAGGGACACTTCACCCAAATATGAAAATCATTTTCATCGTTTACTCCCACTCGTGTCATTCCAAACCTTTATGACTTTCTTTGTTCTGCAGAACACAAAAGAAGATACTTTGAGGAAGGCTGGTAACCAAACAACAGTGTGTGTACAAAACCACTGAGACATTTCTGAAAATCCTTTAAAGATTTGGAGTGATATGGAGAAATAAGTAATTATGAGAGATTTTTTGGTGGTGAACTATAACTTTAACTGTAGTGATGGCCTGTCACAATAGCAGTGATAGTGGGAGAAGGCTTAAACATTGTACTTTGAGGCAAAGTATTATATATATTTACTTGGATTGTGTTCAGAATAAGCACAAGAGATTATATTGTGAAATGTAAACTGTTTAATTTAAGACCTTGAGGCCGTTCATATTTTCTCTTTGAATAGAGTTATAAATTCTGATGGAGTATTCCAGTGACTCCAGCCATATCTCTTCCGTCTCTGTTGCTCTTGAATAAGTATGCGTATCACTCATACTTAAACAAATATCTACTACAAATAGCAGGTTAAAGGTGCTTTAATCAGTTTCTCAAAGGCAGAAAGTCACTTTAGGTGACAGTGTTTCGGATTGGCAAAAAAGCATCATCCCTCCCCTTCCCTAGGCTGTAATAGAAACAGGTGTGATTACTCAAGACAAATTTGAGTGATATTTATGATGTGGTGAAGCGAGACATGTGGTTTTCCAAAAAATTCAAGTAAAACCGCTTCATACAGCTTTTTAAAAAACCTTTAAAATAAAAACTATGGAAAATACAAAAGAACAAATCCTTTGATAATAATCCTAGACGCTGTAAGTACTTTTAATAAAACTTAATCTCCTTTATAGATGTATACCTTTGCTTCTATTTTTATTAAAAATGATAATGCTACTATTGTTTCCTAAGTGTTTATGTAGCTTTAATGACATACTGATCAAATGTATATCTTGAATTTAACGCAAGTCACTTTGAAGAATAGCCTCTGACAAATGTAAATGCATTTATTTCCAGTAAAATATCAATGGTTTCATGCCACAGAAACAGACAGGATAGATAATTTAAGTAAATGAAAACATGTATTACAAGCATTATCAAACTCAAGTACTAAACATTTTGTTTTCAAACAGTCCCAGACAGATATCCCCGCCCTAAACTCTATTGGCTGAGCCAATGTTGCCATATTGGACTGTTAAGAATTACTTTGTTGTCTCTCCACTTTAAGATAGGACATGAGAAAGTATTTAAAAATTGAAAACAATAAAGTACGTATCTTAAACCGTTTTGTGTTGTTTTTACAGAAATGTTACATTCTCGCCTCAAACAACTCCTGCCAGTCAACTTTTTAAATGCATATCTGACCACTTACACAACTGTAGCTGTGCTAACAGCGATTTAGATCTCCTCAAAACCATCCTGAAGGCAAGAAAGAAAGTTCCACAGTGGTAACTGTGCACTTGGAGTGCCTGACGTCACAAACCTCGTGCAGCCCTGCCAACTCGGGAGTTAAATATAGACAATGGGCACTGGTCCCAAAAACTGCAAAACAATGTGATACCACAGGCACTGCTTCAGCTGGAGCACAGACACACAGATTCTGGACGCGTCCTAAGAATTGCTTAAATGTGCAAACACGTGCACTTACGCATTCAAAGAAAAACAGTCAAATTTCAAGAACTGAAGCCAGGTCCAGAGGTGAGTTTGAGCTAAGAATTACATTTTTGAAAGAGATTTGAAGTCTATATGGCCCCGGTTTACACCTAATATTATTCTTTGGTGATACAAAAACAGATGTGACATTACACCTGATCATGTCTGATATTCATTGAATGTGTCATACATCAGATTTCCAATCAAATGTCTGCTTTCACAACAACTTATTAACAACACTGCAGCGTTTCTAATCACAAAAAGGACCAAAAACTGAACTTTCTTCCAGAACACAAATGTGATATTTCCAGTAGAAGGTATTTCAGTGGATAAGCTGCATTAAACAAAAAACAGCCAAAAGTTACAATTCTGTCATTATCGTTTCAAACTGAGAGATGCATAAAACATAAAACTGTTATTTTCCACGTTAACTCTGGGTTCTGACCTAACTAGAACCAACAGAGCCAGCGGCAGAGCGTTCTGTCAAAAACATGATTTCAAATACATTGGCTCATCAGCTAGCCCCTCCCACACTGTAAACTCACTGGACCTACATTCTACCTCGTTCATATACATATATAAAAGGGATAGTCCACCCAAAAATTACATATCTGTCATGAATTACTCATCCTCAAGTTGTTCCAAACCTGTATAAATTGCTTTATTCTGTTGAACACAAATAAAGTTAATTTGGATTAATATTAGCAACTGAGATTTCTGGGCCACCGTTGACAACCATAAAGAAAATATTACTTTTTGTTCTGTTAAACACAAAAAACAACATTTTGATGAATTTAGGAAAACTAACAGTTCTGGGGCATCTTTGAGTAAAATGTCTTTGACTAACCCAGAAATCTCAGTTGCTGACATTCTTCTTAATATCTTTCTTTGTGATCAACAAAAATACATTTATACAGGTTTGGAACTACTTGACGTGAGAAATTCATGACAGAACTTTTGTTTTTTAGGTGTAGGCAAACTAGTAAACTTTTAAACATCAAGCATGCACAAGAGAGAACAAACGCGGAAGTCATGTGTTCATAATTCTGCACTTTTCAGTTGTGTCTAGCGTTGTGCGTGTAAAAGACTTGCAAAAACTGCAAAGAGGTTCTGATTGGCTGTGATTGATTATGCGGTGTCACACAATTTTCACATTCAGTGTGAACAGACAAATTGCTTGTTGCGGCTGGTTAAGAACAAGGTGTTACAAACTGTACTGCCTTGACACACATTTCCCCTTTTTTTCTTGAGAGCTGACTACATAGCCACTAAACATCCTTTTAACCCTTTGGCCCTACACTAAAATGTGTACCCATCCATTATATGATTAATGTACAAAACATGATTTAAGCAAAATCTTGAATAAAATGTGGTTAAGGTGTGGGGTAACAGACTATGATTAGTCTGCGACAAAACCCTATTTTGAATTGATTTTCTCATTAATGTAAAATTGTTATTTAAAATACAGTTCGTCCTGTTTAAGAATCTAGCTCTCTCAAATGTGCCTACAATGATTTCATTCCACCATCACAGGCACGTGACACTGATCGCACACTATACTACTACAAAGTCTTAAATTGCTGTAAAGGTAAGGTTAGATACCGCCATTGTGTGGGGGGTCTGAAACAAGCCGCACATTTCAGACCCAAACTCGACTTGATACAGCCACCTAGCTGCAGCACAGTTCTTGGTGTGTAGAAAAGAAAAAGCTAGTGGGGCTGCGGTCTCTTTAAATCGCATCGTATTCAATGTGAAGCGTTTGTTGCCTATGTACCGGCTCGCAATAATGTCCACATCGCACAGGGGGAGGTCTTCGGCACCGGCCATTAACGCTTTGTGAACCACCTATATGTCACCCACAGAAATTAGAGTCACTTAGCATTTCAAAGAGGATTTCACCGCCCGACACAAAAGGCAAACCCATACAACATAACGACACGATGCTCGGCCCCGCAATGGCTCGAACTGAGAAAATAATATGTCTAGTTAGGCGACTGATTTGAACACTGCGATATATCCGTACTCGTCCCGATAGTTTGAACATCCACACAATAGAAAACGGGTTAAAGCAACGTGCTACGGTCGTCTGTGAAGGCTACGTGTGGGACCGAGTCTGGAATAAATAACGTAAATGCTCGCGGGCCTTCTTTTCCGACGATTCCCCTTCATTTCAATAAAAAAACGTCCTAAGTATCGTACACCTACTGTTTGGAGTAGACAAACATATCTAAAAACAACAGGCTGCTCTTTCAAAGAGCGCGCTCAAGAGATGAAACAAACTAGTTCGTGGTAAACGGTCTTCAATTTAAGGAATGTTACACTGTTTATTGATACTGTATTAAAGCGTAAACATATGCTAGTACTTTAAAGAGCCAAGATGATTTTGACTTTCAGTACACACGCTGCCATCTAATCACTTCTGAACTGGAACTAGTAAAGGAGGAGGAGATCAAATGACATCACCAACTATGTACAACTTTACAAAGGCTGATCTGCGACATAACTACAACCTCCAAAGTTACAATGAACTGCGTAAAAGCTTTTCATGTTAATACAGGAAGCATAAAACTGCGTTGGACGCGGATCTTAAGTTGTTACATGTGTAACGATCGTCCCAATCTCTTGAGTTTTCAGTTCCGACTTGCTATTTCCGAAAGTGTAAAAGCACAGACGGCGAGATAAAGTTTTGCATCTCAATCCAAATACGAAGCACTTTGTTCATTCAAAACAACGCGTGAACTCATAGGCATACATAGTTCACAAAGAAATGTCACTAAAGAGTCATAACATGCTGTTTTTAGGGCTGAACTCACCGCGATTAGTGTGTTATTCCTCTGCTCGGTGGTCGCGCTCGAGTCGGGGTCTTGTTGCTTGTTTTGTTGTTTGCTGTTGCTGGATTTCTTGGCCCGCTGCTCTAAACTCCGCTGGTAGAGACTCACCGTCTCCCGGCGTTCCAGCTCCAGTTGCTCGGCATGCGCTTGCTGGTATCGGTTCTCGCAGCTGACGTGGTGCCTCCGGCAACCCTCGATCCGCTGCCGAAGCCGCTCGACCACCGTGCTGTGCTTCGGTATACCGACGTTCCCGCCGGCGCCGCTGTTCGTCGCATTAATGCCCGAGTTTAAGTTCACGTTACTGTTATTAATGCAAATGCCGCCGCCGGGCGGCACGGCACCGGGGCTGGCAAAATCTCCCATCATCTGTGCCTGGATGCACAGGATTTGGGAATAACTTTGTCAAGCCCCCTGACTCTATCTCCCCTCTCCAAATCGGGGCAAAAGTCCGCTCCGCCAGGGAGACGGATACAGTGAAATGAGTAGCTTTCAAAAGAGTGTAAATACTCGGTGGCGTCTTCCCTCCTTCGGGAGGATCACCGTGTCAACCATTCAATATTGTTTTAACACAGCCGTTTACGAGACTAAAGACAACAGTGCGGGGCCGCGGAGGTGCGAGAGAGGCGACCGGGTCACTGTTACTCTCTCGCCTCTACTGGAGCTCCATCAAACATCCGGATGTTACTCGCAACCATCAGCCCGTCGTTTTATTGTGTTGTCCTTTTGAAAAAAGTTTTGCCGTGTGCTACGAACACGCTCCGGAGTTGTTTCGTGAACTTGCATTTCATTAGTTTGTTAGGCGAAACCCTCCCCGAACATGAACAAGGTGTGCGGTTTCTTAAAGTCCCGATCGCTGGAGAGGAAATCCTACAGTCGCCAATGTGTACAGCAGCTGCCACCATCACAATAATCAAGCGCTCCCCTCCTCCATGCTAGCGGAGTGATATCAGGACAACAGCCGAGCGAAGAGCAGCCACCAGGCTACGAGCAGCACGTCGACTACGTGGAAAACACGGCGCGGTGTGCACGTATCTGGACTCGGAGTCGTTATGACTTTAGAGGAGGTGGATGAAACAGCAGTGAAGTACGTACCGGAGGGTTGAGGTACTGCATCTGATATTCAGCTGATGGCAGAAAAGAGCGCTTTTAAAGGGTTAGTTATTAGGAAAACACATTTAACGTCAGACACATTTACACATTCTATATTTTAATAGATAATCGCAGACTTTCTTTTGTCAGCAAGACGATAAAAAATGTTCAGTAAAACCTCCTCGACATGAGATTATAAAGGTTCAATATTGTTGAAAATAAACAGTATTAAATTGTTAGCTGTTGTCAGCAATCTTGTTTTGAGATTCGTTACGCCTTTTGGACGACGTAAACAACCTTGGTTCAACGATGGTCCATATGAACTTCCTGTTTCAGTTTTCTAACACAACACAACAAACACAGCCAACCACACATTTATAACCACATTCAGTTTTTTAACTCGTATATGTATTACTTAATTATGAATGTAAAGTTCAAAGTAAATCAAAATGAAACCGGAAGTGCCTCCGAACCAGTGTTAACATCTTGCAAAATGGCTTTTACACGGCTCAATCAACAGCTCGTTTTTCATTGGAACTTTCTTCAAAACCATAAACTTTTTTGTAGTAGCTTCATGTTGTCATTGTTTTATTTTTGGTGAGAGAGCTCACAGATGAAATATAACCAAATGAATTTGAAATCGTTAAACACATGTTTAACAGAGACCTAAGAAGTAATAGGATCAGGTGAGGCCCTGAAGCATTGGCTGCAGTCGGTAAATGATGATAAGGAGGCCGCCCGGTTTTGTAGGTAGGTGTGTGTGCTTGCGTGCGTGTGTGTGTGTAATTGTTAAAAACTGCTGCTGCCCAGTCTGGTTTGCTGAGTGTGGCTAAAATGAATTGCAGACACATACATTCTCTCTCTCTCACTCACTCATACACACAAGTATAGTCAGGGCAAACTTTGTAAACACCCTACCTATATTGCTGGGTCAGTTCTGAACCTGTTTCTCTGGGCCATCAAGTTCAGCTTTTCTCCTTTTAATCATATACAGAAAAGGTTTGGTAGACATGTTTGCATCGTCCTAGATTGTCTCATAGGCATTAAATGAAACAATGATTCAAGGATGTATTTTTAAATACAATTCAATGACGATAAATTCACAATTTGTATAACTCAATACAAGTTTATAACTGTCCTAACTAGTGAATCATGACTGTAGATTACCACCAAGTATTGGTTTTCACATTTATTGGTCTTTCACTCTTTCACAATTTTACACAAACAAAACACCGTGACAATGTGAAAAGGTCTCTAAACTTTCGTTATTTTAGATGTACAGTATATCTCTATAGACTTTGTGTTCTTTTTGTCGGTGAAGAAGTACATGAGACGATCGAGGAATCAAATGTTTATTTGTCCCCTTGTGTCCATAGAGGAAGGAATACTTTTGGAGTAATTTTTCCACCTCAGCCAGTTTCTTGGAAAAAATCTAGAGGTCTTAACATTCAAATTTTTAGGAACATAAAAAGCATGTCCACCCAGGTCTGGAACTCTCTGTACTTTCTGAAATGGGCTACACTGAACGTAATCTCTTATAAAACCTTTAGTTTTGTTTGGAACGTTTTTGTCTTGTACGTTATTTGTTTGTTTGTCTTGATGGTCTTGCCCTTGGTTAAGAAGCTACAGAACTGAACTAGAAATGTGTGTTTTAAGCAACTTATCTTATCTGCACTGTCCTTCACACCAATATACTTACAACAGACATGGCGTAGCTACTGTAAACATAAATTAAGAGTTTGTCATTTAAAAGCAGGTTCAACAACCATTACCAGTGATTACATTTACAAACAGAGTAAGCGGATTCATATTGTAGATGTTATGTAATTGTTTCATTGAAACGGTTTGGACTTGAGCAATTTGCTTTTGAAAAAATGCAAAGCTGGGTAAGAGCAAAAAGCAGGCAAAAAAAGGTAAATTCTCAAAAGAACCCTATCATGTCTTGCCTCTATTTATGCATCAATCTTCTTACAGTACATAAAATGTGAGCTCTACTCTCTGTTTGTGTTCTTTCTCATTTATCAGGAACTGATCCTAATAAATGTCATCTCTTTCCATCAATTTTATATTTTATTTCTATAAACGTAAACATTTTCTTTGCTTTGTCTCGCCTACATGGGCGCTATAGAAACAAAGAGGAAAGATGTCATATGGTCCGCGTTTTCTGTGATGTTGTGAGACATTGTAAATATTTAATGCGGTCGCCCATCCATTAGAGTGCTGATAAACACAATCAATGGAGTTGATAGATTGATTATCGGGTAATAACACAAGGGGGTGGATGGGAACATTCCAGCTCGGCTTTATTTTAGTCCTTTTTCCTCTGTCCCTTTGCCTCCATGTTTATAGGAATAATAGCTCTTGTTTATACTTCAGTGAGGGCCTGAAAGTGGAATTGCATACGGTTTTAAATCTGTTTATGTGTTGTAGAAGAATAGCCAGGGAGTAACAAAATTGTGTGACAGAAATATATTTACAGCAGACCCTTGCATCTTATGTATTGTACATGAAATTCAGTGATTCAGATTGAAAAAATTCTTGCATTCCGCATGAATCGAACCCATGCCGTTGGTGTTGCGAGCACCACATTTGATCATTTCAGCTACAGGAATGCCATTTGTATATATGAATACTGAGTAGGAGGTGTGTGTGCTTTTGCAGACAGCTCCACACCGGATACGTGAATTTCTATGTGTAGTAACTGACTTGTATGTGTGTTAAGAATGAGGGGGATCTCTGACTCATTCCCCTGGCATTCAAAAAAGGAACTGATCTCTCAAGAAGAAGAAATAATGAGAGCTTTTAGGACAAAGGTTGGAGGAGAAGAAAAGAAAAAAGACATGAACGCAGAGAAGAAGACAGAAGCGAGGAATTATAGGAAGAAAGAGAGAAGAGGAGCCCTGACAGGTGAGCTGGCAGCCTGTGGCTTGCCGTGGATCAGTGGAAATGCTCCCAGTCACGTATTGAACACGCAGACTGTTAACATAGAGGGAGGGGAGTTGTGTGGGTGTCCTCTTTTCTGCACTGTCATGACCGCACACTGTGTGTCTCCTGATTCCACAAGAAAAATCCTTTAGAACCATAAATAAAGGACACTGCACCTGGACTTCATGGCACTTCAGAGGGGTCTTTAAAACAGCAAAAATGAATTGTATTAAATGTTAAAGATGCACTTACTTTTGTCTCTTTTGTACCAGCAATAATGTAAAGCAATAGTTTTTGTAAATTTTTCAATTATCAGACATGATTAATTTATTTCATGAAAGTCCAGTAACGGGAAGTTACCAAGATGGGATACGAAGTAGGTCTATTTTGATGTTTTGCTTCAGCCAGAGCAGGTCTACACTTTGAAGACAACATGGGTTAGACATGTACTGTCTGACCTGTTTTGAAAATGGCCATTATTCTGCTCAAGGACCCTGGCTGGAGAATCAATAGCAGAACAGAAGACTGCAGCAGACGGTGGGCTGGCTGAATAAAGAGAGCGAACGATTGGACTGGTCAGAGCTCTTAGCCACACTTTTGTTTGCTGCCTTTTCTTTCTTTTGGATGTCATACGAAACCTAAACAGAAAGCACCGCTTGGTCAATTTTCCAAAAGTCAGATGTTTCAAAAGTTAATTATGGATTCTGGCTATATATAGTTTTTAAATAATTAGGAGTAAAATCGATTATAAATACATTTGCATATTTATTTTTTAACACGTGAATAGATATAATTTGATTGTATTTTTAAACTATAAACTTGCCTTGCTGTGGACACTTGGATACATGTACAGTAGTCGGCAAAAGTGGTGTCTGGGGGGGACGTTTTATACAATATATTTGTTTTAAAATCACCTAACGCTAAATTAAACCATCCAAATATAAGGTTTAAGGTACAAAATAGAAAAGCACTAAATGTTATGTTCTTAATACTTAATACTTCAATCTTTAATATGATTTTTGTATTTTAAACTGTACTGTAATATTTATATTTTAATATTATATTTAAATAAAAAAGAAAGACCTTCGTTTTTGGCCAAGACTGCAGATACAAAATACAACAAAACCACGCACATAAACTTTAAATGGGTTCTCAACCAAAACAAAGCATGTCAGGATAAATTCAGCATACCAAAACTTCAACTAAAATATATTTTTTAATGGACTTTTACAAAATGTGTAACGTTTTGGGCACAGCACAACACATTTTGTGGAAGTCAGTCAAAAAGAAAATTAGGGTGGCTTCACCTTTTTAGAGACATGGGCATGCCCAAAGTGACCTTTTGTCACGGCAAAATGTCCTCTTTTACTGGATCCCTCCCTTCCATTAAAATGCTACCTTAAAAGTTCATGAAGTACAAAAAAATGTGTGTCCCCAAAACACACATTATTTTTTACGAATTTAAATGTATATTTATGATCTTGCTAGAAATGGATTGACTAACTGAGCTAGAATTTAAACAATCATCATCAGCAGGAGAAAATACACACACCATAAACGTCAACAGCGTAACAGACATGGCTCGCATGAGACTGAGTCCTGCTTCATCTGTCGAGGGTATTTGCCATGGTTTGATTACAGCGGAAAGACAACCCCGAAACACTCAACAAAGAGACATTTCTTTTTCCCAAAAGAACAGATTTATGCATCTTTTTGTCATCTTGACAAAAGAACTCAGGCATGCTTGTGCTAATCATACTAATTAAAGAAAATGAGATGCATGGAACGCTTCCCATGATTTCACTGTCCATATGCAAATTTAATTGGCATACACAATGCTGTAAACTCCAACATGCTTTAAATATGTTTTATCGGTGACAGAATGCCCAGAACAAGAGCTTCCCAGAATACAAAATCTAGCAGGTGGAGATGAAGATGAAAAACTTAAAAAGTGCTAATAAAAATCGTATATAAAATGACTGAGTTTGATAACTTTGTTTTTTTTGACGTATCTATGTCTGCAATCACAGTAATGGCTGTCCAACCACAAATAACAGTTTGGTTGGTCTGGTGCAATTAACATTGTTATGTAGCAACCAGGTGATGTGTGCACACAGAACACTTACACCGATGTAATTGCTCTATTTTTGTGTGTCTGAATTGATGGCAAGAGCTACGTAGGCAAACCAAAGGGTTTAGAAGAAGAACATGATCTCACTGTTTGTTTATCCATACAGGCCTAGATTAGTGTTTTTCACGATTGTTGTATTTTGACCAGTCATGCTGAGTTATGAATATTTTTAAACAGTGTCCTCTGGCCATGTATTGTTTGAATATAAATGTAAGACCACTTCCATGAATGGAGTGTCACAATTTGGAGAAATATTGGTGTTCTATTACTTTAAATGGACACAATATCGGATTCATGTCACTAAAAATATAGCCAGAGTGTCCCATAATTCAATAAATAAATGGCAAATGGCAAATTTGAAATCATTGTTTTGATTTGTTCAGACACTTTAGTATCTATTTTGAGAAAGGTATGACCTAAGGTGCATCAGCCAAATATTTTTTTCAGTTTAAACCTTCCCAGGCCATATTGACAAGACAAATTCAATGGCAACAGAGTGACAAAAGGCCAAGAGAGGACTTTAAATTGAAACTCATAACACTAGGACTTGTACAGTTCTTTGCAAAACATGAAATGGAGTTAATGACAGGTGAGTTGGAATTAGGTGTGTGTGTGTTTGCATGTGCTAGAAAAGCATAATAGTAAGATCAGCATTATGGATATAGAGAAAAAACGTGTTGTTTTGTGATCAAATCCACAGATCAAGTCTGTCATCAAAATACGGAGGTAAGAAATGTGACTAAACCCCCAGCAGGTACACACACGCTGTCACAACCGTACCTCGACCAATCGGGATCTGTTAAATATTTTAAAGGCAATTCCATTAGTAAAATGAATTGCACGGTAAGAGCGACTCGTAAGAAAGACACAGGATCACTTCCATTGATGTCCTCACAATATATTCATGGATAATCGAAGTGTGAAATGATTTTTCCTATTAACAACCACGTTTTCATTCAAGCGCAGTCAACACAAATATCCAAAACTGTGCCAAAAATACTCAATAGTGTTGGCCGGTGAAAACCCTGAGATTATTTGATCATTTGAGGACATGAAGAGCTGCAGCCAGGACACAAAGACACGGCTTAGATTAAACTCTCTATTTAAATGCAGGTATGCTCAGAAGAAGTTAAGATCTTTGTGCATTTTCGCAACAAACATAAGAGTTCAAGTCTGTAGGCGTTTGTCTGATGTACAATAACTTCTGTATAAGGGCCCAAATTACCTCTAACAAGTTATTAAAAATTATGTATACATACATTTTTTAACAGCACTTGCCAATACAAATGATGAGCCTACCATTCATTTTACATCCATCAACATAATAAATTTACATATAAACAATAACACAAAAATTTTCAAATCAAATGATAAACCAGGTGTAAATGTTCACAGTCTTACGAATTCTGGTAAAACAAAAAAAAATTATATTTGGTCAAACTTAGCCCTTTGACCACATTGGTTTAAATCAATTGATGACTGGGTTGTAAAATAATGAATTACAGTACAATTCAAAATAAATTAAATTGCAAGAGATACAAAAGTTACAAGAGATTTAAACGAACAAATGAAATGAGGAAGTGGGTGAACTGTTGGTTAGAATGGACTACAGTTGTTAACTGATATGTGTTTGAGTCAAACATAAAGAGCTATGGAATGTGAACCTATAGGTTCATTCACAAGAAGGTCATTCGGTTTGTTTACTGAAGCTGTTTGTAATTGCTTTTTGGAGGATCTATTGACAGAAATGCAAGATAATATACATATCTATTTCTTCAGAGGTGTATAGAGAGCTTAAATAATGAAGCATTATGTTTTTATTACCTTAGAATGAGCTATTTCTATCTACACACACCGCAAGTGCCCTTACATTGAATTCACCATGTTGTTTCTACAGCAGCACTAAACGGACAAACTGCTCCACAGAGCTCCTTCGGCAAACAAGCTTTAATGAGACAACATCTTAGTCCCGTGTCAGCCACTGTAGTTCTTCGAAACTGTGGGGTGGAGTGAGCCATTGGTTGCAACTTGCAACTTCACCACTAGATGGCGCTAGCTTTCATGCACTGGACTTTTAAATATTGCTTGAGCAGGAAAGGTCATATTGTACCAACATTTCAATCATGGTGTTAAAGTATGTTCCCTTTTTCTTGCCAAATTTCTCTGACAGTAAGTATTAACAGTATTAAGATATCCCATATCAGGCCGTTCCATTGTATATGTAAGCTGCCCATTTACAGATTTAATATTTTAATATTAATAGGAATATCTTCTGTTAAATATCTTGAGGCCGTTAATTTATTACACAGACGTGAAGTGATTTGGAGCATGTTTCGTATTGAGCTTGGATCTACTGGATCACTTTGCGGCGCAGGCAGATTGAACCTCAGCTTGATGTCACGCTTTAAAGCACTGGAGCCAGGTTCCGTTCCTCCTCTTCCCCTGTTTTGGCGGGCCAAAACGTGGGCACAGGGCACCTTCACTCCCCGGTGTGCACTATGTTAGCATATTATCACTTGTATGGTGTCCAGCAAAGTGATTTCCATGGATAGAAAGATTTTTTAAGTATAATTTAAGTTTAATTGACCCATAAAGCTATTGATTTAAAGGGGTCATATGACACAGCTTAAATGAATATTATCATTTGATTTAGATGTAATGCAACGTGTATGTAATATACATGTGATGTATTTTCCACATACCGTGCATGTTTGGATCTCCTCTTTGCCCCACCTCTCTTAAACACGTGGATTTTTACTAACCTCATCGCTCTGAAAAGCAAGGAGTGCTATGATTGGCCCGTAAACCAGTTCGTAGTGATTGGTCGAATACTGCGAGCATGTTACGGAAATGTATATGTCTCATCATATTTGGAACATCAGGTTACATGACCTACATCTTGCTACCGAGCAGTGATTCTAGGGGGGGGCAGAGGGGGCCAGTGCTCCTGTGTCAGCACACTTGGCCAC
Source organism: Triplophysa tibetana (assembly GCA_008369825.1). NCBI lineage: Eukaryota > Metazoa > Chordata > Actinopteri > Cypriniformes > Nemacheilidae > Triplophysa > Triplophysa tibetana. Next base: position 13,003,618 of record CM017896.1, on the reverse strand, counting down.
CCCACTGGCCTCCTAAATCTGGAATCGTTTCTGGAATTTTTTTACCACAACCGAGCAATTTTGGGTGAAATGCACAGTTTGTCCTGCGAGTGGCAGTAATAATGCTTGTGTGCCAAAATGAAGATTACGCAAACAAGTCTGTGCGCCTTCAGCGAGATTACGCTGGTAATGGTAATGGCAATATTTTGTAAAAATGTAAGGAAAATGCACATCATTACACATCATATTAAAATTCTGACCTATATTTTCCGGTGTTTCGCATGTAAAATCTACATATGAAGCAGTCGTGACCCGTGCCTATACAGAGAACCAGCTGCTGCGAGAGAACGTTTAACACACTAAATAAATTGTATTCGGTAATGAAATTAGATAAAATGTAGCCTACATTTATTGGGGTGAATGTTTGATAAAATGCACTTTTGCTTTATAATTAAAATAAATGGTCTGTTAATCCCAAAGACAAAATAGCACTATTGAAGTAGTCAACACAGCTTATTCTATACTGTCCGGTATATTACTTTAGGTGTATTTGAGAGTCCTCTTTTCATTTACACATTTTCATAATTTTCCCATTTGCAGTTAAAATGAAGAGAAAAAATCCTAAGGCCATAATGTCATTTTTTAATAAGAAAACTAAACATAATAGTCATTCAGGGCTGGAGAAAGAAGATGGTTCTGAAAAAAAGTCAGAAATGCACAAAAGCTTCGAGAACGAAGAAAGCTCAGTGGACCGAGGACCATCAGCAAGGTGAGGTGATTTAGTTGGGCAGAGAACTTTTTAAACCCTGAAATTCCACGTGAAAAACATGACTTTTTACATGAGTATTTAGTTTACATGGCATTCATATGAAAGTGTCCCAGAACCACAAAAAAAATAATTAATTTTCTTTTCTGTGTGTAAACTGCAGACTGCTTAAGTTAATTTTTGTATATCTTGTTTGTGGGTAGTTTTACATTCATGTATATAAATTTAAGATGCAGAAAAGTGCCTAAATGTTATTAATGTTGTAGTATTTTTATATGCAATGTGTTGTGAAATAAATGAAAATGTAACATTAATTTGAGCTGAACTTGTTTTATCAGCCTATTTGTTTACTTCTAGAGAAAACAGTAACACATGCCAGTGAAAACTGACTGACACATGTTAGTGTGGTGCATGACACATGTTAGTGTGTCCCCTAATAGCATAAGTGGCCCCTGCCTGGCCCCCCCAGTTACGGTAGCCTAGAACCCCCACTGATTCTATATCTCGTAGTTATCACGTGATTGCAGAAAATGCACAATATCTATGGTGCGATATAAATGTATTTTACATTTTTAACACAGACATTTACAATTAATCTTACTTTACACAATGTGTAGAAACTGGTGGCTAATTTTCTTTTAAGGAGCATCAAAGTTTGATTTTATCCATTAATTTGACTATAATTGTATTATTTAATATGACCTTACTCCTCAGTCAATATTAAAGATATAAAGGTTATATTTTCACAGAATGTTCTTTACATCATGTCGAATAAGATTATAGCAAATAGTAAATCACATATTTAACTGGATTAACAAACCAGACATATTCAAACTCACATTATATCTGGCTGTATGGGGTTAGAGCCCACTGCAGTATGTTCTTGGTACAATGCTTAATTACAGATCTTGCAGTGTTCAAAAAATAGCATTAATTCTCACAGCTCTGCTGGTGTTCCTTAACCCAAAGCTGATCTGGGATCTGTATATGGTAGATTGTTGCTGGTTGTTGTGCACAGTGCAGATGGGTTGAGCCTGGTTTACAAGCATCAAGAGAGCCACTGCCAACCGTGGGCATCTGTTAACTCTCCGTTCTGAGAGAGAGAGAGAGCATAAGAGAGTAAACGAGAAATTGCCTATACATCTCCATTAGTGTTTATACTTCAGTCTGCACCACTGTCACTTATTGTGCCATTTTCTATCTGTCAAACTCGTCTCGTCTATCAATATATCATTTGTTCCCTCCATCTTTCTGGTTTTTCTGTTCATCTCAACCTGCATCATACTCTCCCATATTCCTCCCTTTTTCTTTTTGGTTATATATTTGTAGCTCTGTATTTCATCTGACACGTATTAGATATGTGTAGACTGTGCAAGGTTTTCATTAGTGTTAAATGAACACTGTTTCTCTGCCGTGTAATCGTTGGCTTGTAAATGTTTAGGCCTACACAGATTTAAAAGAGTGTGGCCATTCTGTTGAACATCCCAAGCTGCTACAAAGCGCTGTTGTTAAATTCATAGGTATTTGCCATAAAAATGTGTCATTACGTCAAAAGCACCACCTGAAGTTTAGATATACTTTGTGCAATGCTCACTTTCCATGTCATCGAATACCCAATCTGAAACGTAACTACAGTTTAGAATTCACAAAAAATATAAAAGCAGTCAGTACAAAGGTTGGTCATTCGGACTGTCATTGTTTTTTATATTTATTAACACACACAAATCCATCTCATTAATAATCTGTGATCACATACGTCGGTCTATTTATTTTGATTATAATACTGGAGTATTATTTGTATTTCGCGAGAACTGCAAGAGACCAACACTGTAAAACAGTCAAGCCGTCATTTACTGTAATTTATGACAGCTTTCAACCACTAGATGGCACTTCACACATACTTGCCATTTGAATTACATAGCTCTGTTGCCAACAAGACAAGAAAACAGAAAATAACAATGATTTTACCCATATAATATAAACAAATAAATACAAACTTTACTTTAGTACATATTTTACTTTAATAAATTAATGTAATGCATTGCATATACACACGCACACGCCATTATAGCGTACCATTTAAAGTCACTAGCCTAATAAAAATTGTCTTTTCATTTTATAATATTTTGTGTTTGGGTTATTTGATTAATGTAATTTAAATAAATAATACCCATAAAATCACGATAGAAATCTTTAATGTACAAAATTAAAGTTTCACTATGCTTCTAACAATGAAAGATGCTTTGTCATGCTTTTGCATTATAGACAATCCAGCCTGTTTTCTTGTGAAGCGCTTGCAATATCTTCCAGAAACTTGCCTATGCCGTCAGTTTAAACTGAAACAGTACCTTCACTGATAATCAAAGCATCAGAGAGAGTCATTTCAGTAGCTTGTAATAAATACTGAGGGCTCTTTTACAACACTGATCAAAGTGCACACCAATTATACCAGTGTAGTTAAAGCGCTGCCATGTGGTTCTGTTTGTGTGAGCCCATCACACACTTCCTTTAGTTAATGTGTCACACTGTAGCACAGATGAGATAAAACAGATGGTGCGAGGAGGGAAGGTGAGTGCTGTATATGTGTGTGGGGGGATCTCTCTGTAATCTGAGAAAGAGCACAAGCGAACTTTGGATCTCACAGAAGACGTGGCCCAGGTCTTCTATGGCTTTGTTACCTGAGTTGCCACACAGGTCTGGTCGGTAACCGTGGTGATAGTGAATAATTGAGAGTGTACAGCCAGACAAACACGGTGCACTACAGGAGAGAGAGAGAGCACAAAAGTGAAATAAACATTCAAGGACGTATAACTAAATCATTTAGTATATACAACTTTTTGACACACTTATTCAGTGATGGAGGGAGATGTAGATGAAGATGACGGGACTTTCATTAACATCCCACTAGCTGATGATACAGGTAAGATTAATCAGCATCTTGTCTTAAACCTGTTTGAGTTGTCATATTGGAGGAACTAATGCAAAAAGGAACTACCTTGTGTCAATAGTGCACAAGACTTGTACCTACCTTAGCATGCAGGTGCGTGAGTGCACATTTAATTGATATAAATCTATAATATAAATGAATTGATTTGGGGTTGTAGGTCATGTTGAGATATATTCTAGTTTGGACAATAACATCAGTGTCTCCCAGTGCAGTGAGCTATGTAGTTTTGTAGTCTGAATGGTGAGGCAGTGTTGTGTTGACACAGGTCAGAAATCTAATTTGGCTTATAGGAGGCAGTGAGTGTGTATACTTGTGTAAGAGACAGATTCACACCGGACACACCTGAATACATTTGAAAGTAGATTGTGTCAAAGTAGGAAGCAGAACGAATGCTGCATATTTCAGATAATTCATGTCTTTTCTGAATCTGAACATATAATATTGAAACTGATCCATGATCTTACATGTGAAGAGATGAGGTCTCTTCTCTTAAAGGAACAGTTTACCCTCAAATAAAATTATCATTTTGTTCACAACATGTATGTGATTCCTTTTTATGTGAAACAAAACCTCATTATTCGATTGCAGTGGCTAAATTTAACACGAAGTGGGGTATTATCTTTGAAAAAATAAACATGGTATAGTAAAGTAAAATTACTCCATTTCAACTTTTTTGGCAGATTGATAACGCTTTGTAGTATAACCATAGTTAGTTTTGCTACAAATGTCACGATTAAACTATAAGGACTAAAATTAAACCTTCTCTCTTATACTGTTGAATATTGTGTGACATGATGTTTTTGTTGTTCAATAATCTGATCAAAATTCAGCCTAGTATATCACAAAGGAGAACAGAGCATAAGGTTAACAGTGAACTTTGTCTCCCTCTGTCGGCGTCTTTCGGCACTCCATGTGATTGAATGGGTGGATGTGTGTGTGAGAAGGAGAGAGATAAGTGATGAGGTAACGGACTGTCTGTATCATTTACCTGGAGGATTGTATCGCAGGATCGGTTATTTTTAATCATATTTAATAACATTGAAAGGTTTATTTCCTAAATTAGGTAAGAATGTGTGTCTGTTTAGCATCTTAAACATGCGACTGTGTTTAAAGCATGATGAGAGATGTTACTGTCATATTGGACTTTTGATTTGATTAATTCCGATCTTTAAATCGGATACAAACTGAGATATGTTACCGCTAGAATTTCCTACCTGTTTTTGTCTCTCCCGACGAATCGACTCATAGCGGCCTGTAATACGCGAGGTTGGAATTTATACCGAGTAATTTACGTGACATGGGTTAAAACTGAGCAACACCCAAAATAATTTGACATTGCGACTTCAGATTATTAGAAGAAAATGTTAAGAGATGCCAGATTATGGTGATTTTAGCTGTATGTGAGGTATGGTATTCCAGCATCACGCTGTTTTGTGTGTTAGCCACTTGCTAATTTAGCATACAGTTATTTTGTTTGTGAACGGCTTCGACGCAGGAATTACGATGTACTGGGACTTTAAAAAGGTTCAGCATTGTTTATTAACAAAGCATCTTAAATATAGTCAATAACATGCCGATAACTATTTATTTTCTATAAACGACCCCGTGGAGGATGTTGTTGTTGTCACAGACCAGAAAACGCTGCTCGCTCACAAAACACTACATTGGTAACGTTACCTAAACAAATACGAGTGTTTAAGGATTACCATTTTGATATACCATAGTAATTCAAACACTACCTTGATATATACCATAGTAATTCAAACACTACCTTGATATATACCCTAGGAATTTGTAGTTGGTACATGTTCATAGTTTGTTAGTGTCGTTTGTGAAATGGACGACAATGACCCCTCGTGTTTGTGAAATAACCTTTAAAGACATTTCTCTCAGCTGAAGGAGAACCAACAGTCCTGCGACTCAGAATCGAAGACCAATACGGAACCATGAACTGTGAGATTGACGGTAAACTTCAACCACAACTCCATGCATTTTTTAGTGGTTTTATTTTGTGGGTATTCGCAACAAGTCTTTGTGTGTCTTTGTGTATCATTTTAGGAGATATGGAGAATCAGGTTGAGCAAGAAGAGAAGACGAGGCTTATAAACCAAGTGCTGGAGCTTCAGCACACACTCGAAGGTATACATCTTATAAACATAATTTTGTACATTACTTAACCTTTTTTCACACCTTTTATCGTATTCAAAGTGAGTGGTGTCCTCCGCTGTTTTGTTTTGAATCCAAGCATACGCTTTGCAATACAATACCCGTCACGTTGCTGTTTGTCCTCAACAGAGACTATCTCCATCCACTCCGGCAGTCTTAATGGCTGCCTGGAAAAGCTAAGTGATGCACTCTAATGCATTCTGTCCTTTCTGTCTCCATCATTAGATCTGTCTTCGCGTGTGGATGCGGTAAAGGAAGAGAACCTTAAGCTCAAATCAGAGAACCAGGTTCTTGGGCAGTACATTGAGAACCTCATGTCCGCCTCCAGCGTGTTTCAGACCACCGATACCAAAAGCAAACGGAAATAAGAGATCGCTAGATTCTGTCTACAAAGTTCCTCATCTCTTCTGCATTCATACATAAGCGGCTGTTTGTTTTGTATTTATTTTGTTTTACAGTATACTTAAGCATCTAACAGCATGGTATGGTTATGACTTGAATGGGCTTAACAGACTGTCCTTTGGAGATGGGCGTGGGGGAGAACCCCCTGCGATATTGTTTTCATGGTAAGCATATCAACATATGCTTGCTTTTGTTTGACCAAAATCTAAAGGCTCGGATAATATAACTTAGCAAAGCACTAAAGTCTACTGTTGTTGAGCAAAAGTAAGATTAAAATGAGTCACTTGTAAGACTAACCATGAATAATTAAATTATTACCGTGACCAGGATTAGGCTGATTTCCATATCTTTGACGAACAACAGTGTTACAAGTTGGGAAAGAATGCTCAAAGCAATGAGTGATCAGAATAGGACAGAGACCGTGTGTTGTTGCGCCTTCTGTATAATGAATTTCATGAATTATCAATTTGAGACACTCACATCAAGATCTTCAAACCTTTAAGAGAGAAGAGCGACAAAAGTGTATTTTTTTTCATCACAGTTTGACGTAAATGACAATGCAGCGTAAAGCTCATACACATATGATGTGTATTATGGTGTGCACAGAGATGATCACTTGAAAGTGCATGATGTCCAATCATTTTTAATCGCATGGTTTAAAAAAAAAGATTATGGATAAATGTGTCCGTAACACTCTCACTCAGCCCAAATGCCATGTACCTGTTTACTTTAATTTAACCACCAAATTAGTTTAACTGTCTTTGATATTTGGATGCACTGTAGAATTTTATCAGGCTAGTGCACAAACATGTGGGATCAGTAGATTGAAATGGCTTGTGATGTAAACTGCAGCACTACATTTAAGAGGACACTAATCATGTTTGAATAGATCAAGGGACCCAAATATTGGAAATACAAGGATTGTTTGGCTTTTACCGGTTGTGTTGAGGTTGAGACTGCTGAGTGAAATTAATCCAAGTGATCTGAAAGCTATGGAAGTTTATTCTGCCCCATAAAAATAAATTCAATGCTTTGGTAACTATTAAAATAATTTTTGACTGATTTAAAGTCTTTGATTTAAGACGTTTTACTCATAATTGACTTGAATCTCATACTTTTTTAATTTTTTCTAAAAACACAATCTTTGAATGTGGTGGAAATGGGCTTAACCTCAGTAAGCCGTCTGCTGGTCGAGTGACATTTATAAATACAGATGCTCTTTGCTAAGATTTAGCTAATGTGAAACGTCTGTCAATATAAATACATAGAACACAAAAGGATTTGCCAGATACTGGCTACGACAACACTACATTTTTCATTTGTTGTAATTTATATTTGCAAGCACCCAGTGTAAGATACTGCCTGTTCTGAAAGTGTACATTTTATTTTGTTAAAATTATGCCTTTATTAAAATAATTTTCCAATGCATATACTATGTTTCTTGTGAAGTCATGACAACAGAGCACATTTATAGTAAATATTTATTATTTCCAACAGCAATGAACAGCTTGCAAACATCTAAACAAAAGGCTGTTCTCATAAGGCTAAACACGTAACCTGAAAAACAAAACTACTTGTTTGTGTCTGCTTTTAAACTTCAATAGTTTCTTACAAGTTGGTCAGTCTAATGTCAAACAGGAATCGGCGGGATAGTTTTCAGTGTGCGTACTATAGTCTGCGGTTAGTGTGTCGGTGAAAACGCTGACCTGGGATCAGCTTTGACTGTGCGAAACGACTTGAATGCCAAAAAGTAATACTGATCCACTCATAGCACTCTTCTGACTTAGACGTTTCGCCACAAACAGCCCCTGGTCTCACAGAGCTCTTTTCCACAGCCTGCTTACTGTGGCAATGCGGTAGAAAGCTAGATTTAAAAGTCCTATGCCTAAATTCAATTGCATCTTTTGTCAAACGAGGGACAAACAATAAATACAACCAGTGTGATTTGATCATGTTAAAAAGCTCTTAACTTAGAACACAAATAACTGACCTTTTTAATAACTTAAAGAACTAAAATGTAGATGTTATCATAAACTAGTTTTTCTTTCTAAAACGCCACTATATTTCCCTTCACGGTACTCTGATCATTTACTAGCAGGGAAACACAGGTCCGATACTACTTGAATTGTAATCGAAAAAGGAAAAAATTGGAAAAAAGTCAGAGATCAAACTCAGCAGGGCTGACGTTTAGATTTAAATCTAAACTGTGACCAATAAGAATGAAGCGGAAGACTTGAAGAAGGGAAGCGAGGTGACATCAGATGAATGATGACCTCTTCAGAAGAGCGGCTAGGGTTGTCGTTTTTTTGCATGCTAAAGGGCATACTGCCGAAAGCATGCAGCAAAAAAGAGGCAGAGGAATGAGAAAGGAGGGAAAACTTGGGAAAACCAGGGATCTTCAGTCCTTCCGTACTTTTCTCTTTCTGACAGCTTTGGGTTCTTCTTTTGAGATCTGAGTTCCTTCGTCAGCATCCTTCATCTGCAATAAAATATTTTTTTATAAGCTTATCCTTTATGATCAATACAAACTTAAGCAACTATTTGAACTCTTACTTCATCCTCTGAGGGCATGGCCTTTGGCTTACTGGTCTCTTCCTCCTCATCCTCATCTTCTTCTTCTGTATCTCCTCCATTTTCCAGCTTCTTCTCAATCCCATCACCATTCTCATCCGCTGAGAAACAAAGATGAAACATTAACAAAACAATTATAAAGTAAAACAGGGAAAGATAATAAAAGCATGACAAATCACTTCACAAACCAGCAGCATCAGTTGCATCCTCTGCTTTCGCGTCATCTTCATCCTTTCCTTTCTCCTCCGCTTCGTCGTCATCATCGTCCTCATCCTCCTCTTCTTCTTCTTCCACTACATCCTCTTGTACTGACTTGGGCTGGTCAATTTTCTTGTATACGTAGTCATCATTCGACTTCTACAACACATACAAATAAGTGTGAGCGGAGACCTTGGAAAGATAATGAGATTCTGCTGGTCAAGTCAACGGAGTTCATTGCTTAACTGTCTTTTGTTTTTAAACCAGACTGATTTGCGATCAAAACGTTAATCCGCTTTGTTGACCTTCAATGAGGTATGGAAAACCCACTGTCAGAAAACTAATTTATAAATCACTTTGAATAAAAGTGCCTGCTCAGTTAGAACATGTGTATTGATGGCGTATTTGTTTTTTCTGTACTTAAACAGTAGGAAAGGACAGAAGCGCCCTATTATGCTCAAAACAAATTATGTAATAGAATTAATGTACTGCACTCAAGAATCTATATGATTCAAATAAAAACAGTAAAATTGTTACAGTCTGTAATGACAGGGAAATTGTTTACTTTGACATTCATCACTGCTTCATGTATGTATTCAGGCCTTACCTTCGGCCAGCAAAAGAGCACAGCCAGCCCAAAAGGCAAACCAACGGTAAGAATGTAAACCACCCACAGCCAAGGCCTTTCCTCAGCAGCCAGCGTCAACTGACTCAACACTCCAGGCTAATACGGAAAGAGACAGTCTGAGTATATTAACCAAATCAAAAGCAAATAACCAATCATGCCGATAGCAAACATGCAACAGAGCTCTGTGTGAGAGACAGAGACAAACCTCGTTGGCGCTAGCAACAAGCTTTTTCAGTCCCCAGCTGTCTGCTGCCCAGCGGTCTGCCACTTCCTTCTCAGAAGTAATAATGAAATTATCAAAGTAAATGTCGGAGGTCATAGACCAAAGCTCCAGACCCACAGCTGCGAATGACACCATACGAAACGGGTGAAGATCCTCGTAGTAGTCAGGGTTTGGGATCTTTCGTGGACTCCACACACCCTGTGAACATCAAGATGACATTATTACAGCAAAGCTCTAGCAAATATGTGACATAGCTTGATATAAGGTGTAAATTTATGATTTTAGATGCTGGTACCTGGTAATTAGGGTTGTCTATGAGATGTGCCTTCCATTTGCCCTTATATTCAGGATTATTAATCATGGGTGACTTCCATTCACCACAGCCCGGAGCGGTTTCACACACTGGATTTGGCACCTGAGGGGCTTCCCATTCTCCATCCATTTCCTCATCCCTGAGACACAGAAATAACATTTATGGCAGTGAATAAAAGAAGTGAATCTGATAGCTTCATAACTGGAAGTAGCACAAGTATTATTCATATTTCATAAGTATTAAAGATGATTGTCTGATAACTATATCAATACTACTGCTTCAGAAGTTACTATCAAATTCGGTCTCTTTGCTAGTGTAGAATGTGGGAAGCTCGTGGGCAATCCTGTTCATTGGAAAGTTAGACCTTCCCCACCCTGATCATGTTTTTTCAATAACAGATGTGTGCCAAACAAACATAGCCTGTCCTTACTGTAAAAACTCTGTAACAGATAATCAGTTTGTTCTGGAGTGTTCAGCAGTATCTTGCAGACCGGAACCCAGTGTTTAGTTATAAAACAATGTGTTTGTTTTGGGCTTCGGTTCCAAGAATGAGTGTTCCACAGGTATAACAACCATTCTAGATCTTATGTATGAATCATCCACTGAAGGCTCAACTCAGTGTGTCCTCTTAGGCACTGCACATACTGTAGAAAAAGACCCATTTCAATCATGCATCTAGTCACTGACACTGGTGCCCCACGGGGCTGTGTAATGGGTCAATTTCCATACTCCCTACGTTTGTGGACCACCAGAATGTATAAGACCGTATAACCAACCTATTCTGGCATCCTACCCACGATCTAATAATACTTATAATAGGTTTGCCAGTACAGTTCTAGACCACATAAGTTCTTAACCAAATCATTGACTATGATTTTCAGCTCCCTTAAATCAGATGACCACATAAATGTAGTTACAAAACCACACTAGCGGAGAATGTCATTCCCAAGTGCTCAAAATTTACAGTGGCAAATAAACCTGTTCTGATTATAACCCCAACTCAAATAGTGAAACTCCTCAAGGAACATTAACACAAGGCAATGGATCAAAGGAAACAGTTGTTGTTCTTACCAGTCATCTGGTTTTTCTGAGGTGGGGTCAGACACAAACTCTGGTTCATCATCCAGCCACCCATCTGGCTTCACTGCATCAGGGTCGGGAATCTTAGCTGGGGCATCCTCATCCCTAGAGAGAGATAAGAATAGGAGCCTTAATACACTGCTACTGCTATTCTTGTGACAAGATCACTTGATTCCATTATCAGTTCATTACTTCCATGTTGATGAAACCCAGATGTACATTCGTATTTGAAAACTCAAACGATAACATGCTCAGCTAGGGTGGTTGTAGCGAGATGCATTCGCAAACAGCATTTTACAGGTTGTACTTCTTCATGTTAAGGAAACTGCATATACTGCAAAAACATAGCGACCAATCTGGGACATTTACCAAAGACATTACTCATTAACCAATAAAGTTTTCCATTGAAACTGCTCAAAACAGAATAAAATACATTTACACCATAGCACTACTATCAATATCTGTAAAGCAGCTATGTGAAATTAATATTCTTACCAGTCCTCAGGTTTGACTGCTTCTGGGTCTGGGATTTTGGCTTGCTCATCCCAGTCCTCAGGCTTTGACTCTTTGGGATCATCAATCTCTTTGGGAGGGTTCACAGGTGGAACGACATCTGTCAACAGGCTTCCTTTGCCAACACTTGACTGGTCTATAAAGACCTCATAGCTATTGTCTGGATTTAAAACTGAGAAAACAGCAATTGCACATATCATCATTAAGCAATTCAGCATTTATATGTTTTTTTTTATTGACTATCAGTTTCCCATTTTTTATTTTGTTTTAAATTTTAACACTTACACATAGATAATATTTTTATCCAGTCTTTATAAACAAACACTGATATGTTTATAATATGTTTGAAGGACTTGGCCAGCGGAAGGCATTCTGCTTCATTTGTTTAGATTTCAACATGCTTTTTATTACAAAAGTACTAGAGAGAAAGCACACCAAGAGTGTAGAGGTGAGTCTTTTTATCCGTGTAGAACTTCTTCAGATCAACATCAGGTCGTTTGGCATGTTTTTCTTCTATATCTCCATTAAGGGGATTTGTATGTCTGAAAATGAAATGCAGTTTGTGGTCCTCTCCACATTTATCTGGCCCAAACATAATGCTGTACGGTGTCCTGTCGTGAAACTGCTCCTATGATTCAAAACACTTAAAGGTTATTTCACTTATTTACATCCATTGTATTTGAAATCTGTATTGAATATAGTATTTATTTCTCAAAATAGAAATAAATATTAAAAGATGGACAGTATTTTATCACACTCAATGATTTTGCTTTTACAATGTAAAGCTTTCGATCGAGCAATGAACTAACCAGCTCCAAGTCTTTTGAGTCTGACAGAAGCTTGATGTAAGCACCTCCACAGTCAATGCCATCTTGAAAATTGACCTCATACCTGCACAGTTCAGGTTGTCAGAATGCAAAAGTGTTATATGTGTGTGTCACCAAGACATCATACTAATCTAAATAGGTGTGCATTTAACTGTTACAAATACCCTGTAAAAGAAAAAACACTCACTGGACGATGAGAGGCATGTTCTTAAAGACGAAGGGTCGGTTAAGCGGAGCAGCAATGGCGTGGTGCTTAGCACGGGACTTCAGCACCAAACCCAAATCACCTGACACCTTGTTTTCCTTTAGGGGTTCAACCTCCCATTTACCTAGGCGATTGATAAAATATTCACAAAAATATGGAATGAAAAGCAGAAGCTCACATGAAATTGTATTTTCAACCAAATGTATAAACAAACATTGATCGATACACTCTCAAGCACGTAAGACATGCTTAAAAACTGACCATCGTATTTTGCAATATCTTCGTCGGCATCCTCCTTCATTGTTTTAGAGAGCTGCCAGCTGCAGAAAACAATTATACACCATGAAAATCCAACAAATAGATGAGAATTACGTAAAAAGGATTACACTATTAAAGTGTCTTCAGAACATTGGATCAAATTTTTTACTCTCTTCTAAACCTTGGATCAAAATTTTGAGATTAACTCACAATAGTGGAAATTCCCCTTAGGTCACATTCAGAATCTACTGACAGACCTTTACATAAATATTTAAAACTGTTAATACTAACTACATTTCATCATATGTAACAGTTATAACTCATAATAAAGAATTATTTAAAAATAATAATATTTATGAAATACACTGATCAACAACAATTTGCTAGGCTTCACAAACCTGCTTAAAGAGCCATCATCAAACGTCTCTGCAAAGAACACATCTCCTGTCGGAACTGGGGTCTTGTATGTTACCTGTGCATATCATACAGGCTTATGAATATTTACATTAACACATAATTTAATATGAAATCAAACTACTTGGCCTTCCTCTTACATAATTTCATAATAATAGCTTCTTATTTTAGTAAATAATGTTGTCTGACCTGGAAAGAAACATTAGTGTCTGTCTCAGTGTTCTCGCTACTGTCTGTCTCCATGTCCACATCAACATCCTCCACAAGAGCATCCTCTTCGTCCTCCAGTTCCTCCTCCTGGGCCCAGGTTACTATGGAGATGGACAGTAACAAAAGACACGTCCAACCCCAAGGCAACCGCATCTACAAAAGAAAAATGCAAACAAAATAAGTTCATTGTTATCGTATAAATAACTTCTAAATGAAATAATCAACATCAAAACCTTTAAACCCTATCATTCTTAATTGACAAGCGTCCGATTCCATGACACTTCGGCCCCGCTATTGATCGACAGATCTGCCATCACAAGGCAACATTATTGTTTTAAGACTCAGTATTTTGAAGGAAGGTTTCGTGTCTGATCAACTATTGACTGTTATACGGATTAAATTAAGTAAAAATGCAACATAAACTCCTAGCGTTACATGTCTTACTGAACAGACACAAATACATGTAATCTTCGACTTGTTTTCGTCAAACAAAATTACTTTTATCTTGTTGGTTTTGGGTACCTTAAAATAGTCAAAAACAGTATTCTCGTCATTAACAAATACGATACTTGCTAGCTGCTGTACCGTTAGCTAGATGATGATGGTGATGAAGATTATGTGCCCGCCCGCGTGATCAACAGTTACAATGTTAGACAGAAACCTGCTCGTCTTCTTCGCTTACCTTGTCCAGTTCAATAAATATTTGCAATTTGTCGGTCAACTGAAGTTCAGACGGATAGTTTTGTCGGCCAGTGTTTCGGCGCGAAGAGATTGCTATGAATGAGAACGATAGAGGGTGTTATCTGAACGCAACTGATGACTGCACCAACGTGATAAAACCACTTCCGCGTTACCTATCATAATAAAAGTCCAGAAACCCCAGTTCTACAAACCCCTTCCGTTTAATTGGAGTATTCGCTATTTATTTAATCGTATAACTTTTTCATATGCAAGCCCCATTAATGTACCCAATATCTAAATGTCACACCCAACTCCCTTTGATATTTATCGAAAATTAATAATCCACTCCTCAAGTTATATCCTTGATTATATAGTTGTAGGCTGTGTCCGAAATAGCCCCATATACCCTAATATAGTGCACTATTTGAGGGGACATCAATTTATTGTAGTTTCTGAACTCATAGTGGACACTATTGAGTGCACTCGTTCAATCCCAGGATGGATCATAATAACTAGTGTGGAACCGATGTGCACTCACGGCTAGCTGCTAGCCAGCTATCGTTCGTGATGGTCGCGCTAAATGAAATCCCCAAGTATCGCCAGAAGATGGCGCCCGCAGCATTTCCAGTGCACCAGTTCTGCGTCCACTTCCGTAATATATAGTAGGCGAAAATGAGTATAATGCATGAATAGTATGTCCGAAACCTCAGGTTGCAAGAAATAGTTGCCATGAAATACCCGGATGGTCTACTACATCCGCCGAGATGAGTGAGTGTGGATCGGATGGAAACTTTTCTATCCCATGATGCCACAGGAGCTGAGCAACGGCCAAATTTCAAAAGTAGATCAAATAAATATAGCGGATAACTTTAGGGCGGATGTGCGTGCCAATAAATGGATTTCTCGTGTCTAAATTTCGTTCTTTATCAACTCTCACGTATAGGTTGTTGTTAATACGTCATGGGTCAAAGAGCATACTGGTCAGTTGACCATAAAACATGGTGGACTCAGTAGGTCCGAAGTACTACTTCTTCCACTCATACTACATAGAACTTAATGTTTTAACGGCCGATAGGTAGGTACTTATTCAAATTCAGTACGCACTCTCGATAATGCGATTTCGGACACGGCACAAGTGTCCGAATTAACTCACTCGTTTGCACCCGCTCCTTAAAGTCGACTGTGTTATTAGACAATTTTAGGGAATAGTGAATGAGGGAATAATGGGTGATTTCGGACGGAGCCATAGTTATTTCCATGCGGGTATTACGTTCACAAACGCTAACTCACCCTCTTTCAAAATAAAAGTCTTCGTTCATTTAAATGACATGAGTCATTTGAATAAAACTGTAATGGTCCACTGCTGTAGATTTCATTCACGAAATAAACCTAATTCAACTTTTAAGAATGTATATCCCGATATTGAGGTGTCTTAGTAATGACACCCTTTATTGTAAGACACATATTCTAAATAAGCATATGTCTATAAAGCCTTTCTTTGGTATTTTAATATCTCGGAATTTCTTTGTTAAAGTCACAACAGCTAAGCGCAAAAAAAGCACATTTATAATTTGACCCATAATTGTAGCGCCTCCTGCTGTCCGTGAGACGACGAGCAGCAGAGCAGCTTGACCCGGAGGAGAAGCACCGCATCGGCCATTTTGGGCTCAAAGGGGGCTTTTCTGTCACCACGTGAGGGTTGGGTTAGTGAGTCCAAGACGGACACTTTAATCGAGCCGAACGAGGACTCAAAAAACTAGGGAGTAAAATCGGGCTAGCTGCTGCCTCACACACACGTTCGCGCTCATTTCACATGTGATGATATACAGAGTGTAAAGGATGCCGACAGTCACTCTGCCACCCAAAGAAAACGCTCTCTTCAAGAGGATCTTGGTGAGTTCAAATGTGTCAGTGCAACAAAACTCATCATGATAACAAAGTCTGCCCGCTACCGCCATGAATGCAATTGAGATTAAGTTGATAGTGGTGCAGCTCCGGTCTTGTAAAGCGCATGCAAAACTCAGCGATCAAGTGTCTCTTTCTGTCAAATGGAGGCTAGCTTTTAGCTTGTTAGCGGCTAGCTGTCAGTCTGCTAATGTAGCTTAACATTCAGAAACCGTGATGGATGATAGAGTCTGTCAGTGAATGGAGAAAACTAAATAGACTTTGTAGTTATGATGTTAAATGACTATAGTGCTAATATGTTCAAGATGTATCACTTTATGAGTGCTAAAGTCACTCTCGTGGCCTGTTTATCCAGGAACGTTAAGCCCCCTTTTAAACATCCTTAATAAAGGACGCTTCTTTACTGGTTAAATGAAGCGATCTTGTATTTTTTGTTTTTAGATTAGATAGGAGTGAAGCTGGTGTTTTGTTTAATATATTTGCTATGTTCTTGTTGTTTCCCATCGAAAGAAACGCTGCAAGTTGTGATATGCTCCGTAGAACCACAGAGTACAGACACTTGCTTAGCACACAAGTTATCACTAACGTTTTTTAACTTCCGCGGGAGCATGTACTCTGTTCAATGATTTAATTTTTATTTTGATTTAGGTTTTGGCACTCACTTTAATTTAATATTGTTTCGGATATTCCTTGTATCTCCAAGATTTGTCAAGCAATAGAATAAAGATATTTCATGTTTGTTGATTTTGATCCAAAGAGATGTGTGCATCATCCACTCTGTGCATGTCACACATGGAGCGGTGAAAATAACAAGTCTACTAAAACTTGGAAACTTGAACTGATTCAAAAGAATCGATTCAGTAGTGTTGTATAAAATCGCAAAATCTGAGTTCAGATTTGCTGACAGAATGAGATCATGTCAGTGTTCTCACCACCTGCTGGCTAAACAGAGGGCTGTGTACTACAGAGGGAAACAGAAGCTTAAATCTGCTCCAAATAGAACTATTTAGAGTAAATTACCATCATTTGCAGTGTTTCAAGGGATAGAAAGTGTGTTTGTCTGTGTGTTTAGTCTGCTAAAAAAAGTTTTGCCTACCATTCCAAATTCCTCAAGAAACAAATGTTAAAAGTTCTAAAAGCATTAAATGAAATGAGAGATTATACCAAATGGTCTGTTCTTTATTTTAAATGACTTTCTGTCTTTTTCATTTCTGATGTCCTCAGAGATGTTATGAACACAAGCAGTACAGAAATGGGTTGAAGTTTTGCAAACAGATTCTCTCCAATCCCAAATTCTCAGAACATGGAGGTAAGTCCCACCTTACTCTGAAAGCTTTCATTCTGTATGTAGACTGTATGTTACTTGTGACTTCAAACATTATGGGTTTTCTAATAAGCATTAAAGGTGGGGTTAATTGAAGGTTAAAGGTTGTGGTCTTTTGCAGAAACCCTGGCGATGAAAGGGCTGACCCTTAACTGCCTTGGGAAGAAGGAGGAAGCCTACGAACTTGTTCGCCGAGGTCTCAGAAATGACCTAAAGAGCCATGTCTGTATCCTTAGCGCTACATTTATATGCTTTAAGGTAGGGGTTCCCAAAGTAGGTGTCGGGACCCCCTTGGGGGTCGCAAGGCCATGGGGTTGGGGTCGCGAGATGATTTTCAGAAATATTTTGTATTATTATTATTAGGAATAGCCTACTTAATCAAGAAGTGTAACAAAATATAAAAATAGTAGTTAAGTTAAAAAATAAAACCATGCTAATAAAAAGCCATCAGCCTTTGGAAATTCCTCCCCCTCGATCTTGACCCCTGTGGTTATCACGTCAGGTCCGGTGCAACAAGTCATACAGCACCACGTTAAACTTTCATATGTGCTTGCAGATTATTTTTCATTCTTTAAGTTCAGGATATTTTTATTTGTCGAAATGAAACGTTAGTTGATATCGACCAAAGACAACACAGGGTGCACAGTTGCACACGATTTTTGTATACTTTACCCACCTCCGAGGATAGAGAGGGTCTCGAGTCCATGGCACTGTTATTTTGGGGGTCGTGGTCTAAAAAGTTTAGGAACCCCTGCTTTAAGGGACAGTTCACCCAAAAATAAAAATTCTCTCAGATATTTGAAAGAATGCTTAACCAAAAAGTTTTGGGACATCATTGACCACCATAGTGGGGAAAATGACAGTAGAACTGTTTGCTTTCCTTTATTCTTTAAAGTAATCATTTTTCGTGTTCAACAGAACAAAAAAAATACTAAGAAATGATTTCTTTCTATGGTAGTCAATGGAGGCTACTTGGTTACAAGCATTTTTCCAAATATCTTTCTCTGTGTTAATCAGAACCAAGAAATTTGCAACAACTCAAGGGTGAGTAAAGGAAGACATAATCTTCAGTTTTGTGAGATATGTACCTTTAACACTTGTCAATATTTCAAGGCTGATCAGAAGAGAGTAAAATTACTGAGGCTTGGTTACGGCCATTAGCTGTGTGTTCTTTCTGTTTTTCGTTGTCCTTAACGTAACATTTTCAGGCTGGCACGTGTACGGTTTGCTCCAGAGGTCTGACAAGAAGTACGATGAGGCTATTAAGTGCTACAGGAACGCACTGAAATGGGACAAAGACAACCTACAGATCCTGCGAGATCTTTCCCTGCTGCAGATCCAGATGAGAGACCTGGAAGGTTACCGGGTGAGTAGGTTTGCTTTTATTTTTGACTGAATTAAATAGTGCAATAGTGTGTGGCATTATTCTGCTTAGTGTTTTGTTTGTTTTTCCCCTGTGATTTTAAGGTTTTGTTATCATTTTTCACTGTCTGTCTCATTCCAAGTTGAGTTTGTTAACTGTGGTTGCAGAATCTACATAATTGTCACTTACATGAATTTGTTCTTGTTGGTTTTGAGAGCTTTTGGGCGGTCGATGTTTTCACATGCTTGTTCAGCACACACTTTTTGCGTTTGCAAGTTCACACAAGCAGTTTTATATGTGTGTATTTAATATTATCTGGTCCGTATTAAGGTAACTGAAATTCTGTAGCAGCGGAAAGAATTATGACTTGGAGTTTATATCACAGTATGAGAAATATCACTGTGTAGTTATTCTGCTGGCAAGTCAATTTCCAAATGGCTTGTTTTCAATATGACCACATTGTATTCCTGAATATACGTCTGTTTTTCAATTATCATGTCACTTTTGAACTACTTTAGTTCAAACCTGAAGACTGAAGGTGCTTTTAATTTGAAAACTTTGATGCAAACTAGACTACAACATTTTTCATATGAAACAACAAATCTTGCATCAGTGTTTCAAATTATATTACACTCCCTGCTTCTAAAATTGCATACAAAATAATACTATGTATACTATTCATCATGCTATGTCAGATATAAGGTTGTATTTGACACACCGTTTCCATTCACCTCTTTTATCATCAAACATTCAGTACTTTCATTAAATTCACTCCCAGCATACTCTGTTTACTGTTTCTAATGTGCTTGTTGGCATAAGAGTATAATGTATAACGTTTTCTATGCCCACTAAATGGCATCTTTTAAATAAAGTTAAGGTGGAACACAAGGGATTCATGTGTGTTTTGGGGCAAATCCAGGGGCCATGAGTAAGCACTTGCGCCTGTTTCTCCTTGCCTGTTGTCATTGTTGTGTTTGTATTGTGTTGTATGTTCAAGTGGTGGGTGTTAAATGTTAAATTCCCTCGGGTTATTCTAAAACCTACCCTTCACTGATTTGGAGCTTTTGCACAATATGGCGCCACTTTTGTTTTCTTAAGTACAGCTTTGCATAAGTGCTTTGTTGCATTTTTCTTTGAAAGAGGTCCATTTTCTCCACTGCCTTCAATAAAAACATATTGTGACTGTTTTTGTGTGTATGTGTCTGTCTAACAGGAGACCCGGTATCAACTGCTACAGTTGCGACCGGCCCAGCGAGCATCATGGATTGGTTATGCCATCGCGTATCATCTCTTGGGGGACTATGAGATGGCAGCTAAAATCATTGAGGAGTTTAGAAAAACACAACAGGTGAATGTAGATATAGCAGACACACTAACTCCATTTAGGGTTGGAGTACACTTTAATGTAAGGACATTACAGCCACTTCCTAAATACAATAAACCTTTTACTACTTGGCACAATGTAAAAACTGCGTCCTAAAGCAGAACTAGTGGAGTACCAGTGTGGTTGCGTTCAGAGGTGCATAGAGAAATAACAGCAGTTGTAAAAATTAGGTATTGCGAGGACATCAACCTGACATGACCGGTCAGCAGGCAACACAATGCACACGGTTCTTATGGAGTCCAAGATAAGACGACCTTTACTTCCTCTCATTGGTTTCATGCACAACCGGAGGCTAAATGTTGGCAGGCTGAATAAATTGTTTGCAACTGTAAAATATTTGCAATGGATTGAGGAGGTATTAATCTTTAGGTAAACCTGCTCTCTTTTTTTTTTTTTAGACATCACCTGATAAGGTGGATTATGAGTACAGCGAGCTGCTGCTTTATCAGAATCAGGTGTTGAGGGAGGCCGGGCTCATGAGAGAAGCTCTGGAGCATCTCACCACATACGAGAAACAAATCTGTGATAAACTGGCCGTGGAGGAGACCAAAGGTACAAACGTGTTGCATATTTGCATAAACCACAATTATGTGTTTCGTGGTGAATAGTTTTCATTCGTTCTATTGTAATGTTTTGGGTGAGTAGGAGAGCTGCTGTTGAGTCTTGAACGGTATGAGGAGGCAGCGGATGTGTACAGACGGCTTCAGGAGAGAAATCCAGAGAACTGGTCTTATTACCATGGCCTGGAGAACGCCTTCAAGCCTGGTACAAAACCTCACTCGCAAAGCTGAGATCTTTGTGTAGATCCTTTTATTATACTATGCATATTAGTAACATCATGTACCAAAATGCAGCGATTCTAGCTTGAACCTTTTGTGTATTTCAGCAAGCGTAGAGGAGAAGCTGAAGATTTATGAGGAAGCGTGGGAGAAATACCCAAAAGGCCTCGTACCTCGCAGATTACCACTTAGCTTCCTGTCTGGTAAGGAACACTTCCTCTTAAACCGAAAGTATATTTTTGATTTTGAACACATGTTAGCGTATACACACAATGTGAATGAACCAGATTGTATGTGAGTGAATTATGGTTTGTTCGAATTATCTTAACTGCACACCCGCTGTCTGCATAAACTTCTGGTGTCAAGCAATCTTTGCGCACATGTTGACCACCTGTGTTCGTTAGGGATGTGACAATTCGCTCAGCTCACGATGCGATACATTTCACAATATCTTTTTTCACAATTTAGAAATGAACAAGGACCCTTTTATTATTTCTCTAATGCTGCAGATTTCTTTGTAAAACAAAAATATCTTGTATGTTAAATAAAAAAAACTAAATTGCAATTTTTAAACAAATTTCAAATCACTTAAAAAGTGAATCTTTAATGTAAACAAACTGAGACTGTCTGTGCTTTTCCTAACTTGGATTTGACAAAGAAACATCAACATATCCACGTGTTCCAAGTTTGCATTAAACACCCTGGCCCCTGCTGTTCAAAACACGTATTGCAATTCATTTAACTTCTCAACAGACTTTTTCAACCAACTCATGGTGAATTGTTACATTCCTAGTGTTTATGCATGTTGTTAAATAGACTACACTTAGAGTACACTTTGCACACCTAGAGCATATGACCGAAAACACTCATTATTATTATTATTATTATATATATATATATCATATGCACTTTTGTTCATATAGGAGTACTTTTAATAAAAAGTGCATAATACAGTACTTTTGAATTCATTATTTAATTTTATGCTTAACAATGCGATTAATCAGAGAAAAGTCATGCGATTAATGTGTGAACAATTTTTAATCGTTGCCCAGCACTACTTTAAACACTTCATGAGGTCTTCGCAAGTAACCGGCTTGCTAAAAATACCATCATATGCACCGAGAAAACCGAGAAAAGAGAACCGAACTACAAATATGAACCGAGATATGAGGTTCTGACTTGGTGCTAATTATGTCATGTTGAATCCTTTTTTTTCCAGGTGAGAAGTTTCGGGAGTGTCTGGATAAATATTTAAGGATGAACTTTAGTAAAGGATGTCCTCCAGTCTTCACCACACTCAGATCTCTCTACCAGGACAAAGAAAAGGTGCGAACAGATTATTCCGAGGTCGAAAACAAGGCAGTTAAATCAATTTGTATTTAGATTGAATTAAAAGTTTGATTGAAAGCTTTTTTCATTTGCAGGTGTCAATAATTGAAGAATTAGTTGTTGGTTATGAAACATCTTTACGTACCTGTCGAATGTTCTGCCCGGATGGTATGTTGCTTTTTTGTTTTTAAATACAGAGTTTAGCAAAACGTCACAGACAGACTGAAAGCTTGTGTTTTCAAAACAGACACTTTACAGAAAATAAAGCCAAACATGAAGGCTGACTAATAGTAATAAGTTGTGAAAAAATGTATAATTTATTATGATGAGGTTTTAGTCCGATTGCGACGAAAAGTAATTTACTTTGTGGTTTCTTGGTAATTTATGCTTTTAAACCTTTTCCACTTTGAATTTATGCATTTGTGAGACTTCAGTTTGTATTGGCTTGGTTTGTTTTAGCATCTGATTGGTTCTTTTGATACAGATGATGGCAAAGAGGAGCCGCCCACTACGTTACTCTGGGTTCAGTACTTCCTGGCTCAGCACTATGATCAAATTTCTCAGCACAGCATGGCCCTTGAATACATCAACGCTGGTATTGAGAGCACACCTACTCTGATAGAGCTTTTCCTTGTTAAAGCCAAGATATACAAGGTAATGCACAAAACCTTTATGTAGAACTTAATTTGCAGTTCTTAAACTTGAACTTTTTTATTGCTTTATATGTAAATATGAGGTTTTAAAATTGTCTTATTTATATATTATTCTTGAATAAGAATGAATTCTTACGTCATAGTAGACACTGCTTAAAAAGTAAACCCGTTTCAATTTGTAATCATGTTTATATCGAGTACATTTAAGAGTAAACAAGACAAGTGAATTGGCCTTTCAAGTCGTGTCATTGTTGCTTCCCCTCAGCATGCCGGGAACATCGGGGAAGCAGCCCGCTGGATGGATGAAGCTCAGGCCCTGGACACAGCTGACCGCTTCATCAACTCCAAATGCGCAAAGTACCTGCTTAAAGCAGGCCTGGTCAAAGAAGCTGAGGAAATGTGCGCCAAGTTTACCAGGGTAAGGGTCACACAATTTGAGGAGACTTTGTGGTGGTACTGAAGTATAGTATTTTGAAATTCTTTGTTGCTCTTTTACAGGAGGGAGCGTCTGCCGTAGAGAATTTGAATGAGATGCAGTGTATGTGGTTTCAGACTGAATGTGCTCTGGCCTACAAATCTATGAAGAAATATGGAGAAGCTCTTAAAAAATGTCATGAGATTGAGAGGGTAAGCCATTCTCTGCTTTGTAATTATTTTATGGTTTGTATGTGCCTTATGTGCTTTCGATTTATGCCTCATCCAGATGAAGCAAGAGCTTTCCCTATGCAATCTTTTTTTTTTTTCTTCACTGCGTCGTCTCAAGAAACTGCGACACAAAGCTGCTAAACCGACTCAAAACTATGTAGTATACACGTCTAATCATTATGTGGCGTAGTAATTCTGCCACAGAAACACACTAAAACGTAGAAGAAGATTTGGAGCAAGCTCATTCACTTTGCACGCTGGTGTGATGACTTCATCGTTTTGGAACATGTATGGATGGGATTCACACACACAAATGCAAGGGTGGCGTTTTCAGATATAACTGAAACACCGATACGATACAAAATCTTTAGGTATTCAGCTAAACTGGTTACTGTGCGGATGGCCTCCTAATATACAGAGAATTATTTTTTTCATAATTTTTTTATTGAAAAAAAACAAGTAAATGAGTAGTGATTATCACGAACAAAATTGGTTTTGCATGTGATTTGATCATCTCATCTGTTTATTTGTCTTCTTCATATATTTTCCTCACAGCATTTTGTAGAGATAACGGACGACCAGTTTGACTTCCATACGTACTGCATGCGAAAGATGACGCTGCGCTCCTACGTGGACCTGCTGAAGCTGGAGGATGTGTTACGTATGCACCCGTTCTACTTTAAAGCCTCACACACCGCCATCCAAATCTACCTCAACCTGCACGACAACCCGCTTATCGATGACAGCAAAGAGCTACAGGCCGATACTGGTAATACTCCATAGATTCCAAGAGAGTTAATATTCAGCGTGCCTGATGCTTCTGTATCAAAGGGATTTTATTTTCACACAGGGAATCTTACTGACAAAGAGCTGAAGAAGTTAAGGAACAAGCAGCGGAGAGCGCAGAAGAAAGCACAGATAGAAGAAGAGAAAAAGATCGCAGAGAAGGAGAAACAGCTAAAGAACCAGAAGAAGAAAAAAGAGGATGACGACGAAGAGGTCGGAGGACCCAAGGAGGAACTCGTACCAGAGAAACTGGCCAGGGTGAGTGTTGTGGTAAATTGGGAAGTTTTGAAGGAGTTTATGGGGTTCATACCGTTTACTGAGCATTCACTAGTTCCTTTTTTGTGATGTTAGTCATCCTATGTGAAAATCACTCCTTATTATTTGTTAGGTGGAAAACCCATTAGATGAAGCTGTAAAGTTTCTAACACCCTTAAAAAATCTGGTGAAGAAGAAGATAGAAACACACCTTCTGGCCTTTGAGATCTACTTTAGGAAAGGTACCCACATTTCTTGTCGGAAATCTCTGGATGTGCATTCTAAAGAAAAGTAGTTCATTTTAGTTTTAATGATCATTTCACAGAAAAATTCCTATTAATGTTGCAATCGTTGAAGAGGGCCTATACCATAGACCCAGACCATCCCTGGCTTCACCAGTGTGTATTACGCTTCTTTAAAGGAGGTAAGTGAACCTTGATTTTCCCTTGATCTTTGTGTGGTATGCAATGCTTTAGTTGGTCTAATTTGTTCCTGTGTATTTATTGGCTGACAGTATCGGAAAGTAAAGACGTACCAGAATCAGTGAGCATGGTGCTGGGGCAGGAAATCTCCAGGCTGTTTGGAGACAGTAATGCCAAGATCTTCAACCAGGCCTTCCTCACCAAGCACTCCAATTCCATCCCTCACCGTGTAGCAGGTACTAATGTACCCATTTTCTACAAACCCCTGAGTTTTGCTTTTCCACATAGCATTTTCATCTCTGTTTTCATATCTTAACAGCTGCCAAAATGATGTTCTACTTGGAACCTTCAACACAAAAGAAAGCAGTTGAACTGGCTATAGCACTTGACGAATCCCTGAGTAACAGAAGTATTGAGGTACACATTAAGACTCCATGAGCATTGAAGTATTCGTCTAGACAGTTAATGAATGAAATGGCAATGAGTTCATGTGTATACTGCGCTGTGAAAAAGCATTTGCCCCATCCGTTTTTT
The DNA here is from genome assembly GCA_008369825.1 of Triplophysa tibetana. Taxonomy (NCBI): domain Eukaryota; kingdom Metazoa; phylum Chordata; class Actinopteri; order Cypriniformes; family Nemacheilidae; genus Triplophysa; species Triplophysa tibetana. Next base: position 12,977,858 of record CM017896.1, on the reverse strand, counting down.
TGCATATTTGTCATGCTTAAATGATTCAGATTATCAAACTAATTTTTATATTACTCAAAGAAAACCAGAGTAAATTCAAAATGCAGTTTTTAAATGGTGGTTGTATTTATTAAGGGAAAAAACAATCCAAATATTTCTGACCCTATGTGAAAAAGTAACCTCGGTAAATCATGAATTAACGATGATGAATTGAATAACAGAGTTAAATTTCACTAGCCACACTCGAGCCTAATTACTGCCAGACCTGTTGAATCAAGAAATCACTTAAGTAGAACTTGTCTGACAAACTGAATTATTCTAAAAGATCTCAAAAAGCAACACATCATGCCGCGATCTAAAGAAGTTTAAGAACGGATGAGAAACAAAGTAATTGAATTTTATCAGACTAGAAAGTGTTACAAAGCCATTTCCAAGGCTTTGGGACTCCAGCGAACCACAGTAAGAGTCATTATCCACAAATGGTGAAAGCGTGGAACAGTGGTAAACCGCCCCAGGAATGGGCAAATTACTCCAAGAACACAACGACGAATTGTCCAGGAGGTCATAAAAGATCCCAGAACAACATCTAAAGAACCGCAGCCCTCTCTTGCTTCAGTTACGGTCAGTGTTCATGATTCTTTAATAAGAAAGAGACTGTCCAAAAATGTCATCCATGGGAGAGCTCCAAGGCGAAAACCACTGCTGACCAAAAAGAACACAAAGGCTCAACTCACATTTGCCATAAACCACTTGATGATCCCAGAAACTTTTGAGCAAATATTCTGTGGACTGATGAGACAAAGGTTTAACTTTTTGGAAAGTGTGAGTCCTGTTGCATCTGGTGTAAAAATAACACAGGTTTTCATAAAGAGAACATCATGCCAACATTCAAACTAGGGCTGCAACAACGAATCGATAAAATCGATAAAAATCGATTACTAAAAGAGTTGGCAACGAATTTCATAATCGATTAGTTGTGTCGCGCGACGCGGAGACGTTTGATTATTTAAAATAAAACTTTATTTGAGCGCGGAGCGGAGTGAACACACTCGGTCTCTCTCGCGCACTGATGCTAGCAGATTTCGGCGCCTCATAGACAGGGCGGAGCAAAATAAAAAAAACTAGCAGAGGAAAGCTACATGGCGGAGGCAGAGAAATCCAGGCGACCCAAGTCATCCAAGGTGTGGGAGCATTTCACCCTAAATAAACAGAAAAAGTATGTTAACTGCAAAATATGCTAAAGCGACACGGCAATGATCCAGCACCTGAAACCCAAACATGTTGGAGTCTTTGATGAGGACGAAGGGAGTTCAACAGCAGGTTAAGTCACTACAGAATCCTACTTTTGTTGCGTTTTGAAGTGAAGACCGTAATGTCCCTGGTGCTGATGTTTACTCGTTATCCATCTTGACAGGCATGACAAGTTAGCGTTAGCTCGTTAATAACAGTGTAAAGCAGGGAGGGTATAGTTACTTTGCATTGCAAGACTAAAGACACGTTTTTATTCAAAAAAAGCTTTTCTTAATTAGTAATTTTGTCTCGTTTCCATTCCAAATATCTAAAAAATCTTAAATCAAGATTACTTGACAAGAAAAATGGCCTGAGAAAATTAAGTGATGCTTAAAACTTCTGTTTGAGATTATATCTCATTGAGATTATATCTCATTAAGATTATTTTTCTTACCCCATTGGGAGATAATTTTGCTTGTTTTAAGCAAAACAATCATTTAATTTTGAGGTGCTTTTTCAGAAAACAAGACATAATTTCTTATTTTATTTCATGTGTCTAGTAAATGTATCTTGATTTAAGATTTTTTTGATATTTGGACTGACAACAGGACGAAACTACTAAATTAGAAAGGCAATTTATGCAGTGTATATTCTGTGCTTTGTCCCATATAGGTTATTTTTGACAAAATATGTGTGTTTGTTGTACTTTTTACTTTAATTTTAATTTAATTATAGCACTTGGTCATTTTAAGCTGTGTTTAAATGTGGTGTATAAATGAACCTAAGCTTCAAGTGAACTTGAGAGAGAGAGAGATAGAGCGAGTGTGTGTGTGTGTGTGTGTGTGTGTGTGTGTGTAAGTGTGAGAGTTTGTGCATCTGCTAGTGTGTTCGTCTGCAGTGTAGTTTACACTGTTCTGACATTCAAACAAATCCTGCTAAATTTTCTGATTTGTATTGTTCTTTATTTTTTATAAATTATTAATTGTTCTGGCAGCTCAGGTGGCAGTTTATTTAAAAAAAATGTTTTGGCAAACACGTGTTTGTTTTTTGTGTTAGTCAACACTATTATTTTATTTTATTATTATTATACAGCTCAGGGATGATCAAGGAGCAACCTGTTTGTGCAATTTCTGAAGATTTTAGTTCTGTTTGTGAATAAAGGGTTGAAAACGAATGCTTTTCTTGTTTTTGGTTTTTATCCGATTCATCGATTAATCGAAAAAATAATCAATAGATGAATCGATTATTAAAATAATCGTTGGTTGCAGCCCTAATTCAAACATGGTGGAGGTAGTGAGATGGTCTGGGGCTGCTTTGCGGCTTCAGGACCTGGACGACTGGCCATAATTGATGGAACCATGAATTCTGCGCTCTACCAGAAAATCCATTTAAGAGAATGTCCCACCATCGGTTTGTGACCTCAAGCTTAAACGCACTTGGGTTCTGCAGCAGGACAATGATCCAAATCACACCAGCAAATCCACCTCTGAATGATCAAAAAATCAAGGTTTTGGAGTGGCCTAGTCAAAGTCCGGACTTAAATCCAATTGAAAAGCTGTGGCATGACTTTAAAAAGGCTGTTCATGCTCGAAGTCCCTCCATTGTGGCTGAATTAAACCAATTCTGCAAAGAGAAGTTGGCCACAATTCCTCCACATCGATGTGAAAGACTCATTGCGAGGTATCGCAGTCGCTTGAGGGCAGTTGCTGCCGCCAAGGGTGGCACAACTAGTTATTAGGTTTATGGGGCAATTACTTTTTCACATGGGTTCAGAAATGTTGGGATTGTTTTTTCCCTTTATAAATAAAACCATCATTCAAAAACTACATTTCGTGCTTTCTTTGTGTAATATACTTTTTTTGATGATCTGGAACATTTAAGCATGACAAATATGCAAAAAAAACAAATATCAGGAAGGGGCAAATCCTTTTTTCTCACCACTGTATATACTGATCTCATCATATCCATTAACCACACTTCTTTCCTGCAGATCTGTACAGAGGTTTTGGAAAGCCTGCGTGATGGTAAACTTGGAGACGCTAAAGAAACTGCCGAGTCATACCGGGGGGAATGTCAGAAGATCTACCCCTACACCCTGGCCTTCATGCCCCCGGGCTACGAGGAAAACATGAAGATTGCGGTCAACGGAGACGTCTCCACAGAAACCGAAGAGCTGGCCAATGACATGTGAACGTCTGAAGAGGTTGAAAGACTGAAGGCGGAGGAGAAGGTGTAATGGGAAACTGTGCAGCTCCGACACTTTCGAACACCCAAGACGGTTGCCTTTGACTGACTATTGCGATTCTGTAAGGATCTTCCTGCGATCTTCTACACCTCATGAGATTGCCGTTAGGACTGAGAGACTATGACACGTTTGGAGTGGAGGATGACGAGGAGGGGCGTGTGTGTGTGTGTTGGGAGGGTTGGGGGACAAGAATAAAATGCCCATTTTACTTTTTTAACCTTGCTGATGACTACTCTCTAACTGAATACTAGTCAAAACATGCATCCCATTTTGAAATCCAGTATGTCTGAATGCAAACTCTGTGCAAAGAGAGCAAATCCTATAGTCAACAAACCAAGCAAGAGATGCACATTTAAACCCATCTTTTCCCTGTTTTAAAGAGTAATTTATATGAAAAATAAAAGCTTAAAAATGGATACGTGGCTTGTTGTGGAAAAATCAATGAATAATCTGAGGTTAGACATGGTGTAGGAAACCAGGGGTGAACAGGAAGTGATGTCTTGGTTAGGCATGTGATCCTTGCATTATTAAGAGATGTTGAAAACTAATATAAGTGGCTGAATGCTAGCACAATGGTGATCAAAGCCTATGAAATTGATACTTTTTGTCATTTCTCTCTACCCCTTTGATGCAATTGGCTTAAAGTGTATGTATGATATAGTTTTTTGTAATAAACCTCGAACATTGAGATCACACATTTGGAATGCACATCACTTTGCAATATTGGTACCACATAACAAAGAGGTTCTTCTTGTTAACATCAGTTAATCCATTAGCTAATGAGAACTATTTTTTTGCCACATTTAAACAATGCTAGGATTGGTTATCTTTAATATTAATACACTCATTCATTGTTTTTTTATATTAGTTCATTATTGATTAACTAATGTTAACTGCTCCAAACTTTTATTGTAAAAGATTGTATGAGTTACACGTGTGTACACCGGACGCAAGCGACACGTCAAATGCCTTGTTCAGTGGGTTTTTCGTCGCGCGGCATTTGTTGACTTCTTTTTATTATGACGTGTTCTTTCGTGTCGCGCTGCGTCTCTTGGAAATTCTCAAATTCACGTGAACTAAGATTTAAAAAAAGTTGTGGATGAATTGTTCAAGTAATATCAGCAAATTAAACAAAATTGTAAAGTGTTACCACAAGCAGCAACTTTTTGTATGGCGTATAGAATATTTCCCAAAAATAAATGAAGTCTCCCATATTTACTTGACTCATTCCAAACCTATATGACACCCTTATTTCTGTAGAACAATAACGATAATATTTTAATGAAAGTTGGTAACTGTTGT